>CM031240.1:1007836412-1008450168 GCA_018340775.1 Taxus wallichiana var. yunnanensis | reverse complement strand
CAAAATTCACTCCCGGGGTAATTTTGATAACATGCATCAAGTCTTGGGGCCGGAAAAAAGCAAGAAAATCGGCTAAGTCCTAAGTCCTAAAGCAATTGGGGACGGTTGGGACATCGGGCGTGAATCGGCCAAAAGCCGCAGGGTAGTTCGAGAGCAATTGGGACGTCGGGACACGTGGGATGCGAAAGGGTGAACCGGCCGAAGGTGTAAAAAATCACCAAGTTTTTTCCAGACAGTTGGGCCAAGAGTACGCGGCGAACACGAACCGGCCGATCGAAAGAATTTGTCCTGCATACCGGGACAAGTGGGACAAGAGTACACGGAGGATGCGAACCGGTCGGTTCGGCCTAAACAGAGGACTTTTGTTTGGGACATCCAGCCAAAAGTACGCGTGGGACGCGGGGAGCCGAAAGAGCCGCCAAAAATTAGAGTGTGACACGTGTCACAAGGGGCGCAGTGAAAAAAATTTCGACTAAGTGTTTTTGGCCGAGTTTTTTTAAAGGGAGCGAGTTGGAGCATTGGCCCGAGCCAATAAAAAGAGGATGCGTGTCCTAAGGAGAAGGGGAGTGCGGAGCTCGGGGAGGACTTGGAGAATTTGGCAAAAGTTTTGGCCAAAAAACTAAAAGGTAAAAGATGCCCCCGCACCCCTGTCAACCAACCAAAGCATGCCACGTGTCCCAAGTGGCGGGGCACGGGGGAAAAAATGGAAAATTTTCCAAAGAGTTAAAAAGGTCAAAATTTCAAAGGAAAGCCCGCGGAAAGGTGGAGGAGAGAGAATTGCTCAGCAAACCAGCACCTGACACGTGGCATCCGACCAGTGGAGTGTGGAATTTTTTAAAAATTTCCAAAATGCAAAAAGGTCAAAATTTAAATTTTTCTCCCGACATCCGTTTTTTGGGCCGTTTTGCCCTAAAACTTCAGACCTTCATATCTTTTGATCCAGAGCTCGGATTTGCATGTTCTTTACATCATTGGAAATATTATGAAATTCTCTACATGATTACATGGTCAATTTTGAATTTTGGTTCAGTTTCAAGAGAGAAAATTCAAAAACGGCTCTGGTACGTGTCCATGGGCAGAAATGACATTTCAGCGACCAAATTTAATGCAGGATGGGTCGCATTCTCCTCCAATTTGGTAAAAAATGACAGGGTATGGGTTTGTAAGGTCCCCCATGCTGATTTAATGCATTTGTAGTCAATGAGGAATGGGCTCCCACGTTTTGTACATTTTTCTCTCTCCTGGGCTCGACCCATGCAATGTAAAAGCCAGATTTGGCTCATTTCTTCAAGGGGAACACTTTTTTGAACATTAGACTTCTTCTTTCACCTAAAAACAAGTGAATTTTGTAAGTATCAGGCCTTTTTCAAGGATTGTAACAGGTTTATACCTCTTTGATGGTGTAATGCAAGGGATTTTACATGGAAATGACAGTGCAAACTCTGTGAATGTTTTCAGTCCTCTGTTTGTATTGTTTTTACTTCATTTTCAGATCTCTTATTGCATCTTATCAGCTTGTGTATGTTTTCCTTTGTTGCATTTCATGAATTTGTGTCTATTTACATGGAAAAAATGTTTCACCACTCCTTTTGGTGCATCACCATCTTTAGTTTAGTTTCATTTTTGCATTTCTACCCCTGTCTCCTTGCAATTTAGAGTAGGATTAGGATCTGAACCTCTGTAGTTGTGCAAGCATTAGATCTAATCAGAGGAGTTTGAGGAACCAGCCTCTAATCTGGAGATTCCTCTCTCAGTTTCACAAGTCCCACACTTGGAGAAAGGATTCCATGTTGTGCAATCACACTAGATGCTAGTATGATCAAACTAGAAATCTGATCAACATCTAGGGGTGCTGTGATTTTGCACTAACAATAGTTTGACTCAAAACTCATGGAATTGTCAAAGAACTATCTTTGCAGCACACAAAACATGTAAATTATATGATTCAAGATAAAATTAATAACAACCTAATGAGTCTCCTTCTTAGTGGGGATATATTCAACCCGCTTGGTGAAATAATCAAGTAGCCACCAATATCCATATGTGACATGCACTGGAAGGTTATGATATTTCACCTATAAAATCCATGCCCCACTGCTTGAAAGGAGCCTTAATTGATACTGGTTGCAGAGGGAGAGCACCAGAAGCCTTCATTTTCCCTAAAAATCTCTGACAAATTTCACATTTTCTTACCAATAAGGTTTTATCTTTGAAAAGCATGGGCCACCAGTAGCACACCCTCAATATTTTTTGGGCAAGAATCCTTATGACATAATTCCCCCACACACTCCTCCATGAAATTCTGAAACCAACCTAGGAGCTTCATCCTCCGTTACACATCTAAGCAGAACCCCTTCAGGATTTTTCCATGCCAACCCATAATCAGTGATGATATATTTTTGGGAGGCCAACTTGAGTGTCCTTCTTTGATTTTTATCCAAATGCCCTAGACATTCCAAATTTTTGAGGTAAAATATGATGTTTTTGTACCATATAGAATTGATCAACTTCTCATGTACCTCCACATTTCCTCCTTCAACCTCATTTACTTCCATCACTTGTAAGTTGCTTTCAGCCATTAGTTTTGCTAAACCTAAACCTCTAACCAATTTGGTAGTCTAAACATCCATATCATACTCTTGCAACTTGTTCACCCATCGACATATTTTGTTGGAAACTTCCATCTCTGATAAAATGTCCTTGACCATTGTATGAGGAACATAAGCTATAATCCTTGAGCTCAGAATATATGGCCTGAAATATTTTATTTCTTTAACCAAGGAAAAAGTATTTTTTTCCATAATAGTGTATTTCAAATCAACTCCTTGTAATGCTTTACTGAAAAAATCAATTGGTATTTCATTTCCTTCCTCATTTTTTGCAACAACATAGATGCAATAGTATTTTCAGATGCAAAAGAGAAAATTTGAAAATTCCTTTTATAATCGGGGGCCACTAAGACAGGGATGTTTTTTAATGCTTCTTTGATCCCAGTGAAATATTGGATAGCCTCGTCCTCCCATTTAATAATTTGACCCTTCTTCAACATCCTCATGATAGGGATAGTCATTTTCACAAAATTGGAAATGAATCTTCTTATGAAATTGATTTGGCCAAAAAAGGATTGAATACATTTCTTGTGTTTAGGGATAGAAACTTTTCCAATAGCTTTCACCCTTTTGGGGTCAATCATGATGCCTTATTTTGATATGATATGCCCAAGCAACTTGGCTTTCTGAACCCCAAAATGAAATTTTTTAGGATTCAACGAGATACCATATTCCCTGCACCTCTGTAACATATTTTCCACATGTTGCAAATGATCATCCCTTTTTCTCAAAAATATTGTCACATCATCTTGGTATACAACTATAAAATAACTTATATACCCAGTGAATGCCACATCCATATCTCTTTGAAAAGTGGCACCAACATTCATCAGACCAAATGGCATTCTCACATACACATAAGTACCCCAGGGAGTGGTGAAAGCAATTTTGATTCATTTTGATTGCTTCACAACCACTTGGTTATATCTTGAGAATCCATCTAATGTAGACAATAGTTCGACTCAATGATTAGTTGCAACATATTATCCATGTTAGGTAACGGATAATTATCTTTCATTGATGCCTTATTCAAATTTCTGAAATCTACATAGAGTCTTATGTCTCCATTCTTTTAATGCTAGTACTAGATTTGCCACCCAAGAAGAATACCTCATAGGTTGTATAATACCTTGTCCCTGAGTTTTTGAGTTCTTATTGCATATTTAGGGATAAGAGAGGATTAATTGGCCTCTATTTTTTCCTGAATGGCTTGGCATTGGGTTCCAAAGGTATTTCATGTTGGAAAAGATCCTCTCTATACACCTTTAATTTTGAATATGACCATGCTAAGAAATCCTAGTATCTTTTTAACAACTGGATATATGAATTCTTTTCTTCTCTACTCAAGTTACTACCTACCATATTTTTCTAGGTTTATCACCAACCCTAAGTTATGTTCCTCTACATCTCTCGAGACATGGACGTGTAATCGTGAACAACCCTATCAGCATTGTCAAAATTTGATTCCAAAGAAAATAACCCCTTGGAATTGTATTTTTTTCAATTGAATAACCTCTTAGCCGAAAAGAGTCTCCTTACCATCACACACAAAAATCATTGGTTCCCAGTCCACATTTTGGTTTATAAATTTTCCTTTATTTTGTAGAAACCTCTGAATATATGCATCATCTTCAAAAAGTTGCCAATGTTTGACATTTTCAAGGACAAATGGCCTTGTCAACACTTCTACATCATACTCACAATAAGGGGACATTGTAAAATTTTCAAATCTAGATCCCAATACTACCAACTTGTCTGTGACAACATTTTGATCTCTATTATGATACAATATGTTGAAGGAATCAAACAACTCAATAAAGTCCCATATGTGCATGCTTATATTGTTTCATCCTTTGATTCTTAGTTGCATAGAGCTTCCTAACTTGTTTGACTACCAAATCTGAATCTCCCTTAACAATAATGTCCCTAATACCATACCTCCAAACAATCCTTAAACCCAACAACAATGCTTCATATTCTACAATATTATTAATGCAATCAAATATGAGTTTAAAAGAAAAATTGAAATTTTCCTGACTTGGAGATATCAAGACAACACCTACACCATTTCCAAATTTAGAACAAGCTCCATCAAACATCAAAATCAAAGGGGAACCAACTTGTTCAGAATATTGACGTTTGTCAATGCTATGCTCTTTAAAATATGCATAACCCACAAAATTATCAACATCCACATCAGTATACAACACCTCATAAGATGTGTTCTTAGGGTCCTCAATCAGATGCAACATCCTTTTTTCCACATAGCTTAACAAGAATCCCATTTATTGGTATAGTCGTATATGAAAAATCCATTTGCACACTTCCTCCAACACTAACAACCCATTTTCTTGACAACAACATTCCCCATTTAGCAGGACAATCCACAATGACCACATTCAGGGTTAAAAACTTGCCAAGATAAGCCACCAACTACATAACCAATCCTTTGACATATCCAATTACTGGTACTTCTCTTGAATCCATAGTTGTGCACTTTCCAAAATCTGTTGTTACTTTGATATTTAATTCATTCATCACCTCAAGGGGCATCACATTACAAGAAGCCCTTGAATCAAACATGTAATTGTGCACTAACCTATCTTTTATGATCAAAGTAGTATAAAAAGGGTCAACATCAAGTTGAGATTCAACAAGAGAAGTGCCTAAATATACCTCATGTGATTCTCCCAAATATTCTAACACTTGAGGTACTTCCAATTCTGCAATAATAGGGGGAGTATCCACATGATTCACATTTTTACATGAGGACAGTGCATCCTCTCTGAATCCCAAGTACTCAAATGCTCTTTTCCTATGTTCAGGGATTCAAAGAAATTCAACAATAGGAACTGTGACCTTGATCTAACTCAAAATATGGGCAATATCATATGGGGCATATTTGGGTAAAATCATGTTAGGAGGAAGGGTAACGGTTTCTTCTGGTGGTACAAGATTCTCTACATTTTGGGCATGAACCAGGGCATGAGTTTTATTTGGGACAATCATAATTTTAATTGGTTCATCCTTCTTAGGAGACTCATTTGGGGTATTGGTAAGAAGCAAAGTTGTTGGCTTGGGTTGTAGTCCTCCTCCTTTAACAACTCGACTTCTGAGATTATATTCCTTTTCCTAAGCAACAACCACATTCATTAGTAATTTCCTATCTTCCTCAAAAGGGACTCCTCCATCATATTTTTTAATCATCAAGGCCCTAAAATATTTGAAATCATGATTAGGTAGATCAAACGCTTGTACCATATCAACCTCAACATCATCATTAGGGGAAGAGGCAATATCCAATAAATGTAGTTCCTGAAACTTTCCACAGTCTTGGTGCTTATTAGCTCAGTTGAAGTGGCTCCTTGTTGTGAAGTTTTAGGGAATTCCATCATGTATACATCACCATAACCTTCATCATCATTTGTTTCTTCATCTTCCTCAACAGGTTTTTAAGGGAATGTGGCAAAAAACACCTATCACACCATTCAATAGCATGATTTTCTTCCACCATAGCAACTCTAGCCGTCAGAGGGTTAGGGAATTGTTTATTTTCTCTAAGTTTTTGTTTATTTCTTGATCCCATGGGTCCTTTTCCTCTTTCATATATTTTTTTCTCAATCCTAAAATGATTTCCAAATCTATCTTGGCCTTGTGGTTTGTGTTGACCTTGAGAAATGTGTCCTATTCCTTTTCTACTCTGGCCAACTTATAAGATATTTCTTTAATTGCACTAGACAATTTTTTTACAACTTCCTCTAGATACACTACCTTGTTTGAATGAGTTCTATTAGGATTAATCATTATGACACCCTCCCTTTTAGGGGGTTTCCCAACCACTTTAATATTGTTTTCAATTTGCAAAGCCATTGTGAAATCCTTCCTCAACATTCTAGGGTTCTTATCTCTCAAATAATAAGCATCTTTCTTGTCAAAGGCATCAGAATACTTAATTAGGCATGACTCATCACTAGGCCTCAAAATTATGGGTAGTCTGTTTAAAGTCTTATTGAATCTGGTATTGAAATCATGAACAGATTCACTGGGATTCTTCTTTATATTCTCAAACTCAGACAAGAGGAACCTTGGGTTTGTTTTATCCCCATATTGTAATCTAAAAGCATTCTTCATCTCACTCCATGAATCCACTGAGTTATCTGGAAAATATTTGTACCAATCACGTGCATCTTCTTCCAGAGTGTGAATGAATAGCTTTATATACATGTCTTCATATTCAATTATGAATTCCTCCATCATATTAACAAAGAGTCTCAAATGTTGGTCACCAGTGATAGCATTATTTAACATAAATTTAGGTAATCTATTTCTCATATCTTGTAGTATAGCATTAGGATATCCAACCATGCCTCTAAAATTTATTTTCCCAAACATGTTGACAACAAAAAGGAGGTCTAGGTGGAGGTTGATCCATGTTATTTTGAGGCGGTGATCTTATAGGTGGATTAAAATGGTATGGGACTAAGGGCCTTTGAGGTACATGGACATATGATCCTCACAACAAATATCCCCTAGTGAATCGTCATCACAAAAGATTGTATTAGTTTTGAGTGATAGAGGAAAGAAATGAGGGACACTTATTCCAGATACAAATGATGACCCCTCACCAGTTGGAGTATTCAGATTCACTTGAGGACTATTTGATTCTGAACTATTTGATGGTGTATGATAATCCTCAACTATAGGTTGATCACTTTCCACAACTGGTACTACCTTCTCTCTTAACTCTTGATCCTCCAGTGCTTTCTAGACTTGTCTCCTTTTTGGATTTGTTTTCCCAAGCTCTGGAAATAATATTCTAGTAGGATATTTGTTAAAGAAATACCTTCTTCCTTCCATCTTTGCAAATATCAACAAAAAATCTCACTTGACAAAGATTTAAGACACTAGTATTTACCAAAAATTTCAAACCAATATGGAGTCGCCACCAAGGATTTTCACCTTAGATGTGCTAAAGCATTGTAAGTAACTTGTCAAGTGTCTATCAATACTCAATTTCTACAAATCTCCACAGATCTAATCATCCTTTGTCAATATTTATCACTATCAATACAAATCTAGTACAACGTTTTCCAAAATCAAGAAGTATTACACAACAAACTTCTGATCTTTCTAATCTTCACAATGCTTAACAAAGGGTGATGTTTAAACAATATATTTGCATCTAAACATGTAAGAATTATTACCAAAGATCAATATATGTATGTATATGTAGAAATAGTCCTCGAAATGACGTCTTAATCGGTGTTTGTACACAAATTGATTCTCCCTTTGAAGATGAGCAAGCATCAACAAGCTAAGAAGGATACTTAGAGATAGATAAATCAGATTTTGAGTCATTTCATAGTCGGGAAGGATTTAGCTGACTCTTTTTCACTCAAACTCGGAAAATCTGGGTAGCACTATGCAAAGGGTTTGACCTACCCTTACTACTTTTGGTTGTGCCTTCAACCAGGGTGAGAGGACCCATTTTGTAACCTGAGTTTGTGAGAGATGTGAATGGGTTGGTTATACTAAACTTTCTCTCTATGATATTTGAAAGGAAACCTTAAGAAGACATGGTCAATGCAACATAATCTAACTCTTATGAGTTGTCACTTCTAGAGAATGGAGACGTCTTCCAAACAAGGTTCAGGTTACTAAAGACAACAATAAGACCCAATTTCTCCTGCATGTTTCAGACAAAGGGTGGGTAAATTCAATAGATCTCCTCAACATTTATGGAAAAACAACAAACATGGGTAGTTCATGTAGGATTCATTATTTATAAATGGGTTTTGGTGGGGAATTAAGCAAGATAAAGTTGATTATACCATATTCCTAGGGAATTTTAACAAAGGTTGGGAAGTCTACCAAGCAAGATGATAAAATACTTCAAATAGTCAACGATGAACCTTTAACAAGAAAGTGTGCACCCATGGAAGCCCAAAGATGCACTAGTATCACACATTCTTTGAGAATTTAACATAAATGCTCATGTCAAAGACTTAACTAAACATTAGATATTCCTGATCCATCACGCCTAAGATACACTCATATACTAACAAACAATTTGTATCAACAATATGGAAGTAAAGTGAATTTAAATTATTTATTATGTAATGAAACAATAAATCTTCTCACTACACAATTACAAATACCACAATACCACCATAAAGACTAGATCTTGTGTGATTTAGAGGAATTCCTAACATAATTTTTGTGATAGGAACATGAATAACTATTTTGAAACACATCAAATTGAAAAAAATTCAATAATTCTCATGATTAACTCAAGGCTCATCAAATTCATCAATAAGGAAAAGTTTCATTTACAATCTCAATGATTTTAAATGGCTATACACTTGCAACCATCTTGACATGATTCATTTTGAAGGCTCTGGAAACTAATAGGTTTCTCAAAAAAATCTCTTGGAAAGATGGATTTTCTCGTATTTTCTCTTTCTTAGAAAATTTTAACCCCCCGCTGCGAGAGTATCCTCATCGCCTTTATACTATTCCATCCCCATTTTATTCTTTGGTTTTCTCCCAAAAAGTGGATATTCCAAAGTACATTCATCTTTCACAAAATGCCAGGTGTATCAATGATATGTTTAAAAAATATTTTGGTTGGCCCTACTAGGTGCAAAGAGTATGGGCCTTCTTTTTTTACCTCTTATCCTATATGATTAAAATATTCATGTCATTTCTTGTGATTATTACTTTCATAACTCCTTGCACCCGGTGATTTGATGGATGCTTCTAATATACCTTGAGCACTTTGAGGTGATCTGAAGTGAAAACACCCTTTTTATTTACCACCTAAAAATACATCTTAAGTGCAGTACATCTCTTCTCACATTTTTGGGTTTTCCCATCCCTGTGGGTCCTATCATATTGAGCTAATTCATCAACTATGCTTGTCCTAGATTCACTTCAACCCTTAAATTCTCCTCACATGAGAAGAACAAGATATTCCTTTATCGGGTGTGGATGATCTCCTTCAATTTAGTAAATCCATGCCACTTCCACCATAAAACCCAATTTTATCCCATCACCAAGATGTATTATTTTTCTTATCCTATAGGTGAGGACATTTTTCACAATCTTCTATCAATGATATGGTAAGAGTTCCTATGGAAAATAGTTTGAAGGAAATTTTGTCAGAATATTTGAATCAAATCTTCGACTTGATTGGTCCTAATGAAGCATTCGTCATGGCCTTTTTTGACATAGAATGTTTTGGAAACAATAGAGGGCCCCTAACTTATCAGCAAGTTCATTCTCACTTCTCATAAGGCTAATCAATATCAACCCTATCTTCATGACTTTTCAATCGATGTATTTCCATCTCTTTCGATGGGAACATTTGAAGACTCCGAAAGATTGAGTAAATTCTAGATTGAAAGGATGCCCCAAATGTCTGGGAAAACTTATTTTCAATGTCCATTCTGTGTGATGAAGAATTTGTTTTAAAGGATATTCCAAAGAAATCTTATGTATTGTATGAAAAATCTTCCATCGACACCATGCATGTCATTTCTCACAAGGTGGATGAATTGGAGCAGAGGATTACCTCTCTAGATAAAGGAAAATATTACCTTCATCCTTGTAACCAAATTCAATTCCAGCACCATCCTTAGGGAAGAGAAGGGGTGAATCAAGATCTCAGCCCCCAATCATTATCTCATATGGAGAAGATGAGTTGTCCCTATCTACTCGCCTATTAAGAGCAAGTAATATCCTCTCCTCGGGACAACAGGGGAAGGTTTTCAGTTCGGTCTTCCACTCACTCAGGGCATTGTGATCCTCCATCAGGGCATGGCCTCTCAAGTCCTCGGTCGATCCCTTCCCCAAGAGAGCACCCACCCTTTTCAAGGAGATGGAAAGGTGAATCAAGCTCAAAGTCCCTTGTTCCTTCTGGCCACCATGATGTAGTCCTTGGTCTTCCAACCATTCTAGTTGTCCCTCCTCAATCTACTCATAACAAGTCTACCCTTCACAAGGGGAAGGGGAAGACAACATTCTTCACGGTGTGGTATGGATCTTATAGACTGGGTGTCTTCCTATGAGAAGAATATTGAGCTGGAGAATATCATGCATGAACCAAGAATGACTCTCGAGTTGTTAATGGATATGGGGATGTCACATGATTTAGCAGGGTCCATCATGTTTATCTAGATATCACAGGGATATGATGAATTCTCGCTAAGGAAGAACAAGTTGCTTAACAAACTTCCTCCATTGGGTGGAACTTACAAAGGAGTGAAGTGTCTCTGAGTCACTATGTTCTACTTTCATGCTTTTGTTTTCAATCATGTAATCAACCCATTTTTACCATGGGTTGGGCCCCTATAGAATCCCCATTTTGAATTACATCTGAGACTACTTTCAAATTATGTTACTTTTAAATTCTCATTTTCTAACATGCAATTCTTTTTATGTTCCACCATTATGGATTCTTTAACTTAGCACTGATATTAGTGATGGAAATAAATCACTCCCACACTTTCAATGGTTCACAATACTATCCTTAAGTTACGCGGCTTTGAAAATCACCTTTTGGGGCTTCCTTCTTGTCTTGCAGGGATTTCCTTCCTTCCGTAGGTCTTTCCTCTTCCGTAATTTCTCCTGGGTGACATGTGGAAACTAACACATCCCCTCCTTCTTCGAATTCTCAAATTTTTGGTACATCCTTGCCACGAATAAGCCATGTTGTGAATGCTTGCAATTAGGGGAGGGCCGACTCACCATACCCTTTCAAAAGTGTGCCAACAAACATATGGACAACCCTCTTCTCCTCCATGGGAATTGCCTTTTTAATTTTCTTCGAAAATTGTCCCCACTTCCCACTAAGTTTATATAAATACTTTTCCACCTTTATAATCCTTAATTAGAACAATTGGGCATGTGAACATTAGGGGAATTACTCAAAGAAAAGGGGGAAGAATATTTGAGATCCAATAGTATATTCTTCATGAGTGTTTGGATAATCTTCTTGATCAAAATTTGGGCAATTTACATTGGTTGGGCTTGGTACACGAGGCTCAATATGGAAATTTGTAATAATTTTAGATCTGATTGTAGCCTTAGATCCATACCTAGTCTTGAATAGCATATTTGACCAATCATCGGAAAAATAACCTCTAATTTTAGCAGAGAAGTCTCTGAAAACCAAAATGCAAAGGGTGGAAATTCAATCACCGATACATCTTGCAAAACCATGATGTTTGTGCATTTATGTTGTGTAAGGATCAAACCTTTGATCACACCAAAAAATTTCATTAGTGTTTCGTTTAGTTACACTACGCATCTAGAAATGACTTCACATCGAAGGCCCAATCGATCAGCTATTTTCTTGGGCATCACAAAACTACTCACCCCCGAGTCAATCATGGAATTGTGTACAAGATTGCCTCCAATAATTAGAGAAATATAGAATGGAAGAGGCTTCATGTTTTTACCTTATCGACCTCCTTGATTACCTTCTTATAGAGATGCATTAGTGAGCACCTTCTCTTTATTCTTGGATGATTCATTTAATGCAAACCAATTTTCCATGGTTTCTTGTAATAGATATCTTTGGCCCCTATTAGCTAATTATGCCCACATTGAGATATTCACATTCATTTTCCTCACTTGTTTTATGATATTAAAAGTATATGAGCTATCCTTTTCTTGGCACAACCTTCTCTTGCACATGAGCTACTACAACCAAGTACATGAGCTGGTTTAGAATTTGGTTTGGACTGATTTTCCACATTTGGAGCTGCACTTTGATTGCTAACTCCTTATAGAGTAAAAGAGGGATGAGAAGCACTTGGATTAGCTGAATACCCTTCCTCTAAATTCCTCTTTTTAGAGTGTGTGTTGGTTACCACAACTTGATAAGGATCTTGATTTATTCCACATAAATCCTCAACTTGCCAATTCACAAGTGTGGTATCATTTGGAGGTGCATCTGGTGTACTAGTTTACTACTGATTTTCTTCTTCAACTACTTCTTGAGATACACCTACTATTTGCACCACCAAATCTTGATTCAAAGAAAAATTGAAACATGTTGATTGGTTGTGAGGGTTAATTCACAAGAAGCACCATTCATACTCTTGTGCCATGTTATTTTGAATTGATACCAATGATCTAGATGAGGGTGCGGTATCATGATTGTAACGTTGAAACATTTATCATCGGCGGGAGGTTGTCCTTGGTTCGATTAATAGCTTGAGAAGGTGGTATATTTGGTTGATATGGTGGTCTATTGGATTGGGATTGAGGCTGGTATGACCTGAAATTTTGGGCTTGTTACCTCTTAATTGTCACCAATTCATTGCCTCTGTAGTAACTACAATTAAGAGGCAACAATTTTGGGCTTGGTAACTACTTCATAACCTCTTGGAGCTCATTTGAGATGCTAGAAGAAGATGTAGAAGCTTTGATATAATTCTATATTTTTGGGGCAAGAATGGGAGCCAACGTAGGTGCTTGACTAGTGCTTGGATTCCCCAATTCTAGATAAAGAGGCATAGGTGGTCTAGGTGCAAGCTTACCGGCTTGGATCAAGAAATTTTCAGCTATTAATAGCTATATTATAAGTTGTGGGTAATGTTTTTCCCCATGGATGGTATCATCAACGCTATATCCGAATTAAGATCTTTTAGAAGTAGAGAAAAACAACTTTAGCTTCCGTGTAATGCGGAAAGTGGAATCCTATCCCATAACCTTTGAAATATGAATTTAAAATCAGCCATTTGTTCGTTTGGTGCCCTTTTGATTGTATTCAATTGCTCCAACAAAGATAAATTGTCTACTTTTTCCCCAAACTGCCACAAAGAGTTGTGCACAATTGATCCCAATTATTAATTGATCCTACTCCTAGGCTTCTGAACCATTGTAGAGATTTTCCTTTGAAAGAAGAAGCCAATAATTTGACTGCCACATCCATCTCATTGACCTCATGTATAACACAAACATTTGCAATGTCTTGAATGTGATCAATCGGAGTTGTGTGGTTTTCCCCAATGAAATATGGGATATTCTTCAATGTTGCAATTGGGATTGGGTTTTGTGCATTGAGAGCAAGTGAGTTGTTGTTTTTGAAGTTTACAAATTGATTTGGAGGTGGTTGATGAGCCATTCTAATTGGTCTGAGAACTCTAGTTAATTGAATGAAAGGCATATCAGGTGGAGGTGTTGATAATGTTCTATTCGGTGGAGATGGAGACCTTTGAGATCTTCTTCCCCTTCTTCTCCGCTCATAAATAGCTACAAATACTCAAAAATTCCTTCTTCTTTTGTTCAACACCTTGTTTGAATCCTTCCCATAAATTTGAGAAGCTTAGGCTACTAAAACTAGTGAATTCTTCTTTTTGGAGTCATTAGATGTGTTGTTATCAAGCCTCTAAAGACAAAAATTTCACAACAAGAGCACACAAATCTTTCTGTAATAAAAATGGAGACTTCCTTGTTGTCCCAGAAAGCATGCCAAAACTATTATAACTGAATCATAGTACCCTCTGATTGCTTAGCATGTGAGTGTGTTAAGGAAAACAATGTGATTTTGTAACATGGGTACCATATCTCAAGTTGTGGGACTTTCTATTTGAGATGGACCTCCAGAGAAGGTTGGTTCCTCCTCCTAATCTAGTGCAAGCTAACTCTAATGAAGGAAAACTAGTAGCTATCTCTATCCTACAATTTCCAAGGGACTAGGGAGAGAGAAATAACATGAAAGTGAGAGAAAAATAACTTACAGAGGTGATGCACTAAGAAAAGGGAGTGGGAAGTACTCTCTAATGTGTGAAAATAAAAAGGAATGCTAATTAGAGAAGGTGAGAACTGTTCTCCACAAACCCAATAGCAGTATTCGTAAAATCATTCCCAAAAAACACAACAATATTAAATCTTGCAAGATCATGAAGTAGGCATAATACACCTACAAATGGGATGAATATGCAAGAAGAATGCAATAAACACATACAAGGAAGAAGACATCCACAATTTTTCATCTACTACTTCATTAATATGTGTGGTTCATTTATAAAGCAAGAGAAAGACATAGATCAACATGAAAGAAGTCCAATATGAAGGCTTGTAGCACATTGGTGTTCCAAAACAAAAATGGCAAAGTTTTGTTATAAGAGTCATCCCCTCTCAAATGAGAGAGCACTTCAATTTATAGGAAAATGGGGAAAGAAAGAGTTTGTTTCAAATTTTGGATATTTCCTTCCACTTCCTTGTAAAGTACCATAACTGGATGAAAATGATGATTTTTTAACCTATAAAAGCCACCCCATACTACCTCACAACTTTAATAGAAGTAAAATGGTTATCCATGCTCATTAATTACATTCTCGACCATCTAGAAGTACACAATCTGAACTTGTCTCATTTTTTACAAACATCACCCTCAAAACTCCATCAATTTCTAAATTTCTTGATTTTTTTGTATAGATCTTGGAGCCATAATTCCAAAGAGTCCACTTTTGTGCAATTTTGTTAAAAATGCAAGATTTATGACCTCCTAAGTGTAGATAGCTAATTTGGCTCTCTAGACTTGGTTTCTACTCCACAGACTGTGAATTAACTTTGGGTAGCTAGAAATGATTTTCACACTTTCCCTCCTTCTATAGTGTTTGCAGTTTTGAAATAGTTGGAGTATTTTAAAATTTCCTTCTCGGCCCCACTTGTTGCTTTCATATTTTCAAATGGGGAGCTTCACTGTTTTAAAGCATTTACATTGTGTAGTGCACACTTCCCTTTGACACCTTTTGATGTTAATCATGACATGCCATTGGCTATATTATGGACATTATTATAGTTTTGATTTAGTATGATGTTAGATATTTGATCATGGATTATTGTTGACTTTGATTCTTATATGATGCATGATGATTATTAGGGACACTTTATATGTTGATGATGTTATACTGTTGGATATGGTTATATGATGGATGTTGTTCGGACTTGTGATATTTGGATATTGTGAGTAGCCCTAGAAATGGAAAATTATTGGATGATGATATAGCTATTGATAAAACTATAATGATATTGTTAGATTGCTTTGATGTTGTTGTGATTCATATATCTAGATGATTTTAGAAATTTAATTATATTTATATTATTTTGGACGTTCTGATATGGCCATGAGGCCGAAGGAGGTATTTGTGTTTTGCAGGTTAAAATATCACAACAAACATCGGGGGATTAGAGACCAACCACATTGGAATTCTAGATGAATTCAACAAGGTCACCATGGAAACTAGTTTTGTTTGTGTGTGTGTTTGTTAGTGTTAGGGATTCCCATGGGGGATCACCTTTAAATGTGACCAAGGGATTTTATGTATTTATTTTATTTTTGGTCCCTTTGTTATGTTTTCATGTGTTTATTTTGTGATGCTTTTACCCTTTCATTAATTATTAAATGGTGTGTAAATATTGTGAGTAATCATATTGTTTAGTTAATTAATTAAAATATGTCATAAGAATGTAATTAATAGAGTTGTTGGCCATGTTTTAAAGTGTTGTAAGAATGTGTAAGTAATGTGTAAGTAATATGTAAGTGATGTGTAAGTTAACTTTTGAGTGTGAAACACTCCACCTTCTTGGAAATTCGAATTTGTCCTTGGAGGCTGATTTTGGAGGCTTGTGGGACAAGTTAAACTTGTCCCATACCTCTTAAATTTACATACCAACCTTGCCTATGGTTGGAGGGTTAAATTTAGACCTTTTTATGCATTTTTACAAGTCAAGTTGAATGTTGTAATTGTACTTTTCTTACATAATTTAATTTTAGTCCTTATGGGGTATGGACTTGTTTGAGTGTGTAAGTAAATTTGTCATATTATTCACCCACCTATTTATTATGCATTGGAGAATGAAGTTGACTTTGTGTTTGGGGTTGAGGATGTGTGATGTGGCATCCTACATGGATCCACCTCATCCTCTTCTCTTCCCTCCTCTATAAAATTTGAATTCCTTTTGTTTTTTTGGGTGACTTATTTTGGGCAAATTTTCTTATTGTTTTGGGAGCTCTTGCTTGGAGAAGTTTTTGGAAGATTGTTGCATTCTTGTATTGGGTTGATTTTTGGATTTCTTGCATTGGAAGGAGCTTGTTGTTTTGAACTTGGAAAAACTCCATCATGGAGAGGTAAGAGCTTGGCTCTTGGAAATGCTCTTCTTTACCCTTTTATGAATATGTAAATGCTGGCATGTTTGTTATTGTTGTGGGGTATTGGGTAGATGGCCTAGGAATGGTGTAGGAGAAGACTATGGGGTTTATTTTGTGGGAGGCATAAGTGTGTTTTAGGGAGGTATAAGGGTGGAGGGAGTTGGGATTTGGGGTCCACCTTGCAAAGAAATAACTTGCATTTATTTACTGTTATGGGGTGTGATAAGAGGTTGGGGAGACATAAGGAAATGTGATGAATAAGGGGTACTTGGGGGAGGCACAAGGAATGTCAGGGTTTTGATATACTATTTTGGTGGTTTGTAACTCAGGTGGTGATACCCATTTCCCTTTGGAAGGCATAAGAATCATTCCCCATAGTTCTTGCTCCTTTGACTTGATTTATGAAGCCTTAGTATTGCTTGTCATGTGTTATTGTAGTTGTAAAAACTACATTCTATTTTGGACTGTGTTTTATTGTGAAAATGTTATGTGTATGTTTTATGGAAGCCTATTGTTGTCATGAGTTGGATCACATATTTTATTGCATTGTGGTTAGGGATCGGGGGCCAATGAAGAAGGATGGATTCTCCTTTCATTGGATGTCTTGGTTGGGTGGAGAGCATTTCCTTTCCCCTGCCTTTGTTGTGATCAAAATTGGAAGAAAGAGAAGAATGCATGTTGTTGTTCTAGAGCTGAGAAAAGACAGTTTAACTGTCCCTTGTGAAATGAAATCTCATTGTAACCTTTCCCTCTTGAAGTGGATGACCTTGTAAATGTTTGTAATGGAAATATGTTGTACTGAATGCAAGTGGAAATTGGAAATATAAAAGAGTTATACTCTGTATGCTATTTTGGGAAGAATGTGAAAGAATGATATTGTTTTGTATACTTTGTACTTTGAAACTAAAATGGAAAGAAAGTTGTATGAGTTTCATTGGAATTAGTGGAAGTTTTACCTTGTTCATGTGATATTATTCAATTGGAAATTTGTGTTTATCATGCACTATGAAGTCCTTGTTTTGAAAGTGGAGATGTGCAACATGTGAAAAGAAAATGTATTATTCTGCCCTGTGTCAATAAATGATTTTTGGAAGGAATAAAAGAAAAAAGTTGTAAATTTTTCTGTTGGAACCAACAAATGAATGTAATTATTTTCTCAAATTACATTGTAGTATTGAATCTGATCATTTCAATGTATTGGAATCTCTATTTGAAAGGAAGAAATGCGTGTGAGAAAAATACAGTATTTTATCTTTTGGAAATGTGTAAAATTAGAAATCAGAATTGCATTTTGGTCTTGAATGGTTTTATTTGAATCAACTAAAATGTGTTAGATTGGAATTGGAATGAATTTTAATACTTAGAAGATGAAAATGGCAAATAGATCCTTTAAAATTTGATCCTTGTTTTTGTAATTTCAAATTGGTAATTATCTAAACCAAAAATGCACAGTTCAAACCTGTAACAATAAAATAAAAAATTAAATAATTAAATTGAAGTGGTAGGCTCTAAAATAATTCATCTGGACATTAATACTCAAGAAAATTTCTTAGAAAACTTAGTAAAATCAGCTGGAACCGTTTTACTGTCATTTTGCAGTCATTTTTCTGTCAAATGTTGGAAATTTTGAATTAAGCCTCAATAAAACAAATTAACCCTTGAAATATATCCTAAATTCATCTAAGAACAATCCCCCATGTCTATTTGACATGTTGAGAGAGGAAGAAGATCAAATTGAACAGATCTAACAAGTTAAAATTTATCAGTTCGCACTATAAAATCCTGCAGGCCGTTTTCTTAAAATTGACCCTTTAAACTTTATCAAAAACAAAAATTAATGAGATTTTTGTAACAATAACATTGAGAGCTTTCCATAAAGTCTGTGTTACCCCAAACCGAGCTCTCTATCAAAAGTTATGGCCTTTTGAAGTTTTCTTCACTTAGCATTAAAATTTTGGGAAAATATTCCTTGGTGGGCCCGTGGCCCAAATTTTTCCCTTGGGGCTTAGGAAAATTTTTGGGAAAAAATTAAATACTTTCTCCATCATCCCGCTAGCCCGCAGCCAATCAGAGGCTTTCACGTGCCACCATGAGGTGACAATGGAGGGGCAGATCCTCTTTTGAACTTAGCGTTTTCGAAAAATTTTGGGAAAATTTTCCAAACTTTCCCCACCAGCTCGTAATCAATCAGGTGATGCCATGTGGCATCATGAGGCATCGGTGGGGAAGATCCTTTTTTTTTCTTTTGTGTATCATAAAATTTTTGGAAATTTCCAAGTTTTCCCCTATTGTTTTCCCCGGCCTGACCATTGGGGGCTGCCATGTGGCATCGTGAGGTCCCAGGTGGAGGCGTGGGTCTATGTACCATCTTAGCCCTTTGAGGCTTTAAGTCATTTTCTCCCCACCACCCTACCTTCCCGCATTAGCTTAGGATATTCCATGTGTCCCTTGTGGACTCGTAGGAGCATGGGTGCAAAGTTGACTTTCACCCCGTGCGAGAGAAATTTGTAAAATGTCTCCGCCACCCCACCTTTCCCACTTTTCCCCGTGCTTTGCATTAGGGAGTGCCACATGTCCTTTCAGGACCGTGGGAGTGCGGGAGCAAATGTGATTTTTTCCCCACATGGGAAATTTTTTACAAAAGTCTCCCCATGGCCTGCCAACTCGCCCTTTGGGCAAATTTTCTCCCTGGGCCCAGCCCAGGCTTGTCCTTGGGAAAATTTTTACCCTAAGGCCCGTCGGCCCATAACTTGAAAAATATGAGTTAGGATGAATTCTTTATATCACTGGAAAGATGAGGAAATTTCCTATCCAATGGAAGTGATTTAGGAAAAATTTTAATGTGTTAAGTATGAGAAAAATCAAGTTGAAACTTTAATCATGTTAGAGAATGGGTATGGTGAGGAATTATTCCCTCTGAACCTAATTGGAACTTCTAACCCCAAATTATGGACTTCATGACCTCTAACAATTGTTAATAAAAGAAAAGTATGTTTTAGTAGATTAGAATAGTTCCAAAACCTATTAGTGACAATTGTTTACTTGTAACATGATTGTAGATTCTTTTAATAAAAAATTTATTCCATAATTTTCCTAACTAATCCTAGGTTGTTCTTGGGTCTCAAGTGGGTTGTTTTAACGAGTGTTACACTTGGTATTAAAGAAGTGGTTCAAAATATTGGACCATTGGGCACACTAGAAAACTGGAGACATGAAACTTAAACCTAGCACACTTTTAAATCTAGAAAACAACTTAGTTTAGAAATTACATATTCTAGTAAACATAGGAATTGAATAAAACTTAGAAAAATGAACTAACTCTCACCTTGGTCTATGTAGGAGGTGCAGATGGGACAAGGGGAATTTTCACATAGACCCAGACTTACCACCACTAGATCATGTTGTAGCAGCCATCCTACCCTAGATTTTGCAGACTCTTTAGGATGTTAATGCCGCTCTACGCGGAGGATCAGTAGGAGGACATGTAGCTAGACATGACAGGTCCCTTCCATTGAGGGTTAGGTATCTCCTTGACCTAGTGAGGAGCATGAAGGAGATAACTCCCATGCAGAGTCATTTAGGGAAGATTCACCATAGAGGGGATAGGGTGACTGAGTTTCATGACATAGAGTGAGGTCTCAAAGCCCTAGGATTAGGGATGAGCATGCAGAGAGACCTAAAGCCCTTTGAAAGCATTGCAGCTGAGATCACATCAGGGAGATCCTAAAGCTTTGACCATCACATTATTCTAGTGACATAGGTGGATTTCAGGTAGAGGCCTAGTTGGTGAGCTTGAGCGGATGCTTTAAGCTCTGTCCTTGTTCTAGAAACACAAAAGCTTATGTTGGAATCCACCTATTGAGAGATGGAGCTGGTGTTTGGTGGAGGATCAGAGGAGTAAAAGCTCCATGTTGATTATGAGACAGTTACATGGGAGCTCTTTGAGGAGTGTTTCAGAGAAAATATTTGTCACGGAGGTTCATACAATGGATAGATGAGTTTCATGACCTCTGACAGGCATCTCTTACAGTGGCTGAGTATGAGAGTAGATTTCTGGATCTACTCCAGTATGTTGAGTACATGCAGGATGAGCAGGTGTGGATCCATAGGTTCATCCGGGGCTTGAATCTAGACATTGGAGGTGCAGTGTGGATCCATTGTCCATAGACATTAGTTGAGGCCATCAAGAAGACCTATATAATAGAGGAGACTTAGGGAAAGACCCAACAAGCTAGAGACCGAGTCCGGAGCTACATATAACAGATGCAGGACAACAGATCGAGGGGATCAGTACCTCTTCCTTGTGGTGGACAGGGTTCAGCACAGTCATCTTTAGACCCCAATAGCAGCAGCAGTAGCCATCTCACCCACCCTATAGACCTCCTTAGAGGTTTGATGCATAGAGAGGTCGAAGTATGGGGCCTCCTCCTAGGGGTCCCATCAGGACATAGGGTTCCCAGAGAGCTCACTCAGTAGGAGCTCCCAAGAGACTGAGCAAGAGACCATAACCAAATCATCAGGATCCACACCATAGACCTCCAGAGTACCAGCTGGACCTACTACATAGGGGAGAGGATCAGGTGGTTATTTTGGTTGTGGTGTTACTAGACATTTTTGGAGAGATTACCCACAAAACCATAACAAGGGTAAGACATATATCTCGAAAGCCTACTTTATCGGTGATATGGGGCACAACCATATGATGTCTACGAATCGTCAAAAACAATCAGCAAAGCATTAGAGTGTAGTTATTGAGACTCAGAGGTAGCATTGGTGGTATTCCTACCTCCATCTTATTTGATTTTAGTTCTTCTGATTCCTTCATTGCACCATCTTTAGTAGAGCGATGCAAGCTAGTGGCAGTTAGGAAGGGTCATAGTTGGGATGTTAAGATGGATTTTAGAGCCAAGATCTCTGTAGACTCCTTAGTTAAGGAGTGTGTGGTATATTTGGGACCTTTTGCCACTACCACGGATCTCTATATCCTTCCTTTGGGCTCTTATGGAGTCATCTTGGGTATGGATTGGTTGTCTACACACAAGGTCAGAGTGGATTGTTACCATAAGATTATATCTTGTGTAGATGATTTGGGAGTTGAGTTAGTGATTTCAGGGGTCAAGAGACCTGTTTCTATTCACACCATCTCTATTATGCAGCTTAAACGATGTGTACGATGGGGTTTCCAGATGTATGCTATTACATCAAGTGATAAATTAGAGAATGGGTCTAGTAGACCATCGCTGCTAGACAATCACCCCATTTTGAGAGAGTTTACTGAGATGTCTTTCAGGGGAGAGCTACCTGGGGTTACGACCCTCACATGATATTTTTTTCATATAAACCTAGTTCCAAGAGCATAGCCTATCTCACGAGAACCTTATCGATTACCACACCGAGCTCTATGAGCTCAAGTTGTAGCTTGAGGGCATTTTGGAGAAAGGAATTATCTATCCTAGTGTATCCCTTGGGGTGCACCCGGTGCTCTTTGTGAAGAAGAAGGATGGATCCTTACGGTTATGTATTGATTACCGCCACGGTGAGCAAAGTAACAATCAAGAATCATTATCCCCTTCCACACATTGATGTTTTTTTTATCGGATGAAGGGGGCCATAGTTTTCTCGAAGATTGATATTAATTTAGGTTACCATCGGTGAGGATTTGAGAGGTGGACATTCATAATACCTCCTTCCATACGAGATATGGCCACTATGAGTTCACAGTGGTCCCTTTTGGTTTGACTAATGCCCCCGCAGTGTTTATGAGTTTGATGAATGGGGTATTCAGGACCTTCTTAGATCACTACATTCTCATCTTCTTTGATAACATTTTCATTTACTCACGTACGTGTGAGGTGCATGAGGGGTACCTTCGCTAGGTTCTTCAATGTCTTCGAGAGCAGTAGCTTTTTGGGAACTTGGAGAAGTGTGCATTCTTTCAGATGGAGGTGTAGTATTTGGGTGGAATCATTTAAGGGGAAGGTATCACCGTCAATCCTTCCAAGATTAGATCTATTATGGATTGGCCAGCACCCACTATGGTGACTGAGGTGCGTAGCTTCATGGGATTAGCAAGTTACTACCGGAGATTTGTTCAGGACTTCTCTCAGATTGCACACCCCATCACTTCCCTTTAGAGGAAAGGGAAGAAGTTTTTTTGGTCGAGAAAAATGTGAGCATGCCTTCATAAACTAAAGGAATGTCTCACTACAACACCTATTCTTGTAGTGTCAGATCCACAGGGTGAGTTTTTGTTTGCACGGATGCTTCTTTAGCAGGGATTGGAGGCATGTTGATGCAGGAGGGCGAGTAGTGGATTTTGAGTCTCGCAAACTCAAATATTACGAGCTTAATTATCTGACTCGTGATCTTGAGCTTACGACAATTGTGCATGCCTTGGTTTGATGGAGACACTTTCTTCTTGGTCAGAGATTCACACTTAGGACAGATCACTTAAGTCTTCGCCATCTCTTCCCGTAGCCCAATATCAATACTTGTCAGTGCCGTTGGATAGATTTTCTTTCTGAGTATGATATGGAGATAGAGCATGTGAAAGGTAAGGAGAATGTGGTGGCAGATGCTCTCAGTAGATGGAGACATGTGGCTATGGCCACCTCAGTGAGCACAAACTTACGGAGTAGGATTCTTCAACAGCTTCTTCTTGATAGCTTCTACATTACAATTCGAGCAGAGATTGAGTCTCAGAGACCCCTCAAGGGGAATTTTGATGGTTTTTCTTTAGAGGTAGATGGTCTTCTCAGGCACAGAGGCCAAATTTATGTTCCCAGAGATGGAAGCTTGAGGCAGGACATCTTGGGCAGAGGCACATCATACACCCTATTCAACCCATCTCGGGGTGAAGAAGATGCATGCCACCTTGAGATAGTTATATCATTTGAGAGGATTTCGAAAGACATGGCCCAGTTCATGTCACGATGTTTAGAGTTCCAAAGAGTTAAGGCAAAGCATCGCATCCGGTTGGCCTTCTCTTTCCTCATACCATACCGAAATGGAAGTGGGACACCATTTCCATGGATTTCATTGTTAGGCTACTGATGTCAAAATATCACCACGACGCCATCATGGTCATGGTTGATAAATTGACAAAAGTGGCTCACTTTTCTCTGGTGAAGACCACTTATACAACTATAGTAGTGGCACGGGTATATTTGGATGAGATCATTAGGTTAAATGGGATTCCACAAAAGATGATTAGTGACCACAATCCTTTGTACACTTCCCATTTAAGACTACCATGCAGCATGCCCTTGGGACAAAGATCAATTTCAGCACATCATATCACCCTGAGATAGATGGAAAGACTGATTAGGTGAATAATATTTTAGAGGACATGATCAGGATGTATGTGACGGATTAGCAGTCTAGATGGGAGGAGTACCTGTACTTGGTGGATTTTTCCTACAATAATAGTTTTCAGAGTTCTATAGGCATGGCTCCTTTTTAGGCTTTATATGGTAGAGAGTGCAGGACACCTCTTAGCTAGGACAAAGCTAGAGGATAGGGTTTCTCTTGGACCAACTTTTTGTAAGACATGGAGCAGTAGGTGGTATTGATCAGACAAAGACTACAGGAGGCACAGGACAGGTAGAAGAAGTATGCGGATCAGCATAGGATGACCATAGTTTTGATGTGGGCATGAAGGTGTTCCTTCATGTCAGGCCACATAAGAGCCCTATCCATTATGGAAAAGGTTCTAAGTTAGCTCCTAGATTTGTGGGTCCTTTTGAGATCTTGGAGCGTATTGGCCCTTTGGCCTACCATCTAGCATTGCCACCTAGCTTGTCTTGCATACATGATGTGTTTCATGTTTCAGTTCTTAGGAGATATGTTGCAGATCTTTCTCATGTGTTAGATTGGACATCATTGCAGGTGCAGGATCAGGGGTAGGTGATGGTGGATCCCATTTGCATCCTAGAATAGAGGACCCTAGGCCTTCGAGGTAGAGAGTCCGATTAGGTTTGGGTACAATGGGATAGATATGATGAGACTGCAGCTACATGGGAGGATGCCACTTTATTATGAGTTTAGTTTCCACATTTGTTCTAGTGACTTCTAAGAGAAATTTGAGTTTAAGGGGAGGGGGATGTAGTTCCCACTTCCCTTTGACACCTTTTGATGCTAATCATGACATTTTCGGCTATATTATGGACATTATTATAGTTTTGATTTAGTATGATGTTAGATATTTGATCATGGATTATTGTTGACTTTGATTCTTATATGATGCATGATGATTATTAGGAAACTTTATATGTTGATGATGTTATACTGTTGGACATGGTTATATGATGGATGTTGTTCAAACTTGTGATATTTGGATATTGTGAGTGGCCCTAGAAATGGAAAATTATTGGATGATGATATAGTTGTTGATAAAACTATAATGATATTGTTAGATTGCTTTGATGTTGTTGTGATTCATATATCTAGATGATTTTGGAAATTTAATTATATTTATATTATTTTGGACATTTTGATATGGCCACAACAAACATTGAGGGATTGGAGACCAACCACATTGGAATTCTAGATGAATTCAACAAGGTCACCATGGCAACTAGTTTTGTTTGTGTGTGTGTTTGTTAGTGTTAGGGATTCCCATGGGGAATCACCTTTAAATGTGACCAAGGGATTTTATGTTTTTCTTTTATTTTTGGTCCCTTTGTTATGTTTTCATGTGTTTATTTTGTGATGCTTTTACCCTTTCATTAATTATTAAATGGTGTGTAAATATTATGAGTAATTTGTTAGTGTGAGTTATCCTATATGTCCTCTCATGTTGGAGGGTCATCTCACATGGGTTAGGTTTAGGGTTTCATATGTTTCATGCACTAGGGTTACTCAGCACCCTATATGTACCCCTTTTCTATTCATTTATGATCATGCCAAGACACTCCATTGTCTTTCCTTTATGCAAGCTTTGTTTCTGTTGAGAAATTTCTTCCATTATTGATCATTTTTTCCTTGCTATCACTGGAGCTATCACGATTCTGTTGGAGTGCAACTACTTCGTGGTGCCTCGTTTCCGATTTGATTCTCACAAACTCTTTTCATGGTATCAAAGCTGAGATCGGGTAAACGTGCACTCAATTTTTTTTTTTGTTGCTATTACTCTTACTTGGTTTCATTATTTTACTCTACATGTAAGTCTTTTGATCACTATTTTCTAGAAATTATCTTGCAAATATCTCTAACAAGATTTCTCGGAAAGTTTTTTGTGTTTTTTTCTTGTGCATGTGCAGAGTTTTTTCAAAATACCTTGAGAAATCAGGGGTTTTTTCTGCTCTTTTTAATTGGATGTAACTAAATCCAAAATAGAGATTCTTTTCATTTTTTTAAATTATTAAAATGGAAGTGAATTTTTTTAAAGATCTTTGGTTTTGCAGGATATTTGTCTATGCATGTTGTCTGTGGTTGTAGGATCTTTGTGTTCTTCTGTTGTGGCTGCTCATAGACTTGAAAATCAGATTGTGTGGATTTTTTTGGACTATTGTGGGCTGTATAAACTCCCTCCAGCCGCGCCCTACAATCAACTGTTCACCACACGCGGCCTACAACTTTTTCTTTCATTCACAGGTGTTTTATACACTCTACCACATTTTTATTTTCTTGAAGGGGTTGTCCATTCCTATGCGTGGACTGTAAGATCATTCCTAGGTGTTTTTAAACAACTCTGCCATGTTTTTTGGTCTAAGCAAGGTAAAATGCATTTGTGAACACTCTTTTGCGACTTGTAGACTAGGACTTTTACTTCTACTGGTACATTTTCCTTTTGGTAAGTATTTATTACTTAATTCTTTTAAAAACTTTTGGGCACCTTTTTTAACCGTGGTAAGTATTACGTCTGCAAAGTTCTACGACATTTTTTACATATCTTTCTTTATTTAAAGGTTCCTTCTAATTCCTTTCAAACCTTTAAAACAAATCACTGGCCTGTTCTTTTGTTTTTTGGTCTGATCAAAGTCAAACGTGCTTTTCTTTTAAAAACAAAAAAATCAAGCAAACTCTTTGCAGCATCTCCTTTTTGGCGCGGCTGTTCATCCAAAGACGACTTGTTCTTCTTCTTTTTTGGTAAGTTTTCAATTTCTTACCTTTTTTTTATTCATGCTAAGTTTTTTTGGTAAAACAAATCAAACGCTTTTTTGGTAAGTTTTTAAAGTTTTCTAATCCTTACCGTGGTTTTTTTAATATATGACAAGTTTCTAAAACCATTTTAGCAATTTGTTTTAATTAGAAGTTTCATCAAATATTTAAAAGATCTAAATTAAAATTCTAATCCTTTTTTATCTTTTTTAGATCTTAATTATTTCTGAAATTAATTAGATTTAATTTAATTAAATCTATCTTTTATTAATTTCACATTATCTATCTAAATATATTTCTTTGGCATTATAATTTGGTCTTTTGGCTTGTTGTATTTTTAACCTTCCGTCGAGTGCCGAAGACGAAGGGTGAGGTCGGGATTGGCAGGTGGCTAATCCCCCCTCGTAATACAAACAAAACCTATCTCAAATTCTATGTCATTTCCAACGGGCATACATACGACACCTTTTGCATGCGTTTAGGGCACTTTTTTAATCCATTTGCAGGCTTATTGGGTTTTTTCTCATCAATTGCGGGAATTGGTTTTTGCTATAACTTTTGACTCGTTGCTTGGTTTTGAGCACTTATTTAGTCAAAGTTGCATGTTTTTTCACACTCTAGATGATGGGATCATTAGCTTTATAAATGCACTAATTTTATAAAGTGCCGCATTCTAGGGGGTGTCTTTGTATTGCTTAATTCAGCTCATTTTTTTAGCTTTGTTCTATTCCTTTTTTCGTGGACTTGTGAGCGTGTCCACCACATTCTTACGACAAAGGGATTCTTTCATGTGATGTGAGACATTTTTTCTCACCACCAGGGTTGGCTTTCACCTCCTTTCTATTTTTTTGCTTGTGCTTGTTTACGGTGTTCCTTTTTTGTTGCGCTCCATGAAACATTGTTGTGGTCTCCTCTCTTGTGCATTATTACGCTAATTGCAAGATGATTTACCAAGTGTTACAAACCGCACACACGGACCTGATTGTAATCAACACACTAAACTATAAAGTGCCGAAAGCAGGGGGTTGTTATTGTCCTAGGTGGTTGTGTTTCTTTTCTGCATTTCTTTCTCTCTCTCACTATGGATGTACTTTCAATTCCTTTGCTTACGCCGTTCAAATTTTTCGAATGGAGATAAAAAATAATAATGAAACTAAGGGGTGAAGGGTTATTACGGATCACCATGGGAACTGAGACTAAACCAGATGACGAACCTGAAAAATCTAAGTGGTTAAACCGCAGTGATGAAGCTTTAGGTCTTCTTTGCATGTCCGTTTCTCCTGACTTTCTCTTCCACATTGAGGCATCTGAAACACCTACATCTGTGTGGAAAATGTTGGATGCAATGTTTGAAAAACTAGATGACATGAGAGCGCATGAGTTGGAAAATGAACTACTAGGGTTAAATCCTAGTGACTTTGAAAACCTACAAGCCTTCTTCTTGAAATTTTTCCACATTAGATTATTGTTAAAAGGATTTCAAGTAGAAAAGAAAGATTCTCAACTGATCTTGTCGATTCTCTCTAAAAAGCTAGGTCCCAAATATTTTGTCTTCATGTCAACTTTCTACACTACAAAAGTTGCTTTAGGTGATACTTGGACAATGCCCTCCTTTATCTATTTTTCGTCCCAACTCATTCGAGAACAGCTAAAACTCATTCAAATGGGGTCTCTCAAGTCCAAGTCACATGCCCTTGTAGTAAGTACTAGCAAGGGAAAGAAGACTAAAAAGAAGAAAGAAAATAAGGATCAACCTAAGAAAGAAACCAAGATCAAACCTAAAAATGACACAAACACTTTGACTTCGAGCCTAGAGAGCAAAAAAGCAAGTATTTGTGTTCCTATTGTAAGAAGTCTCTGGTCACAACAAGCAACACTGTTTTAAGAAAGCAGATTGATCACTTATCTCATTTACTTGAGAAAAATAAAATAAGTGTTCTGAATCAATAAAACAAAGTGCTCCAAAGGTGAGTCTTCTACTAAAAAGGTGCTTAGAAATGATAAGAAGAAAGGAAAGGCCCTTATAGCTAAAGTTTCTCCTTCATCGACATGGATTATAGATTTCGGTGCCTCGTACCACATGGGTTCTTCACATGTTGAGTTTTCCAACATCGAACCTTGTGGAATGTCCTAAATCACGATGGGTAATGACACGACAATGTTGGTTTCAGTAGTGGATCGGTAGAGATGGATTGGGAACATTTAACCAAGTGTTGAGTGTTCTTGATCTCTCTACCAATCTCCTATCGGTTTACCAAATTACTCACCTTAATGAAGGAATGTGAGTGGAATTTGGTCATAACTCGTGATCATTTCTGAGATTAACAATGATACTACAAATGGTGAGGGAAAGGCATATCATAGTTCATGGTTGTACACCTTCTCCCACTTTACTTCGATTCTACGCCTTTGCCTTGCTCACTCATGTAAATGAGGTTAGTAAGCTATGGCATGAGCATTTTGGACATCTAAATTATTGCTACCTTAAACAATTGAGTGAAAACAAAATTGTCAATGGGTTGCCTTGTGTCAAGTTTTTAAGGGTCTTTGTGAGGGTTGTACCCTTGGAAAGCATCCTGAAAAGAAATTTGACAAAGGAAAATCCTGGAGAGCCACTCGTCCCTTAGATCTTGTTCACAGCGATGTTTCTGGTCCATTTCCTTCTCCTTCGTTTACTAGAGCTCTTTATGTGCTAACCTTCATTGATGACTATTCATGATATACTTGGGTATATTTTCTTAAGCTTAAGTCTGAAGTCTTTGAACATTTTCAGGACTTTAAGGCTCTTGTTGAGAAACAGGTGAAACAGTCTATCAAGGTTCTTTGAACTAACAATGGAGGTGAATATGTAAACAATAGGTTCATGGATTTCTGTACTTCTGAAGGGATCTCTCTGTAGCATACAATTGCTTATAGTCCTTTGCAGAATGGAGTCATAGAAAGAAAGAACTATACTTTGAAGGAGATGGCCACTTGTATGATTCACTCGAAGTCTCTTCCTCCGCAGTATTGGGCTGAAGTAGTGAATTGTGTAAATTACATTCAGAACCATGTTCCACACAAGGTAGTAAGAGGGATGACACCTTTTGAATCCTGGTTTGGACGTAAGCTTGATGTTGAGCACTTTCGAGTCTTCAGATCCAAGGCTATGGCTCGGATTGCCAAGAAGAAACATAAGGCCTTGGAACCACAATCCAAACCTTATATCTTTGTAGGGTATCCTGATGGCGTGAAGGGATATCTATTGATGAATTCTAAATCCCATGAGCTATATATTGAGAGAAGTGTTAAGTTTGATGAGTCTTCTTCGACTTCTACTTCTCCACCTATTGAGGTTCTTCAGCTCGCTGATTTAGACTCTGACTCATTAGATGATGATACTGTTGAGTGTGCTCCTCTTCCGGATCCTCCCGACCATCAAACCTTTGAGTCTTTTGATTCTGACAGTAGTGATGATGAGGACTATATCCCTTCTCACTCAAGTGAATAGTCTTCCGAGTCTGAGCTCGATCCTCCTGGTCCCCTTTGGGCTCAGGGAAAACTTTGCAAAGTGTTGGAGATTTAGTTGGAGATACTTCGGATATGAGACGTACTTGCTCAGATTTCATTGGACCCCACTCCTTCTTCACCTCTACTTCTAATCCACAGTCTTTCCAAGAGGCTTCTGGTATTCCTGAGTGGGATTCTACCATGGATGAAGAGTATTCCTCTCTCATGAAGAACAATACTTGGGATCTCACCACTCTTCCGAAAGGAAGAAAAATCGTTCGATATAAGTGGGTGTTCAGAACAAAGTATGGAGTAGATGGAGACGTTGAAAATTTTAAAGCATGATTAGTAGCTAAGGGTTTCTCCCAGATAGTTGGGGTTGATTATACAGAAACCTTTGCTCCGGTTGTGAAGATGACTTCTATTTGACTGACCCTAGCCATTACGCAGCAGAAACAGATGGAAAGTCCATCAAATGGATGTTAAGAGTACCTTCCTTCATGGTGACCTAGAGGAAGAGATCTATATGGAACAACCTCCGGGTTATGTCAAAGATTCCTCCCTCGTTTGTAAGTTAAATAAGTCTCTTTATGACCTTAAACAAGCCCCTCGGGCTTGGTATGCCAAGATGGACTCCTTCTTACTTATATCAGGGTTTACTAGGTGTCACTCTGATCCAAATGTTTATATTCTATGGCAAGATGACTCCATACTCATTCTTGTTCTATATGTTGATGACTTGTTGATCACAGGAAACTCTTCCTTTATTATTGATTCGTGAAGATCACCTTAGCCAACAAGTTTTCCATGACTGACTTAGGTCTGCTTCATTACTTCCTTGGGATCTATATTTCACAATCTAACTTGGGAATCTTGATTTCATAACCTAAGTATGCTCTTGATTTTCTATCTTGATTTTAGATGTCCGATTGCAAGTCTTCTCCTACTCCTTTTATTTCAAGGGTTAAGTTGGTTTCAGATTGCTCTACTCCCTTGGTTGATGGTACTCTTTTACCGATTCATGGGGAGCTTGATCTACTTGACTCACACTGATTGGATTTATCATATGCTATTGGGATTGTGTCTAGATTCATGCAGGATCCACATGAAGCTGCATTGGAAAGTAACTAAATGGATCCTTCATTATGTTTGTGGCACTTATGTTGATGGAATACACTATCATGGAGGGGTTGATATTGACTTGATTGGATTTCTGATTCTAGTTGGGCTAGTGACTTAGATCATTGGAAATCTACTTTTGGATACAGTTTCTCTCTTGGTTTGGGTCCTATTAGTTGGTCTAGCAAGAAGCATAATGCAATTGCGATATCATCTACAGAGGTAGAATACAGAGGAGTAGTCAATGATGCTACAAAAGCTATTTGGCTACTGTGGTATTCGACAGAGTTTGGCATCCACTTTCGGACGGCCTACTATTATCTCTTTGTGATAACACAAGCACAATCTCTATTTGTAGAAATCGATTCGATGATCGTGAGACAAAGCACATTGAGATCCATATGCACTTCATATGGGAGCTTATTCATGATGTTATCATCGACATTCAGTACATTCAGACAATTGATCAGATTGTAGATTTATTCACCAATCCCTTCACTGAGATGAAGTTTCTTCACTTACGGTCTCTCCTTGGGGTGAGGTCTTTTGCAGCTTCCCATCTTCTTCGGGCTATGTAGTCCTTCTTTTCTTCTTCTTCTTCTAGGAATATTGTGTTTGTATATGGGCACCTTATCAGACCTTTAGTTGTCGGGCCCCATTGGCACATCTTTCTTAGTTGTTTAGGAGTGTCTTCCTTTTTCGTCGACTCATCACATTCGTTACCCTAGCTTCGTTGAAGGGGGTGTTAGTGTGAGTTATCCTATGTGTCCTGCTCTCATGTTGGAGGGACATTTCACATGGGTTAGGTTTAGGGTTTCATATGTGTCATGCACTAGGGTTACTCAAGCACCCTATATGTACCCCTTTTCTATTCATTTATGAGCATGCCAAGACACTCAGTTGTCTTTCCTCTATGCAAGCTTTATTTCTAAAAGTAATTTCTTCCATTACTCGATCATTTTTTCCTTTCTATCGCTGGAGCTATCACGATTCTTTTGGAGTGTAACTACTTCGTGGTGCCACGTTTCCGATTCGATTCTCACAAACTCTTTTCATAATCATATTGTTTAGTTAATTAATTAAAAGATGTCATAAGAATGTAATTAATAGATTTGTTGGCCATGTTTTAAAGTGTTGTAAGAATGTGTAAGTAATGTGTAAGTAATATGTAAGTGATGTGTAAGTTAACTTTTGAGTGTGAAACACTCCACCTTCTTGGAAATTCGAATTTTTCCTTGGAGGCTGATTTTGGAGGCTTGTGGGACAAGTTAAACTTGTCCCATACCTCTTAAATTTACATACCAACCTTTCCTATGGTTGGAGGGTTAAATTTAGACCTTTTTATACATTTTTACAAGTCAAGTTGAATGTTGTAATTGCACTTTTCTTACATAATTTAATTTCAATCCTTATGGGGTATGGACTTATTTGAGTGTGTAAGTAAATCTATCATATTATTCACCCACCTATTTATTATGCATTGGAGAATTAAGTTGACTTTGTGTTTGGGGTTGAGGATGTGTGATGGGTCATCCTACATGGATCCACCTCATCCTCTTCTCTTCCCTCCTCTATAAAATTTGAATTCCTTATCTTTTTTTGGGTTGCTTCACTTTTGGGAGACTTCTTTTGGGAAAATTTTCTTGTTATTTTGGAATCTCTTGCTTGCTTAGAAGTTTTGGAAGATTGTTGCATACTTGTATTGGGTTGATTTTTGGATTTCTTGCATTAGAAGGAGCTTACTGTTTTGAACTTGGAGCAAACTCCATCATGGAGAGGTAAGATCTTGGCTCTTGGAAATGCTCTTCTTTCCCCTTTTATGAATATGTAAATGCTATTATGTTTGTTATTGTTGTGGACTATTGGGTAGATGGCTTAGGAATGGTGTAGGAGAAGACTATGGGGTTTTTTTGTGGGAGGCATAAGTGTGTTTTAGGGAGGTATAAGGATGGAGGGAGTTGGGATTTGGGTTCCACCTTGTAAATAAATATCTTGCATTTCTTTACTCATTATGGGGTGCCATAAAAGGTTGGGGAGACATAAGGAAATGTGAGGAATATATGTACTTTGGGAGGCACAAGGAATGTCGGGGTTTTGATATACTATTTTGGTGGCTTGCACTGAACTCGGGTGGTGATACCCATTTATCATTTGGAAGACATAAGAAGCATTCTCCATAGTTCTGTCTCCTTTGGCTTTCTTGATGAAGCCTTAGTATTGCTTTTCATGTGTTATTGTAGTTGTAAAAACTACATTCTATTTTAATTTGTGTTTTATTGTGAAAATGTTGTGTGTATGTTTTGTGGAATCTGTAAATGCCATGAGTTGGATCACATTATTTATTACATTGTGGTTCGGGCTCGGGGGCCAATGAAGAAGGATGGATTCTCCTTTCACTAAATGTCTTGGTTGGGTGGAGAGCATTGTCTTTCCCTGCCTTTTTGTGATCAAAATTGGAAGAAAGAGAAGAATGCATGTTCTTGTTCTAGAAGGCGAGAAAAGATAGTTTGATAGTCCGTTGTGAAATGAAATCTCATTATAACATTTCCCTCTTGAAGTGGATGACCTTTCAAAATGTTGTCGATTTTGCAAGTGGAAATTGGAAATGTAAAAGAGTTATACTCGTATGTTGTTTTGGGAAGAATGTGAAAGAATGATATTATTTTATATACTGTACTTTGAAATAAAATGGAAAGGAGGTTGTATGAGTTTCATTGGAATTAGTGGAAGTGTTTACCTTGTTCATATGATATTATTCAATTGGAAATTTGTGTTTATCATGCACTAGGAAGACCTTATTTTGAAAGTGGAAATGTGCAACACATGAAAAGAAAATGTATTATTCTACCTTGTGTCGATAAATGATTTTGGAAGGAATAAAACGAAGAAGTTGTAAAGCTGTCCCTTGGAACCAATAAATGAATGTAATGCTTTTCTCAAATTGCATTGTAGTATTGAATCTGATCATTTCAATGTATTGGAATCTCTGTTTGAAAGGAAGAAATGCGTGTGAGAAAAATATAGTATTTTGTCTTTTGGAAATGTGTAAAATTGGAAATCAGAATTACATTTTGGTCTTGAATGGTTTGCTTTGAATCAACTAAAATGTGTTAGATTGGAATTGGAATGAATTTTAATACTTAGAAGATGAAAATGGCAAATAGATCCTTTAAAATTTGATCCTTGTTTTTTTGTAATTTCAAACTGGCAATTATCTAAACCAAAAATGCCGTTGATTCAAACCTGCAATAATAAAATAACAAATTAAATTATTAAATTGAAGTGATAGTCTCTAAACGAATTCATCTAGACATTAATACTCAAGAAAATTTCTTAGAAAACTTAGTAAATTGGTGGAACCATTTACTATCATTTTGAAGTCATTTTATGTCAAATGTTGGAAATTTTTAATTAAGCATTAATTAAAAAAATTAACCCTCGTAATATATCCTAAATTTATCTAAGAAAAATCCTAATTTCTATTTGACATGTTGAGAGAGGAAGAAGAACAAATTGAATAGATCTAACAAGTTAAAAATTTTGAGTTCACATTATAAAATCTTGCAAGACATTTTCTTTAAATTGACCACTAAAAATTTATCAAAACCAAAAATTAATGAGATCTGTACAAAGATGGCGTTAAGATATTTCTAGAAAGTTCTCATTTTCTTTGAATAGAGCTCTCTATCAAAATTTATGGCCTTCTAAAGTTTTCTTCACTTGGCGTTAAAATTTTGGGAAAAATTTCCTTAGCGGGCCTGCGGCCCGAATTTTTCCCTTGGGGCTTAGGAAAAATTTTGGGAAAATTTTCAAAATTTTCTCTACCACCCCGCCATCCTACAGCCAATCAAAGGCTACCATGTGGCACCATGAGGTGACAATGGAGGGGTGGATCCTCTTTTGAACTTAGCATTTTCAGAAAATTTTGGGAAAATTTTCTAAACTTTCCCCGCCGGCCCGCAACCAATCAGGTGATGCCACATGGCATCACAAGGAATCGGTAAGGGAATGGATCCCTTTTTGTCTTTTGCATCTCAAAAAAAATATGGAAAATTTTCCAAGTTTTCCCCACATTTCCACCGGTGTGCAACCATTCGGGGGGCTGCCACGTGGCATCGTGAGGTCTTAGGCGGAGGCGTGGGTCTATGTACCCCCTTAGCCCTTTGGGGATTTAAGTAATTTTTCTCCCCTCCACCCCACCTTCCCCACATTGGTTTAGGAGACACCATGTGTCCCTTGCAGACTCATGAGAGTGTGGGTGCAAAGTTGACTTTCACCCCGCGTGGGAGAAATTTCAAAATGTCTCCCACCGCCCGCCTTTCCCCACTTTTCCTTGTCTTTCTTGCCTTAGGGAGTGCCATGTGTCCTTTATAGACCCACGGTAGTACGGGTACAAATGTGAATTTTCCCCACATTGGAAAATTTTTACAAAAGTCTCCCCACGGCCTGCCAACTCACCCTTTGGGAAAAATTTCTCCCCTAGGCCCGTAGGCCCGCCCTTAGGGAAAATTTTCACCCCAAGGCCCGCTGGCCCATAACTTGAAAAATATGAGGAGTTAGGAGGACTTATTTATATCAATGGAAAGGTGAGGAAATTTCCTATCCAATGGAAGTGATTCAGGAAAATTTTGAATTCATTAAGTGTGTAAAAATAAAGTTAAAACTTTAAGCCTGTTAGAGAATGGGTATGGTGAGGAATTTTTCCCTCTAAACCTAATTGGAACTTCTAACCCCAAATTTTGGACCTTATGACCTCTAAAAATTTTTAATAAAAGAAAAGTATGTTCTAGTAGATTATAATAGTTCTGGAACCTATTAGTGACAACTTTTGCCTTGTAACATGATTATAGATTCTTTTAATAAAAAAATTATTCCATAATTTTCCTAACGAATCCTAGGTTGTTCTTGGGTATCAAGTGGGTTGTTTTAATGGGTATTACACATTATGATAGCTTAGTAGAGATGGCACTCACCTTACATCACCAAGCTCTCTTTTCATGAATTTTGGGCCATTTAAGGGCTGCCAAATCACCCTTTCCCATGTGTCAAGCCACTAATTTGACGCATGACCCTTCCATTCTTCCACCTTGGCATTCTTTACGCATTGGGTTACATTCATTCTCATTAGGCCGACCGCATTATCTATCCACCTCGGTAACCATCCCGACACCGAGCCCCTACCTTCTCACTAGATTGTCCTATACATTAGTGCCAACTCGGCATCTCCTCCTTGTAGTGTATTACGAGTCACATTCCCGCATTGGTAAAATCGTCTCATGTGGTCCGTGCCTCTTATGCCTCTAATGTCCGAGTCGGTGACTCGATGGCCTCGCACTTCCCTTTGCACCTGCACTTTGGTTCTCTAGAACCATGTTTACCTTGCCTCAGGCTGTTAACTACCTCTCCACCCACACTCCATTTTGATAAGAAACTTCAGGTTTTTGTTTCACGCATTTCCCAACTTGCATGCAGGTCGTTTGGGCTCCCCAATGTCAATATCTTCGCACTATGTTATGTGGAAATTTCAGATTTTTTTTCACCCATGTCCCAAGTTCATTTGGGTCCCCTGGGGGCCACGTTAACCACATTCTCCGCATTACACACCAGCTTCAAAACTTACCTTGTTGCACGCTAAGTTGGCTTGGTGACCCAACTCCCTTATTTTGCCATTTTTGCCCAAGTTTTTGTCGAACATCATCCAACGTTGCTCAAACCATTTCTACCTCTTGTCTATAAACTCACCATTATAGCTCACCCATTCCTTGCATGAGATCAGCGTTTTCATTCCAATGCACTAGAGTAACTTGGCTATGAATGAATAAAAATTTTCCTCCCCTAAGCTCAATGCTTCCACTATTGAACTTATCGATATTTAATTTGATAGCTAAACTTTTCTTTAAATGAATCAACTCATGGATTCCAAACTATCTGATGTGACACACGTAATCACTTTATCATTGAATAATGATAGGAAAAATGGATGATTCCAAAAATTAAATGGAAACTTGATGTGAACACGTAATCACAATATCATGAATAAGCTAAAGATGGTCTCCTTAGATGAGAACCTTAAACCGATGAAATGTTTTCACTAAGGTGACATTACGTCATTTGTAATGTTGTATGTCATAAAATCCTTGGTGTAAATTTAAGCCTTGAAAGTGATTTGTGATACGTTGTTGCTTATCTCTATTAAATTGTTAACATTATAGCTTTTATAACTAAGTTATGTTAAGGCTTTGACAATTTTGATAGTTTGTTTAACGACTTAATTTGAAATGCGATTAAGACTTCCTATTGGTTTATAATAGGTCTTAAACTAACCATCTGATAGTCTACCCATTTGATGACTAATGCCATCATGATCGTATTTCCAGGGATAAAGGGGCTATAGTCATCAGTCAAGGACTTAATTATTAAGAATTAAGGGCATCAACTCCTATGAGTATACATGAGCAACTTTCGATCAATGCTAACATTATAACATATATATATATATATATATATATATATATATATATATATATATATTTGAAAAGGGAATTTGCAAAGATTAAAGTAGTTAAGTAACTACTATTGAAGATTTATTAGCTAATGTAAAAACAGGACAATCTAATCCTAGTGGTATAGTTCTAAACTTAACATATGAGCCTATAGTTGAGAAGATTGACTTGGGCATTACTTTAGCTATTTGAAAGGATGTATATGCATATGAAAATAGTATGAAGCCTTAAGTTATGCTAAGAAAGGACATCCAAATTTTTATTTGTATAAAATATTGGTTGGTCATTTAAAAATGATATAATGTTGCTCAAATTCAAACGGTTGATGAGGTGGCACCCACCGCCTAATAGTTGTACTCACGGTCCTTAATTATCTCCACCAACTGATTTTGAGATGAAGTATTTTAGTTATCTAAATCACCTTGCATGGCATGAAGTATGAATTTGCTAAATTTAAAGGAGAGCTAAGAATAGTTGGTTTGTAAATTGGTGGCAAGCTCCATTAACTCTACATTTAATGTCTTTTATTGCCCACCTTCCTCGGGAAGTGCATGGATGGATTGGAAAAGGTTTTTTTTTGGTATCGATTCATTTCATGGCTAGAAACTTGTAGAAGCTCTGCATGCAAGGAAAAATGGAACTATGTGTTTTTGTGAGTTGCATGAAGAAAAATATTGAGTAGATGGAACAAAAGTCCCCAGACTCATTAAAATATTGTGAAAGCATTGTGTTTTGGGGGATGAAGGAATTCATTTCAAAGGTTTGGGGATTTTCTTAAGTAATCATGAAATTTTTGCAAGGAAAGAAAACACCAGCATAACAGGCATGATACGCTCTGAACTTTTCATAATTTCTTTCTCTATTTAGTAATTTCACAAAAATAACCTTGCCTTGTATGAAATTTTGTGTTTATAATTTTAAGAGATGTAGAATCATTTAATATTTTCTCTGTAGAGTATGAATTGCTATGGCTTCATGATGTATGTTGTTAAAAGTGATTAACTAAGTAGACTCAATAAGGTTTATTATCATTAAGGAAAGAATACACTCTTGAGATGTTTGAGGACTTCTACTGCTAATAATGATTATTGAAGAGATAATAAGGGTTTGATCGTTGATATCACCAAACATTGTTGAAATCTTCTTGCAGTTGTGAATTGATATCTACCCATACTGTAGAGAAAATTTGTTTAATTTGTTACCCATCTCTTCAAGGATATGAATAATATATAGCAAGATATTGTGGTATTCTGGAAATTGTTTTGTGTGAGTTTTTGTTATAGATGTCTTTCCTTGACCTAGTGTTTGTGGGATTTACACAACTGGGTTTGATTCTTTAAATAAATCTATGCCTGTGGAGTCATGTTGGTCTTGTAGGAGGCATCATTGGTACTTATAATCAACTTGGTTTTATTTAAAATAAGTATTTGTACTAAAAGAAAAACAATTGAATTTAATATTATCATCGAGTTATAGATAATAAGGATAGTTGTAATGATTACAAGGTCTACCTCTTCGACCCTTGAATAGGTAGTTTAGAATGGCGTTTATGGTCTACTCCAGAGCCACTATTATGGCTCGACTGAATCACTGAGTTTCCTAATAGTTAACTGTTGTATCTTGTTTGCAATTTAAGATTGTATAAGTTCCAAATACTTCATTCTATTATTTCATGTTGATCTCCTTGTTGCTTCTTAATAACTCTGGAACTATTCGACTCCTTCGGGGTTTAAAGACGGTTGTGGAAAGGTTATATTGAGATTTGATTACTGTGATGGTTAAGTCCAACTTGTTAAAATCTCGTCACTTATGTTCCATCTTAGCCTCTATAATGGAGGATGGACATTCTCCTGTAAAACCTTGTATGATACTTAGTGGGCTAATTTATTCACTATTATTACTAAAGCTTGGTTCTTCTTGCAATTATTTTTTGAGTTTGAAAGTGATGTCGACTTGACTAAGAATCTCCTTCCTCTTGTAAGAGATGCAGTTCATTGTTGACCATTAGGAAACCATCCTAAAAAGTGAGCTGATCTTCTAGAATTTTATACATTAGATTTTATGGTTGAAAAGGTGTTAAACAGTTCCTTTTATTGAGTACACCTCATCTCAACGTATGAGCTGGTAATGATAGTAGAGTTTGATTTCTTGACCCTTACACTCTTATCTATGCTTGTTGGGTTTATTATTGCTTGGGTTTATGTTCTAAATGTTATGGAAATTGAGTCATTAAGTTTTGATAGGGGATCATTTTATCGGGAAGGGATTTTAAGTTGTCCCAAAATAGGAAGTCATTAAGTAGGATGGGGATTGTTGTCCCAAAATAGGAAGTCTCTTGGCTTCAAGGTTGTAAAGTTTGGTGGTATTACCCTCTGTAGTAATTAACATGGTACAAGTTTGTTGATCACATTGTCATACTATGTGTTCTATTAAGAAGCTGGAGGCATCGATTTTGTATGGTAACCCATTATGGGACAAAATGGGTTAAGCTATATACTCCTACTCTTATAATAGATGATAACTGGATTCATCATTTAACCGAGTCCATAATATGTGATAGATCCTCCCGGGTGTAATGTTTCTGATTTGAATTATGTGGTATCTCAAGCAAACCCGGAAGTGACTCTTTCTCTTATAGAAAACTGTACTCGGTTTCATTTATTAAATACGGGGTTTCCTTGACATTTTGAAAGTTCCTTATTGACCTTTCCTAGTTGTGTCATGAATTTAGTTTAGTATGATCTAACCTTGTTCAGTAGAATGGGTTAGGAGATCATTCTTAAATTCAAAGTCATGTGAAGTCTTGACTTACCGGGAAAAAGTGGTTTGCTAGAAGTTGAATTCATGTTGAGAAAACTCATGGGATATTAAATGTCAGATGAAATTTTTGGGTTAAGTAACAATTATATTATCTCATCAACACATGGTACCTACTCTCTTCCATAATTTTAAAGACTTTAGTGTTTATTAGGTCTTGATATGTTGAAACATATCTGAAGAAGGGAATTGTGTACTCTTTTCTAGTCTTAGAATGTTCAATAAGTGCTTAAGTTGAGGTAAGTATTAAATATGTAGCATGTTACTCAAGTTATACCTGATTGCTATATGGCAGGATGCCATGAATGTTTCTCTCCTCTTATCCTCGAGGTTAAATGCTCTAATATCATATTTTGTTAACCAAATACTCTTGATGTTTTGGTATTATTGCCTGAACCATTAGTAGTCCTTATGGGTGTATGAAATCCTCGTTAGATCTATTGTGAAGATTTGAGAGATTGCTTGAATGTGTTCTTGATATTTATATGGTTACTTAATGGTTGAGTAAAATGATTTCAGGCATGCAAGTATGGGATTGCATGAGTGAAATCTTGTTACTCTTATATGGTAGTCTTTGAATACTTATAATTCTCATGTATCTTATGAATTGTATGATTATTTTTGAGTGATGAAGTAGTTGTATGGAAAAGTAAGTCTGAAATTGATTTCTTCCATGGTTCATTAAATTTCTTGTTTTTGTCATGTTATAGAAAGAATTGTTTATCTACTTAAGCTTTGAAATATTGATTCATAAAAATAATATGGGTTATTTCTATGAAATAATTAAGTAGAGTATGTCATTATGGTGAGTTGGTGCTTATCATGCTCAGTTCTTGTGAACTGACTCATGCTAACAATTTTTGTAGATAAAACAGAGAAGGAAGGGTGAAGTATTTAGTTTTGTATATTATTTTGATCGAGGAAAGTTTGAAGATATGACTGACTTGAATGTTCTTAAATGAAATACTTCTTCTTGGAAATGGGAAAGGCTTTGCTACTGAATATAATTGTTTTATTCATTTAAAAGAAATATTTTGGTCATGCTTAAAGGCATGAGTTGTATTTATCTCATAAATGTAATTAAGATAGATTTCCTGCTGATATATATATTGTTTTATAAGTGGTTGATTGTCGATTGATGAGTTATGAGTCATAAATCTATCAAGTTAAGAAATCAGCATCTACAATACTATTGTATTAATCATGTAGTAAGTGCTATACACATCTTATGTGTGAGATTCTAAGGATCATATAAGGGACTATTGGAGGAATGTTGCCTAAAAATATCTTGTTCTAAGTAATTATATGTTAAGCATACTTGGAAATAGTTGAGGTTGCTAATGGATAACTGCCTCATTATAAAGTGCAATATATCAACCTACTTGTAAAGTTGTGTTAAGTTCTCCAAAGGTTTTGTATAGAATGTACACAACTAGTAAAAGATATCTAGAAGTAAGATTGTCTAATCTTAATGGCCATCTGATAAGAAAGTAGCTGGATTATCATGAAACCATGGAAAGGTTATGATAATCAGGTACTTTTGTGCTATGGTTGTTTTATAAACACAGGTTATACTAACTCTTATCAAAGATATAATAATTTAATATTGATTTCTAAGTGAAATCAACACTAAGTCCTATACTAGGATGATACACATAAGCAACAAGAGGATGGGCTTATGGTAATCTAACATGACTATATATTGATTATGGTTTCACTTTTCAGGAATTGCATAATTGTGATAAATTGTGTTATGAAATATTTTTCTCAAGGAGATGAAATGTTTTTAATTAGGGTTTGTTCCATGATGCATCATTATGAACACATAAGCATGTCGGATACAATGGAAGTAATATGGGAACATGCTTACTAAGTTAAAAATAACATAGCATTTGAATCTCATCCCTAGTCAATACTGTAATTATCTCTAAAGAGAATTAGAGATGTTTTAAAAAGGATATGATAGGGAAAGATAAATGGGTAAGTGGTTCATAAAATCTATCATATGGATACCCTAGATATATCTTACTTGTTGGAGATAGTAAAATAAATGAACGCTCTTTACTGAGTTGCAATTAAGAAAAGTGATGTGCTTAAACTGAAAAGGATGGTTGGCATTGATAGCCTATGGCACTTAATTCAAGGAATGAATCATACCTAAATACTTAGCTTCATATAAGTACATATCCCTAGAATATGAAATAAGGAACATGAGCCTAAATGTTAAAGCTGGGACAATTTTTGAAACTATAATAATGATCATAGACCTTGATAGTATTGTTTCTATCAATGGTTAACATGGGTATGAGATATTGAAAGGTAATTAAATGTTATAGAGATTGGGGGTCCTGGGATCAACTCAATCCGGACCTTAGGTATGACCCATTCATGGAGAAGGTGTTGTAAGTCCTAGGCTATTCTATAATGATTACCTTGAAAACATTAAACACCATGCACCAATATAGGATTCTAGGTGGGTGAACTCACTGCATATACTACACAGTCGTATCCCTATGGTGATGATTGTCACCATTAGGATACTGTTGTTTAGCATCTGTAATGAGTTGTCTCATCAAGAGACTAGATTGTAGTATGGTGTTGTCCTAAGTACAAACCTTGATAGAGTTACAAGACAGATTGGACCTCCTAGGTACGCACCCTTATATCAACCTATGATGGCTACGGGAAGATATGTGGGTGAGTAACAAGGTGAATTGTTACGAGAACACTTTCTTTCCCATAGGCATCACAGGATGACATAGAGGTACATCTTCATGTAGGTTAAACTAGTTTGTACCTCATTCAAGGCTTGTAGCTATTTACAACATTAACATTTGTGAATCCATATAACTGAACAAGTGAATAAGGTGAGATGACAAGATTCCAATGGTGAGTGTGTTGTCATAGAATCGAGCATGGCATACATGACTCAGAAACTTTGTGCAAAGTGGTGTAAGCTGCATTGATTACACTGTCGAGATTTCACCATTATCTAAGATGTGAGATGCCTGTGGTTTTCATAGGTGGAACCCAGGTACACACTTAGGGTTTTCACTTATATATCATATCTGTTAAAGGGGAACCAAAGGGATACATTTTATGTATGGCTCGTATAGAGCATTGAGGGAGAATGAGTAGGTTCAACATTCTCTCATACAGTTGCACATGGTTCATGACAGTTATCGGAAATGGATTGCTTTAAGGTTTATGTAGATTTAAATATATGGGTATTTAAATCAGCTGCATAAAGTTATTTATTATAAAAAAAATTCTAGAGATGAAGTGACAAAAAGTGGATGTTACATTTTGGTATCAGAGCTGAAGGTTGCAACTCTTGGACTTATTGGGTCCTTACGCTAATTAAAACTTTTATTTTTTTTTTAGAATAAAAATGGAAATGGGAAGGATGCACCAGAGAAGAAAGAACCGGGTCTGATTTTTTTGTGGTTTCAATGGTGCTAAAGTTAGACAAAATTTTGGCAATCCTTCAATATACCTAACCGGATAGATGCCTTGGAGCAGCTGGTGATGGGTGAAAGTGATAAGTTGGACAAAGGAAAACTTAGGTCTGTTGCTAATAAACAACAGAGAGTTATTTAAATAATGAACTGATCATTGATGGCAAGTTTTGGACTTACCAATCCAAAGATGAACTAAACCCAAAATTGGGGGAAGCATTGGATAAACATGGATCTTCTTTTCGATAAGATGATATTTGGAAAATCTAGTGGGCTAAAACCAAATCTGCTAGACACTCCCACTCATAAAAATGAAAAGGGACATAAAAATGATAATTCTTCTTCATCTCGGAATGCTAAGAAAATTTGGTGGAAAAAGCATAGCAAGAAAATGTGTTCTGCCAAAAATAAATTTTCCCAAAAACTTGCAAGTGATAACCTGTAGGAAAAAGCATAATACTGTTGCAAATGGAAAAGTTAAAAGTGGTCAATCAGGACCTGTTGGTGGATGTTTCACGTGTGGCAATGGGCATTATGCCAACCAATGTCCTTTAAAGAAGATGGACAAGTCTTGAATGATGAAGCATGCTGCAAGGGTAGTTAACAAAGGAAAGGAACATGTATCCCTAGTAGAGAGAGAGAAAATTGTGAAGAGATCCATGAGATTAGTATTCTTCAATACTAAAAGAAAGAAAATATGGATTTGTTGTACTCAATGAAAAACTGGTCAACAATTGTGAAGCCTAACTCTTTCTGGTAATATGGAATAAAAATGCTCAATTTTCAGCTTATGTCTGGTTAGGTAGCATTGATCTGAGTGATTGTTTCTGTATTCTATCAAATATTTGATTTACATAATTAATATTTCAATTCCAAGGAACTGAAAATATTATAATCTGTCTGTTGACTTTTAAATGGTTGTATATATATATATATTTATTTTGGTATATGTTACTTCTGGGTTATGTTACTCAAGTACCCAAAGTTTTGGGGTATCATCACGTTGAAAGGAGGATCTTAGGTTTGAACCTGGGAGCTCGGTAAGCTATCACTTAAAAATACTCAAAGGGTTTGGTGATGGCTCATTCTGGGTCGACTCATCTAAAAGCATAGATAGTATGAGGTTATATTTAGCTTCTGGTAATATCTTGTACCTCTGGAGACAAGATTTCTTTTATGTTACCTATCATGACATGATTCCCTTTTGTTCACCTATATCGTGATGTGTGTGGCTATGTGGAAATTCTAGTTTATGAATTACTGTGAACTTTCATGGGTTTTTGTGGTCGATTCCAAGTATTTTTAGTTGAACCCAGATAAGGGAATTCATACTTCACTAATATGAACCCTACTTGTTATAGAAATGTGCAGGTTCAGGATCAAGGGATGTATTGTGAAATCCCTCTCTTGTGATAGTTTCTATGTAACTCTGCATGGCATCTTGAGCCCTTAGAGTTTCAGGCTTAACTCGTATGCTTTATATTATGTTGGGAAAAAGATACGATGACTTGTAAGTCGGAGGAATGTTTAGAGCTTCCAAGAGAATTTAGTAAGTCATTAAATAACATAAGTAAGTCATTTACATACTTCTATATATTAAAGTAAAAGGTTTTACAAACAATACACTACTTATTTGAAACCCTCATGTAAACCAAGTGGAATTTTGCATGACCTTGGTAATATTAGGATCAGTACCGATTCTGTGAATCCACCGAGGAGGTTTAACAGTGGAATAAAAATGTTGTGGATGTCAAAGTCTACATCTAATAAGGTAACTTTGTTACTTAACACTTTGAGAGGTTTTTGGCAAATTGGTTTTCTCAAACATCTATAAACTTGAAGACCTCTTGTTTGAGGACAAGAAAATGTGTTGTCAGTACTCATTCATGAGTTAATATTTGTAAAAAAAAAAATAAACAAATTTGGTAGATCCATAAGCTTGGATAACCACGTTGACAACATTCTTTGATTGGACTAGTATAGGAGATAAAAAGTGTAAGATATGTTGAGTTAGTTGATAACTGAAATAAGAAATATTCAAGTTCAGTTGAATGAATGAATGTTGGTACCTTATCTTTTTGACCCAATGTTGTAGAGTTTTGGAACCTCAAATCAAAAAGTCTTTAATAGAGTTGAGGAAAGAGATCTATCTAAATGAACTACCACAGATCCATACATGTTGTAATCCCAGCAGAAAGGAATAGTTCTTCCTTAAAAGGTACCAGGTAAGCTTGTTTTAACTATATCCTCTGTATATCAAATATATATATTGTACAAAAATGATTTACTTTAGTGAAGTAATCATGAAATAATTCAGACTGCGTGACTATTTATAGTCTGATAAGTGATGATACAACTACTGAATTTAAAGTTTTGAATCTAAAAACCATAAAATTCTAGGGGAATAGTAACTATTATGTAGGAATTATTCTTATATCCTGTGTGGAATTGTTTGATTTTATTTAGCAAGGACCACATCATCGGGATGATGATGCTTTTAAGAGGGGAGGTATGTAATGCCCCGTGCTTTCATTATTGTTGTCAAAGTAATGATAGGACAAATGGTTTTATCCTATGTTGTTGGCACCCTTGCGTATCAAAAATTAAATGGAAACTTGATGTGAACACGTAATCACAATATCATGAATAAGCTAAGGATGATCTCCTTAGATGAGAACCCTGCTAATCTGGGGTCTATCTTATTGATGAACTATTTTCACTAAGGTGACATTACGTCATTTGTAATGTTGTATGTCATAAAATCCTTGGTGTAAATTTAAGCCTGAAAGTGATTTGCGATGTTGTTGCTTATCTCTATTAAATTGTTAACATTATAGTTTTTATAACTAAGTAATGTTAAGGCTTTGACAATTTTGATAGTTCACTTAATGACTTAATTTGAAATGTGATCAAGACTTCTGTTGGTTTATAATAGGTCTTAAACCGACCATCTGATAGTCTACCCATTTGATGACTAATGCCATCATGATCATATTTCCAGGGATAAAGGGGCTATAGTCATCAGTCAAGGACTTAATTATTAAGAATTAAGGGCATCAACTCCTACGAGTATACATGAGCAACTTTCTTGATCAACGCTAACATTATAACATCTATATATATATATATATATATATATATATATATATATATATATATATATATATATATATATATATATATATATATATATATATATATATATATATATATATATATATATATATATATATATATATATATATATAGATTGAAAAAAAGGAATTTACAAAGATTAAAGTAGTTAAGTAACTACTATTGAAGATTTATTAGCTAATGTAAAAACAGGACAATCTAATCCTAGTGGTATAGTTCTAAACTTAACATATGAACCTATCGTTGAGAAGATTGACTTGGGCATTACTTTAGCTATTTGAAAGGATGTATATGCATATGAAAATTGTATGAAGCCTTAAGTTATGCTAAGAAAGGACATCCAAATTTCTATTTGTATAAAATATTGTTTGGTCATTTAAAAATGATATAATGTTGCCCAAATTCAAATGGTTGATGAGGTGGCACCCACCGCCTAATAGTTGTACTCACAGTCCTTAATTGTTTATTAATTATCTCCACCAACTGATTTTGAGATGAAGTATTTTAGTTATCTAAATCACCTTGCATGGCATGAAGTATGAATTTACTAAATTTAAAGGAGAGCTAAGAATAGTTGGTTTGTAAATTGGTGGCAAGCTCCATTAACTCTGCATTTAATGTCTTTTATTGCCCACCTTCCTTGGGAAGTGCATGGATGGATTGGAACAAAGGGGTAGTTTTTGGTATTGATTCATTTCATGGCTAGAAACTCGTAGAAGCTCAAGATGCATGCAAAAAGTTGGAACTATGTGTTGATGTGAGTTTGCATGAAGAAAACATTAGTTGAGTAGTTGGAACAACAAGTTCCCAGACTCATTAAAATATCATGGAAAGAAATTTGTGATCTGTTGAATGAAGGAATTCATTTCAAAGGTTGGGGATTTTCTGAAGAATCGTGAAATTTTTGCAAGGAAAGAAAACACCAGCATAACAGGCATGATACGCTCTAAAATTTTCATAATTTCTTGCTCTATTTAGTAATTTCACAAAAATAACCTTGCCTTGAATGAAATTTTGTGTTTATAATTTTAGAGATGTAGAATCATTTAATATTTTCTCTGTAGAGTATGAATTGCTATGGCTTTGTGATGTATGTTGTTAAAAGTGATTAACTAAGTATGATGCTCAATAAGGTTTATTATCGTTAAGGAAAGAATATCACTCTTGAGATGTTTGAGGACTGCTGCTATAATGATTAATGGGTTTGATCTGATATGCCAACATTGTTGAAATCTTCTTGTAGTTGTGAATGATATCTACCCATACTGTAGAAAACTTTGTTTAATTTTTTACCCATCTCTTCAAGGATATGAATAAATATAGCAAGATATTGTGGTATTTTGGAAATTTTTTGTGAGTTTTTGTTATAGATGTCTTTCCTTGACCTAGTGTTTGTGGGATTTATGCAACTGGGTTTGATTCTTTAAAGAAATCTATGCCTGTGGAGTCATGTGGTGGTCTTGTAGGAGGCATTTGGTACTTATAATCGACCTGGTTTTATTTAAAATAAGTATTTGTATGAAGAAGAAAAACAACTAAATTTAATATTATCATCGAGTTGTAGATAATAAGGATAGTTGTAATGATTACAAGGTCTGCCTCTTCGACCCTTGAATAGGTAGTTTAGAATGGCATTTTATGGTCTACTCCAGAGCCACTATGATGGCTTGGCTAAATCGCTGAGTTTCCTAATAGTTAACTGTTGTATCTTGTTTACAATTTAAGATTGTATAAGTTCCAGATACTTCATTCTATTATTTCATGTTGATCTCCTTGTTGCTTCTTAATAACTCTGGAACTATTCTGACTCCTTGGGGTTTAAAGCCGGTTGTGGAAAGGTTATATTGAGATTTGATTACTATGATGGTTAAGTCCAACTTGTTAAAATATCATCACTTATGTTCCATTTTAGCCTCTATAATGGAGGATGGACATTCTCCTGTAAAACCTTGTATGTTACTTAGTGGGCTAATTTATTCACTATTATTACTAAAGCTTGGTTCTTCTTGCAATTTTTTGAGTTGAAAGTGATGTCGACTTTGACTAAGAATCTCCTTCCTCTTGTAAGAGATGCAGTTCATTGTTGACCATTAGGAAACCATCCTAAAAGTGAGCTGATCTTCTAGAAGTTTATGCATTAGATTTTATGGTTGAAAAGGTGTTAAACAAGTTCCTTTTATTGAGCATGCCTCATCTCAACGTATGAGCTGGTAATGATAGTAGAGTTTGATTTCTTGACCCTTACGCTCTTATCTGTGCTTGTTGGGTTTATGTTCTAAATGTTGGAAATTGAGTCATTAAGTAGGGTTGGGGATTAAAGTTGTCCCAAAATAGGAAGTCTCTTGCTTTTGGATTCGGAAAAGTTTTGGTGGTATTACCCCTCTATAGTAATTAACACGGTGTACAATTTTGTTGATCACATTGATCATTGTCATACTATGTGTTCTATTAAGAAACTGGAGGCATCGATTTTGTATGGTAACCCATTATGGGACAAAAATGGTTAAGTTATATACTCCTACTCTTATAATAGATGATAACTGGATTCATCATTTAACCGAGTCCATGATATGTGATAGATCCTCGCTGGGTGTAATGTTTTTGATTTGAATTATGTGGTATCTCAAAACCCGGAAGTGACTCTTTCTCTTATAGAAAATCTGTACTCGGTTTCATTTATTAAATATGGGGTTTCCTTGACATTTTGAAAGTTCCTTATTGACCTTTCCTAGTTGTGTCATGAATTTAGTTCAGTATGATCTAACCTTGTTCAGTAGAATGGGTTAGGAGATCGTTCTTAAATTCAGAGTCATGTGAAGTCTTGACTTACGGGAAAAAGTGGTTTGCTAGAAGTTGAATTTCATGTTGAGAAAACTCATGGGATATTAAATGTCCAGATGAACTTTTTTGGGTTAAGTAACAATTATATTATCTCATCAACACATGGTGCCTACTCTCTTCCATAATTTTAAAGACCTTAGTGTTTATTAGGTCTTGATATGTTGAAACATATCTGAAGAAGGAATTGTGTACTCTTTTCTATTCTTGGAATGCTCATATAAGTGCTTAAGTTGAGGTAAGTTTTATATGTAGCATGTTACTCAAGTTATACCTGATTGCTATATGGTAGGATGCCATGAATGTTCTCTCCTCTTATCCTCGAGGTTAAATGCTCTAATATCATATTTTTTGTTAGCCAAATACTTTGATGTTTTGGTATTATTGCCTGAACCATTAGCAGTCCTTATGGGTGTATGAAATCCTCGTTAGATCTATTGTGAAGATTTGAGAGATTTCTTGAATGTGTTCTTGATATTTATATGGTTACTTAATTGTTGAGTAAAATGATTTTAGGCATGCAAGTATGGGATTGCATGAGTGAAATCTTGTTACTCTTATATGGTAGTCTTTGAATACTTATAATTCTCATGTATCTTATGAATTGTATGATTGTTTCTGAGTGACTAAAGTAGTTGTATGGAAAAGTAAGTCTGAAATTGATTTCTTCCATGGTTCATTAAATTGCTTTTCTTTCATGTTATAGAAAGAATTGTTTATCTACTTAAGCTTTGAAATATTGATTCATAAAAATAATATGGGTTATTTCTATGAAATAATTAAGTAGAGTATGTCATTATGGTGAGTTGGTGCTTATCATGCTCAGTTCTTGTGAACTGACTCGTGCTAACAATTTTGTAGATAAACGCAGAGAAGGAAGGGTGAAGTATTTAGTTTTGTATATTATTTTGATCGAGGAAAGTTTGAAGATATGATTGACTTGAATGTTCTTAAATGAAATACTTCTTCTTGGAAATGGAAAAAGGCTTTACTACTGAATATAACTATTTTATTCATTTAAAAGAAAGATTTTGGTCATGCTTAAAGGCATGAGTTGTATTTATCTCATAAATGTAATTAAGATATATATATTATATATATATATATATATATTGTTTATAAGTGGTTGATTGTCGATTGATGAGTTATGAGTCGTAAATCTATCAAGTTAAGAAATCAACATCTACAATACTATTGTATTAATCATTAGTATCAAGCATGTAGTAAGTACTATACACATCTTATGTGTGAGATTCTAAGGATCATATAAGGGACTATTGGAGGAATGTTGCCTAAAAATATCTTGTTCTAAGTAATTATATGTTAAGCATACTTGGAAATAGTTGAGGTTGCTAATGGATAACTGCCTCATTATAAAGTGCAATATATCAACCTACTTGTAAAGTTGTGTTAAGTTCTCCAAAGGTTTTGTATAGAATGTACACAACCAGTAAAAGATATCTAGAAGTAAGATTGTCTAATCTTAATGGCCACTACGATAAGAAAGTAGTTGGATTATCATGAAACCATGGAAAGGTTATGATAATCAGGTACTTCTGTGCTATGGTTGTTTTATAAACACAGGTTATACTAACTCTTATCAAAGATATAATAATTTAATATTGATTTCTAAGTGAAATCAACTCTAAGTCCTATACTAGGACGATACACATAAGCTACAATAGGATGGGCTTATGGTAATCTTACATGACTATATATTGATTATGGTTTCACTTTCAAGAATTGCATAATTGTGATAAATTGTGTTATGAAATATTTTCTCAAAGAGATGGAATGTTTTTAATTAGGGGTTTCCATGATGCATCATTATGAGCACATAAGCATGTCGGATACAATGGAAGTAATATGGAACATGCTTACTAAGTTAAAAAGAACATAGCATTTGAATCTCATCCCTAGTCAATACTGTAATTATCTCTAAAGAGAATTAGAGAGTGATATTTTAAAAGGATATGATAGGGAAAGATAAATGGGTAAGTGGTTCATAAAATCTATCATATTGGATACCCCAGATATATCTTACTTGTTGGAGATAGTAAAATAAATGAATGCTCTTTACTGAGTTGTAATTAAGAAAAGTGATGTGCTTAAACTGAAAGGATGGTTGGCATTGATAGCCTATGGCACTTAATTCAAGGAATGAATCATACCTAAATACTTAGCTTCATATAAGTACATACCATATCCCTAGAATATGAAATAAGGAGCATGAGCCTAAATGTTAAAGTCGGGATAGTTTTTGAAACTGTAATAATGATCATAGACATTGATAGTATCATTTCTATCAATGGTTAACATGGGTATGAGATATTAAAAGGTAATTAAGTGTTATAGAGATTGGGGGTCCTGGGATCAACTCAATCCAGACCTTAGGTATGACCCATTCATGTGGAGAAGGTGTTGTAAGTCCTAGGTTGTTCTATAATGATTACCTTGAAAACATTAAACACCATGCACCAATATAGGATTCTAGGTGGGTGAACTCATTGCATATACTACACAATCATATCCCTATGGTGACGATTGTCACCATTAGGATACTATTGTTTAGCATCTGTAATGAGTTGTCTCATCAAGAGACTGGATTGTAGTATGGTGTTGTCCTAAGTACAAACCTTGATAGAGTTACAAGATAGATTGGACCTCTGGGTATGCACCCTTATATCAACCTATGATGGCTATGGGAAGATATGTGGGCAAGTAACAAGGTGAATTGTTATGAGAACACTTTCTTTCCCATAGGCATCATAGGATGACATAGAGGTATGTCTTCATGTAGGTTAAACTGGTTTGTACCTCATTCAAGGCTTGTAGCTATTTACAACATTAACATTTGTGAATCCATATAACTGAACAAGTGAATAAGGTGAGATGACAAGATTCCAATGGTGAGTGTGCCATCATAGAATTGAGCATGGCATACATGACTTAGAAACTTTGCTGCAAAGTGGTGTAAGTTATTGATTACACTGTCGAGATTTCACCATTATCTAAGTTGTGAGATGCCTGTGGTTTTCATAGGTGGAACCTAGGTACACACTTAGGGGTTTTCACTTATATATCATATCCTTGTTAAAGGGGAACCAAAGGGATACATTTTATGTATGGCTCATATAGAGCATTGAGGGAGAATGAGTAGGTTCAACATTCTCTCTCATCATGAAAGTTACGAAATGGATTGCTTTGCACATGGTTAAATATATAGTATTTAAATCAGCTACATAAAGTTATTTATTATAAAAAAATGGATTAAAAATTAAGGTTTATGTAGATTTAAATATATAACCAATCCAAACTATCTCACCGTGACGTGGGGATTTCCATCCCCAAGATCTCACTTCCATATTCAATGCCCAGATCCCCACTACATGTGTGAACTCGGATTCAACACGGTCCAAGCTCGATCTCTAATTTTTAAGCTTCATGTTATGGCCTTGTTGCCATGATTTGAGTGGTGCCCAAAATGAGTTTAAGGAGCTCATTCCCATGCACCATGCTCACTTTTGATGTCGAACCCGCAATATCTGAATCACCTCCATGTTTCACACCTATTACATTAGCTTGGATCTTTTCATTATGTTTAGCTTGATGTGTTTGATCACACAACTCGGTCTTTAAGAGTATCTCACTGTTGTCTTTCTATCTCGATGAGGTTAAAACTATAATTATCCCCTGGCATACCTGTAGTTTTTTTCCTAATAAATGGATTGACCCCTTATGCAAAAATTCAGCTCATCGAGCTACTCGGCAAGCTATTTTCTAGCTCGATGGGCTCAATTAGGTCTAATTGTAATTCTTTGACCCCACAATTCTTGGTTTGGGAATTTTTGAATTTTTTTTGTGTCAAAGGCCTGATGGAGACTATATGCAAGAGATTCTAGGACTCATCTTGTTTTCCTTCCAATTTTGTCATTTTGGTTGTGTGTGGGCCCGCATTTCATCATTTCCTAAGTTGATTGTTAGGGTTAAAACCTAGAAGAGGAAAAAATTCCTCAACATGGTTTTCACTCATGAACTCACTGAATGTGCTTCCTGACACCTCAAAACCACTTGTAACTCAATTTCATCCTTAGGGGGCATGTCTAGTGTCTAGGTCTTGTTAGGTCCCTATTTTCCATTTTTCTCGGTGTGGCAAAATGGATAACAAGTACCTAAGAATGTAAGAAATGATGGAAATACATCTCAAGAAGATGTAACTGATAGTGATGGGAATGAGAAGAAGGTAATGGAACCAAGAAGCCTCTGGAATAAGTTTGAAGAAATATCAAGAAAGTAGGAGAGTGAAGGTGAAATGATAAGCAAACAAGAAGCATTTCATGAGCATGAGAGGTATACAAGAGAAATGAAAGGTAAAGAATTTGTTTATGATGATTTAAATGATGATGATTATTAATATACCTATTATTTATCATCTCAATTTAATTTAAGTGAAGATGAAATGTTGAAGAGCATGCCTATAATGACTAACATGCAGTAAGGTGAAGGATCTAGCTTGGCAAGTAAAGATCAACGTCGTGATCAGGTGATGATAAATTATGAGAGTACATTGATTAAATAGGATTTATACCTCTTGGATGAATTTAATTAAGAATTCTTAAGATAAGAAGAAGCAATGGAAGATCATGTTGATGAAAAATAGATCCTAGAAGAGGAAAACAAATACTTAGTTCCTAGATATGACAAATACAATGATGAAATAGATGATATAACATTTCTTGAAGAGTTGAAAATGATTGAGGATTTGTTAAATAATTTTAAGGAACAACATAAAAGCTCAAATCAGAAGGAGAACTTCATAGATCAACTAGAGAATGAGTTGAGAGAAGGACAAGATAAGATAAAGAAGGCAAATTTGAATAAGGCCAATGAAGAAACAAAATACAATGGAGAGAACCAGTAGCATGAAGGCATTCAAAGAGCTTCATGGCCCAAAGTTTTTTCATCTAATCTCTCCTTTGATGTTATGAATACAGGTCTAAAAGATATTGATATGAATTAGGTACATGATTCAATGAGAAAGATCACAAACCAAGAAGAAAAAAATATCTTGAAGATATGTATGATGATGGAGCATGGAGGTTTGAAAATGAAAATGAGACAAGAAGGAAGACCTACAAAAAGAGATAAAGGAGCAAGAAGATGAATGACAAAGGCTATAGAAAGGGGACTTAAGTACTAGAATTGTCAAAGAGACCTTGGGATCTATGCATATAATGAAGAATGACTATTGAATACAATTGAACAGGATTTCAATTTTTTTCTTACCTAGGGAGTTTGATGTAGGAGCATCCTATGATTCTACAAGAAACTTAGATAGTCCAAAACTAATCCTTTCAAGGCATGATCATCATGTTCAAGGATTTAGTCAAGTTTACCTCCAAGTTTCAAGTTTGAGAAGTTTTAATTTGTGATCTAATGGTTATTTACCATGAGTATAAGAGTTAAAATAGGTGTATTAGGTGCAAATGCTAAATTTCCTGTGATTGTTCTACATTGATAAGGAGTTGCACAAATCATGGAAGTCGACATGGTCTAGTTGTGATTATTTATAAGTTTGACAAACTTGATTCCTTGTATTTTACATGCATGGTTGAGAAAGTATCACCTAAAGATAGGAGTTCTAGTCCTAGATAAGACTCACTACAACTAATTCAAGACCAATTCAAGTTATCAAGAGGAGAAGGTATAATTCTATGAGAGCATAGATAGATAAATAGATAATTGGCATGAAAGAGGTGATATGTTGAGTTGAAGGAATTGTGTGAGCACAATGTTGTATGACAGGTTTGGGGATATAAATAAAGTGAATTTGAAACTTCTAGGCCTCTTAGGCTTTTGAATCATCCTTCATTGTATGTATTCTATTTATTTATAATGTGTTGATGCTTGATATATGAACTAGAAACTTTGTTTTTATGTTTCTACATGCTTCGAGCACTTTGTACACAAGGGTTTAGATAGGAAGTGGTCTTGAAACCTCGTAATCAAGAAAACATTAGCTAACACCCTAATTTAACAATGCAAAGTTGAAGGAGGTGATTTCAAACCCCTAAAAATTTATTAGAGCTCTTGAAATTGAGTTAAAATATTTTTATAGCCATTTTTTCTTCATGGGCTAGATATAGGGAAAGCCATAAAATTCGTTTTACCCAACAAAATTCATCCAAAATTGGATAAAATATATGCCCTAGCATGAAAATTAAATGTGAAAAGTTTCTCTTTTATTCCACATGTTTGGAAAAAATCTTGATGACAGAAGTTTCTCAGGCGTGAGAGGACACGGTGAGCAAGGGATAGTACAAATTGGTGCACATTTTGGTAAATTTTCATTTTCAAGGTTTAATAATGATATAGATGATATATTAGAGTATTTTCAAAGTTTCCATGATGTCTTCTATGGTGTAATAAATTCCTTCTTAGCCCATTGTTACATCACAATCCTAGAGAAGATAAGAATCTAAAGAATAAGCCTAATACTTCTTTGGAAAAGGAGAATAACTACAACAAGGAATACATGGAAATGGTTCTTATAGAGTTAGAACATGATGAAGTCATCATATAAAAGTATAAAAAAATGATAGTACTCCATTTTCCAAAGTGTTAGCACATTCAACAAAGGATAGGACAGAGTTTAAACAAGCGACCAAGTATATAACAGTTGAAGACTACTAAAAGTTCCAAGCAAAGCTAAACTAACAAGACTAACACCACATAGTCTAATTGAGAAAATGCTTATTGAATCTAACAATATTTACATCAATTATTAAAGCTTAATGGAATGCTTTAAATAACTAACATGATATATCAATCTATCTTAGCTAAAGCATGTCTACTAGAATATTCAATTGCTAACTAACTTAGACCTAAATAGATCTATGAGCAATCAAATTGGGGGTTTGTTACTACTTCCACAGAAGGTGAGATGGTATCTCCAAAAATTACTACAAGATCATATTGGATACCCATCTAATAACGCCATTGAATACTTGAGGTAAGTATTGAACTTGACTATTAATCATATTTCTTATATGATATGCAAATCAAAGCATGGTGTCAAGTTTAAAGGTATGTTGTTAATCCTTTTTATAGTTTTTCCTTTGAGGAAAACTAGCATCTTGGTGCATGTGGGACTAAAAGCACAAATTATATTAAGAATTGTTGATCATTATCAAGGTTTTCTAATCACAATTAGTGAATTAATAAGTGATTAAGATGTGAGGAGCCTTAATCAACCACTTAGGATCAATTAGGAGGCTAGGATAAGCTTGTTGAGATGTCGAGAAGGAAGTGGGGTGATTTTGAGTGGTTGAAAGAGGTTTTGAGCCAATAATAGGATATATTGACCAAAACAAGGGTAAAATAGTCTTAATTAGCTAATAATCGTTAATTATTTGTTTGGAAGAGGATTTTCACTTACGATTTGTCATAAAGTGGAATCTTGAATGTGAAAGAGGATATGTAATTAACAAAGTACTTGTTAATTGACCAAAATGGTAAGAAACACTAGTTAATTAGTGGAAATCACTAAATTATAATAGAAATGATATGAATGGGAGTGATTTGTGTGCTTTTGGCAATAATATTGCAAAAGTGGAATTTAGGTGTCTACATTTTCCCATGTTTTAGGTGAAGTAAGTAATTTCACTTCAAATATAGTAGACAAGCATAAGCAAGTAAATTTTAAAGAAAAATTAGTAGAATGAGGTATGCCCCCTCAATTGTCGATGGGGTGATAGAATAAGTCGATCGATAATCTAAAATATGATCGAAACATAATAGAAGAAATAGGACAGGGATAAACATGGTTGTTTATTTCCCAAGGTGATTTGGAAGAAAAATTAATAGTGATAAGAAATGATAATGGAGAATGTAGGACTAGCTCTTTGCATCCAATATTCAATAAGAAAATTTTATTTCATCATGTTTCCCCTATGATCTACATCATCGACCTTTATTAAAATAAACAAAAGTGTAAAATAACATGAAAATCTATATTACTAACATTTGTTCATTGCTAAAAATGTGTAACTCCATGCAACATATATAGTGTGATGCAATACGAGAAAGTAAAATTATGCTTAACTCTATGAAACATACATAATGAAATACAATACGAGAAAGTAAACTAGGCAGCCTAATAGAGAAATAAGTATAATCACACATACTAAAAAAACAACGTTCAAGATAGTAGCACCAATGTTTTTGTTATCAAGCTTTAGTTCCTGAATGTTTGTGTTGTAACGACAAGGATTAAAATTGTTGCCCCAAGAAAGGATACATGCAAGGGGAATAGTGACGGATACAAGTAGTCCTATGGAAATCATTCATGCACTATGACACGTCTCTCGACAACTCATTGTTACACAAGATTACCGTCATAGTAAGCAAGCCAAATTTGTTAATGGAGGTAGATCATGATGATCCATAGAGTCGTTTGAGACAAAAACAAGCAAGAACCTAAGAAAGATGTTTTGTAGGAAAATTTTCGATGTTTGAGGACAATACATTTGATACAGGCTTCGGGTGTGTGCATGTCATTTACCAATTTTTGAAAAAAATTGAATTTTTGCAATTTTTAATGATTTTACTAATTTTTTAGATTTGTGAAAAAAATTATATTGTTTTGAATTTTTGAATTTTTAAGAAGAAAATAGTGTAGAAGACATAACAAAGTTGTGGGACATCACTAAAATTCACTGTAAGGAAAAAAATTCCCCATGTGGTAGAAAAGTCATCATGAAGCAAAAATATGCCCCAACATAGCAAAAATGGGCATGAAATAATTATTTATTCATTATGGTGAGTGCTATAAGAATTTAGAAGAACCACGATGGATCCAGGTCACCTCGGGGGTGAGAAACATGACACGGGGGTAAAAATGGGTATATAAACCATCACAAGAAGTTTATTTACCACACACACTTACCTTTTTATTGTCGATTGAGCTTTGACCTATGGGAGGAAATGGCAAGCGTGCGAATCAATAAAACCATGTGGATCATGTGAGAGACTACATGAGATTCCCCGGGGATGGCTTGTAGGTACAAAAAGTTGAACTTTTCATTTTTGGATTTTTATAGCATTTAATATTTTTTAAAACACACATATTAGGGTAGGTTTTTCATGCAAATGTGTCAGCGCAACCCTTGGGATGTGCCTGCATTCATGGGGTTGTGCTAGTGCTAGAATATGCATGGGCACATATGTGCATACGTATTAGGAGGTGTGCTCATAAACCAAAATTTGATAGGTGTATACACCTATGCGACTCTGAGAGAAAAATGTGTTGGTGCCATGAGAGGCACACTCACACCTGCAAGAGGGTTGGGTGGAAAATAGGGCACATGAGTGCGCAAATGCAAGTGGTCATGCATAAAAGGGTGTGTTGGTTTGCTTTGAGGGAACTCACACGCAGGGGTGCGCTAGTACTCGGGAGTCATTTTCGGAGTGATTCAAGAAGGAAAAAGAGGTTCTTAGGAAAACCTAGATGGTATAATAGATGAATTGGATAACAAAATAGAAGAATTAGATGATAGAATAGAAGAATAAGATCATAATAAATGACTTGATTAACCCTGCAAATGGATTTAGAGCGATTAGAGATATGGGAGCGACATGGGTGGCACCAGGCCTACTGAGGCATCGTTCAAGCGATGAGACCAAATTTTTCTAGAGATTACATTGGAGGTGACCAGTTTATCCTATGTGGCTCACATGCCACAAATTACCCTAGATCACAACCTACTTATAGCCTTAGCTGAGAGATAGCATAGTGAGAATCAGACGTTTCATCTTCTTATGGGTCGGTTAATTACCTATGATGGTCACCATGAGTGTATTCAGAGATGCTTAGCCAAGATGTTTGGAGTGGTAGATATACCCGTCATGGTATGACTACCAATATTAGTAGGTGTATGGTCGGTCAGCAATTTGGTGGGGGTTCTGTATTCTTGTTAGCTCTTGTCAGTGACATATTGTTTCCTTACAAGATTGGTGCTCAATTTCCTTTGAACCTTATTAGATTTATTCATGACCTTCTTCAGGGAGAGGTTTACTATTAGGGTTAATGTATATTGGCTCATTTATACACAAATTTACATTCGATAGCTTATTACGGACAAAGGTTTGTGGGTCCTGCCACTTTGTTACAAATATGGGCTTGGGACCACATTGTAATTAGATGCCCTACAGGAGCATTAAGAGCTCGGGTTCTTGGAGAGCCATCTATCATGGGTTGGGTTCTAGATGGAGATGATATTTGTGGCCACATGGGGGACACAAATTACTACAGGTGCGCTTTTGACGAGCTACATCCCCACATGATTACATGGCGGCCATATAGGTTATACCAATGGCCTCAGGATGCAATTGAGTTGAGCACTACTATAGTAGATCATTTTATCCTTGGGAGCATGATCCATATCATGGAGTGGTACAGAGTGGATAGGGTCTAGTGGTAGTTTGGTCTTATCTAGGGGATTCCTAGCAATGAGATGTGGTATGGGTGTAGATATAGAGAGACCTTTCACATGGGGCCCTATATCATGTTAGGCTAAGCTCGTACTATCTTTTTACATGTAGTTCCATATCCTTAAGTGCATCCAACATAGATAGTGGATCCAGGGATGACCCTAGACTATGCAGGGTGGTACGATACATTGTTTCCATGGAGATTGACCATACCAAAGGAGGTATTGGATGCAACAACATAGGGGGACAAGGTCTAGATCCTATGGCACATGCACTGAGACACGGCATAGACACAAGAATAGACGAGGTCCACGAGATATGGTCGCAGTACAATAGGTGGTGGTGTAACAATAGATGATAGTGCAGTAGTAGGTAGTGGTGTAGCCATAGGTATTGGCACCACGGATGCCCCTTCAAGTTCCATTATGGGCACCATTACAGGCACCTCCATCACCCCCTCATGTGAGTCCACCACACAATCCACCAGGAGGTGGAGGAGATGGCATGGGTGGAGAGGATATGGAGGAGGATTCTTAGGATGTACGGGTTGGTGGACAAGTGGTTTCTTTGCAACAACACCTATAGTAGGTTACAAACCAACAACTTCGAGTTGAAGGCGAAAGGAACTTACCATTACTTAGAGAGACCAAGTTATCATTGAGAGGGATCAACTCAGAGTGAGACCGAGGCCAGAAAGAGAGAGTACAACTGACTCATGACAGATTGAGATTAGGTGATCACGGAGAGAGGCTACAAGTATAGTTGGATAGGGACCAAGTTGTAGTAGATAGATCTCGAGTTACGTATAGACTTAGCCAATGTGAGGGAGGAGTGTGATATGCTTCAAGAGGAAAGCACTACTTCAAGAGTACAACTGTTGATTGGTCAAAGTGCTTCCCTAGCATTTAGCGAGGATACATATTATAGGATGTAGTATCATGTGGTCATTTTGGTTGAGTAGAGAGCTTTTGAGTATATCTAGATAGTAGGAAGTATGTCACAATCTAGAGGATAGAGGCCTTCACGATTAGCATAATCTATACAGGTCCTTTAGGATAAAAATCTTCAAAGGAGCATGGGTTAGCATAGCATGGTGCATTCCTTCACCTCAAATGCCCCCGCCTAATGACAAACCCGGACCGAGCAGACCCAAAGAGTGTGAGAGTCGTGGTTAACTCTCTTATTGATATACTAGATGTATATTTTTAGTGTATCACCTCGATATGAAGGAATACTTTTGTACAGATGTATATGTATTATTTTTTATCATGCCTCGTGATGAAGGCACATTGATATACAAATGTACGTTATGTATTGTTTTTATTATGCCTCTTGATGAAGGCACATTTTTATCCATGCCCATGATGGAGTTTTGTATCTGATATGTATCGAGACACATTGATTTTATACATGAACATTTGATATTTATGGATATATGATGATTGATGGATTACTGATGTATCACATTTTTTATGAGATATCATGCTTAATTTGTATGTTTATGTTTGTATCACATGTTGTTAGATGATGATATAGGATTAGCTAATGTCATATTACATATGGATGAGATAATTTGAGTAAAACATGTTTTTATTTCTGATATTGGTGTGGGGGGATATATTTTCATCATGTGTAACCCCTCTTACCCCATTGATGATACGTTGCGATGATTACCTTTAGCATGTATGTGTGATGTAGACTTAGCTTCTATTGATATATAATGTATAGATGTGATGGGTTATTTGATATGATCATGAAATGATAAAAAAATGTACAAGTAAAATAACAAGCACAAGTTAAACAAGTCCAAATCTACACAACTATCTATAAGTATGCAAGATAAAAGGAGTTCAATGCAATGCACCATAGATGAAACTAGCATTCAATCTAAGTAAGAAATTGAATCCAACTTAAAGTAAACAATCTGAAAAAACAATGCAACTAAAACCATATAAACCAACAACTAAAAGTAAGTAAGCTACTACTTTGTTTTTGTGGGACAGTTTTGGGACGTTTTTTGTTGTTTTTAGTATTATCTCAAGACAATTTTGTATTATTTTGGAGTTTTCTAGGAAATGTATTTGAATTTTTTTCTCAACTAACATATCTGAATGTTTTGGTATTTTTAAAAATGTTATACAAATGTTTTTATGTTTTTAAGAAATTTTCCGAAGCGAACGTGCAAGGAAACAAAGGCACGTGGATTCCCCTAGAATTATATGGGATGTAAAAGGGAAGAATGCCACACGCTATGTGAAAGAAAGTGATGATGTATAATTTCCCCCATCGTGAGATGGGAATATTGAAATTCAAACTCTTTGCATTCAAAAGTAGGATCATCTAGATCATGGAAAAGAGGGACAGGCTCACAAAGGACTCAGAAAAAGGTAAAGACCAACTTAAGACAAAGTTATCATACTCCTAGACCTGAAATGATTGTGAAAAAAAGACCCTGCAATGATGCGAAACTATTTTTCACCAAAGGACTTGTCCAAAGTGCCACTATTGCGTGGTTTTCACTATTGGACGCACCTATTTATTTCTCTTTTTCTTTTTCTATTTTTATACTTTTTTTTCATTTTTGATATTTTAGGGACCCCACACCTAAGCATAGAAATGCTTAAGATGAATTGTGTTCATGGGTTCCCAAATCTCTTGGCCATTTGAATAAGCAAGCTTATAGGCACCTAAACCGAACTTGGCAACCACAACATATAGTCCTAACCAATTAGGCTCAAAATTTTCCCTCAGTCATTTGTGGTGTTTTTATTCTCTTTTAACACCAAGTCTCCTACCTCAAATTGACGAGGTATTACTCTTTTATTGTAGCTTCGCCACACTTGATCTTGATACACTTTAAGGTGATTGAGGGCATGAAGTCATTTCTCATCTAATAGCTCCAACTCTTCCAGTCGAGCTACTCTGTAGTCCTCTTCTTCATTCAGGTAGTCCCTTAGCTCAATATGCAAAGAGGGGATCTCGATCTCTAAGGGTAGCATGAATTATATGTCAAATACTAAAGAGTATGGACTTGCCCCTGTAGGAGTGTGGATAGACATTTTGAATTCCCAGAGGGTAGGGTGAATCTATAAATTCTAGTTACAGCATGTTGTATTCACCATCTTCTCCATAATATGGATGAGGGTTTTATTAGAAGCTTCAACTTTCCCATTACCTTAAGGTTAATAAGGGTTGATAACTTGAGATATATTTGAAAACGTTTGCATAACACTTTCATAGTTTTATTTTTAAATGGCTTACCATTGTCAGTGATAATGGCAGAGGGGATACCATATCGACAGATGATATGGTTCATTATAAATTTAGATATTTGGGCACCTTCAACATAGGTAAGAGGAACAACCTCTACCCATTTTGTAAATTATTCAGTAGTAGTGATAATGAAATTATGACCATCTGAGGATACAGGGTTAAGCTTTCCTATTAGATCGAGACCCCACTTTGAGAACAGCCAAGGTGTTGTGATAGGCTGCAAGGATTGCACCAACGCATGTATCAAATTGTTGTACTTTTGAAAATCCAATCATTTCTTCACATGTTTGCAGCAGTCATTTTCCATGGTAGGCCAATAGTATCCTACTCTAAGTATTTTCTTTGCAAGTATGATCCCATTAGTATGAGCCCTATAGATTCCTTTGTGCACCTCTTTGATTTCTTGGATGGACTTATCCGAATTTAGACGGTCTGACATTTTTTCCATAGCCTCGGCAGAAGAGGGTCCCCCAAGTAGGGTATAACGAGCTATACATTGGATGAGGTTTCATTTTTCGGTATGGGAAATGTTTGTGGGAAAGGTTCCATCATGGAGGTAATTAAATATTTCACAATACCATAGGGAAAAGGGACCAACAACTTCACACACCAAATAGGACTCTGGTATGTCATATGTTGGCGTTTGTAAGTGCTCCACAAAAAATGACATATCATTGTTTGTAGGTGGAATACTCAACATGGACCCTACGTAGCCATAACATCTGCTGCTCTATTATGTGCTCTTGGTATTTTCTCAAATGTTATCTACTCGAAGAACTCCTTCAAAGAATCAACCATTCTTTTATATGGAATAATTTTCTCATCTTTTACTTTGTATTCATCTTTCACCTATTTTATAATCAGCATGGAATCACCGATTATATTTACTCATCTGATATCCCACTTAATAGCTAGCTTCATCCCTATAATAAGGGCCTCATACTCTGCTATATTATTTTTGCATGGGAATCCAAGTCAAAATTCTGAGGGATCAAGTCTCCTATAGGAGTGATCAACACAACTCTGACACTGAACCATGAAAGGTAAAGGATCCATCAAAGTATAGTTTCCATATGATTGATTCCTCAAGGTACATCATAGATGCATCTGGGAGTTCCAAACTCAAAGGTTCAGTACCTGGTAGTGGGGCTTTAACTAGTTGATCTACTAAAACTTTTCCTTTCACTGAATTTTGATGTACATACTCAATGTCAAACTCGCTGAGTAAGATGATCCAATTATCCATCTTTCCTGTGAGTGTAGGCTTTGACAATAAGTATTTTAATGGATCTACCTTTGAAATAAGCTTGACCTTATTGTTGAGTAGATAGTGACATAGTTTCTAAAAGGTAAAAACTATGGCCAAGCAATCCTTTTCTATTTATGGATAGTTGAGCTCATAAGCTATCAACGTTCTACTTAAGTAGTACACATCTTTTTCTCTCTTCTCTTTATCATATTGGGCCAACATTTCCCTGATTAAAAGTATGTGGCATAGATGTATAGTAACAAGGTTTCACCTATCGTGGGCGGAATTAGAACAGGGGGTTTAGCCAAATAGCTTTTGAGAAAATAAAATGCTTGTTGTTGCTCTGGTCCCCAGTGAAAACTAACATCTTTCTTGAGAAGATGCGTGAATGTATGACACTTGTCTACAAGCTGAGAGATGAACCTTCTGATGGCCTAAATCTTTCCTTGTAAGCTCTGTAATTGTTTGATATTGGTAGGAGGAGGCATTTCTATTATAGTGGAAACCTTTTCTGGATCTACTTTTATTCCTCTCCTTGAAACAATGAATCCTAGTAATTTTCCAGATAACACACTGAAGACACACTTCTTCAGGTTTAGTCGGACCTTGTAGTCCCTTAAACATTGAAAAATATGTTGTAGAATCTTTGGGTGATCTTTCCGAGTTCTGTACTTTTCCAATATGTCATCTATGTAATATTCCATGATGTCACTAATCATATCATGAAAAATAACCATCATTTCCCATTGGTAGGTAGTGCTTGCATTCTTGAGGCTGAAGGGCATGACTTGATAATCAGAATGTCCCCCATGGGGTAGTAAAATTTATCTTGTGTTGGTATTCCTTAGTAATCTTTATTTGGTTATAACTTGAGAAGCCATCCATGAGTGATAGCATCTCATAAAAACTTTCAAATCGACAATCATGTCGATGTTGGGAAGAGGAAAGTCATCCTTAGGAAAAGCTTTATTAATATCTCAGAAATTGGTACACACTCGATAATCTTGGCGAGGATTTGAATGAAGCTGGAACCACATTAGAAATCCACTCTAAGTAGTCGATAGGCCTAATGAAGCCTACTTCTAATAACCTTTCTAGCTCTACCTTAACCAATAAGGTGATGCAAGGATGCATCTTCAGAGATTTTGCTTTATGGGCTTGGCATCGGTGTACAACAAGATTGTGCACCACTAATACAAGATCAAGTCCTGGCATGTCTATGTAAGACCAAGCAAATATATCTACAAATTCTCTCAAAAGTCATGTAAAAATATTTTTTTCTTAAGTTGAGAGTGAAGCTCCCAACTTAACCATTCTAGGAAACTCCTCTGTGTTGATGTTAACATTTATTGTCTCCTCCACCAGTAACTTGGATTCATCTTCCATGCACGTAGGATCGAGAGGGAGATTGAGATCCTCTTCTACCAAAGTTAGTTCAAGGAGATCTTAATATTTAGGTGAGTACACTATCTTATCTATAGGTTTCTCTCTTTTTGTCCACAAGTGCCTCAAAGAGGTTTTCATTATATGACTTGGAATTTTTCTTTCCGAAGGATTTTCGTAGCAATTTTCCCTTCCTCACTTTTTTAATTGACCACACAACTCGACTCCTCTCCAAAGTATGCACATGATTTGAGCTAAATGGAGAAGCCTTTCTTGTGGTTATTTCTGGGAACATTTTCACGAATACCAAGGAACTCAGCAATAGCCTCATCATTCTGAAAGACATTGATAGGTATGTGTTGCTATTGGTCCCACTTCATGAGTGATGGGTAGATGATTTTTAATTTCTAAGTTATAGGGGATATGGAGGGTGTTATGGTCAGGATAGCCGCATCATAAAACAAGTTTATGAGGGAAAGGTCTTCATAAAGACTACATAGGAAATTGTTTCACTTTCATTTTTGGATGGAATATCTTCACATTCAGAAGAGGCATCCTCATCATCTGAGGAGTGATATTCATATAGATGAATGCCAATACCAAACTTACCCATTATATGATGAGGTATTGGAAGAGCTTCCAATAAACCTTGTTCTTGATGACAGCCACAACCACATCCTTTATATCCCATAGTAAGCATTATTCAGTTAGGAATAACATACTTGGGTGATTGGTAACATAAATCCATTTCATCATCTTGAGGATGAAAAACAATATCATTGAGTATCCTTTCATCTTCTAGTAAGCCACCTGGAGTGAAATTGTCAAAGGGGTAGTTCTCCCTTGATCTTTGGAACTTGTAACACGGCCTACCATGTGCTTTGGAAGATAGGGGAATGTTTTGAACCATAAAGGCTTGTTGTAGATCATATTCTCCACAACCACTTGGTCTAGTCTTCATCTTACCTTTAACGAAAGGAGTTTCTGAGGTGTAAGCACCATTTTCATTGGTAGACAAGGTATCTAGATCCACTCATGAAGCAAGGGATTTCAAATGAACATGAACAACGATCTCCATAGAGGGACACTCATAGATGGTAGGAAAATAGCTTGAAAATTATTTGCAATGATCAAATGGTAGGGGATCCCCTTGTATAGTGAGTGTCTTCCCTTCATGTTTAAAATTTAAACAATAATGATACATTGATGGCATGACTTGCATGGCATGAATCCATGGGTGGTGAGCAATATGTTGTAGGGGAGCTCTAATTCTAAGACATGGAACTTCGTATCATGGTTTATGGGACCAACTTCTAATGAGAAAGTGATCATTCTAGATAATTTCCATTCTTCATTGTCATATGCCTTTATGGTGATGACCTTTATCTCTAAGTCATCTTCTGTACCCTAGTTTTCGAACTAGTTTAAGAGTAAAAATATTTAGACCCAATCTGTCATCCACAAGCACTCTCTTGACCTTCTTACGCTTGATTATTACTTCAATGTGTAAGGGCATGTTATGGGAGGTATTTTCTACTAAGACTTCTATCAGACTAAAGGTTATGTGTTCTAAAGGAGTGATTTGCGCTACCATGGCCTGTAAGTGCATTGGGTCAATATCAATGGATAATCTTGATCCCTATAAGGTTTTGCAAAGGATGTCCTTATGGACATTATAAATCTTTAGAAGGTATAAGATTGAAATCTTAGTTTTGGTCTTCTCTAATTTATCTAATACATCATAGTGACTCTCTTGAGGAGGAGGGGGAGGAGGTTATGAGATAACAAGGCAAGCTTGTCACATTACCATGATGCAATCTCTTGATCTGATTTTGATCATGTTGATATGCTCAATAGGTGAATCAACAAAACCTATTAAGGCATAAAAATGGTCGGCTTTGATACATAGTTGGTACTCTTATTTTGAGACAACTGTCCCTGATCCTGCTTTTTATTTCCTTTGTGCTTAGGGAAAGGTTCTTTGAAAATACCCATATTTGTGTTTGGAGATTTGGTAGGGGTGGAAGAATCTATTTCTACATCACCACTGTCAATCAAGTCTTGAATGTAATGTTTTAGTTTCAAGCACTTGTCAGTTTTGTGACCCTTAACACGGTGGAATCCATAAAACTCATTTTCCCTAAACCATGATGGCTTAGGTGTGTCATCCATGTAGGGTTGTCCTTTAGGATACTGAATGATGTTGATAGCCTTTAAATATTTTAGTATTAATGATATTGATTCAGATAGAGGAGTGAACGCACGAAGTTATACTCCGTAGGCGGAGCTCCCTTTGCAAGCTTCAAAGGAGTGTGGTTTTGAATGGCTTGTACTTGTTTAGAGTCTACTATCCCATCACCAACAACATTTTTATTCTTATTAGGGACAAACTTTGTCTTTTCATTAGTTTTGGAATCATTATGATTGCATGAAAAGGGCTTTAGGGTCCCTCTGGCTAACAACACTTTTTTGATTTGACTCCTTTTTTTATTACATATTCGAACATGTTACCACAATACTAAAGAGAATTTATCTAATAAAATAATAAACAAGAAGCTATGCTGAACAAAATATTCAAGATAATCAAAGAAAACAAATGAAAAAACACAAGATTTAACCTGGGAAACCCTTTCGGGAAAAAACCCAGCACAGTAACTTCTCTCTCTTATTGCATTAACTTAACCATTTACAATACAATAATGTACTTCCAAGTTCTGTTTTACCCTACTGCATCTCCAGCTATTTGTAAGCAAAATAGTAAGAAACCATCAAAGCGGTTTTACAATACAATGGGTACCAAAACCATGGGCTAATAAACACCCATAAACACCCATAATGGTTCCCCATACTGAATGGATTATGAAACCACCCATATATATGTATAGATAAAAATAGCATATCTATACCCCCATAAAAATAGGGATTTCCAAAAAAATCATAGTGGACCACTCTTGATTGAATATTGGATCTTGTTTGGGTGGTGTAGGGCTATATGAAGGGTTAAATCTAGGTGTATTCCCACCCCTATTCTCTGCAAGAAATTATTCATAAGGGTAGTTTCGTGTCTCCCATTGAGGAGTATTGTTTTGGAACTCGTGAAACAAAGATTAAGGTTTCTCTTTCGGTATAGCTTGTTTCAAGAATTTTGGTTCTTCCTTATATGTGTGTGTGTGTGTGTGTGTGTGTGTGTGTGTGTGTGTGTGTGTGTGTGTGTGTGTGTGTGTGTGTGTGTGTGTGTGTGTGTGTGTGTGTGTGTGTGTGTGTGTGTGAAGCCAAACTTGCCAATTGGTGAGTGATATCTTATACTTATTATTCTAACGTTACTTCTTGAGTAGGTATTTCATTACAATCTTTGTTAAAAAGAGGTTTCTTATAATGAATATTTTCCTCATGGTCTTCATAGTATATTCTAACAACAAGTATCCGATAGTCTCCATTGTTTTCAAAAGGTATCTCCTCATTATTATTTCATCTAGAAGTAGAGGCATGACCTAGGTTTAATATTTCATTAATAATGCAACGAGGTCAGTCTACTTCTTCTTCTCTATGAACCATTCTGGCAATGAGAGAAGGGTCTATTGTAGATGGTAATTTGGCCCCTAATTCGATGACACGTAAAAGAACCTCATGCTTTTTTTGAAACAAGTAATCATCAATATGGGCGGGATGAAGCTCTACATCCACACGAGGAGAATCCTCCTCTCCACCACTATGGTCAATCATGAAATTATCCTCTAAAATAGGGTTGTCACCTCTAAAGAGATCAGATTCTAACTTTTGGGACCCCATTCTCGTAGTAGGCATACTTGAAATAGGAGTACAATGCAAAAGGTTTCCACTAAGGTTTATTAAAAATGGACCCTACAAAAAGTTTCGCAACGTAATAATGCTAAGTTGTCACACAAAACAAAAGGTGACTATAAAATAGCCATGAATCCAATAGGTCAATATGAACCTAAGGATGCTAAAGAATAAAGAATGATCTACCCTAACAAGGTAATATATGACACGAGACTTCTATGATAATATAATAACGTATAGAACTCAAATCTAGTCACAACAAAATTTTACTCCCTATGATTTTTCAAGATAGGTTTGAAACAAATAGTGACAACACAATATCACTAGTTAGGCCAAGTTTGAAACAAACAAGACCTAAATGCTAAGAAAGTGTTGACGTGATCCTCTAACAAGGTATACTAAAAACCAGTTTCTAGACACTAACAAAGTCTAAGTATTGTAAAATGGAAGATACAAATGCGAGCAATGTAACAACACTATTTGGACATGTTAATAAAGCTTTGTAAAAGAGTAAGATTTTAGTATAAAAATGACGTTATAGCAATGCTAAAAAAGTAACCTCAACACTCACAAAACTAAAAACAAGGCTAGGATGTAAAATCTATGCCTAAGTATATCACTGAAATTACTATGTGTCCGAGCAATGCAACAATACAATCTAGAGATTTAGGCCAAATTTCAAAATGGAAATTGTTGGTTCCATTTACGAGCTTTCATAGTGTGCCCTAATTTTTCATGTCGATTTTTCTTAGAAACATCTTATTTCTCAAATTGGTGATCTGCAATTTCTTCCCCATGGTTGAATGTTTCAAAAATGCCCATAAACTTGTTGTTCTGCCCTGGTTTAAAAGAGAAATCCATGTGTGCTCTTATTTGTGCCCTAGGTTTTTCCAATTTTTGAGGTGTGTCATTTTCCCTTTGCCAAATCATGTAAAAAGTCAAATTGATCAAATATAAATTGTATGGGTTTCATTTCCCAATCCTAAGGTCGAAACCAATGTCAAAACATGATTGATTGATTTAAAATCAAGAAATTTGCAATCCTTGTTGAAAATTTTGATTTCTAGGGCATCCTTTAAATTTTCCACGTTTTGACGGTTAGACGGGCATCTTTTGCCCATCAAATTCATCCTCTACATGCAAGGGCAACGTGGTGGGTTCCTATTGGCTGAGGAGCGGCGGAAAATGTCTCTAACTTATCATTTTTGAAATTTTGGCAAAAGGAAAATTTTAATCTGTGGCTCCACCTTCTGTGCAATGAAGTGCCTACGTGGCATATTTTGATTGGCTAAGGAATTGGCGGGTGGCGGGATTTTCTTAGAAAATTTTGATTTCATTTTGTAAAATTTTCAAAAGGCACATTTTTGCCCTGAAGGCCCACAGTGAATAGGGAGAGGACACATGGCGTATATTTTGGTCGAGAGGGTGTGCGGATGGCGAGAGGGACTTGAAGAATTTTAATGTTTTTGGCTCAAAATGATGAAGTATTTTTGGCACGAGGGCCCTCACCAATCCACGTGGACACATGTCCCAAAAAGGATAGAATGGGGCAGCGGGTTTTCTAATGACTTTGAAGTTTTTAAACTTCAAATGGTAAAAATAAAATTTTGGCCCGATACCCCGCAACCAATGGGAAGAAGACATGTGTCCAAAATTTGCAAAAATGGAGGAGGGGGCTGAGGGAACACTTGGTGATTTTTGCTATTTTTTTTAAGTTGAAAATTTGATTATAACCCCACTTCAATCAAATGGAGACACGTATCTAAAAGTTCGAAGTCAAATGCCTTGTACAAATTTTTGATCAAAATGAAGAGGTGGAGGTTCGAACCTCAGGGGGAACTTTGGAAATTTTGCATTCTTTGGAAAAATGTTTTAAAGTTAAATTTATGAGTGCATCCTGACGGTGGTTAAAATTTTAGGCTTGTGCGGGATCGCGGGCCTTCTGAGGTAAAAGAGAAATTGTCTTTTGGGTAAAGGGAGATAAAGTATAAATGAGAGGCATGCCTCCATAGCCAATCCATGATGGACATGTGGCACATTCTAAGAAGTCAAAAGAAGAGCACCGCCCGCGATGAATTTTAAATTTTTCAAATTTGCAAAAAGGTTTAAAGGAAGAAAGGGAAAGTTGGACCCACAGCGAATAAGAGATGGAAACGTGGCAAGGAAGAAAATTGGAGTGCGGGCCACGGGAAAAATATGAAAATTTTCCCAAAATCCAAAAAATGAAAAAATTGATAAAATTGGTTTGTGTTTTCAATGGGACCCACCTATGGACATGTAGCATGTCCAGGGGAGAAGCAGGGAAATTTTGCAAAATTTTCCAAAACTTTAAAAAGGTCGTAAAAGCATTTTTACAAGCATGGGCCCGGTCCAATCATTTTTGACATGTGTCCCACTTGATCCAAAGTTTAAAAGGTAATATTAAGCTTATTTTTAAATGGCATTTTCCACATGGAGGGCTGATATTAAAGGTGGATGAGATCGATGGTTATTGTGCATTTGTTTGTTTGGCCGCCATGGGAGCTCCAAGAAGCTTGGAAATCAAGTTTCTTCATCAAATTTCATCAAACCTTATATGATTTTGGGTCGTCTTGGCCTTCTGAGAACATTGGCACATTTTTATGGCTTGATTCCTTGATCTAGAGTGTTTTTGATATAATTATTGCACAGCCCAAGAAAACGTGAAATGTCAACATCAAAAATTGCAGAGGTAAAATTGAAAAGGGGAAAAGGTAAAAAATGATGAATGAAAGATGCTTGCATGCCTGAATGATAAAAACATGCCCTTGGGGTGGATAATGATCTAAATTTTGTAATGATTTAACTTTTTATGCATACCTGGCAACCGCGAGTTGTTTTTCCGTTTGATGTCACTCTCTTTAAATCATGAGGTTTTTGTAACAAATTTGATCCCATAGCATATTATTTTCATGGGGAGGAGGAATCCAATGTGCAATGAGGTATATAATGCATTTTTGGAGAAATTGGTAGGGGAGGGAGTTAAAAATTAGGAGAAATTTTTTGAGAGAAATCTCATTTTTGAGAAATCCACCAAAGAACCAGGTTAATGACTCATATGTTGGAAATTCATGTATGTGAGTTGGTTACAAGTGTATAGCCATCACACAGCTTTGAGATTGTTCAAGTCTCCCTTGTTGTTGAATCTAACAAGTTTTGAATTACATCTATGTTTTCTTTGGGCAATATGGTGTTTGTTATCATTTTTAAATGCTTGTGGATAGTTTTCATTGTTCTTGTTGCAATATTGCATTAAAAGTATTTATAAATCACATAGAATCTCCATTTCTTGTTGATAGTTTAGTGGAATTTGCAATGTCTTGTTTAGAAGAGCCTTCATCTAACAAGGAGATAAACAAATTTAAAATCACTTTACCTTCCTGACTGTAGAGATTGCCTATAAGCCTTTGGGGGCACCTTAGGCGTGGTTTGATCAAGGATTTTTGTGTTTAATTGAGTTATTTACTTCAAGATTTTGTGGTGAGTTCTCAAATATTGTGTGAAGAGTGCAACCTGGGCTTCCATTTGTGCCTCTTCTAGTTGAAGGAACATTTTGATTATCTGAGGCATTTCTTCTGATAGTTGTTCAAGTATTGTAGAGATTGTCAAAGATCTGATCTATCCCAATTTGTCTTGTCAATTCCCCACCAAAATCATCTAAACAATAAAGATCCTACCATGTACTATCCCTGATTTGCATTTGTATACCCACAAAAGATCAAATTCCATTTACAAAAGTATGCATAACAGATCAGGATTTCCAATGTCTCTAGTAACATTTTCCTTGTTTTGAGAACATACCTGTGTTTTAGAAGTGACAACTCATGAGAGTTTAGATCTGGGGTGTTAATCATGTTTTCATCAAGGTCTCCATCATAGAATTTCAAGGAAAGAGAAGGACATCTTCATCTCCTGCACCATTAAAAGGTTACAAAATAGGTCCTCTTAGCTTGGTTGTAAGGCACAACCTAAAATAGCTAGGACAAGATCAAGTCCTATCAGAGTGCTATCCATTTCTCCATAAACCTAAGTGCCCGGCTAGACCATATCCCCGGCTACTAAAGACATACAACATGGTCGATCTATCCTTAAGCTCCATGACATATATGTGGTGTTGCTCGACCGAAAAGGAGAAAAAAATTGGATACCAACACGAGTGGCGTCATTGTCGGGGACTTCTTGGAAATTCTTGTTCATATAATTTGGTTTTATTGTGACTAATTGATCTAAGAAGAAGAAGGTATAATTTATAATGATTTGCAAATTTTTCAGTGATAACAAGCATTTGACATATTATTTTAGTGCATTTTGCACAACTAAGGTGAAAATCCTTAGTGGTGACTCCTTGTTGTTTTGATCTTGAAAATACGATTGTCTTATACTTTCTGTCATTTATTTTTATGTTGTTGATTGATCTCTGCAAAACTAGAGGTAACAAGATCTTTCTTCCTTAGAGACTCTACCAAGAAGTTGTTTAGATCCAAGAAACTCGAGTTGGAAGGGAGAAGAGTTTGGAAAGTGGTTAAAGGCCGGACATCGAGTGCAAAGATATAGCCATTGGTGAGAGAGATCAGCCTTTGGTAGAGGGTTATCACTCTTCTTCAAGTGATTATGATTCAAGCAATCCTCTCATATACCTATTTGCCTCGGCTAGTGAAGGCCCTTCTTCGTACCAGGTAAGTGCCTTCTTCAATCTGCACCTCTATGTTTTAATTCGAGTAAAAATTTCCAAGAAAATCAGCACTTAGAGAATACCAGTCTTGTGAATCACATTCTTCAGTCCCAAAGACCTTGCACTCCTCATCAGCTTGTTTCACCTCTAAGATCACCTCTACCAAATGATATGGATCAGCCTAGACCTCCATTTATTGTTAACACCTTTGGTCCTATAAAATTTAGAGAAATGGATGGTTACCCAAATGTTGTCCCATAGGATGTCGAAATAGATTTCCAAAATTCCAGGGTAACAATGCTATTACTAGTGATCAGCATCTCAAACTTTTTGATAATATGATGGAAGATTGTGAGATAGAGTTTGAAGATGTGTATATTAAGTTGTTTATTCATACACTAGAAGAGGATGCTAGAGATTGGTACAAGGCTCGCCTAATAATTCTATTGATTCATGGACCGAAATGAAAAATGCATTTAGGTTGCAATATGGTGATAGGACTGATCCTATATTTCTTTTATCTGAGTTTGAGAATATCAAGAAGAACCCTAATGAATCAGTTCATGACTTCAACACAAGGTTCAACAAAACTTTGAGAAGGCTGCCTATTGGTTTGAGGCCTTGTGATGAATCTTGTTTAATCAAATATGTAGATGCATTTGATAAAAAGGCAGCCTATTACCTAAGAGACAAGAACCCAGCCAATATAAGACAAGCTTTAACCATGGCACTTCAAATCGAGAACAATATCAAGGTTGTTGGGAAACCTCTTAAGAGAGATGGTGTAAAATTGATAAACCCTGAAAAACCTCAAGCTAGTAAAGGTGTTGATTTAGAGGAGTTTTTGAAAACTTAGGTAGGGGTTGTCAAAGAAATCTCATACAAATTAGCCTGAAAGTGAGAAGGGAATTGGGTAGAATTCACAAGGTCAGCCTATGCAAAAAGCAAAAGATAGATTTTGTAATCCTCCTAGGGGTGATCAAAGACAAGATGATAGAGGTAAAGGACCTATGGGAGGGAGAAATAGACAACCCCAAGCATGTGAAAGTAGATTGGTTCCTAACCCTCTAACTGTCAGGGTTGTTGTTGTTGATGAAGTTGTTGATATGGATTGGTGTGATAGATGTTTTCTCCCTCATCCTCCATGTGAAGTAGACCAACATGTTGATGAAGCTGATAATGATGGTAGAATTGATGATGATATTTGCATGATGGGATGTTCTTCAAACTCACAAGGAGGAGCAACATCTACTGAAGTAATAAGTGCTAGGACTGCTATTACCTTTTGGGATTGCATCAAATGGGTACAATTTTTCTCCCCCTCATGCTCTTGAAGTAGATGTAGTGCAAGATTTTGAAATTCCTAACAATGACTTTGAATACTTAAGAGCTTTGATGATTGAGAAGTATGATGGTGGTATCCGTTCGAGAGGAAGATAGACAATTGTTGATGAATGTTTTTATAGCTCAAGAGAAAGACTATAACACTAGAAAAAAGGTTGTTAAGGGAAGTGGGCCTCAAGCCAAACCTAAAACACCCTTGCTCACAAGCATTCCAAAAGAAGCTCCTAGGAAGGAGACACTTGCTAAAAGCTCTACTGTCCCAAGTAAAAATTACAGTCCTCATCATGCCCAAGCGACAAGAATCCTTTGCCATCTAATGAATATTCTTGTCTCCCTTCTAATGTTGTCCTACCAAAGAATGTCCCCTATAACATATCCCAAGTATTGAGCCAAATTAAAGTGAGTGTTCAAATCATTGAGTTGCTTAGAATTCCTGAGCATAAGAAGAGATCATTTGAGTACTTGAGGTTGAAAGAAGAGAAGGTTACTCTAGGTAGAAATGTAAATTTTGTTGAGACTCCACCTCAGATCATTGTTGACCTTGAAAACCACCAACAATTGAAGTTCTTGGAGAGACACTGAGGTATATTTGGGGACATATTTGGTTTATTCCTAACTGAATTTTGATCCATTCTTTACAACTTTGATCATAAAAGATAGGCTACTTCACAATTGTATGTTTGATTCTGGTGCATCATGTAATTTCATGCCTCTAGAAGTCATGAATGAGTTGGATATCAAAGTGACAACTGCCTATGGGAAGTGTACTACCACGGATTCAAGAGAATTTCCGGTGGTCGGTTGTGTGAAAGGTTTGGTAGTGCAACTTGCAGCCTATCCGGGTAAGAATTTGAAACTAGATGTTGTAATTGTTGACTGTCCTGCCAAATGGGGTATGCTTTTGTCAAGAAAATGGGTTGCAAGTGTTGGTGGCAGTGTTCAGATGGACATGTCTTTTGCTACTATTCCCATTGAGGGCAGCCTTGTCAAGCTTTATGGAGAAAAGAAAATGTTACATCTAATTGAGGATCCAAATAATGCTTCCTATGAGGTGTTGTTTGCTGATGTTGATGCTGATAATTTCATTGGTTTTTCTGATGGAAAATAACACAAGATGGAAAAATCAAAGTGCCTTGATATGGTAGGTTCTCCTTGGACCTTGCTATTTGATGGAGCTTGCTCCAAACTTGGAAATGGTGCTGGTATAGTTATGCTTTCTCCTAGTTTAAAAGAATTTGATTTTTCTTTAAAACTTAATTTTGAATGCACTAACAATGTTGCTAAGTATGAGGCATTGTTGTTGGGGTTAAGAATTTCATGGAAGTATGGAGTGAAAGATATTTTTGTAAAAGGAGACTCAGAGTTGGTTGTCAAATAAATAAGAAAATTGTATGCTACAAAAAATAGCATATGAAACACTATAAGCATGCGGTTTGGGATCTAATTGAAATGTTTAATTCCTTAAAAATTATGTATCATGATAGAGGTCTCAATGCTTCTTGCTGAAAAGTTGGTGGTGTTGGGTTCTAGATTTGAATTTTTCACCATTTCACCTTATTGTGAGTACAATGTTGAAGTGTTGACTAGGCTAGTTGTTCTTAACAACATCAAGCATTGGCAGCTATTTGATGATGACTCTCAAGTGCTAAGTTTCTGCAAAATCAAGATGATTTTGTAAATTATAATATTGATTGGGAGCCAATGGTATGCATGACTGAAGGAAGAGAAACTTTTTTTGGAAAAGATATCATCCAATTGAAAACAAACATCATTCCTAGAGGTCTTGTTGCACTTGAGTCAAATTTTAACAATGTTGATTGCATCATAAATAGAAATATTTCTGCCTCAAGATATGTGGAAGAGCATGACTTGGAAATAAAGGAAAACCGAGGAAGGTTTAGTTGGGAAAGTAATTTAAGTAAAGAATAAAAACAGTCCTATGCCCAACTCTTGAAAAATACCAAGACTGTCTTGTTTGGTCCTATTCGAGTTGAAAGCATTTAGAGAAGATTTATTTCAGCATGAGATCCGCCTTGAAAAAAATGCCAAACCATTCATACAGAGGAAAGGGCCAATTAATCCACTTCTCTCCATGAAAATGCAAGAGGAATTAAAGAAGTTGAGGGATGGAGGTATTATTCAGCCCACTAGGTATTCATCTTGGGTTGCAAACCTTGTGCCAGTCAGAAAGAAGAATGGAGACATCAAAATTTGTGTGGATTTTAGAAATCTAAACAAAGCATCCATGAAGGACAACTATACCTTGCCAAATATGGAAAATATGTTGCAGCTTGTGATAGGGTCTGAGTTTCTTTCTACATTGGATGGTTTCTCTGGATATAATCAAGTGGTTGTCAAAGAATCAGAAAGACTTAAGATAGCATTCACTACTCCTTGGGGACATGTTTTTTTAGGATGCCCTTTGGTTTGATGAATGTTGGTGCCACTTTTCAAAGAGCAATGGATGTTGCTTTTGTTGGTTATATCAATGAGTTCATTGTAGTTTACCAATATGATGTGATCTGTATTTTCAAGGTAGAGAGGTGATCATTTATAGCACTTGGAAAATATGTTGATCAAATGTAGGGAGTATGGAATTTCTCTTAATCCAAAGAAGTGTCATTTTTGCGTGCAAAAGGCCAAGCTGTTGGTCACATTGTGTCAAAATATGGTGTTATGATAGACCCTAAGAGAGTGGAAGCAATCAGCAAGGTACCTATCCCAAGAACCAAGAAAGGCATCTAGTCTTTCTTTGGTCAGATTAATTTTATTAGAAGGTTTGTTTCCAACTTTGCTGAGTTGACTCTTCCAATCACAAGCATGCTAAAGAAGGACCAAGTTATCAAATGGGAGGAGGCTACCATTCAAGCTTTTGAAGGAATTAAGGATGCACTTAAACATGCACCTGTTTTAGCAGCCCCAAACTATAAGAGGCCTTTCCAAATCTTTTCCTTTGCTTCTGAGTATACCATTACTTCTATTTTTCTGTAAAAGGATGAGAATGAGGCTGAGAGGCCTATTGCCTTCTTTAGCAAGGCTTTACAAGTAGTTGAGCTAAAGTATACAATCATGGAGAAACAAGCGTTTTCTTTGGTGAAAGAAACAAAGGTTTTCGGGCCTTATATACCGAGTTCAAAAGTTGTTGCTTATGTTCCCCACACCATGGTGAAGGACATCTTATCGAAATGGATATCTCAAGTAAAATATGTAGATGGGTGAACAAAATGCATGAGTATGATATGGACATCCAAACCAAAAAGTTGGTAAGAGGTTTAGGTCTTGCTAGGCTCATGGTCGAGAGCAACTTGCAAAATGCAGAGTTGAATCAGCTAGAGGAGGAAAGGGTAGGTGTGCTTGCAAAGTTGGTAATTTCGAGTGGTACAAGGATGTAATCTTTTACCTTAGACACCTTTGCTATCACGATCATTTAAATAAAAATTAGAAAAGAGCCCTCAAGTGGCTTCTCAAAAATATATCATTACGGACCTTGGGCTGGCTTAGAAGAACCCTAAAGGAGTCCTCTGAAATGAATAACTAAAGATGAAGCTCCTAGGGTAGTTTCTGATTTCCATGGGGGAGTTTGTGGAGGAAACTTTGCTTTGGGAGAGTAACAACACATAAGATTTTAAGAGCTGGTTATTAGTGGCCTTCTCTCTTCAAATATGCAACCCATCACGGTTATAAAATGTGATAGTTGCCAATGTTTCTCTAGAAGACTAAAATCTTTAGGCTCCCTTCCTTTGTAGCCTATATCAATTGAAGATCCTTTCAAGCAATGGGGGGTGGACTTCATTGGTGAGATTTCAGATCTTTCTAGTGCTGGCCATAAGTGGATTCTTGTTGCCACTGATTATTTTACAAAGTGGGTAGAGGCAATCCCCACCAAGAAAGCAACACACCAAATAGTTATGGATTTCTTGTTGAATCAAATCATATGTAGATTTGGATTCCCAGCCAAGATTGTAGCTGATAATGCCATGTGCTTTAGAGCTAAACCTTTAATGGCAATGTGTAATGAATATGGAATCAATCTGACTTATTCTTCAAACTATAACCCCCAAGGGAATGGACAAGATGAGTCCAGTAATAAGAACTTGCTGAAGATCATTAGAATAACCTTGGAATTGAACAAGAAGAAGTGGGGAGAACAATTGAAGTTTGTAGTTTGTCTTTGATAGAATAACTCCTAAAAGAGCTACCGGTAAAAGCCCATTTGAGTTGGTGTATGGAACTCGGGATTTGTTGCCCTTGCACACTGCAATTGTCTTCATTTCATTTTGCCCAACAATTGGAAGATCAAGAGCATGGCCCATATGAATCAAGGATCAATCAAATTATTGAGCTTGATGAGGAGAGAAGAGCATCCCATCAAAGGCATATCAGATTTAGAGAGAAATTGAAAAGATTGTTTGACAAGAAGGTCCCTCCTAGAGCCTTCAATTTTTGAGATATGGTTTTTGTGGGATAGTAGGCATGAAGACAAGGGAAAACATGGTAAATTTGATGCATTATGGATAGGTCCTTATGTAATTGATATTAGAATTGGTGAACATACCTTTTTTCTCAAAGATCTAGACAGGTAATTGCTAGAGCTGCTGTTAATGGCGAGACATTTAAAAATTTCTTAGATTAATCCCCAAGTTGAGGTATAACAAATTGTACAGTTGTATAGCCTTTGTTTTTATTTTATTTTGTTGTTTGTGGTGTGTGGTTTTCCTTCGTTCTTGGCAGCCCTTTTGGTTGTTTTCTCACTCGTTTTTGTTGGGCGGTTCTGGTTTTGGGCTACCTTGTGTTTTGACTCCTTTTACTAATGGTATTTTGGCACTTAGTCTATGTTTTATCCTTGTGGCACTCACTCGAGAGTGCTCATCCCCAAGAAAGAGCCAATGTTGGTGCTGTTAGTGTAAATTAGCATCATCCTCTAGATGTTTTCTTTGATTTCTAGTTAGATAATGGGAATCCAGTGTGATTGCACAACATTGAATCTTTTCCTCAAGTGTGGGACTTGTAAAATGGGAAAGACCCTCTAGATTAAAGGATGGTTCCTTCACTCCTCTGATCAGGTGTATACATGAATTTTGCAGAGGTTCAATACTAGACCCTATTCTAAATTCCAAGGGGATAGAGATAATGGATGTAGAAGAAATAAAACTAATTGAAAGTGGTGATACACCAAGGGTAGTGAACATTTACTTTGCAAGAGATTTACGAGATCATAAGAAATACAACACAAAATATGCATAGATTGCTAGAATATAATGAGAGATCAAAAGACAATGATAAACACATGAAAGGATTGGAAAAATCAATCACAGTAACATACATTATCATTCCTAAATACAATGCATTACAATGGCCGGAGGTAAAACACATGTTGTAGTCTATATGAGATGTATGGAACTCTACAAATCTACCTATTGAGGAAGAAAAGAGAGCTTGCAAAGTGAAATATGTGCAATTTTTTACAAAATGAGCTAAATCGGCTTTTTATGGTCAAGCCAGAAGGAGAGAAAGTGAAAAACATGGGAAAAATGGATTTATGAATTCAACCACCAACCAGATTCCTCAAATTTCACTTGCAGAGTGATGGGCTTCATGGATGAACCCATACTTAGAAGTACATTGTTCTGCAGATCAAAAAAATGACCATACTTCATTAAATTTGGTGGTTAAATGTCAATTCCACATTTTTTCCGTATCGGGGACATTTCTTCAATTTTACCCCATAATTCTTTATCAAAATACAAAATTGAACCCTCCATCATATAGAGAATTTTACTAGCTTTCCAATGACACCAAGAACATGAAAATCGAGCTCTGGATTAAACGTTATGCCTTTCTCAAGATTTAGGGCCAAATAAAAAGGCCAAAAATGGGTTGGCAGGATGAAAGTTTAAAATTTTCCCCTTTTGAAATTTAGGAAAATTTCCCCAAAAATCTCCACCCCCACCACTCTGATGCCATGTGGCACGTCTTGATTGGTCTATGGGTCTACCTAGTCCCTTTATGCCCTTTAGATTTTTTTGGAAAATTTTCTATGGCGCTCTGCACCCGCACTCTGCCGCTCCCCGCCATGTGTTATCTTCTTATTTCTTTGGCGGGGTGGGTTTCCAATTTTTGTTGCCTCGACCATTTCCCTAAATAGGACATGTGGCACTTTTCCATTGGTGCGGGCACGAACTCCAAGTGTTTCCTCTGACGCCGCGCCCTTTTGACTTTCATTGGCCACTTGGACACGTGGCATGTTTTGATTGGCGCGGGCCATCGTAGGGCGGAGTGTATTGTGCCATTTGCCAAACTTTTGGCAAAATAGAAAAATTCCCCTTGCGCCTCTACCTCCCACCAGTTTGTGGACACATGGCAGCTCCTCATTCACTATGGGCCTTTGGCCGAAATTCTTCCTTTGCGCCAACCTTGGAAATTTTTCAAACTTCTCCCCACCGGTTCAACCTTCGACGCCTCCATGGACACGTGGTGCCTTCCGATTGGCCGATGGGCCTTCGGGCCAAAATTTTCTTTTGCATGCCCCAACCAATCCTTGGTGAAAATTTCAAATTTACCTCTACTTCCACCATTCCACCGCCACGTGTCACTCCCTGATTAGGTGCAGACCTCCCTAGGGAAAATTTCCCTCCAAAACTCCGCCAAGCCATAACTTGCAAAATACAAGGAGTTAGAAGGAAAACTTTACCTTTCTGGAAAGCTGAGAAGATCATCTATCCAACGAAACCATTTCTAGAAAATTTTGAGTGCATCAAAAGTGAAAAAAGTCAACTGAGACACAAGGAAGGAAAGAATGAAAGGAAGTTAGCCAAAAATGAGCAAGGGGCTTATTTTGGATAACAATTTTGGTGACTCAGAGGGGTCATCTACCTGCTGGATGAAGTTACCAGTTGCCTAAAGTAATCCATTGGGCATGGGGTCATCAAATTAACTACTTGGTACCCCCAACTCATTAGAAAATTTTCAAGAAGGAAAATGTGAGAGTAGAACATCACTTGATCTAGAACATGGCCTGCAAAAATGCATTCTTGGGACAACAAAGCTTGTGCCAAAGCACTTAGGGAAATGGAAAACTAAGCTACAACAAAAAAATGTGCACAAGCACTTGGAGGAATGAAAATCTAAGCTAATATGTACAAGGTGAGGAGTTTCCCTCTAGTAGCAATGCTTTAGATGGATTCCATTAACTAGAATCTGATTCTTCACCATCCAATGTAGACAATTGGAAGGCATTGTTGTTCTTACATTTTGTGACCATATAAGGGCCACTCCAAATGGCATCAAACTTTGAATGCCTTCCTAGCTTTTCTTGGTTTGCATCCCATTTCAACACTAAATCTCCAACTTGGAAGGTTCTAGCCTTGGCTTTCCTATCAAAGGTCTTCTTGATCAAGGCTTGGTCCTTCTCCATTGTTTGGGCTGCATGCTCTCTGACTTCTTGGAGTTCCATCAATTCTACATATCTAACCTCCATGGGTTCAAACTCCAACAATTCCAATTTCTTCATGAGTTCCAACGTTGGCAATTCAAGTGACATAGGAAAGATTACCTCTCTTCCATAAACAAGTTTGAATAGAGAGTTACCTATGGATCTCTTGGGAGTTATCCTATCGGCCCATAAGGCTGATTTTAGTTTGGTGTGCCAAGTTCTATGATTTTCATCAAGAGTCCTCTTGATGATCTTTAACAAATTCTTATTAGTAGACTCAACTTGACCATTACCTTGAGGGTAATAATTTGATGAAGTACTCGAGATAGATCCCATTCTTAATAGCCAATTCAGTTACCTTTGATCCTATGAATGCCAAAGCCTTATCTGATATTATAGTGGTAGGTATACCAAACCTAGCTACTATCCCCTCATAGAATCCTAGAATGCTAGATTCATTTGCTTCTTTAAGTGCCACCGCTCGATCCATTTGGTGAAGTAGTCATTCTTTGTTAGAATATACTTGTGTCCTTGGCTTGAGTTTGGGTTAATGACTCTAATGAATTTCAAACCCCATTACATGAATGGATAGTCAACTAAAATTGGGTGCAATGGAAGGGCAGCTAATCTCTCCTTGCCTGTGAAGAATGCACAACTCTTGCACCTCTTGATCCATGTATAATAATCATTGAATACCTTGGGCCAATAATAGCCAGCCTTCATGATCTTGAGGGTTGTCACTCTTGGAGAAAAATGACCTCCATCTAATCCACCATGGAACTATTCCAGTGTCTCATCAATTTGATTTGTCCCAATGCATCTCAACAACACTCCATTTATATCTTTCTTGAACAAGAAACCATCAACAAGTGCATATGGGACAACCTGTAATATAAAGTGTCTTCTCTTATTTTTTCATATCTAGAGGGCATAGGCTTGTTTGTAAGAAGTGAATTATGTCTTGGGTACAACAAAGAGTGAGAATATCACCATTCTCTTCTTGGACACCTCTTTGTTCTTGGCTATCTTGTAGCACCAAAACAACATCTTTCCCATTGCTTGTTTATTGATTTACTCAAAACCAGCTGCTCACACAATCCTTTCCCTTAGACCAGCTTGGTGACTTTGATCTCAATGTCATACTCCATGACACGAGTAATCCACCCTGCACATTTTTCATTTAGGTCCTTGTTGAGGAGGAAGTCCTTAACTCCCACATGAGAAACAAGCAGTTGAACTTTGTTGTTTGAAACTAGATGCTTAAATTTCTTCAAGCTCCTAACCACTGTAAGAACATGCTTCTCAATGAAAGAATACCTCACCTCATAGTCCTCCAAGATTTGGCTAAAGAAGGCAATTGGCTACTTTGTATTTTGTTTGTTCTACTGTACTAAAATTACAGAGATTGTATCATCACCTCCAAATGTATAAAGGATAAAATCCTTGGAGAAATTTGGGTTGATGAGAGTTGGATCTTGTGAAATGGCCTCCTTGATTACCTCAAAACTTGCCTTACCTTCAGCTATCCATTTGAAGGTCATACTTTTCTTTAACATCATGGTTATTGGCTTGACAAGGGCTGCAAAGTCTGGCACAAATCTTCAAACAAAATTGATTCTTCCCAAGAAATTTTGAAGGGCCTTCTTGTGACTTGGTAATGGAAGTGTTTTTATTGCTTCAACCCTCTCTAGATCAATTGCTAATCCCTCTTTTGAAACAATGTGACCAAGGAGCTTCCCTTCATGAGCTAGAAAAATATTTTTTAGGATTCAAGGAAACCCCAAATTTTCTACATCTTTGGAACACTTGTCTCAAATGAAAGAGATGATCTGCTGCATTTTTAGGAAATATAGTAATATCATCTAGGTATATCAGCACTATTTTGTTGATTAGTCCCTTGAACGCCATGTCCATTTCCCTTTGGAAGGTAGCTCCTGCGTTGGACAACCCAAATGGCATTTTCCTATATGCATAGGTCCCCCACTTGGTGGTGAAGGCTGTTTTGAACTGATCATCCTCCTTTACCATGATCTAGTTATACCCTAAATAACCATCTAGCAATGAAAACCTCTTAGAGCTAGCAATAACTTGCAAAATCTACTCCATAGAAGGAAGTGGGTAATGATCCTTGAGGGATTCTCTATTCAAATCTCTAAAGTCTACACACAATCTAATTTCTCCACTCTTCTTTCTAACTGGAACCAATTTTCTACCCAACTAGAATGCTTGATGGGAAATATGATACTTTCTTCTATTAACTTATTCAATTCCCTCTTCATGAGAGGCTCCAAGTGTGGATTGACTAGCCTTTTTTTTTTCCTGATGGGCTTAGCACTTGGATCCAATTCAATTGTATGTTGAGCTAGCTTGGGATTGAAACCTTTCAAGTCTTCATAGCTCCAAGGAAATACATCCAAAAACTCTTGGAAAATTTACCTAAACTCATACCTTTCTTGCTTAGTTGCCACCTTACCAATCTGAAGTGATTTGCCTTCTCCCACCGAGATTGGCACTTGAATCTTCTCCCTTGACTTGGATGTTTGCTTTCTCTTTCCTAAATTGATCATTGGGATTAAAAATGGACTCCAAAGTGACAAGTCCTTTTAGAAGTTTGTTTGTTCTCAATTGTACCACTTGATCACCATACTGTTGTTCTAACTTTTCTTGATTTTTGGTTGAGAACTCGGCTTCTTCTTGCAAGAAATTGATGAATTATTAGTCACTTTCAAACACTTGCCAACTTACGTTATTGTTCTGCATCGATGGTCTTACAATCACATTAATGTTTGGCTGCACTTTGTCTTCCTTTATACTTTCCACAACATCAAAGGCTGCCCCAACTCTGCAAGTCTATCAACAGCTTGGTTTTCTTTCCTAGGGATGGAATTGATGCCAAAGCCTTCAAAATCCTTAATGAGGTCCCACACCCTATCCTTATAACACTTGATCAGGTCATTTTTGGTAGCATGCTACCATTTAACTTGATTAATAATTAGCTCACTGTCACCAAATACTTGTAAGTTTTTGATACCTCTTTTCCTTGACCAATGCAATCCTTGTATCAACGCTTCATATTCAGCAGTGTTGTTAGAACATGCAAACTGAAATCTAAAAGTTGAATAATATTTAATGCCTTGAGGTGAAACAAGCATAGCTCCCCCACCTACACCTTATCTACTCCTTGATCCATCAAAAAATAGCCGCCATACCTCATTGTCATCCTTATGGTCTAGGCTTGGTGATGCTAGGAATAGGTTGATTTTCTTCATGCATGCAATAAAATCCTAGTTCAGATTCCTCCAATTCATTTTAGGGATCAAAAGCATGTACCTTGCTTGCCCATTCATCAAGAGTCAAATCTAGGATGCTTCCAACCTTAGTGTCACCTTCATATGTGCTTGGATAATCCTCTTGATCAAATGCTGAACATTTGGTATTGATTGGGCTTGGAGTATGAGGCTCAATGTGAATTTTTGCAATAGGTTTAGACCTGATTATGGCCTTAGTTCCATATATGGTTCTAAACAACATGTGTGACCAATCAGTAGATAAGTACCCTCTAATTCTAGCTGTGAAATCTCTTGACAAACATAGGGCAAAAAGTGGTGGTAAATCTATCACTGACACATCTTGCAAAACAGTGACATTGGGGCATGCATGAAAGGTAAGACTCAAATCTTTGAGTAACCCAACCATTTTTATTATTGTCCCATCTAATTGCACTACCCCTTTGGATATGACTTCATATTGGAGGCCCAATTGATCAGCTATTTTCTTAGGCATTCCGAGCTACTTGCTTCGGAATTAATCATGCAATTATGTACTCGTTTATCCCCAATGATCAATGAAACATAGAATGGGGGTTTCAAAACTTTACCTTGATACCCTCCAAGTTGCTCAACATTTGTGAGTAACTTCTCCGATTGTGAGCTTGCTGATTTGAATTTGACCAATTATTCATGGCAACTTGTAGTGAATCCCTTTGGCCTAGGATGGATAGTGATTCCCACATAGATATATTCACATTTGTCTTCTTCATCTGCTCAATGATCTTAAATGGGGATGAAACATCTCTTTTTGTCCCTTAGCTTGCACATGGGCCACAACAACCGGCATTTGGGCTGGTCTAGAGGGTGGCTTGAGCGGTCCTTGCACATTTGGAACTGCATTTTTCCTACCAACACCTTGTGGAGTGATGGAAGGTTATGGATCACCCTGAAGTTAATGACTGCCATTCACAAATATTCCTCTTCTTTGACCTTGTGTTAGCTGCCACATTCTGGAAAATTGTTTGATTCATACCACAAAAATCTTGACTTCCAGTTCACAAGTGTAGTCTCATTTGTAGATGTATTTTGTTGAGATGTTCCTTATTCTTGGCTTGTTTCTTGATCCACCTCACCCTATACACTAGTTATTGTCGCCATCAAAGCTTGGTTCAAAGCACCATTGAAGCACATAGACTGTTTGTGGGGTTCATTACATGGAAAACACCAATCGTACTCTTGAGCTATATTAGCTTGCACTAGCACTAAAGCTTTAGAGGTAGATGCAACATTGGGATTATAGGACTGAAATGGTCTATTGGCAGGAGGCCTTACTTGATTTTGATTTGTGGCTAGGTTGGGCAGCCTATTAGGTGAGTTTGAGACTGATAAGGTCGTCTAAAACTTTTGGCTTTCTGCCTCTTGAGTGTAACCAGCTCATTGCCTAAATTTTGTAATTGTTTCATGACTTCTTGAAGTTCATTTGAGGCACTAGAGGATGAAGTAGAAGTTTCATTTGAACTTTGATTTCTAGGAGTGGGAATAGGAGCTAAAGTAGGTGCTTGACTAGTGCTTGGAATTTCCAAGTTTGGATATAAGGGCATGGGAGGCTTAGGATCCATTTTATCATCTTGAATCAAACAATTCTCAGCCCTAATGGTAATGCTATAAGCTACAAGTATATTTTTACCTCCCATGGATTGAATTAACATAGAAATATCAGAATTTAAAGCTTTGAGATAGTATAAGAAAGCACCTTTAGCTGTTGGCCTTATCGCCACCGGGAATTCTATCCCATGTCCTTTGAAATCTAAAATTGAAGTTAGTTAGTTACTCATTGGGAGCTCTCTTGATAGTTTTCAATTGTTCTAGTAGAGACAAATTATCTCCCTTTTCTCCAAACTGCTCATGGAGAGCTATACACAGCTGGTTCCAATTTTGGATAGAACCTATCCCAAGGCTCTGAACCATTACAAGGCTTTCCCTTTGAATGAAGATGCCGATAATTTGACAAGATGTCGCATCTCAACAATCTCATGGATTGCACAAACATTAGCAATATTGTTGACATGATCACCGGGAGTGGTCGATTTTCTCCGATAAAGTATGGAATGTTCTTCAATGCTGCAACCTGGAACTAGATTTTATGCATTGAGAGAAAGTGGATTGCTGCGGTGAACTTGACATAAGGGTTGTGTTGTGCCATTCGATTGGCTTGAGAACCCTTGTTGATTGGGTGAAAGGTCTACCGGTGGAGGAGTTGATAGAGTTCTGTTTGGTGGAGATGGATACCTTTGAATTCTTTTTCCTCTCTCTATTCTTCCGGGGATAACTACACATACTCAAACAATCCTTCTTCTCTAGCCCTTGACCTTGTTTGGATCATTCTCATGAATTTACTGAGACTTGGGATGTTGAAACCAGTTGATTATATCTCTTTGGAGTCGCGGGGGATGTGCAAATTAGGGCTCTTTTAAGTAAGAAAATTACAAAAATGCACATCAGCTATATTGTAATGAAGATGAAGACCTCTAAGGTCCCACCGGGCATGCCAAAACTGTTAGTGAAAATCAGCAGCACCCTCTAGATGTTTTCTCATATTTCTAGTTTGATAATGGGCATCCAGTGTGATTGCACAACATTGAATCTTTTCCTCAAGTGTGGGACTTGTAAAATGGAAAGATCCTCCATATTAAAGGCTGGTTCCTTCACTCCTCTAATCAAGTGTATACATGAATTTTGTAGAGGTTCAATACTAGACCCTATTCTAAATTCCAAGGGGACAAAGATAAAGGATGAAGAAGAAATAAAACTAATTGAAAGTGGTGATACACCAAGGGAGTGGTGAACATTTACTTTGAAAGATTTACATAGATCATAAGAAATATAACACAAAATATGCATAGATTGCTAGAATGTAATGAGAGATCAAAAGACAATGATAAACACATGAAAGGATTGGAAAAATCAATCACAGAACATACATTATCATTCCCAAATACAATGCATTACAATGGCGGAGGTAAAAAATGTGTTGTATTCTATATGAGAGGTATGAAACTCTATAAATCTACTTGTTGAGGAAGAAGAGAGCTTGCAGAGAGCAAACTATGTCCAACTTTTTACGAAATGAGCCAAATCGGCTTTTTATGGTCAAGCGAGAAGGAGAGAAAGCAAAAACATGGGAAAAATGGATTTATGAATTCAACCACCAACCAGATTTCTCAAATTTCACCCAGCAGAGTGATGGGCTTCATGAGCGATCCCATACTTAGAAGTACATTGTTCGTAGATCAAAAAAATGACCATACTTCATTAAATTTAGTGGTTGAATGTCAATTCCACATTTTTTCCATGCCGGGAACATTTATTCAATTTCCCCATAATTCTCCATCAAAATACAAAATTTAACCCTCCATCGTGTAGATAATTTCACCATCTTTCCAATGACACCAAGAACGCAAAAATCCGAGCTCTGGATCAAAAGTTATGCCCTTCTGAAGATTTAGGGCAAAAAAAGGGCCAAAAATGGGTTGGCAGGACGAAAGTTTAAAATTTTCCCCTTTTGAAATTTGGGAAAATTTCCCCAAAAATCTCCACCCCCCACCACTTCGATGCCACATGGCACATCTTGATTAGTCTCATGGTCTGCCGTGCTGGTCCCTTTACACCCTTTGGATTTTTGGAAAATTTTCTATTGGCACACCGCGCTCCATCGCTCTCCCCTACCACGTGTCATCTTCTTATTTGTTGGCGGGGTGGGTTTCCAATTTTCCATTGACTCTGACCATTGTCCCAAATAGGACACGTGGTGCCTTTCCATTGGTGCTGGAGACATGAACTCCAAGCGTTTCCTCTAACGCTACACCCTTTTGACTTTTTGTCACCACTTGGACACGTGGCATGTTTTGATTGGCGCAGGCCATCGTAGGGCGGAGTTTATTGTGCCATTTGCCACACTTTTGGAAAAATGGAAAAATTTCCCCCATGCCTCCGCCTCTCACCGGTTCGTGGACACGTGGCAGCTCCTCATTCACTATGGGCCTTGGGCCAAAATTCTTCCTTTTGCACCAACCTTGGAAATTTTTTCAACTTCTCCCTGCCGGTTCAACCTCCGACGCCCCCATAGACACGTGGCACCTTACGATTGGCCAACGGGCCTTCAGGCCAAAATTTTCTTTTACATGCCCTGACCAATCCTTGGTGAAAATTTCAAATTTACCTCCGCTTTCGCCATTCCGCCACCACATGGCACTCCCTAATTGGGCGCGGACCTCCCTAGGGAAAATTTCCCTCCAAAACTTTGTCGAGCCATAACTTGCCAAATACAAGGAGTTATAAGGGAAACTTTACCTTTCTAGAAATTTGAGAAGATCCTCTATCCAATGAAACCATTTCTAGAAAATATTGAGTGCCTAAAAAGTGGAAAAAATTCAACTGAGGCACAAGGAAGGAAAGAATGAAAGGAAGATAGCCCAAAAATGAGCAAGGGGCTTATTTTGGATAACAGTGCCATTTCTGAGCTTGCATAGTGTGCCCTAATTTTTCATGTCTGATTTTGCTTAGAAACGTCTTATTTCTCAAATTGGTGATCTGCAATTTCTTCCCCATGGTTGAATGTTTCAAAAATGCCCATAAACTTGTTGTTCTACCTTGGTTTAAAAGAGAAATCCATGTGTGCTCTTATTTGTGCCCAAGGTTTTTCTAATTTTCGGTCGTGTCATTTTCCCTTTGCCAAATCGTGCAAAAAATTGAATTGATCAAATCTAAATTGTATGGGTTTTATTTCCCAATCCTAAGGTTGAAAACAATGTCAAAACATGATTCAATTGATTTAAAATCAAGAAATTTGCAATCCTTGTTGAAAAATTCGATTTCTAGGGCATCCTTTAAATTTTCCATGTTTTGACGGTCAGACGAGGCATCTTTCACCCGTCAAATTCATCCTCTACATGCAAGGGCAACGTGGTGGGTTCCTATTGGCTGAGGAGCGGCGGAAAATGTCTCTAACTTATCATTTTTAAATTTTGGCAAAAGGAAAAATTTAATCTATGGCTCCACCTTCTGAAGTGCCTATGTGGCATATTTTGATTGGCTAAGGAATTGGTGGGTGGCAGGATTTCCTTAGAAAATTTTGATTTCATTTTGCAAAATTTTCAAAAGGCACATTTTTGGCCCAAAAGCCTACAATGAATAGGAGAGGACACATGGCGTATATTTTGGTTGGAGGGTGTGCGGATGGTGGAGGGACTTGAAGAATTTTGATGTTTTTGGCTCAAAATGATGAAATGAATTTTCGACTGACGGCCCTCGGCCAATCCCTAGTGGACATGTGTCTAGGAAAGGATAGAATGGGGTAGTGGGTTTTTAATGACTTTGAAGTTTTTAAAATTCAAATGGTAAAAATCAAATTTTGGCCCGATACCCCGTAGCCAATGGGAAGAGGACATGTGTCCAAAATTTGCAAAAATGGAGGAGGGGGCCAAGGGAAGACTTGGTGATTTTTGCTTTGTTTTCTAAAGGTGAAAATTGGATTATAGCCCCGCTCCAATCAGATGGAGACACGTGTCCAAAAATTCAGAGGTCAAATGCCTTGTACAAATTTTTGATCAAAATGAAGAGGCGGAGGTTCGGACCTCGGGGGCACTTTGGAAATTTTGCATTCTTTGGAAAAATGTTTTAAAGTTAAATTTATGAGCGCATCCCCGACAAGGTTAAAATTTTAGGCTTGTGCGGGATCGTGGGCCTTCGGAGGTAAAGAGAAATTTTGCCTTTTTGGCAAAGGGAGCTAAAGTGTAAATGAGAGGCGTGCCTCCACAACCTATCCATGATGGACACGTGGCACATTCTAAGAAGTCAAAAGAAGAGCGATGACCCGCGGTGAATTTTAAGTTTTTCAAATTTGCAAAAAGGTTTAAGGAAGAAAGGGAAAGTTGGACCCGCAGCGAATAGAAGATGGACATGTGGCAAGGGAGAAAACTGGGGTGCGGGCCTGTAGGGAAAAATATGAAATTTTTCCCAAAATCCAAAAACTAGAAAAATTGAAAAAATTGGTCCGTGTTTTCAATGGGACCCACCTATGGACATGTGGCGTGTCCAGGGGAGAAGTGGTAAAATTTTGCAAAATTTTCCAAAACTTTAAAAAGGTCGTAAAAGCATTTTTAGAAGCATGGGCCCATCTAATCATTTTTGACACGTGTCCCACCTAATCCAAAGTTTAAGAGGTAATATTGAGCTTATTTTTAAATGGAATTTTCCATGTGGAGGGCTAATATTAAAGGTGGATGAGATCGATGGTTGCTATGCATTCGTTTGTTTAGGCCGCCATGGGAACTCCAAGAAGCTTGGAAGTCACGTTTCTTCATCAAATTTCATCGAACCTTATATGATTTTGGGTCCTCTTGGCCTTTTGAGAACATTGGAAACATTTTTAGGGATAGATTTCTTAATTTAGAGTGTTTTTGATATAATTATTGCACAGGCCGAGAAAAAATGTGAAATGTCAACATCAAAAGTTGCAGAGGTAAAATTGAAAAGGGGAAAAGGTAAAAAATGATAAATGAAAGATGCTTGCATGCCTGAATGATAAAAACATGACCCTAGGGTGGATAATGATCTAAATTTGTGTAATGATTTAATTTTTTGTGCATACCTGGCAACCTGCGAGTTGTTTTTCTGTTTGGTGTCACTGTCTTTAAATCATGAGGTTTTTGTAACAAATTTTATCCCATAGCATATTCTTTGCTTGGGGAGGAAGAATCAATGTGGCATGAGGTATATAATGCATTTTTAGAGAAATTGGTAGGGGAGGGAGTTAAAAATCACGAGAAAAATTCCGAGAGAAATCTCATTTTTGAGAAATCCACCAAAGAACCAAAGTTAATGACTCATATGTTTGAAATTCATGTATGTGAGTTGGTTACTCTTAGTTTTGGATCAGTTTGACACAAATGAATAATCGATAAAACTCTCTCTATATTCTTGCTATATTAATTACACAATGAATTAGGCTAATTTATAGCCATTACAATAGACTAACCTCTTCCTATAAAATAGGAAGTGTATCAAACAACTTACCCGTTTATAATTTTACAGTACAACAAAACTCTATAAATAATATATTGTTGAAACAATATATTATAACAATAATATTAACCATAATAATTACACACGTAATTATTATTCACACACATACATATGTGAAGCACTATAATATTCCTAACATTCCCCCCCTTAGTGCGAACATGGGAGAAAAACAATTGCACTTCCTTCTGCAACGTGCCGCCTGTGCGTGCTCATGATCTGGATGGTTTTTCAGGATATCCAACAACCTCAACATGGATGGTTTTATAGGACAGATCAACAACCTCAACATGGATGGTTTTATAGGACAACCAACAACCTCAACAGGGATGGTTTTACAGGACAACCAACAACCTCAATATCATGATGCTGCTCTTCCTTGTGCTTTCATCTGTCCACAATGTTTTTCCTTCAGGGAATTATGTAGGAAATATCACTCACTGATTACAAATATGAAAAGAGAAAATGGAACATTGAGACCATGTTCCCCCCCTCAATGTGAACATTTCACTTATTCAAGCCATAATAGGAACACTAAGAAAAAGTTACGCTACACACAACTGGAATCAACTGCAACTCTGAAAAGAAAGCAAACTCACACACACACTATCACCACAACGTGCAGCCCCGTCATTGGTGACTGACGAGAGGTCACTGAATGACCTCCAGCCTCCTGTGCCTCCATCCTCCGGCCTCATCGCTCGCTAGTTCACCGTGGATGTGATCATGAAGCTCAAAATACCTTCAATAATTTAACGTCGCGCGTCAAGCGAAAATGCGTCCCAAATTGAAATACGGGCAAATTTTTTTATTTTTCAAACTTAATACAATGACACGACTTTAACACTTGACAAGACAATAATCCTAAAATCACCTATTTAACATTGACTACCTATATTCACCTAAACACAATTTTAACAATGTTGATACCTAGACAATACTAAATGACTCACAATGATGAATGGCTTTTGACTAACACAACTCAATGCTAAGGACACGACAATAATAAATCTTGACCCAATTTTAATTGACTTATTAATGCATTGACTAAATTTAAACAACTATTAATAATATGACTAGTGGCACATGAACAATAACATACACTAATTTTGTAAATACCCCATGCGGCTCGTACCAAACCAGGTTGCTTTGTACAGTTTGCATGTTATTTCCCAGATCAGAACATGCGTAGCAGATCCAGATCCGGATACAATCATCTCTGTCAATGCTAGGTGTGTTAGGAGAAATTGGATCGGTCAACACTGCTAAATCACTGAAACTGATCTCTTGCACAATCACCACCGGATCTTCCAAATGTAGATGGAAAAAATCGATGCATGAATATAAATCATTTCCATTCAAACTGAAATCACTCCTTGTTGGATCTAGCGATGGAAGGTTACATGACCATTAAAGATTGTTGAATGTCTTTTAAGCTCACAATGGTAAAATTCCTTCAAAGAAATCGCGCCTCTATCTCGCTTATACTATGCAAAATTGAATTGATAATAACCAGTACAACTCAATCCAAAGATGAACACGAATTCCAATGGAGCTAATGGAACAGATCTATCATGGTAGAGCCAATATTGGTGCAAATATTTGATGACATGTGGATGTGCATACAGCTGGTGAGGAAGAGAAAATCCGAACGTAGACTTCGTAGATGTCAGATGTAGCTTGTGCTAGGCCTTTGACCGAGCGTGCATGGAGTAAACTATTCACATGAAAATGAACAAGTCTGCAATAACTCTTTTGTAAATTCTGATATGATACACTCCTCGAACGAAATATTCAAAAAAAAAAAAAAAATAGATGTCCAATGTCTACACGTATGATCTTCTACAAACAGATCCACTGTGCATACTCTGCAGATTTTACCTTCAATTCTTCATTCTCTTAACACGCTCTATTGAATTGCAACGTGTGGCTCCGTGAGGTCAAATTATTTACGATTTAAAAAAAAACGTCATATTTCAATACAAAACTGCTCACTCATCCAAAAATGATTTCAAAAACCATTTCTGGGTTTTGTTCCTCACATCTCTAGCTTTCCAGAACACTTGACAATTCTCAATTTCATTGAGAAATGAGAAATTTATGAGTGTTTAACTAAAACGTGAATTCGTAAGGAATTACACGTCTTAAACCGCCCGATGCCAAATCTAAGTTTTGGATCAGTTTGACACAAATGAATAATCCATAAAACTCTCTCTATATTCTTGCTACATAAATTACACAATGAATCAGGCTAATTTATAGCCATTACAATAGACTAACCTCTTCCTATAAAATAGGAAGTGTATCAAACAACTTACCCGTTTATAATTTTACGGGTACAACAAAACTCTATAAATAATATATTGTTGAAACAATATATTATAACAATAATATTAACCATAATAATTACACACGTAATTGTTATTCACACACATACATATGTGAAGCACTATAATAATCCTAACTTGGATTACAAGTATATAGCCATCACATAGCTCTGAGATTGTTCATGTAACTCTCCCCTGTTGTTGAATCTAACAAGTTTTGAATCACATATATGTTTTCTTTGGGAAATATGGTGTTTGTTATCATTTTTAAATGCTTGTGGATAGTTTTCATTGTTCTTGTTGCAATATTGCATTAAAAGTCTTTAGAAATCACATAGAATCTCCATTTCTTGTTGATATTTTAGTGGCATTTGTAATCTCATGTTCAAAAATCCTTCATCTGACAAGGAGATAAACAAATTTAAAATCACTTTACCTTCCCTGACTACAAAGATTGCCTATAAGCCTTTGGGGGCACCTTAGGCGTGGTTTGATCAAGGATTTTTGTGTTTAATTGAGTTATTTACTTCAAGCTTTTGTGGTGAGTTCTCAAATATTGTGTGAAGAGTGCAACTTAGGCTTCCATTTGTGCCTCTTCTGGTTAAAGGAACATTCTAATTATATCGAGGCATTTTTCTTCCGATAGTTGTTCAAGTATTGTAGAGATTTTCAAAGATCTCGATCTATCCCGGCTTTGTCTTCATCAATTCCCCACCAAAAATCATCTAAACAATAAAGATCCTACCATATACTATCCCTAATTTACATTTGTATACCCACAAAAGATCAAAGTCCATTTGCAAAAGTATGCATAACAGATCAGGATTTCCAATGTCTCTAGTAACCTTTTCCTTGTTTTGAGAACATACCCATGTTTTGAGAAGTGACAACTCATGATAGTTCGGATACGGGGTGTTGATCATGTTTTCATCAAGGTCTTCATCATAGAATTTCAAGAAAAGAGAAGGACATCTTCATCTCCTTCACCATTACAAGGTTACAAAATAGGTCCTCTTACCTTGGTCATAGGCAAGGCACAACCTAAAATAGCTAGGACAAGATCAAGTCCTATCGGAGTGCTATCTATTTCTCCACAAACCCGAGTGCCGGCTAGACCATATCCCACTACCAATGACATACAACATGGTCTCGATATGTCCTTAAGCTCCATGACATATCTATGGTGTTGCTCTTCAGATCGAAAAGGAGAACAAATTTGGATACCAACAAACAAGACATAAATATCACAATTGTATGCCTATAATGTGGGAAGCGTAACAAATCAAAAGAATTCGGTGATACGATAACCTAACTACAATGATAATAAGTCTTAATATGGTTTTGAGACATAGGGGCTACTAGAACTTAATGGCATACCATTCACACTTTAAAAACTTGCATTTCGGCATTCAACCTAGTCATGCAAGTAGACTACAAAAGTGATAGACACAATTATTTATAGTAGGTATCCATATATGTTTTTTCTTCTTTTGTCTCAAAATGAGAAATAAGAAAACAAAGGAGTAGACCAAGTGGTGATGAAAAATACTTGGTGTAACTTTGGCATAGTTTCGCCTTATCTTAGGACAAGTGAAAAACTAGGACAAAGTAACACTAAATATATTTCATGATGAAATGTCACGTGGTTTCAAATTTAAGATATTATTTCCCTTGTTCGAAAAACAAGAGTTTGAATCCAACAAAGTTGTCACTTTGTGAGAGCTCTCAAGTATAACAACTAAGACAAAATTGGCTCCAAGCTAGCAAGCTTCCTATTAGTTCTCTCACCTAGGTTGTCACAAACTACCTCTGTGAGCTTGATTTACCAAGAAAGTCTTACTAAAAAGTCTTATAATATCTCGGATTTACTTTACCCCCTTCAATACAATGAGCAACAAATTGTGTTCAGTTGTATTTTCACTGGGGTCGCAATGGAGGTAACTTTGACTCTAATCTCTCAAGGTGTACTAATCAATTGGGTAGTGTGGAGCACTTTCCCATTTCGTTCACAAGGTTCCCTCTTATGTGAAATAATTTGGGGTTCCTCGGAGCATTCCTCTTGTTTTCTTAAGGATTATGACTAAAAATCAATTTTAACTAGCAATTGTGCACACACTTAACTTTGCTTTGTATTGATTTTTGATATAAAAATTGACTATTATATCCTTTTGTATTTTTAATAAAATAATTAAAACTGAAAGTACTGTGTAAAAATAGAAAATAAAGAGATGAATCACCAGCAATTTGACACAAGAATTGATAACGGAGTTTGGCACTTGTGGCCTACGTCTCTCGGGTCCGGTTGAATGGGACCGATCTATTAAAATCTTGAAAATAAATATTTACAAATATTTATATAATAATCTGATCTTCTCATCACGTTCCTTTGCCAAAAATAATAGGAGTCACTTTTTACTTCATCTCAAAATTCCATCTCTAGCTCAAGTTATGAGCAAAACAATAACACAGTCACTTTCCGTGTCTATACTAATAAAACATACTTTTATAACAACATAGCTCCTTTTATAACAGTTCAAATCCCACTCCATGTGGGGTACATTTTCCATAGGGATAAGATCCCACATTTGTTGGGCGCTTATAGGAAGGCATTTTACCCAAGAAGTAGCTTAAGAGTTATCTTATCCCCAAGGATGAGGCACTCAATTTGGGTGATTGGAGAGATAAGGGGTGTGACATGGCAGGTATTTGTGCATGGATATTTTAATAAATGGTTGTTTGGAAAATGTCCGTTGAAATATAAGGATAATAGTTGGCAAATTTAATTGGAAATTAAATAATGTGGCCAATGTGGAGTAATAAATGGGTGTGGATAAATTTTTAATATTGTTATTTATTTATTTTTCATATTGCCACGTGTCATATTTTCATTGGTCCACTTGACGAGCATGCACATGTTCAACCTATGCACAATCCCCAAAATTTGCCAATTACCCAAAAATTTCAGCAAGCCATAACTTTTGCATACGAGCTCGTTTCCTGCAAACGAGATATCGACGGAATCGTCTAATTTTTCTCCATGCCATGGAACTAACTACAACTGATTCTAAGAATATCTTAGATTGGTGTTTCTCCATGAGGATCCTCTGGATCATTCCTCCCCACTGAGAAAATTTTGGACCCCAAAAGTCAACTTAATTGGTGAATAGGTGAGGGTATTTCTCCCTCACCTTTCCGGTTTCCATCCATTTAGCCTTGTTTGGATGAATTCCTTTAAACCCAACACGAAGATACTCAATATCACCCCTTCATGAAGTTTTGACCTTCCTGTCCAAAATGATGTCTTCCTGTAACTCATCAAGATACTCAGGAGAAAAATCATCAATGGAAGGCATTATGTTAGCATCATCATGATCAACAATCATAGGCGGTTCATACAATCTTAAATTCTCAACATTTACAACTGAGTAGATTTGCATATATGGAGGTAAATCTAATCGGAAAGTGTTGTTACCAATTTTTTCCAATATTTGGAATGGACCATACCGTATAGGTTTCAATTTTTTACCTTCACCTGTCAGTCTTTTCCTACCTGCTGATGTGAAGCCAAATTGAATCACCAACTTTGAACTTGTGATCAGTTCTATGTTTATCATGCCTGGCTTTGTACTTAGCCTGACTTTTCTCCAATTGTTCACGGACATACTGATGAACCTGTTGAATTCTCTGAACAAATATTTTAGCCCTGTCAGAATCACTTGAACCATTAACAATAGTTTCATGTCCATAATATACATCTAAAGGAGAATTAGGCAGATATCCAAACAAGTCTCAAATGGAGACTTCAAAGTAGAAGAATGTAAGGCACGATTATAAGCATGTTGCACATAATATAAATGTTCATCCCATAACTTAGGATGTTTGCCACAATAGCCCCTAAGCAAATGTACTACTGTGTGGTTTACAACCTCTGTTTGACCATCAGTTTGTGGATGAAAAGCAAGTGCTCTTTTTCAGTTTTGTGTCCATTAACCCCCACAATGTTGACCAAAATTCCCCAAGAAATCTAGAATCCCGATCAGATATAATTGAAGTAGGTAAACCAAAATGAACCCAAACAAACTAAAAAAACAAATGTGCAGTTCCCTCACCAGTTATTTGTTTAGTACATGGAACCAACACACACATTTTGCTAAATCTATCCACTACCACATATAAGTAATCATGTTTCTTCCGTGTCATGGGCAAGCCTCCTACAAAGTCCATGGAAACACTTTCCCAAGGCCTTGTCGGAACAGGAAGAGGAGTGTAAAGTCCTAATTTCCTATTACTTGGCTTGCTTGTGGCACAAAGAACACATCCCTTAATATACATGTTTACATGTTCATGCATTCTAGGCCAATAACAATATTTCTGTAAATGTGCAACTGTCTTACTAACACCAAAATGCCTGAAATAAGAGAAGTATGTGCTTCCCTAATCATATGCACATGTTCATTTTCTGGAATACAAAGTTTACCAGAATGATATAACAATCCTTCATGCAAATGATAATCTTTTTCTCCTACTTGTTTCCCACTTACTAGATCCTCATACACTTCTCTAAAATCAACATCATTAACATATTGTTCCTTGTAACTAACATGAGCCAAAGAACTATGTTGTAAAAGGATAGATGCTACTACCACTGGTGGTCTAGATAACATATCGGCAACCTTGTTTTGAATACCTTTTTATACCTTATTACAAGATGAAATTGTTGCAAAAATCCCATCCACCTGAAATGTCTAGATTGCTGCAATTTGGTTTGTGTTTGTAAGTATTGAAGCGGTTGATGGTCAGTATGTATAATTGTTTCTTTTCCCATTAAATAATGCTTCCACTTTTTAACACTTTGAACCAAAGCATACAACTCTTTATCATAAGTTGGATAGTTTCTTACCACACTTGTAAAGGTTTCTGAATGGTAACACACTGGTCATTTGTTCTGCATCAAAACTGCCCCCATTGCGTAGTCACTAGCATCTATCTCAATCTCAAATGAATGTTGCAAATCTGGAAGTGCCAAGATGAGCGGTACTTATCTTCTCTTTCAGTGTATCAAAGGCTTTCTGTTGCTTTCCTCCCCACTGAAAGACCTATTTAATACTTGTCAAAGCATGCAAAGGAGATGCAATATATGAGAAGTTAGCAATAAATTTTCTCCAGTACTGAACTACACCTAGAAAACTCCTAACTTCTGTCACATTAGTGGGTCTAGGCCATTTCACAATAACCTCTATTTTTGTAGGATCAATTCTCAATTCACCATTTCCTACAATATAACCCAAGTAAATTAAAGATGTTTTTCCAAATTCACATTTTGACATCTTCAAATACAATTTCTCTCTCCTTAGTGCATCTAAGACTTTTTGGATGTGTTTAACATGTTCATCCCATGATTTACTGAAAATAAGAATATCATCTAAGTAGACAATAATGAAATTATCAATGAATGGTCTAAAGATATCATTCATAACTCTCATGAATGTTGTTGGTGCATTGCACAAACCAAAAGGCATCACTAACCATTCAAACAATCCCTATTTCATTTTAAAAGTAGTTTTCCAAACATCACCTTCTGTAATTCTTACTTGGTGATAACCACTTCTTAAGTCTAACTTAGTGAAATAAATTGCACTCTTTAATTGATCCAGTAAATCATCTATTCTAGGAAGAGGGTAACGATTCTTTATAGTAATCTTGTTTAAAGCATGGAAATCAACACACATTCTCCAAGTGCCATCCTTCTTAGGAACCAAAATAATTGGTGAACCACATGGGGATGTACTTGGATGAATTATACCTTGAGCCAAAAGTTCCATTACCTGTCTCTTGATTTCCTCATTCTCTACTACTGACAACCTGTACATTCGATATTGGGAAGAGGTGCATCCTAAAGCAACTGTATCTCATGTTGAACCCCTCTTTTGGGAGGTAGACCTTGTGGATCCTGAAAAACATCATCAAAATCAGAAACAATTTTTACTAATTCATCCTTATGTTTCAGATCACAAGTCTCAAAATCCATCTCATGTTCTTTCTCTTTGGCTTTGACCACCATGAGCACAAAACTTTTTCTTGAATTTACCAGCCTTTTCATTTGACCTGTAGTTACCAAGGATAGATTATTCTTTTCATGGTGAGCTCTAACAATAAACTCAATTCCATCCTTTACAAGAAAATATTTATTTTCTTCCCTATAGAAGATTGCTTTACGATCATACAAATAAGGACTTCCCAAAACCACCCCACAAATATCCAAAGGAACTACATCCAATTCAACCTCATCTATAAACTTGTCTATAATGGAAAATCTGAAAGTACAAGTTTTAGTTACTGTCAGTTTTGCATCATCACAAACCCAAGCCCAAAGGATAAGGCTTAGGATGTGGATTAGTTTTGAGTCCTAATTTCTTTACAACCTCCTCAGAAATAAGATTAGCTTGAGATCCACTATCAAAAAGAGTATCAATTTTGTATGTTTTGAAATCACTCTAATGTGGAAAAGCTCATTCCTTTTCTTATCATCATGTATAGTTTGTTTACTAGAAGAAGATGCAACATTTGTAGTACTATTGTTGGAAATTGAAAGTTTTGATTTACCTTGAAAACTCATAGTTGTGATCTTGGTTTCATCACCTGAATCTAACCCAAGATCATGAACTGCAGTGTTTGTTTTCTTTTCCTTTCCTTTCTTAACCATCCATTTAGGTTTCAATTCAGGATGTAATTTCCAACATTTAGACTCATCATGGTTCTTTTTACAATGATTACAAAATGGTTTTTCATCTTCCTTCTTAACAGTAGAGTTTGTCTTATGCTTACCCTTTCCTTTTCCTTGTTCTTTTGAACCTTTTCCTTCAGATTGCTTGTTCTTTTGATTAAAAGAAGAGAAAGAGGACTCCTTTGTCATTTTCCCTCATGCTTCCAAATGGGTTGCTTGAACACATACTGCATCAAGATTAGTAGGACCTAAAACAAGTATCATATGCCTTAGATAACTATGCAATCCACCAATATATTTAAGCAGTGTTTCTTCTGTGTTTAGGGAAATTCCTAGAATTAGAGCCCTTTTCCTAAATTCTGTGTGTATTCTTGAACACTTTGTCCCTTACTTTGTCTTAATGTTTTCCAATCCATCATAGCTTGTTGCTTATAACCAAGAGGATAAAATTGTTGCCTAAGATTTGAAACAAATTCAGACCAAGAAGTGATTTCTATACCTTTGGTTTCTTCCACTTCCTGAAGCTTACTCTCCCACCAAATGAGTGTTGTGCCACCCATCGAAGAGTTTCCAGATGAATATTTTCTTCATCATCAACAATTATCTGAACCCTACAATATACTTCTATCTGCTTGACCCAGTTATCCAACTTCTCTGCATTTAGCTCTCCAGTATACATAGGCAATTCAAACTTGATATCTAACTTTAATGAAGGAAAATCAGATTTCAAAGGGTCTCTTTTAGGATTATCAGAACTAGAGCTTTCTTCTTTCTTACCTTCTCTAGTTCCCTTTTCCCTTTGTCTATCTTGGTACATTTCTTCCACCATTTCCTTCATCTGTAGGAATGATTGATGAAAGTTTTCTTCCTCTCGATCCGCCATTATAGGACTTTGAGATCATCTAGTACCAATTTTGGGATCTCCTTCAACTAAATCTCCTTCACCCTTCTTAGATCGAGACCTTGTTAACATCCAATCACACAACTTGCAATCCAAAAAATGTTAATCTGAACTAAAAATCAGTCAAAACCAGCTCTGATACAGTGATCTAAAAATCAATTTTAACTAGCAATTGTGCACACACTTAACTTTGCTTTGTATTGATTTTTGATATAAAAATTGACTATTATATCCTTTTGTATTTTTAATAAAAGAATTAAAACTGAAATTACTGTGTAAAAACATAAAATAAAGAGATGAATCACCAGCAATTTGACACAAGAATTGATAACGGAGTTCGGCACTTGTGGCCTACGTCTCTGGGTCCAGTTGAATGGGACCGATCTATTAAAATATTGAAAATAAATCTTTACAAATATTTATACAAGAATATGATCTTCTCATCACGTTCCTCTACCAAAAATAATAGGAGTCACTTTTTACTTCATCTCAAAATTCCATCTCTAGCTCAAGTTATGAGCAAAACAATAACACAGTCACTTTCCCGTGTCTATACTAATAAAACATAGCTCCTTTTATAACACTTCATAGCTCCGGGTACAATGGTTGGGTGCTTATCCTTTTACCCAAGTGGCCCAGGTTCAAATCCCACTCCATGTGGGGCACATTTTCCATAGGGATAAGATCCCACATTTGTTGGGCGTGAAAATAGGAAGGCATTTATATAGGTGGTTGTTGTATGTTGTTAATAGCTTAAGAGCTATCTTATCCCCAAGGATGGGGCGCTCAATGTGGGTGATTGGAGAGATAAGGGGTGTGACATGGCAGGTATTTGTGCATGGATATTTTAATAAATGGTTGTTTGGAAAATGTCCGTTGAAATATAAGGATAATAGTTGGCAAATTTAATTGGAAATTAAATAATGTGGCCAATGTGGAGTAATAAATGGGTGTGGCTAAATTTTTAATATTGTTATTTATTTATTTTCCATATTTCCACGTGTCATATTTTCATTGGTCCACTTGATGAGTGTGCACGTGTTCAACCTGTGCACAATCCCCAAAATTTGCCAGTTACCCAAAAATTTCAGCGAGCCATAACTTTTGCATACGAGCTCCATTTCCTGCAAACGAGATATCGACGAAATCGTCTAATTTTTCTCCATGCCATGGAATTGAATGAAATTGATTCTAAGAAGATCTTAGATCAGTGTTTCTCCATGAGGATCCTCTGGAAAATAGATCTAGTAGTAATCAAATTGAGGGTTTGTTGATACTTCTAAGGAATGTGAGATGGTCTCTCCAAAAAATAATACAAGATCATATTGGATACCCATCTACTAACCCCATTGAAGACTTGAGGCAAGGATTGAGCTTTGGCTATTAATCATATTTCTTATATGATATGCAAATCAAAGCATGGTGTCAAGTTTAAATGTATGTGGTTAGTCCTTTTTATAGTTTTTCCTTTGAGGAAAACTAGCATCTTGGTGTATGTGGGACTAAAAGCAAAAAGTAAATTATTAAAAAAATGAAATAATCTCTATTTTGGCTGAAAAGCCAAATTTAGCTATAGATAGCTAAATGTGGCTGTAAATACCCTAAAACCTCTAGGAATACCTGCACAAGTACAGAAAATAGGCACAAAAAACACAACTTTCCGAGAAAGCTTGTTAGAGAGATTAGCAAAATAATTCCAGAAAATAGTGATCGAAAAACTTGCATGCAGAGTAAAAGAACAAAACCAAGAAAGAGTAATTGCAACTAAAAAATAACAAGTGCACGTTTACCCGATCTCAGCTCGATACCATGAAAAGAGTTTACGAGAATTGAATTAGAAATGAGGCACCACGAAGTAGTTTCACTCCAATGGAATCATGATAGCTCTAGCGATTGCAAGAAAGAATTGATCAGTAATGGAAGAACTTGCTCAATAGAAACAAAGCTTGCATATAGAGGAAAGACAACGGAGTGTCTTGGCATGCTCATAAATGAATAGTAAAGGGGTACATATAGGGTGCTGAGTAACCCTAGTGCATGACACACATGAAACCCTAAACCTAACCCTAAACCTAACCCATGTGAGATGACCCTCCAATATGAGAGGAGGACACATAGGATAACTCACACTAACACCCCCCTTCATCGAAGTTGGGGTAGCGGCTGTGATGAGTCAGATGGAAGAGGAAGACACTCCTAAACAACTAAGAAAGATGTGTCAATGGGGCTGAAACTAAAGGCTTGATAAGGTGCCCATATACAAACACAATCTTCCTAGAAGAAGAAGAAGAAAAATGGGTCCCGACATAAAGCTTGATGAGGTACCCATGTACAAAAGAAGTCCCAAGAACAAAGGAAAGCCCCATGGGAAAAAACATCCACCACAAGAGAACAAAAAAATACTCTCTAATCTAAGAAAGATGCCAAAGATGGGTCCTGGCCATAGACTAGCCTATAAAGGTACCCATGTACAAAGGGGAAATCTCTCGAAAAGATGAAAAAGAGAGAAGATGAGGGAGATGAGATGGATGTGGAAGATGCCATAGATGGATCTGAAATCTGTAACTCTAAGAAGTCTCCTGAATAATGTCGATGATGAGATCCTCTACCTTTGGGTGAAGAGGAGCCATCTCGCACCGTCTTGTGTGTCTGCCCTTAAGAAGGATAGAAAAGATGTGCTGGAAATCTGCCCACTCCATGAAGGAAACTGAAGGCAGTAGCATGAAGAACTTTGAGTCTGGTCCATGAAAGTGTGACATAGGTCTAGCAAGTGAGTGCAAAGGAGCCAAGGGTAATGTCACGAGTGCAGAACTGTCAAAGTATGAAGGGTGAACACCTGTAGAAAGGATTTCCAACTGATGTGAAGGCAATAAAACATCCCCCATGATAGAAAAAGGATCCAAAAACAAGGGTGGATTAATGAAAGTATCCAGTAAAGTGGAAGTGGCAAGAGTCCAAGAAGGAGCACTCCCAACAATGGAGATAATGAACTCCTCTGAAATACCTGTAGATGGATGAAGAACCTGTAGTACATCAAAAGTGTACTATATAGGAGACTCCTCAATATCTGATAAGATGTGGGATGTGTCAATGCTCTCTATAATAGTGAGAGGAGGAGAAGAGTCCTCTGTAGTACTCTTGACATCAGAATTGGGTGCACAATCCTCGTCATCAGAAGTAGAACCAAGCGAGTCTGTATCAGTGGAACTGTCATCACACAAAGAAATAGAGGAGACAACTGAATTAGAAGTAGAGGCGAAGAAAGAGTGGGGTCCAACAAAATCTGAGCGAGTATGTCTCATATCCAAAGTATCTCCAACTAAATCTCCAACACTTTGCAAATTTTTCCTAGCCCAAAGAGGACCAGGAGAATCAAGCTCAGAGTCAGAAGATTCTTCACTTGAGTGAGAAGGGACATAGTCCTCATCATCACTACTATCAGAATCGGAAGACTCAAAAGTCTGAGAGTCATGAAGAGGAGCACGCTCAACAACATCATCATCTGAGGAGTCAGAGTCTGAATCAGAGAGCTGAAGAACCTCAGTAGGTAGAGAAGTAGAAGTCGAATTAGAAGTAAAGTGGGAAAAGGTATACAACCATGAACGGTGATCTACCTTTCCCTCAGCCACTGTAGTGTCATCATTAAGCTCACAAATAATCACAGAGTTAGGACCAAATTCCACTCACATTCCTTCACCAAGGTGAGTAATTTGGTAAACCGATAGGAGATTGGTAGAGAGATCAGGAACACTTAACACTTGGTTGAATGTTCCCCCATCTATCTCTACCAATCCACTACTGGAAACCGACACTTTCGTGTTATCACCCAACATGATTTGGGACATATCACAAGGTTCGATGTTGGAGAACTCAACATGCAAAGAAGCCATGTGGTGTGAGGCACTAGAATCTATAATCCATGTCAATGAAGGAGAAACTCAAGCTACGAGGGCCTTTCCTTTCTTCTTATCAGATTTAGAACCTTTTGCAGTGGAAGACTCGGCCTTCGGAGCATTTTGTTTTATGGATTCAGGAACACTTATTTTATTCTTCTCAAGTAAATGAGATAAGTGATCAATCTATTTCCAAAAATAGTGTTGCTCATCATGACCAGACTTCTTGCAATAGGAACACAAATACCTATCTTTCTGTGCTCTAGGCTCAGAAGTCGAAGTGTTCATGTTAATTTTAGTTTTGGTCTTGGTTTCTTTCTTAGGTTGATCCTTTTTCTCTATCTCATTATCAGTCTTCTTTTCCTTACTAGTACTTGCTACAAGGGCATGTGACTTGGACTTGAGAGACCCCATTTGAATGAGTTTGTCCTATTCTTGAATGATTTGGGATGAAAAATAGTCAAAGGAGGGCATATTCCAATCCTTGCCCAAGGCAACTTTTGTAGCGTAAAAAGTTGACACAAAGACAGAATATTCAAGACCTAACTTAGAGAGAATCGACAAGATCAGTTGAGAATCTTTCTTCTCTACTTGACATCCCTTTAACAATGATCTAGTGTGGACAAACTTGAGAAGAATGCTTGTAGGTTTTCAAAATCACTAGGATTTAACCCTAGTAGTTCATTTTCCAACTCATGCACTCTCATGTCATCGTGTTGTCCAAACATTTCATCTAACGTTGTCCATGCAGACTTAGGTGTTTCAGACGCCTCAATGTGGAAGAGCAAGTCGGGAGAAACAAACATGCAAAGAAGACCTAAAGCTTCATCACTACAGTTTAACCACTTAGATTTTTTTAGGTTCATACTGTCGGGGTCTCTATTCCCATGGTGATGCAGAATAACCCTTTGCCTCTTAGTTTCATTATTATTTTTATCTCCATTTGAAAAAGTTGAATGGCATAAGCAAGGGAATTGAAATTTCATCCATAGTGAGAGACAGAGAGAGAAAGAAATGCAAAAAGAAACAAAACCACCAGACAATAACAACCCCCCGCTTTCGGCACTCTATAGTTTAGTGCATTGATTACAATCGGGTCCATGCGTGCGGTTTGAAACACTTGGTAACTCATCTTGTAATTAGCGTAATAACGCACAAGAGAGGAGACCACAACAATGTGTTTTGGAGCGCAACAAATAGGACACCGTAAACAAGCACAAGCAAAAACAAGAAAAGAGGTGAAAGCCAACCCTGGTGGTGAGAAAAAATGTCTCACGTCGTAAAAGGAAACCCCCTTGCTGTAGACTGTGGTGGACACGCTCACTAGTCACAAGCAATAATAAGGGTGAAATACAAGGTTTTAAATGAACTCAAGGAGTTCAGAGAGTCTTCAGAATGCCAGAAAAGAGCTCGGAAGGAAAAAAGGTGCTCAGAGTGATGCTGCACACTTGAGCGCACGATTAGAGAAAAAATGCCAATAACGTCTAAATTTTACCGTTTGGAAACGCCAATTTTACTATTTTTAGAGCTATTGGAGTTTAAGAAAATGACAAGAAGGGTTATGAAAGAACGATTTTTATTTTACTATAAATTGAAAGAGAGAATCGTAATAAAAAATAGATTTAAGTACAATTAAATCTAATTAATTACGAAGAAATTAAGATCTAATTTGTTAAAAAAATCCTGATTAAATAGTTAAATAAGATCTATTAAATTTAATTTAATTTAGATCTATTAGTAGAAAATGATTTGTTTTAAAAAAACTTACCATAAGTTTGATAAAAGAGAAAAAAATCTATTTAAAAGGCATACGTATTTAAAAAAAGCTTATGAAAGGAATTTTTAAAAGGCTTACGTATGTTTTTAAAAGTGAACGTATTTTTTAAAAGCATATTTTTTTAAAAACTTACTAAAAAAAACACACTTACCAAAAAAAAATTGGAAAAAACTTACAACGGCCGTTTTAAAAGAATAGTAAAAAACTTACGGTAGTTTAAAAATTGGAAAGTATGTTTTTAAAAAACTTACCAAAAACGTCGATTGAAACCCGCGTGGTTTTTGTGTTTGTTGTGTCTGCTATTTTTTTGTTGGAAACCACCGTGAAAAAACAGTACCATCAGGCGTAGGGCAAAGCAAGGGTTTTGAGAGTTTGCGGTCAAAAACAGATTCGTTGAAAAGAGTTTACAATGCGCGGCCGTAGGAAGGAAAGCAATCCGCGGCAGATGGGCCATGGGCCATGGCAGAGAGGGGCAAAAAAAAAATACCCACAGAAGAAAAAATGAGCTCCTTCGTTTCAAACACGAACACGAACTCCTCCTCAGCCCTTCACGCAAAAAAAATGAACTCCCACGGCATGTGAGATAGCAGAATAGAAAAAACCTTTCAAATGAACTCCAAGCCACTAAAAAAAACTGTATTCTGCAAAATATCGGAAAACAGAGAGCCAAAAAACATAGAGATCTAAAAAAATCACTTCTATTTTAAAAATTTTATTAAAAAAATGAAATAATCTCTATTTTGGCTAAAAAGCCAGATTTAGCTGTAGATAGATAAATGTGGCTGTAAATACCCTGAAACCTCCAGGAATACCTGCACAAGTATAGAAAACAGGCACAAAAACCGACACAACTTTCCGAGAAAGCATGTTAGAGAGATTAGCAAAATAATTCCGAAAAAAGTGATCGAAAAACTTGCATGCAGAGTAAAAGAACGAAACCAAGAAAGAGTAATCGCAACTAAAAATAACGAGTGCATGTTTACCCGATCTCAGCTCTGATACCATGAAAATAGTTTGTGAGAATCGAATCGGAAACGAGGCACCACGAAGTAGTTGCACTCCAACGGAATCATGATAGCTCCAGCGATTGTAAGAAAGAAATGATCAGTAATGGAAGAACTTGCTCAACAGAAACAAAGCTTGCATATAGAGGAAAGACAGCGGAGTGTCTTGGCATGCTCATAAATGAATAGTAAAGGGGTACATATAGGGTGCTGAGTAACCCTAGTGCATGACACACATAAAACCCTAAACCTAACCCATGTGAGATGACCCTCCAATATGAGAGGAGGACACATAGGATAACTCACACTACACTTCTCCAAAAAGAATACAAGATCATATTGGATACCCATCTACTAACCCCATTGAAGACTTTAGGCAAGGATTGAGATTGGCTATTAATCATATTTCTTATATGATATGCAAATCAAAGCATAGTGTCAAGTTTAAAGGTATGTGGTTAGTCCTTTTTATAGTTTTTCCTTTGAGGAAAAATAGCATCTTGGTGTATGTGGGACTAAAATCAAAAAGTATATTAAGAATTTCTAATCATGATTAAGGTTTTCTAATCATAATTAGTGAATTAACAAGTGATTAAGATGTGAGGAGCTTTAATCAACCACTTAGGGTCAATTAGGAGGCTAGAATAAGCTTTTTAAGCTTGATGAGATGTTGTGGAAGGAAGTGGGGCGATTTTGAGTGGTTGGAAGAGGGGTTTGAGCCACTAATAAGATATATTGACCAAAACAAGGGTAAAATAGGCTTAATTAGCTAATAATCGCTAATTATCTGTTTGGAAGAGGATTTTGACTTACGATTTGTCATAAAGTGGCATCCTGAATGCGAAAGAGGATAGGTAATCAACAAAGTGTTGTTAATTGACCAAAATGGTAAGAAACGTTAGTTAATTAGTGGAAATCACTAATTATAATAGAAATGGTAAGAATGAGAGTGATTTGTGTGCTTTTGGCAATAAGATTGCAAAAGCGAGAATTTAGGTGTCTACAAATAGTATTGAATAAATAATGATACATACTACTTCTTACATGTACACCGAGATAGTTTGAATGATGAAGACATGTAAGCAATAATGTCTTGAAATAGATGATTGAATGTGGGTACATGTTAGGTATGCATCAAGGAGGTTGTAAAGATAGAGCATCAAGGAGGTGTTAGAGTTATAAAAGGGTAAGGTGAACCTAGATCCATGATCGGATCATTATCCTCTCCTCTCAAGAAAATAATCGATAAGTAAAACCTCTTGAATACAAATAAGTGAAGGAATGGATAATTGAATCAAATACAAGGATATCTTGTTAGAGAGTACATGATCTAGAGGGAGGTTGATATTTTTTTCTACTTCATACTATACCATGCTGCCATAGGAAGGTTGTAACTTAGATCAAATTGGTTGTTGTGGATCTAGTCTTGTTAGTAGGATCCTATATTGAATCCATGATGAAAGGTTGGGCACTATAATCTCATATAGCAAACAGTAACTCTAAACCCCTTGAGACTTATAAGCATGCAAGTATGTGACTTCTATATGATCTTTTTCATAATGATCAAGACTACATATAATTTTGATTGTGGGTATTCAAACTAAACTATAGCATGATAGTTCAATGATCAAGAGTTGCTAAGCTAAGAATGGCTACATGTTATGTCTAACATGCGTTGGGGAATACATGGTCAAGTATGAAAAATAGACCAACAAAGTTTTGTGTTGGTGGTCATTCACGTAAAAAATGTTGTTAAGACCATTGATGAAGGAAACCATAGTTTCTACCTTTATCAATAAATAAAAACTAATTAAAATGTGTATGAAATTGACAATACAAGGAACCCGTAACATAGAGTTTTTGTATCATGCCTCAACAATGGACTAGGAAACAAATGATCTACGTAGGTTTACACCATTAATATAAATTGCCATGATAAATACAATAAATTATAATTTTCAAACCAATCAACTGAATGGGAAACCGTAGTTTCTACCTTAATCACTAAATAAAAACCCAACTAAAAAAATGTGCATGAAATCGATGATAGAATGAACCCTTAACATATAGTTCCTATATCTAACACATGTAGATTTTGGAAGTAAAACATATTCAAGGTCCTTATCTACAAGTGATGATGATGGAGAATTTTCAATGTGACTAACAATCCCACCTCTCCATGCAATACACCAATTACTTCCTCTCAAAGAATGATTATTGTTTCTTAATATTTATCAAACAAGAAGTCAGGGTAATCATTATAAGAGTAGTATTACGTCATGTGTTCAAACCTTGGTGATAAAATTTCTAGCAATGGTTAATTCGATGTCATAGAAAACTTTCGTTTATAGATACATATGACAATACTTCAAATTTATCTGGTGTTAAGAACTTGGAATGTTGAGGATAAAGTCTTGGCTACAAATCCACAAGGAAAAATCTTACAAATGATACCTATTATTGCCTAGGAGAGCATGGAAAATGGCATAAGATAATGGTCTATAAAGATGACACAAAAGCACATGATCGGCCCTATGTTTTGTGGTTATCGAATTCAACAACTGTAATGAGTTGTCTTGGGATGATGAGTCCACTCCACGTATCCCTATCTCTAGATTTTATCAAGACACAAAGAAGATAATTCCCCTTAAGTTGAAATGTGTTCTAACTACCCACAAATCACAAAGGATGCCATTGTTAATGGTAACTTCCTCCACCCCACTTTTCTCCAATTTAAACAATTACCAACAATACTATGTGGTTTGTGTGTTCTAGGTTGTAAAAAAAAATGTTTCACATACGTTCCCCACAACATTTCTCCCATCGTATAGTGTTTTTCTCCCTAAATTTTCCCTTCTTCGACCCTTCCCTTTCGTTTTCACATCGCACCATTTGTTGTTTGCACTTTTCTTACTTTCCTATATCTACACGACCTTAAAACTAAAAGGGAGGAAACCAAGGAAAATGCATTGTGGTTGGGTTTTAAATGAGTAACCTATTAGATTTCCCACATTTTCTATTTTGACTCTTTAAGCACAACTTGCACTCACATGAATGATGCAAGTGAGATGAAAACAATAATGTGAAGCACAAATAACAAATATTATTTTGGTAAGAACAATTTCATCCGCATAATAGGTGTGCGACATGTTGGTATTTAATTACTACCTTATTTATAACTTTTCAATTATTTCCCATGAGACACGCACACAAATTACCCTTACATATATGTTTATTCCGACTACCCATAAAACAAAAGGCATGAAATTGCAAACAACTATTCAATTCAACATTTTTAATCAACCACTCTTTATTTTTTCATATATCTCCACAATACATTGCCTTAATGACTGTGCAACTACTCCTTACCCCTTTAAAAGATTCGTAAATATGTCATGTGGTTGTAGGGAAGGCTGTTGTTTCGCAATCGTTTCCATACCCCTTTACTTAGTATGAGTGAATGCCTACAAATCTACAAGGAAGCATACTATATAGTCTCTCCTTGTGCGTTGCTTTTCTTCCTTTTCTTCCTCCTTTACATCTTTGTTGTAAAGATATTTTGGTTGTTGTCCATATCGCGGGCATCGTAGAAATTCTAACTTTTATTCCACTCTCTCTTCCTCCTATAACTGACATATCAAATATCTTAACCGACAAAACTACGCTTATTATTTTTCTTGGACTTTTCCACATAACTTTCTTCCACCACATCCCTTTCGACGTTCACATCACACTTCTTGCGTGCGATTGCTAGTTACTACTCCTACTTGTTTTTGTTGGTGCAAGATTGCTTGTGGACTTAAATGCTCCTACATCGAAATGATTTCCTTTGTAACACTTGATACATTTTCATTGATGAATATTCTTGTGAGCCATGTCAAAAGACCATCTCAACTCGAAATATAGCCACAATATTTTTACAAAATGTGTGGTTTCATTTGGATTGACATCTACATCATTGTATTTGGAGACAACCTATTCTCAAGTTTATTTTGGAAGGTGATTTTGTCAAATATGGACATAAAATTTGAGTAAGTTTACTCCATTCCACCCTTAAATTCATGAACACTCTGAAATGGTAAATATGATGAGTGTTTTCCTTTTCATGATTTACAATTCCAAGAAGCATTGCACTTAGATTGCATGCTTGCCTCCCATACAACTTAATTATAAACAAACCTTTCCATGTTTATATAAAACACTTAGTAATTTGTACAAGATATTGGGTCATAAGCGAAATTTTTCTTTCACCTAATATTATATTTTTAATTAATATACAAATTAAAACATGTGACCACCATTATAGAGTATCTACACACTTTCACCATCATGTTCACTAGTACACACTTTCACCATTATGTCCACTCAAGTCATGTCCCTTCAAGTTGTACCATGTTTAATATTTAATAAGATTTTCTTATAATAAATATATAATAATAGATCTTATGGAATGATATAGCTTAGTGATTCACCGATATGTTCTTGTCAAATACCTTAACATTACTTCCTCATCATAAATATCTACTGACATGAATAATGACTGTTATACATTTAAATTCATTTAGAATAAATATATTCCAGCCAACTATACATTTTTAGGTGGGGTTGAGTTGAAGTGCCTATTTAAAGGAGCACTAACTCTCCAAATCCAAGCTTTGAGACAAGGCACATAACATAATCCCGCTGTGAATTTAATAGTATACACAAACATATACTTAAATAATCTGTGCCCGCATCATTAATAATCTGTTCCAAATAATCATCTTGATAAACAATTTGCATTTTTATTCTTAATTATTTCAGTCAATGACAAAGCTTAGCACATAACAATACGTGACACTATTTTAACTTATACAGAACAATATATTATCAATTTAAAGTTTCAACTAGGACCACATGGAACTATTGACTTTTTGCCCACCTTCTCGAATGATTACGGAATACAGTAATTTTGTATGCCCGCTTTTGACTTTGTAAATGCCTGATTATTCTCACTTGTTTTAAGGATTCAACAAGCCCCTAAAATTCTTGAACCAAAAACATATCTAAAATTCTTGAAGCAACAAACATATATATTCTCTCTTTCCTTTCCTTCTAATCATGGAAGACATGTACATATTGTGTGTGCATAGTTTCATAGTTTCAGGTCTACAAAAGGTGGTATAATTTCTCTCTTTTCTTTCCTTTGAATTATGGAAGTTATGTTTTCTGTTGGGTGCAACTAAATGGTGCGTAGATAAACGATATTTATGCATAGTTTCAGGGTCTATATGAATGACATAATCTCTCTATTAAATAATTACACTTAAAAGTGTAACTTAAGTTGACAAATGAGGTGAGGCATAACTTATATTGATAGAAAAAGGTTGGGAATTTTTTTCCCCATAATCCAGAGGGATCAGCAAATATACAGGTAAATCACAGGATTTGAACCCATTACCCGACCATCTAAAACAATGACTGAGGCCAAGTAAGCCAATTACAAGACTTTAAGGGTGGGTTTGTTATTAAATGTGTATGTTCACTCTTAGAATTATAATCTATATTAATAAATAAGAGGCATGGGTGGAGCAAGTGTAATCTTTTAATAGAGGGATTACGTCAAAAAATATCCAACTTTGAATTTGACATCTATTTTATTATCACGGGATAGTCTTTCTTCCTTGTAGTTTTATTGAGAAAATTTGTGGATTACTTTAATCAATGTGGAACCCTTTAATACACAAATCTTTGTGACAAATCTAAGTTACGTGCTTTTGGAAGGAGGTGGCTATTCTCTAGACAAAATACAATAATGCCCATGGATGTCACATCAATGCCCATACGCTACCCAAGAAAACGCTTAGAATATTTTTTTCAAATTGAGTATGTATTTCATGTTTGAAATACACACTATTTTTAAATTTATTCACAATTCAAACCTGCAACCAATATTTTCTTAGTGAATGTTTTTCCCAACCCCATGCATGAGCACAAATGCATCTCAGTGGGACACATGGTAAATATTTAAAAGCAACCCATTTGTGACTTTTTTAACTGGCTGTGAGAACTTATGACATGGTATATATGTATTCCTGACATAAGTACATTTTGAGAATAACATATAGAGCAGTTTTTCTTTACAACTATATTGAGACCATCTGTCACCAGTCAGTCTATATTTGCAGTGAAGGTAATGAAATCATTAATTAATATAGAACCCTTCACTGCATGAAGCCATATGTTTTACAATTATCATTTGAGTTTTTTTGTTTTTCCCCTTTTCAACTATGATCTGTCACACCAGTCACAGGAAATTTACATAAAAATTGTTTTCATTAATCAATGTAGAACTTTATATGACAAATACATCTCCACGTTCCTTCAAGACTCTAAAGAGAAATCGGCCTTTGTGAACCCAGGATAGCTTGGTAGTAGGCTCCGAGTTCCTACCACTCTTCAGATGGATATATTTAAGATATCTGAACAAGTTATCTATATAATGTACAAATCCTACTCTTCCACGTGCACTTCCTATATGTACTATTCATGAACAAACAAGTCGGTAGGCCCTGCTGCTGGCAGACTGCAACTTGTGGATTTGATTCTCCCATGGTGGATGTTGTGTTGGTCTTTACACGCACAATGTCAAACATGGTTAAAAATTTGGGAGTCTTGGCATGATTCCTTTTCAGAGTTTATGGACCTGATCATGCTGGACAACTGCATACTGACTTTGGTTTCCAGTTGGTGAGACTGAAAGATCACACATATAAATGCTTAGTTGGTCCCCACTATAGTGCCCATAATGTATATTATGAGTGATGTTGCACCGGACCAAGATTTGCCTCTTCATATAAATATCAGAAACTGCCAAAGATGAGAGCCTTTCCCTGTATAACTGTGAATATGAAAGGCCCTCCGACCATTCTAATTTCTGATGATGGACCTCTTAAAAGTTCATCATGGACCATGTATCAAGTGTAGTATCTGTTCTTATCAGTTTAATATCTGATCTTATCGGTTTAATATCTGATTTGTGGTTCAATGAACCACAAGATATTAAGTTGGTGCTACCTGATGATGGACCTCTTAAAAGTCATGTTTAAACATCTTACGCAATTGTTATCCCAAAGCATTCTTTCAAAAGCCTCAATTCTGTTGGGTATTCAAGAGTAATGCGATTCTTCTTTATTCATGCATGTCTACTTTTGATCTTATTTATTTAAGGTACCCACTCATCTGTTACTGGAAAAAGCAAAGTTTCAAGAAATTTGTTATTAACTTTAGCTATGACAACAAAAAGAGGGTGAGCAGCATCTAATGATGGCTTTTCAGACATAGTTACGAGAGTTCCAACTTAGTGAAGCATGTTTGTGTAATGTTTAATTTGAAGCATTTACTGCTAACTTCTCTAGCATAATAATCAGTGGGCGTGGGAGCTAAAGCACCACCATCAGACGTATCTCAGGCAAGTCAGAAATAGAAATAGGTACATAAATGATTGCCTGCAGAATAACACTAACATGACACCATTGAAGAAAAAATGGGATCTCCTAACAAATGGATCCACCTTTAATTTTTTGACTTGTAGATATTTCTCTGCCTTGCGTAACAAATCTCTCCAAACTTCGAAAGAAGACCCAATCAAACTGCGGGAATAAGAATTGAATATGGACAGACCAGACCTTCAGCTAAAAGGGCTTCCCTTCAACAACTTTTAGAAAATGCAGTAGCAATGAATGGTACCCCATAATAATTCCAAGTATCACCTTTTAAGTAGTTAATGGATATAAATTTTATTCTCATTTCACACTTTTCTGGGAATGTAAGAATGGGAATCTAATATATGTTATTCATTGCATCATATGAACAAAAATATGTAGAAACTTTTGAGTGAGCAGAGAATTCAGAGCACGAGTAGTCTGAGTTTGTATCTTAAGATGGTTTCTTTTTTAAAAAATTGATAGTTCTTGTTTGACCGACGGTAGATGCCAGGTTTAAAAAATATGTGCTTCCTATCTTGTAATGTAAAGCACCTTGAGTTCCAAAGTCTGGTTAAATGAAAAATTTAATTCAAATTCTCCATCATCCCATTCTTAGATACACTCAGGGATCCCATTCTTCAAAATTTATTACTCGACATTTATAACCTCGACTAATCCAAGCACCTCTCTGGAGGGATTTTGTCAAGTGATTGCTTCTTTGGCTTCACAAGACCCCCAAGACACTGTAAGCCACTTCAACTGCAACAGTAATGTTTGTAACCATTACTAACGATACCATTACTGCTTTTATATAACCATTCATACCTGCAATATTCTACCCTGTAAAGCTCTTCAGTACCATCCTTTAAGAGCTAATTATTCTTCTCTCCATCTATTCAGGTAATCCCTTATAAAATATGGCCCTTCCAGAAATTGATGACATTTTCATGAGCTCATGACCAACTCAGTTGGCTCCCAAGATTCTTCTAGAGACAAATCTTCTCACACTCACTAAACATGCGGCAAACACTATCAATTTTCCAAATATATGTGCCATTTTCATGGCCTCAAAGTGATAACCTGCTAAAACCCCATCAAATGAATCAAATAGAAGATAACCAGCTGAAACCTCTATCAAATAGATCAAAGCGACTATAATCAGCTAAATTTTTTATTAAATAGATCAAATCATAATTATCAAATACGGTAGATTTTTTCGTATTTTTCCATTTCATCGTATAAAATTTTGTATTTTTAGTTTTATAAAATATTAAAATACAGGATCTAGAAAATTTATATTATTTATTATTATTTTATACCATAAAAGTTTACATTATGACACCTCCAAGATGTTATAGCCATTTTTCAATATTATTTAGAAGGTTTTAAGCAGTCCGTAAAAAAATAATAAAACAGCATTTTTTCCGTATTTATCGTAATTTTTGATGGACCATATTTTTTCAATACTCTCAATTCAAAAATTGCTACCTTAAATCAAATAGAAAATAGGCAGCTAAAACCCCTATCAATTAGATCAAATTTAAGATAATCACTATCAAATGGAGGATAACCTACTAAAATCCCATCAATGAATCAAATAAAGGTAACCAGCTAAAACCCTTATCAGATGGCGGATGACTCGGACACAAGCCCTTTTAGAACATTGCAACTGAGAATGCAATAGCAGTGGTAAACTGATTCGGAAGAGGCGACAAGAGACAATTTTCTCCCAAAAAATAGTTTTTGAGTCTAGGATTGGAATCTAAAATCTCAAATTAACATCTTCACCTTGCAAAACCTGCAAATTTTAATTAGAACGGAAGGCTTTTGGTACTGGATGTCGCTGTCAAGGACTTGAAACGGTCAAACGGAGTAAACACTTGAGAAAGATTGGCACGCTTGATGATGCGTTGCATATTATGCCGCCATCTCTGTTGAACTAAACGACTTACCACTTTTCTCTCCTCACTCATATTATCTCCATTCTCATCCTTGTTTATTGTTTCCATATCTGTGTGCTGGCCAGTTATGGGTGCAGGAATGGGTGAGGTTTTTCAAATTCTATCTTCCCTAAGCACTCGAGAATTCGAGAGGCTCTCTTCTGAGCCAGTGTAGTACCAAGAAGAGCGAGTTCCAATAGAGAAGACACGATTCCAGACTCCACCATGGCTCGTCTGTGTGGCCAATTATTGTGTGCCATGATCATGAGAATGAATGCTGATTTCTCTTGGCATTTTGGTGCATCGGCCCAATTAAGCACATCTATCAGTATCGGATAACATACATTGGGTTTTGCTATGCCTTTTCTCCCTTCCTCTGTGGTTGCTAGATTGATCAAAATTCCCAAAACCTTCTCTGATACATCCATATCATCAATAATATACAGTAAGAACTCAACCACCTTTGTATCTACAATAAGTCCAGCATTTGGGGGACAGATTGACAGATTGTAAAGAGACCTAAGTGCATCCCTTCTTCCCTGTGTACTTCCACGCTGCGTAATGGTCACCATAGTTACCAAATACAGTGAAATCATAAAGATTTTTCCTTTTTTTCTGTTTTTTTAACCGTATAAAACTTCAAATTTCCGTGGCAAAATCTTAAAATAGAGGATCTACAAAATTTATGTTATTTATTATTATTTTATACTATAAATGTTTAAATCATGAACACTTCCAAGATTTTATATTCAGGAGTTAAAATAATTTTTCGTTTTTCAGCATTGTTTAGAAGGTTTTCAGTAGCACCTAGACGTTTAGTGACACCATAGTAGCAACTTTCGTAAGGAGAGTATTAAATGGTGGACACAAAATATGGAAAAAAAAAGTCTTTAAAAAATACGATAAATACAAAAATATGATAAATTGTATATATAAATAAATATGGTAATTTTAATAATTAAACACATAACTATACAACAGATTAAAAATTATTAAACTACAACCTTTTGTTTTGCATTTAATTAATATCAAACGGCTATTATAAATATAATACCATCAATTCCAAAAAGAGTTTTTTTATTATTTCTAATTTTCTAGCCACACTTTTTGGCTTTTTGAAAACAGATTTGGTAAATTTATTATTTTTACAGCTACAAGTTTGAGTTTTTGATTTTTCTGAATTTTAAATAACAAATCCGAAAGTACCAGAGTTTGATATGATGAAGGGAGGAAATAGCAAAAATACAATAAATCAAAAAAAAACAATCGTATTTAGTAACCGTGAGTGACACCTTATTTTTACTTTATTGTATTTTTTGATCGACCGTCTTTTCCCATATTTGAAGACGATCATTTAATAGTATTCGTATGAAAGTTGCTACCTTGATGTTCACCAAGAATGGTATTGCACACGAGATGATCCTATAATAGGTTTGTAGTGCCCCTACCTAACAACCACCTTTATAGGGGGTGTCTTGGATGGTGAGCATAGACAACGACTCATCCTCATAGCCCTTTTCGGACCTGTCATTTCCTTGCACAATAATTCAAGCACTTTATTTGGGATCCAATGTTGTGGACCACGTGAAACCCAAGTTAACATTGTAAAATTTAGTTGTGATTGGATAGTTGCAATGATGGCATAAGTCAAATATCTTATCTATACATTTATAATTAAATAAATAGAACATTGTGGTGAAAGTTATGTAAAACAGAAGCTACGAGGAGCTATGAAAAATGGAGATATCACTTATGGAAGTCCAAAATCAGTAGCACTTTGGGTTGAAATAGGTCTGCGCATGGAGGAAAAGAAAATAAATTTGTATCCTTTATGCTTCCTCATCCCGCTATATAGAAATGGATTGATTTAGATTTGTACCTGAAGCAGGTTCAACGTTTCTAAGAGGAAGGAACCACTTTGTTGCCGTTGTTTTTTTTGTATGCAGAAGATAAGAAGAAGATTGAGGATTAACCAACACATATTATCTAGTTGTAGTTTTTTAATCTTTTGCTTATGCGTTCCCGTGTTACGTGCACTGCAACCTTTGCAACACCATTCTCATGGCAAATGAAGGATACCAGTTCATTTTTCCTTCTCTGTTTCTTTTATTTTGAGTAGTTTTTGTATTTATTAAAGCATTGGAGGTGCCCTTCATATATCCCACATATGCCTTGTAAGATTTGTCTCTTTCACTCATCCACTTTGTGCTACCCTCATTTTCCCATTCTCGAGTTCTATGTAGAGAGAGGTTGTTTCATGATTACACGGGATGTTGGATATGCACAGAATAGTGTTCACGATGAGGCTTGAAATATCTTCAAAGAAACACCTCTACCAGATGTTAACTCCTGGTGTGTCATGGTTCCACGTATGCACAAAATGAGTCGTTGAAAGGACCTCTCGGGCATGTAATAAAATGCCATTTTCATGTTTAAAAGTTAGTGCCAAACAAGAACATTATCAGAGGTGTCATCTTACTAATGTAGCTCTAGTATACGTTGAATTTTGTAGAAACTTTGCTCTTGAGATTTGGCTATGGAAGGCATGGGTATGGTCTATTTGAGGCAACAAGGAGTAGATATCCATAATAAAAGAATGGTATTTTGGCGTATGGTCGAGGTCACTCCTGAAATTCCTTTAGGAACCTTACACAAAGGATGTGGTCAGTCTATTGTAATGACTCAAGGAAAAGACACTAAAACCATTCAATCAGGTGCCTTGCAGAGACGTGCTCTCATGGATTGTGTTGGTGGAAAATGTGTTGTTGGGCCCCTAAAATATTGGCCAAGTACTAGAAGTTGCGTGGGCATGCAAGGCCTTTTTGGAGATGGGCACACAAGGAGAAAGCGTGCAAGGCAGAGAAAAGGTTTTGGGACTTAGCCATATTTGGCGTATCCGATAGAACACAAGAAAAGTGTGACCTAAGTGCACATGTGGAATGGATAAGGTGCCAACCTGACAGCTTGGTGTCCACAAAAGGAATATACCTTGTGATGGAAGATTCTAGAAGGCCATCATTGCAAAGAGTGGAGAGATCGAGCCTGAAGAAGTATGCTCCCATGGAGGACCACCTTGGACACTTGGAAACGGATCTACAACTCTCGCAAAGGCTTGATGATGTTGAGAAGGGATATAAATACAAGCACCCGCAAGGGGAAAGGAGGAGAAGCGAGAAATAGGTGAAGCCATGGAGAAATACCGTGACAACTCCACAAGTTGGGTTTAGAGGATCTGTAGGAATACGTTGTAATATGGTGATGGGTTGAATAACTTTCCTTGAACTATGAAGGGCCTAAGTCTAGTTCTAATGCATGATCTTGATCTACATTATATTATGAATATGTGATTGCCTGAGTTATTGTAATATGGTTAACAACATGCTTAATATGAATATATATGTGGTTCCAGTTCTACTTCATGGTTATATGTATATTTCATATGAGTGGGTGTAAACCCTGTGCATTTCTTTTCTGTTATGGTTCAGATCTATGTTCTATAATGCTTTCCTTATATGAATGAACACATTGGTCTAGAAGTCATTCTGAGCTCTAAGATGAATGTATGGTTCCCTTCCAATCTGTTCACTTAAGTTTCTATCGTTAATAATGCATTCTCACATAACTCACATAAAGAGGGACTCGGCACCCGTGTGTGCCTCAGGTGAGCGCCTTCGGCGCACGGGTGATAGGCCGGCGTGCATGGGATTTCCTTGTTCTTTGAGAAGAGCTTAAAAATGACTACATCTTGGTTCTATTGCCGGGACCTCTTTTTGAATTTATTGTGAGAAATGGCATACGTTTTTGTCTTTGTGATGTGTAATGATAGAACACCTGACTTTAGAAAGTGTTGAAACGTGGTTCAAGAGCACGGAGGATGATTTTTCTCAAAGATTCAACACTGGACCTAAGTTTAGTACGCGTGGATGGGTAGAAGAGAACCTATATAATGAGTTGTATGAGACATTCTTTTATTGCTTCCTAGTAGATCTATATGAATGGCTCTCAGCATACGCATCCAGATCAAGCTGGTTCTGTAGATTGCGCCCGTGGACCCAAGATGACTATTAGAGGCTGTAGGATGCAGATCTGATGTGGACACGTGCTATTGATCACTGGTGGAAGAGGGTGTTGACTAGTTATACTTTGGAATACGCCATTTCAATGCATTCTTGCCAGAGGTCACTGAGCTTGATTTTATGAGGGAGCCAGAGGATCATTTTTACGTGTTATTCCTCTGGATATGAAGATCTTGGTCGTTACTTTGAGCTTAGAAACATTCCCCATGGCCAGCTAAGCTCTTTGAGTGTTGGGAAAGTAAGCTAGGGTGGAGGAAGATGGTAGACATTACGGCTAAAAAGGAAAGGGAAGAGAGATGACTCAAGTATAGTGAAGCACGTGAGAGGGAGATTGTTAGACAATGTGAGGTTACAAGTGTGATGGATATATGGAGGCAGATGTTGTAGGAAGGATTTGAGGTTCACGTAGAGGACATGGAACCTGAGCAATCTATGTTACCCCATCTTGGAAAGCGCGGGAGAGAGACCTCTTTGGCTTTTGATGAGAGTTTGTCATGTGGAGAAAGAAGAGTTGTTGGTGTACATATGAACCCACCTAGTGACCAGACCTTGGTGCTTGGTTTTCCAAATCAGAGGAGTGTTGATAACATAGTTGGTATTGGTGGGAGTGACCAATCGACACCCAGGAGGTATAATTTATTGTTTGTGACTTCTATAGTTGTACACACCTTCCCGGTTTTCAGAGGATTTTTGGGCAAGGAGAAAATACACAAGGTTTGGGTAACAAATCGGGGAGTGGCATGGGACACATGTCTGATAGTGGAATGATCTCACAAACCATTGACATGTAGTTCAACGGGACATTGGGGACACTAGGCGTGACCACTTCAGGCCCATTATTGGCCGTAGGAGGGTCTGGAGGTGGAACTGGTGGATCGGGAGGCCTAAGACACGGTGGATCCAAAGTGGATCCGCAGAGGAAACACTAGAGGGAACACCGGAGGAAACCAAGGATCTGGACCAGGAGGACAGGGGCCTCAGCCACCTCCTCAGGTAATATTTGAAATGTCTTTACACTTGCTAGACTACCAGGGCATAGAGGATGTTGTGGAGCATGTTCACAAGTGTGAGTTTCTATGGCGCACGAAGGGGATCACAACCCCGGAATAGAAGGCTAGTCAATTTGTAACGATGTTGCAAGGGTGCACACATAGCTGGTATAGGAAGTATGACCCCCATCGACAAAGTGGTAGATTACACCGCATTGAAAAACACCTTCCTAGCAGAATTCCACATCCCTGATTTTGAACAGAAGAACATCAACGCCCTAAAGGAGATTCAACAGGGAATGGTGGAGAGTGTGCAAGAGTATGACTCACGGTTTAAAACTCTCATGTCAAAATTGTCATATGAAATTCACCCTTCGTAACATGCTCAATGATTTTTTGGAGGGTTGATAACACCATTTAGAAGGGAATTATCACATAAGACTTCCATAGACCCGTGTGAGGCGTTAGAAGTTACTTTGTGCGTTGAAGCTTTTGGGAGCATTGATACTAGTGTTAGTCCATTTTGGAAGCTCAAATCACTGCTATGGCTAAGAAGCTGGAAAATTTATCTGTGAACTCAACCTATGAGACTTGTGGTGGAATGTGGTGTACAGATTGTGAAGTAGAGGGGCATTCCAAGGATAGTTTCCCCTGGAAGATAGTACACGCCTAGCGGTAGATTATGAGATTTGTCATGGGGACCATGATGCGAGTAGATGTCCCTTGTTGCAGCATGTAATTCGGAAGAATGTATCTTGCTACTGTAAGATCTACACCTCTACAACCCATGATACTAAGGATTGTAGGCTTATTGACCAGATCCATGAGGCCATTGATCATGGTGTGCGCCAGAATATCCTTTCCAGTAGTTCCAAGGAAGATGACCACTGTTATGAAGGATGCACGAATGGATGTGCGCATGGAAGAGGTTCTCATGGAGGATTTTGGGGTTGTGGAAACCACGGAGGAGGAATAAATGAGTTCTTACGGGGAACATGTTATAATTGTGGCTCTGAGCATTATAAATGTGAGTGTCACGATCTATTACAATGCTCGTGAGTACGGAAAGAAGCAAAAGTGTGAAGATTTTTTGAACTCTATGAGCATATGAACCAACAACACCATAAAGATAATTTGTTCTTGCTATGGTGAGCGTCAAAAGGGTCGATTCACAATGGATGTAAAGAGTGGTGCGTGAGTTAGAGATAGAACCTGTACTGGTGACAATGCGTGCAGAGGCCGCGCATGCCAAGGAGATGCCCAAACTAAGGACATTAGTTTCTAGAGAGGAGGTACCACATGGAAAGTACCCAGACCCTGCCCATCAGAAAGAAGTATACCAGGAGACTATGGATGTGATTTAGAGTTTACAAGGGGAGATATAGTGTCTCAAGGAGAAATTGAGGCTAGGTGGGGTAGTGGAAGGATAACGAGGTTCCAAGAAGTGACCTAGATGAGGTCAAAGAAGTATGTAAAATGTTGAGGAAAGAGAATATTATTCCCTTGCTAGGAGAATGGTTGAGGGAGAAGGTACCACGCGTCGAAGCAGAGCATGAGAGACAAGTTTTACATGCAAACCTTTCTCCACACAACCTTGAATATGACAAAGAGATTACTTTGAATGCAATTGTTGATGGATGGCTTCTGAGCAATATCCTCATCGACATGGGAGCAAAAGTGAATGTTCTTACCTTAGATGCTTGGCATCAGATGGGAAGGCTTGGATTGCAACCATCTTCAAATGTGTTGTATATGGAAAAAAAAACTAAGGCAATGCCCATTGGAGTATTAAAGGATGCAGTGATTACTATTCGGGGTCAAGTTTCATCAAGACTTCAAAGTCTTGGCACTCATCGAGGCAGAGAAATTTCCAGCATTACTTGGGCGCCAATGGTGTTACAAGAATAATGTTGACATAAGGTTTAACAAAGGATATATCAGTTTCAAAAACAAGGAAGAATGGGTGGTCATTCCTTTGACAGATGGGAAGTTGGTGCCCTACACCGAGCTATTGGGAGAAGAATTCCTTGATCAAATCTATGTGTGCTCCATCAGAGATCCTGAGATAATTTACCCTACAGAAGGAGTTATCCAATTTGAGGATGCCCAGTCTGTGAGTGATACCACAAGCATGGCGTGTGACAATTGGGCACACAGGACCTATTAGTTAATTGGGTGACAACTGAGGGGGTCTATAACAAAATTGACCAAGGCGCGCTCACTCGGGCACCCGGGAAGAAAGTAGTTACCAAGTTACTGCGGGGGGCATACCCTAAATTTTCTTGCAAGACATGGAATCTCAATGGAAAAATAAAGGAGAGAGAAGAAGGATGCTCAGTTATAGCCTACGGGAATGCAATGTGCTAGTGGGCTACACATTGAGAGAGCCTTCTGGAGTGGCGCGAGGAAAGAATTGCATTCTCTATAAGATTTTCCGGGAGCAACGCACCCACGTTCATTCAATACTATCATGGTAAATAAGCCTTCTCATTTCATATCCAAGCATGTGAGAAGGCCTAGGTAGGGGCAGAGAAGCCTTGTCAACATCATTATGGGTACATAAGTTGTATTCCACTCTACAAGGATGTGTGTGTGTGTGGTATATCAATTGAAACATGCCTCCAATGGTAATTGGCAAGAATTACTGGTCGATCTCAACCAAGTGTTTGAATATCAGAGTACAAACCCATCATTGGATAAGGCGTTATAAGTTTTCAAGCGTCTTATAATAGGGGATCTATGGCGGAGGATAGAATACAAGAGTTAAGGAGAACCTGGCTTGGAGGCATGATTTAAGGAAGAATAATAAGAAGAAATATAACTTGAGCACACGTGCATAGAAAAAGAAAAAGGGAAGATGGTGTATGTAATTGATGGGGAGGAAGTAGAAATCTTGGATGTTAACCATTCTATAGGGATGTGTGAAGTAATAGATGATGTTGATGAATGGGCGCATGCCTACCATGAGCCGTTAAAGACAAAAAAGGTTAACATTGGTACAAAAGAGGAACCTAAGGAGGCCATCATCGGGGATTATTGGTCGGAGAAGGAGGTCTCTAAGATCATTGATCTATTACATGAGTTCCAGGATTTATTCCCTTGTGGGTATCATGAGCTCAAAGGTGTTCACCATTCCTTGGGGGAAATGAGGATCAAGTTGAAGGAGGGTGCGTGCCGGTTTGGAAGAGACCATACCGAATGAATCCTAACCTATGCATGAAGGTCAAGGAAGAAATAGATAAGATGATAGCATCGGGTATCATTGAAGCATGTTAAAGAATCGAGTGGGTAAGTCCAATGGTCATTAGTATAAAAAAGGATGGAAGGATAAGGATCTGTGTAGACTATAGGGAGTTGAATGCAGTTTGTGTCATCGATCCTTTTCCAACCCCTTTCATTGAAGAAATTTTGGAAGGAGTGTTCGGGTGTGAAGTATAATCCTTTATGGATGGATTTTAGGGTACCATTAGGTTCGGGATTGCAAAGGAGGACCAGAGAAGACAACTTTTTCCACCGATTGGAGAATTTTTTTCCTATATGGTCATGCCATTTGGGTTGAAGAATGTGCTCTTTGTGTTCTCGTGCATTATGGTACATGCATTTTAGAATTTTATCCACAAAGTTCTTCAAGTTTATCTAGATGATTATACAGTGTATGGGCTAGTGAAGGACCACTGTGATAACTTAAGATTAATGTTTGAGAGATGTTGGCGTTGAGAATATCCCTCAACATTAAGAAATGTGTCTTTACTACCCCATTTGGAACATTATTGGGGCACATCATATGTAGGGAGGGATTACTAGTAGATCCCGCCAAAGTTGCTATCATTGTGGGGTTGGGGGAGCCTACTAGCCAAAGTGTAGTGCATGGATTCCTTGGGCATATAGGGTATTACAGAAATTTCATCAAGGGATATGTCAGGATAGTCGTGCCCTTAGAAGAGCTACTTAAACATAAGAGTACCTTCCTTTAGGGAGAGGCATAGTAGAAGGAATTTAATACTTTAAAGGATAATCTTGTCACCACGCCCATACTATGATTCCCTTGTTGGGATAAGCCTTTCCATGTTCATGTTGATGCCTCAGGCACAACCATTGGAGCAGTATCGACACAACCTGGTGAAGGGATTGTTGATCATCCTTTGTGTTTTTCTAGCAAAAAGTTAACACCAGTAGAGAAAAATTACACAACTACTGAGCATGAAGCATTATCCATGATCTACACACTGCATAAGTTTAGGCAGTATCTATTGGCAACACCTTTTATATTCTACACAGACCACATGGCATTAAAATACTTAGTCAATAAGCTTGTTCTTCAAGGGCGCATATGTCGGTGGGTCCTGCTATTTCAAGAATTTGAGTTCACCATGGTTGTGAAGCTAGGAAAGAGTAACTCTAGGCACGACCATTGGTTTAGGATTGACTCAGGGGAGGACGCGCAAACCATTGAGGAGACTATACTAGATGCACAACTATTTATATTACGACACCCACCCTCAGACTTGGAAGATATCGCAATATTCTCAAAGATAGGTGTGGCACTAGAAGTGATGAGGGCCATGGAGAGAAAGCGAGTTGGATATATGCACCTGCACCCTACATGCTTATTAGTGGATATTTATAAAAGTAGGCGGTGATGAGGTTTTGACCGATGCGCTGCTAGAACATGAGCGCATTGCAATTATGGAAGAAGCACATGGTGGAATCCCAGGAGGAAACTATATGGGAAATGCAACCGCAGAAGATTCTACTCGTAGTTATTTGGTGGGAATCCATTTACCAAGATTGTATTAAGTTTTGCAAGGCTGTGACCATTTCAAAGCACCTTAGCAAACACGGAAAGGGGATGAAATGCCCTTATGACCTATAGCCAAGCCGTGACAGAACCATTTGAGAAATGGGCTATCAAATTTGGAGGACCAATCTCTCCAAAGTGGTGCAAAGGACTCGGTTCATGGTATATCATCTCTTGCATTCATTATTTGACATGGTGTGTAGAGGTAGTACCTACAAAGGATTGTACAATGGCTACAATCGCTAGATTTTTATGGGAAAATATAATCAACATATATGGATGCCCATTGAGTTTGACAAGTGATAGAGGTACACACTTTCTCAATGAGATAGTCATTATTCTCTTATCAAAATTTAGGGTGGCCCATCACAAGACTACCCCCTACCACCCTCAAGCAAATGGAATTGCTGAGGCATTTAACAAAATACATAATCACATGTTAACTAAGATTTGTGATGTTGGTAGGAAAGATTGGGATGGCAAAGTATCATCCATTCTTTGGGCATACAAGACAACCTACAAGAGGTTAAATAAGGCCACACCATTTCAATTAGTGTTTGGTGCAAAGGTTGTCCTACCAGTTGAATTCGTGTTACCTTCATTGCATATAATGCATGCAGGAGGTTTAGCCGATGAGCAAGCGCTAGAAGAAAGAGTTTATAAATTAATGGAATTGGACAAAAGGTGATCACTTGCTAGGTGGAGTCAAAATATGGAAAAATCAAGACAAAAAGCATGGCATGATCGTCATATCAAGAACAAGAAGTTTGAGGTTGGGAAATTTGGTGTTATTGTATGATTCCAAGTATCTGCGCCATCCTGGGAAGTTGAAATTCCATTGGTTGGGACCTTACCTCATATCATACATTCTTGATTCAGGTGCTTGCCAGTTACAAGTGCTGGATGGGACAAGATTACCAGGTCACTTCAATGGGAGTAGGCTGAAGCCCTACTATAAATAAGTCTTCTTGGTGTTTGTAAATAAGGTCGTGTTGCCAGTTAGTTTAGGTTTCCCTTTATGCAATTTCCTTTTCTGTGTTTCCCTTTCTCATCATTTGTTCTATTGTTTGTTTTGCACCTTGGGTGCTGGTAACCACATTACTTTTTGAAGGTTGTGCATACACAAAAGACCGTACATCTGTTTTAGTGTGGGTGGAGTGATTTGGAGTATAGGATTGTAATACGAGTTGAACCGCAAAGGAAGTTGCGGTAAATGGCCCAGTTAAAGAACTAAAGGTGCGTAAGGGTAGTAGGCATGTAAAGAAGAGATGGACGTAAATGGTTGGTGTCAAGAAATCCTTGAAGAAACCACATAAAAAAAAAAGAAAAGCGCAGGAACAACATGAGGTAGGTGAGGGAAAAAATAGGGAAAGGACAAAAGAAGTACCTTCGGTGCTAGGAACGCGCGCGGAAGAAGCTTTAGTAATGTTGGATTTTTACATTCCGAGAAGGCTGTCAAAGGGATCGTGCCCAAGCTATGGCACATGGGACAAAGCGCTCAAGATTGACTTAGTAGAAAAAAATACATTTAAGGTCAAAGTATGGTGGTAGGTGAGAGAGCATTTAATGTTGGGAAAAAGAAAAAATAAAAATAAAATGTCGAGAAAATCATTAGTTACATTGTGTTTATGAAGAAAAGGAATATCTTGCAAACTAGGGAATCCAAAGCAAGATCTTTGCATCGAAGAAATTATTTGAGAGATCTAAAGTGCATAGCTAGGGTAAAATCACAAACCAATAGGAAAGGAGTACACGGGTGTGGAGAATTTAAGTAAGAAAGTGTCATCTTGTGGAAGGGTTTTTAGTTAGGGTTTGGTGACTAGGGCACAAAATTAGAAGGAGTTTTCCGCAAAGATCGAGCTTGGGGCTAGATAGAGTGGTAGAGCAGAGAAAGGAAAATACATTTGAAGTGATAACCTAACCAAAAAAATGACACCAAAGAAAGAAACCATCTCACAAAAGAAGTAGAAGGGTAATGGTAAGGGGAAGCAAATGGCTACCGTTGCAAGTAAAAATGAAGAATGGTACGCAAAAATGTAGTACCCAGGCGGGGTGTTACTGGGAAAAGAATGGGAATCACACACGAGAAAAAACTGCTGTGTGTGACTATAATCATTGCACTAGCATGATAGAGAAGGAGATATCTTTGGAGTTGGTTTGCCCAACCAACAAGAGAATGCCGAAGGATGCCCATTTACAAGGATTGCGGGTTGGAGAAGGTGGGGTTGCTGCAAATTTATGAATTACCTTACTTTGGAAAGCTTGATTTCCTATACTAATGGCTAATGGTGTTCATTCATGAAGACCAATTTCATTTTTGGGGGTGCAAGATGCGTATAAACCCCAACTAATTTCCAAGTTCACAAGCCTTACTCGTGAAAGGGACAACATGATGATGACCTAAGAAATAAGGAGGCCATCAAGGAAACAATTGTTGCATTTGACTATAAGAAATGATCATGATACTTTGACATCGCTAAGATCTAAGACCCCGTGATGAGGATGTCCGCGTGCTTGGTAACAAAGCTCAATGATCAGGAGAGATGGAATCAAGTAAAAAAGGCATGGCTGAATGTGTGCTAGAAAATATCTGATGGGACCATCTAAAAATTATTTGCTTTCATCGTGGATGGAATCATCAACACACACAAGAAGGTGAGAAGATACTATTTGGAAATGTTCTCCTCACAATTGTCTTCTCAGAAATCGAGTGCCCGATGGGCTAAAAAGGTTTGTTTGGGAGTACCCAGAAGAGGATCCCTTTCCACGAAGCGGTTCACAAAATATACTTGTGAAACAATGACAACCACTCACAAGGTGCATTTAGAGAAATGGTACAAGCGCATGAGGGATGCGTTCGAGGTGGAATGGAGGATTCCAAAGCAGCTACCCATGCTCATGAAAGGAGAAGAAAAATTCACCGTATATCAACACTTTTGCATTGGCAGATTTAGGTTGACAGATGAAAACATGGGCCCTTGGTGCAAGATTCCCTTCTCCTTCACCACACAATATTTCCAAGCGGGGTAAACAAGTTTAAAGAGGCCAAAAGACTAAGGTTCAACCTTAGTGAGGTAGATCAAGACCACAGAGAGCTACGCAAGAAGGTTGGTTTACCCCAAGAAGCACGCATACATGGAGAGATATGTCTCCCACGAGATATAGATGATGAAACCAATAAATTTACCAATCACTAGAAGGGCTGCAACAAGAATATATCTTCACATCAGGCCAAAATTTGAGAAGGGCACATACTTGGAAAACGATGTATCCATCCCTAAGGACCCCATAGGTAGAAAGAATCCCGCGCCAAAGAAGAGGGAAAGAGAAGAGGTGCAGAAAGCACCAAGTGTTCAAAGTACACAAGCGGTAAGCACAGGAGACAAGTGTTAAGCCCACTACTTACATGCAGAGAAATAATTCCCAAAGTAAAGGAAAAGACAATAGAGGAATAAGCACCATAGCACGATGAACCCTCCACCCGGTAGAAGTCTCCAGAGGAGGAGAAGGAAGCAAAGTCTCCTGCTAGGAAGAAGCGAGAATGTGACAAAAGAAAAGGACTCGAGAGGACACAAAGAGCTTGGAGGCCTATAGAGGGGTCAAAGCATATAACTATGTCCCACTTTTTTGTAGTTTTTGTACTTTCAGCAAACTATGTCTGACAACCAAAACATGACCAAACACATATAAAATGACCAAACATGCATTTTTAAGAGGCTATAAATACCAAGGTGCAAGGCATCCAGAATTTACCTGATTTTTAAAATTTTTATAGTATTTATTTACTAGTCAGATTCTAAAATATTTATGGCCACAAAGTGGGACACACTTGTATGCTTTGACCCAGAGGCGAGAGAGAAAATGATGATGAAGATGAACCAAGAGGTGAGGGCCATCTTGTCTATGAGATTCATGACTTGTAGGAGGAAGGAGAGGAAGAAGAAAATGAATACATCTTTTCCAGAAGGGAGGATAACAAGGAAGAAGAAGATACTCAAGACAAGGGGATAAGTGAGGAAGTTACAAAAGAATAAAGGACCCCAAGCCTCACTAAGGAACAAATAAATGAGGCCATAGAAAAAGAAGTGGCCAAGATCATTGAAAACCTAGTAGAGTAGGAAATGGAGTGTAATGCGGACCTAGTGATGAAGTAAACGGAGGAGGAAAGCATAGAAAAGGAATATGGAAACATGGGAGGGGATCCCAATTTGGTTGTGATCTTTCCTAAGGTTGCATGCACAGGGAGAAGAAGTGCAGAGACTTCACAGGTTCAGAGGATGGGCTATATTGATGATCCAAACAAGGTGTTACGCGCGTGTTTTCAAAGCACCATGCCAATGGAGAAAATCTTGGCTATGAAATCATTTGATGAGGAAGGTGCATATCCTCGGACAAGGAAAATGATTTCTTGGGAATTTGAGTCCCACATCGACAAACCAGAATTCGAAGTAAGCCAAGGGGCAATAATGAAGGTACCAGAATCAAAAGGTGACAACCCCTTGGTAAATGCTTAGTGGCTATCAGATGAACAAATCTGTAACACGTTGAATAAAGTTTCGGTGGAAGTAGAAGCCAGATTCTTCGGGAGAAACGACAAAGTAAAGTTCCTAGAAGCAGAGATGGAGAAAAAGGAAGAGGAGATGGAGAAGAGAACGAAGGATTTAAAACATGAGGAACTGGTCGGCGCTCGGCTAAGAAGGTGGAGATGATCACAAGTGCCATTATCTTGAAGCATCCAGACTTGACACCACCCACGTAGAAATATGAATCAAGCATGCAATGCCTAGAAGACTTAACTCGCGTTCTCACAATGGAAAGACAACCAATGGCCTTGGAGTTTGCAGAGGAGGAATCATCGCGCAAATAAAAGGAGGATAAGATGAAGGTTGTGGTAATTGTAGCCCATTATAAGAAATTCCTCGCGGATGTGAAAGCTAGAGCTTAAGTCGCCGAGGTCGCCTATGACTACTACGCCAATAGAGATATAGTGGCGAGCATCTTGGTCACTACCCATGAAGCGGAGCTCAAGGAGTTCTAGGAGAAAAACAAGGGGAATAGAGTGGAACATGAAAAAATTCTAGCCGAGGTTGAGAAGAAATCAGAGGCTATTGAGACCTTGCGGGGCTCAATTAAGAACCGGCTGAAGGAGTTGTATCCCTAGATCACTCGTAGGATGGACACACTCGAGGATTTGGGAAAACAGTTGGAGGGGATCGTGGAAACAATGAATACCCAAGGAGAAGGGATAAGATTTGAAGAGGTGAGCACCCTAGTTGGAAACCTTTGTCACCAAGAACAAGAGAGCAAGGTCAATACTGGATTAAGTTGGAGGCCGACTTAATGAAATATTTCCTCGCCTCTTGCAAAAAAAACCATAGTTCCTCATTCTTTCCCCAAGCCATTCAAAATCGGTCATTCTTTATTCTTGAGAAAATGTTCCCACGGATGGAGGATAGGCGTAGTGTTGGGTGATGTTGGGCCCCTAAAATATTGGGCAGATCAAGAAGGCACGTGGGCACGCAAGGCCTATTTAGAGACAGGCGTGCAGGAGAAAGTGTGCAAGGTAGAGCAAAGGTTTTGGGACTTAGCCATATTTGGCGTATCAGACAGAAAATGAGAAAAGCGTGACCCGACTGTGCATGCGGAATGGATAAGGTGTCATCCTAGTAGCTTGGTGCCCACAAAAGGAATATACCTTACGATGGAAGATTCTAGAAGGCCATCATTGCAAAGAGTGGAGAGCTTGAGCCTGAAGAAGCATGCTCCCATGGAGGACCACCTTGGACACTTGACAACGAATCTAAAACTCCTGCGAAGGCTTGATGATGTTGACAACAAATGACTACATGCGCACAAAATGGAGTTTTGAAGAGAAATGAGAAATCCTACAAATTGTTTCAGAATGCCTAAATTTTATGTGGTCTCGTCAAATGTCGGGATCGTGAGATTAGCGTAAAAGGTATGGATCACTCTTTCTCTCGCTTCAAACTAAACATTTCATCATTTTTTTATCATTGGATTTTAGTATGTTGTATATTAAAACAGAAATGCAACTTAGAATGAATGATATGGATTTTACCTTTCCCAAAAATATTTTTCTTTAAACTTTAAAAAATAAAATAAAATAGGCCTTGGAACCATGTGCATGGAGCGCCATGTTGAACTGTTAATGGGAACCAAAACCTCAAACAAGATCAATGTCAACCCAAGACACCATGAAATTTCATAACCAGGATGACTAACTCGATTAGATGCCTTAAATGAGGTGAGATTTGATACCCTTTTAACACTTCAGTCACCTTTGGTGACGTTCCCAATTTATGAAATTGTGATCAGTTTTGGCTTACAAATGTCGTATCGATTTGGTGTAACTAGAAAACCCCTTAATCTACCTCTAGCACTCCTATGTGAGAATCAAAAACAACTCTCAGTTTCATAAAAAAATGATTTCGTAAGTTAGAGTTGTAAGTGGATATTGGGGCCCACCGGTTGTCGTATAACAGAAGTGTTCGATGGGTTTACGATAATTGATCTCAAAGTCACCTTAAAAAATTGATCCTGTTTACGTAATCAAATTCCATCAAACTCGATGAGTTCTTTGTTTATAAGGCGATAGGAAGTAATTGATGAAATTTATGTTTGAATGTAAAATGAGTGGTTTTGGAAACCATATTGTAAGCACTTTAGTTGATTTGGTTAGTTTTCGCACACTCACAACTTAAGCTAGAAAATCTTCTTGAGCATCCCATTGATTATGTAAATTACTCATGAACCCTTTTTATAGTGTTAAAGTGTGTGTAGAGTATTATTTAATCAATTACTTGGTATGAAAGGATTTTGCAATATATAGTGTTCTCTCTCTCCTCCCCCTCTCTCTTAAAATAAATATTAAATTGTGGTTGGTCTTGGAAACGTGAATGGATTAAGAATGCAGATGAGTTTGAATTAAAATGAAAATGTGTATGAATTGAGAAATGGTCAAAATATTGTGAGTAGCAAAGAAAATGTTTTACACTTTCTCTCTCTTCCCTACTCTCTCTCTTGAAAAAAAAGAAAGAAAAACAAATGAATGTGTGAGGAAATTATCTCTCCCCTCTCTCCTTATCTCTACCCCTCTCTACACTTTGTTTGAAATTACTTGAAATGATGAATGTCTTGTTTGTGCTTGAGTGTAAGGGTTTTCCATACTCAGTCCTAGGATTGACACAATGTTGGTTATAGGTACACCGATCAAGAGGAATTTTCTAGATGTGATATGTTGTAATTAATGAGTTGTCATTGTAATGTTATATTCATCTTGTAATACATGTATTACCATAGAATAATGATATGTATTATTTTTTGAAGAATTGTTCTTTTTATATTTTGAAAAGAGAATGCCAATGTGGCTATATTTTATAGTGTCGAATTGGATGTGAAGTTGTACTCAATGTTGTACCTATGTTATAAAGATATCAAACTAATATTTTGTTATGTTAATTATTGGTTTAATTCCTTAACAACCACAATGCTAGGTAGAATATCCTCTCATCAAAACTAACGAAAATAAAAGAACAAGCTATAATGCCTATTGTACTTCCTCCACCTATTTGAGTCTTTTTACAAGGTACAAAACATTGATCATGTTAATAAAATACCCTGATCTCATTAATCATCTTCTTGTTTCACACCTAAGGTGTCTTATTAAGGACCTTTTACCTGAATATTTTAAGAGGTGGTGGTTTTATGTTGTGAAACCTATCATTTTGGGACGAGTGAGGTGATCATGTCTAGGTGTTTTAGGTCTTACCATATCATGAATAAGTTAACCCCATTGTGCGTAATTTCCCTTGGTACCCTAGTAGGTGGCCAAAGCCTTGCAAGATAGTTTGTGGTTGTACCTATAATTGATCTCTTGTGAGATCTAAATTATGTGAGTGGAGACTACGTTTGAATTTACTTGCATATTTACCCAACAATTGAAATAGGTCCTTAGGAGGATTTTGTAATGCATAAGATTATTTGGGATATCTCTCTTTCAATATACACTTATACTTCCATGTCAAGAGCATTGAAATGAGTTGTCTTGTGCGACATTGTACTCTTTATAGTCTTAAATTCCTTAGTGTTATATAATTGTTAGAGGAATTTCATTTGTTCCAAAATGATGTTAACAGAGAACCAAAGTAACCACTTAAATGTAGTTACTAAAAAGGGTAAATAAGATTAAACTAAGGAATGACCACTACGAATATGGTACACCTTTGAGTGATGTCAAAACCAACTAGAATGTCAAATGTGATTATAAAATGAATGTAATAAAGTAGAGGTCCACGACTAATACAACAACCTAATAAATCAAAAACCCAAATATGATGCATGATCACATGCTTTGTTTGCATAAATATGAATCAAACAACGATGCTAATGAAATAATAAAATGTAACCTTGAGAATGGGATACCTGCAACTGTAGCCAAGGTCTTGTGAGATAAGGAGATTGCACTCTAGTTGGACTTGTAAAAGTTAGTAGAACTCTTGGCGTAGTTAGGAATATATTAAATCTAGGATCACTCAGAAGTAGAATCTATGGTTGAAACATGTAATTAACTCATTGCTATGGAGAGTGAATGCTTAAGATGATGAAACAAAAGTAGTTTGAAATGTGAAATTCGTCACTTAGATTCAAGAAAAAAATATCTATAAGGGGAACATAGGTGTAATATGCTCTTCCATGTGCAATATGATTGTAAAAATATGAATTCCTAATTGGAGCAATGGATCATGAATCAAGAAAGGTACAATTTAATTAGTTAACCTACATGGTTGTAATAACTTGAATTTGAAAAGAGTGTATTGTTAGTAGTATCAAAAATGCTATGAAATGAACTCGGGATAGGTTTTCTATAGATCTAGTAACCTTCCTTTATCTTCTTGTGAACATTCCTCCTTGTAATAAGAGTATTTTTCCAAACCAAGTAAACACAGATCTCTAAAAAAATCCTTAAGTCAAATATTAGAATACGCATGTGTGTACATACGTTCTTAATCACAATCATGTTATATAAAGTTATTTCCACAACAGAAATGAGTGAATTCTAAAGGAACCACTATAGGTGAAATGTTAAAGAAAAAAATGAAACCTAGTTGTACAGGAATGAAGGATCCCATGTTATATGTTCGTCAGAAAATTATAGTCAACTAATTTTTTTAGAAACAAAGCTTTCACATAGGAATTGAATATTAGGAGACTCATAGTTGTTTAAAATGAATTTATTTAACAAATGAGCTATGGATAACTAATGGAATTGGAGAAAGGAACAAACCACACATTCTCGTTAAAGACTAATGCTCTTAAAAATAAGGTAATTGGAGTTTGAAAAATAGGAAATGTGTTTAATCCTATTGAAAACTATAAGGTTATACAATGGAAACCTAAATGTAATGAATATGTAAACCATGAAAAGGCCATGTCATGGAGTATGCCTATCTTATGTTTCTTACTATAATTGGGTCATTTTCTGGTTTACATCATTTGAGTAAGACATTGGTGTGTACCCTATGTTATCCTATTGTATGAGTGGGTTCATGTTTATGTAAGTTTCCTATATGATGTCGAGTTTCTTTATTTGGATCCCATGTGGTGTTGTGTAGCATGCAATCAAAGTTAAAAAAAAAATATTCTCGATAATTTTACTGTCGTATTTTGGGGTTGAAAATGTGGGCATTACACATGGAATCAGAGAGAGGTTCATACTCTTGAACCTCTAGGATGGATTGGAGTTGTGATGATTCTGTATGGTGGTGGTGGAGATGGGAAGAGTAATTTGATATCTATTGTGATGTGACCGGTGTTGTAATTGTGATATTATGAATGCGCGTGTTGTGCATATCACTTAATACGCATATTTGTTATCATGATGATGTACTTGTGATGAGAGTATTCACTCTCCTTTTTGTGGACTTAAATAGGAGTTCACGAGTGATGTGTCGACTTATTGTGTGTGAAAAGAATGTTATTGCAGATTATGAAGTGTTGGAGTGTTTTGTTATTATGTGATATAAAGGTGTGTTGATGTATTGCATGACAAAATTGGTGTATAGTGAATTGGATTTTACTATGATGTTGCCAATGTGTTGTATTGCAATTGACTTTATGTTGTAATGCTAGTCACAGTTTTCATCATACGTATAATTTGTGTAATATGTGATGGTTCACGTCGTGAATCAAGGGCATATGTTGATCATATGACCCCTATTGTGTAAAGATACTTGTACCTTAGGTGCATTATGTGTAAAAGTGATGTAACATAACCCATGAAAGTAATGATTTTGTTATACTTTGTATATAAACCATGCATAAGACATTATGGTTAATTTGTGTGAATCACCATTGTGTTAATGATGTAGGTATGTGTTATGTTGTGAACCTTACACTATACAACCCTAAGGAAGCAAACCGTTAGGAGTGTTTTTGTGGAGAGAGGATGCGTGGACCATATTTTCATAATCTTGAGCCAAGTACGCAGTGAGGAAGAGGAGTATTATCGGAAGTGGAGTATTATACGACTGAAAATCCACTTCTATTTATTTAGTATACTTGAGCTTGCTTAGTATATTACGGGTGCACACTACTTTAGGCTCAACTTATGCAAACTAGCATCCCCTGCTCTTTCCTATTGGGTTGTCCATCGAAAATCCCTATGTGATTCGACTATGTTGAGCCTTGAGGGAATATGGAGGGATGACTCAGATAGAGATGATGACAGTTACATTATTTGATATACTCATTTTTGGTTACTTGTATATTTTTATGAGTTGAGGCTTGAAATCCAAGTGACAACAACTCGATGAGTACCTTTTAGGTGCATAGATAAGGCCACGTTGTGATTATAATGTACTTTTTCTATATACGTATTTTATTCGTAAATTGATCATTATCTCTTTTCTTGTCAGAGCCAATAGTTTTTCTTGATTTATGTGTTCTTATACTTTGGGATTTTTATTTGGTTGCTGCACTAACATGCAGATTTTGCACTAACTATGGCTAATTAGCCATTTTTGTTTCTTAGTTTTAAACTTTATTTTCATGTTTAAAAATTTTATAGCCTTGCCCAAGGCTTGGGATTTTTTTCCACTTGGCATTTGAGACAAATTGTTATGCTAGTTCTAATGTCGTAATGTGTTGGAATAGGGTTATGGGATTCGCCATGGAGTGGTGGAACCTATGTACCTTCTTCATTGTGTGGGGTTATGCCCCAAAGAGTTACAAATAACTAGTGGGTTGTTGAACCATGAGTTATTATGTCACTTAGGTTAGGGGTGATGGGGTTCTATGTGCCTAGGGCCATAGGGTGACCCGACCTCATTAAATGGAGAAAGGAGATGGGGATCTATGGTTGAGTGACCCAATATTCTTGATGACACTCTATGGTTGAGTGACCTGATGTTCTCAATGACACTCTATGGTTGAGTGACCTGATATTCTCGATGGCACTCTATGGTTGAGTGACCCGATATTCTTGATGGGGCTCTATGGTTGAGTGACCTGGCTTGGTTTTGCACTATGATTATTTCTCTTTGGGAGGTATATGGAGTTGTTTGGTGATGCTTTGGGAGGTATATGGAGTTGTTTTTATGCTTTGAGAGATATATGGAGATTATTTCGTGATGTGTGGAGTTGGTGTTATGAGTTATGTGTACTCTTGTGAGTCTTGTTAAACATTGTTATGATTGAGGTTTGACGCTCCTCTTGGTTACTATATACTATTGGATATTGTCTTGGCACTGCATAGGCACTGTCATGGTGTTTGGGTCATGTGATACCAATTGTATATGTATCAGCATGATGATTTTGTTTGTCAGTCACATGTGTGTGTTGGATTTACGCCTATGACATAATTGTTGGAAATTATTTGTTATGTGGACTACTTGTTGTCTTTTCATGGTGGAATTAAAGGTCTTGTGATGTGAAAGTATGTAGTAATATGTCTTGTGGACCTTTAGTGTTGTGTTTGAGCCTTGCATTGCATCTTGAGGAAAATTACTGTTTGCTAGAACCCACGAACATAAGACAATTGAAATTCTAAACAATGAATACTAAGAGTTTGAGATTTAGAAATATTATAAAAGAAAATAATAATCAAGAAATAAAGTCAAAGATAACTAACTACCAATCTTCACAAAATATTAAAATTTAAGATATTTCCAAATTTAGTTTGTTTCCTTATGGTCGCACTATATCGACAAGTTGTTTTGTTATATGACATGTGTCATTTTTAACTTTCTTTCCTACCTATCCTTTGAGCTTCAGTTTTGTGTCGCATCAAGTATGATGCTCTTATAAGGGAGGAGATTTAGTGCCCCTAATTGGTAGCCACCTTTGCAAAGGGTGTCTTGGATGACAAAGTATATACAAGGACTCATCCTCATAACCCCTTTCAGAAATGTCATCTCCTTGCACAATAATTCAAGCACTTTATCTGGGATCCAATGTTGTGGACCATGTGAAACCCAAGTTAACAACATGATTACTGATCACTCATGTTAAATATTCTAAGAAAATTGACAACATACTTGAGCTTGAGATGCAACAATAGACTTATGATCTTGAAATATAATCATGCCAAGAAAATGATTTAATAAACCTAAATCGGTCATTTCAAAATGCTAATTTAACCTTTCTTTGATTCTAACAATCAAATTTCTATCACTTCTAATAATCAAAATATCATCAATATAAAGAACAATGATGATAATGTGATTTTTATCAAAGTTAACAAATATATAATTATCACAAACACGGTTAGAAAAGCCAAGTTCTGAAAGAACCTATTAATTTTAGCATACCAAGCTCTATGAGCTTGCTTAAGACCATACAAAGACTTTTTAAGCTTATAGACATAAAGTTCTTTACCATGTTCTTCAAAACCTTTAGGTTGACTCATATAGATTTCTTCTTTTAAGTCACCATTTAAGAAAGCATGTTTAATATCCATTTAGTTAATCTCCCAACCATATTCGACAACTAATGCAAGAAGAAATCTTACAGTGCTCATCTTAGCAACAGGAGAAAATGTCTCAACATAGTCAATTATAGGTTTTTGAGTGAAACCATGAGCTACCAGCCTTGCCTTTAACTTGTCAATATTTCATAGAGAGTTATATTTGATTTTGAACAACCACCTAGATCCTACAATGTTTCTCTTAGAAGGGGGAGGGACTAGTTCCCAAGTGTCATTTTTATTAAAGGATTGTATTCATCCTTCATATACTAAATCCACCTACCATCTTGAGATTCTTCTTCAAAGGTTTGTGGTTCTACCTCATATAGGGTCATCAAGGCATGATAATTATGCTGACTTCTAGTGAGCTTTCTAAGACTATCAGGATGAGAGTTTTGAACAAGAATTTTATCCCATTTAGGAACCTTAGGTTGTAAGATAGTTTGGGATGATTCTTCCTCAATCTCCATCATATCTAGATCAGAAGAAGGAGCAACAGAGGATGGTTTATGAGAACTATCAGAGAAATTTCTCTCTAGGACTTGAACATTTCTATTTTCAATAATATCATGCTTGAATGTGTGGTAAACTCTTAATCCTTTAGTTTTACATCCATATCCAACAAAAATACAAGAAAAAAGGTTGGATAAATCTTCTTCCTTTTTTTATTTTGGAATGAAGATAGAAATAGGACTACCAAATATTCTTAAGTGAGAAATATCTGGTTTTTGCTTTATCCATAACTCATGAGAAGTAGTTTGGAAAATATCTTTAGTATGCACTCTATTAAGAATATACACAACAATGTTCATTGCTTCATCCCATAAGAACTTAGGCACATTGGAAGCATGAATAATATTCTTAGCCATCTCTAAAACAATCATATTCTTCCTTTCTGCAACGCCATTTTGTTGAGGGGAATAAAGAGTAGTTAGCTCTCATTGAATCCCACATGACACGCAAAACTTATCAAACTCTTTGCAAATGTATTCACCTCCATTATCAGTCCTAAGTATTTTAATTTTCAGATTAGAACATTTTATACTAAATTCTTAAATTCTTGAAACTTAGCTAAGACATAAGACTTCTTCTTAATGAAATAAGACCACATCATTCTATAGAAGTCATCAATGAAGAAAATTGCATACAAAGCACCACTAAGAGAAGGAACTTCAAGAGGACCTCTTACATCACTATGAATCAGTTCTAATAACTGAGAGGAGTTAGGATCATGATGTTTGTGAAAAGGTTGAGCATGTTTCTTACCACGTAGGAAACTTTCACAAGTTTCATGATCTGACTTTATCTTAGGAATTCCAACAACAAGATTCAGTCTAGACATATCATACAAGATTTTGAAATTAACATGCCCAAGTCTTTCATGCCAAAGTTGAATATCATTCCTAGAAGATGAAGAAAAACAAGACTCAGATATAAATCCATCAAAGATATACAAGCCATTTTTTTGAATGCCGAAGCAATAACATTTTTAAACTTATCTTTGACATACCACTTATCTTGTAGCAAAACAACTTTACAATTTTCTTTAGTTAGCTGAGAGCAAGACAAAAGATTATTTTTCAATTTAGGAACATACAAGACATCTTTAATTACACCATTTGACAACTTAACATTACCACAGACTTCAGATCTAATGACAGAGTTATCTCCTAGATAGATATTTTCCTCACAATTGACAACATCTGAAAGGATACCAGGAGTACAGGTCATGTGCCTAGAAGCACCACTGTCAAGAATCCACTCGTTGTCATTTGAAGCTGAGAGGGTTGTATATAGGGCAATAGACTGCTCAGCTATATTTTCTTGTTTTTGTTTCGATTTTGACTTTTGTTTTGATTGTTAAATTTGTTGTTTTTAGCATTCTTGACTGGTTTGTTAGTTTTAACTCTACAATCAAACTCTTTATGCCCAAATTTTCCACACTTGTTGCAAGTTCCATTGAACTTGACTTTAAAATTTTGACTATTTTTGGCAAGATTAGGCTTATGATTTTCTTTAAATCTAGATTTAATGCTAGACTTCTGATTAGAATGATTATTAGACTTGTTTTGGGTTTTCTTATGATTATGAGAGAACAAGGCTTGAGAAGAAGTCTATTTTGAATCAAAATTTTCCATTACTATCTCTTCTTGAATCAACAAAGAAGACAATGTGTCTAGATCAAGAAGATCATTTTCATTTTGATACTTAGAGTTAAGAATTGAAATGAAATTTCTAAACTTTTCACTAATGTTAATCTAGATTATAAAGTACATAAGCTTATCTTGAAATAATTCATGTTTCATACCATCTAGTTGAGATTTAATGTTCTTAATTTTAGCTAAATAGTTGAAAATTTTCTCATCCCCTTCATGGGTGTTGTAAACAACTCTAAGACCATCTTAATTATTTTAGACAATCTATTTCCCTCATGTATAGTCTCTAATTTTTTCCAAGCATTTGCGGGAGAATCCATATGACTTATATGCATACAGAATTCATCTCTAATGCTTTGTAATAGGATGGAAAGAGTTTCTTGAGATCTCGAGAGAAGGAGATAAGGTTTTGGGTTAGCTTGTCTCTTTTTAATACCAGTCACAAGATCCCAAAGATTTCTAGCAATGAAACAAGATTTTAACCTTACCCTCAAAATACTATAGTTCGTTCAATTCAAAATTTGAGACTTATCCAAAAAATACTGGCACAACTAGCCATTTTTAATTCTCGAGACAATAATGGAAACAAATTAAGCTAAAAGACCGAGTCAAGGAAGCTAAACAGAGACAAAAATTAGCTACAAGTCTTTTAGTTTTCTATATGAATGCAAAAAGCAATTAACTTGAATTGGTCAAATTTAAGATCAAATTGTGAGCAAAGTCGGGTCTAATTTGGAATCTGCAAGACAAAGAAACTTTGGAGGCCATGGTACAAAGGAAAAAAAATAGAAAACTTGCGAAACAAAGAAACTTTGGAAGTTGTGGTAAAGAAAATTAGAAAATCCACGAGACAAAGAAAGTTTGACGAGCTATTTAGCAACTTGATGAGGCGAGCTTTAAAAATGAGCTACTTAAAAAATAAAAATAAGTTAATAAATAGCCAAGATGGGGGGTGAAACATGGCATATATCAACAATACCAAGAGAGGCATGTGTTGGCTTTAAAATAGATCCTTGGGAGTGTTAGAGTAGGTATTTACCTTAGCTCATGTTCACCTAGGTACTTTATTTACCTTTATTGTATTTATCCTCGTCCACTTATGTGTGTGGATATTTCTTTTATCTTATTTAGATATTAGGAGATATTATCTAGTTGTTAGGTATAGTTCTTTTCTTGATCTATGGTATTGACTAGTTATTTTCTTGATTTATGGCTTGATCTACAACCTTGACTGATTCTTAGATTTTTATTCCTTGCCTAAATCCTTAGCCCTTGGTCATATGGAATGGTCATATGAGGGCTTAAAGATTGTGATTCCTACTAGTAGGTGCTTAACTTTAGCCCCCTTTAATTTTATTTGTGTGGTGAAGGCAACAACAATTTATTTATTTTTAGTGGCAACAAAAATAAATAACATAGCAAAATATTTAAAAGCTTGTAACTTTTGATCGGTAACTCAATTTGGAGTGCCGTTTTTTGCAAAAGTTCTTGTTGTTTGTGCTATTTCCATTAGAAACATTTATTTTGAGACTTGCACTATAATTATAAAGTGTCAAAAATGGAGGAGTATTGTAATCAATTGTGGATGCAATTTCAAATTTGAGCCTGACGTCCTAAATTTTTAGGAGTTGCAGTTTGTACCTATCATGGATTCTGAGAATGATATGCTTTTCTCTTAAGTATGTGGACTTCAAGAGGATATTGTAAATTTTTTGGAAGAAAATAGATCACTCAAGAAGAGAAATTCTCTTCTATAATCACTCATTCACGATAAGGATACAATAATACACTTCCTACTGAGAACAAACTTGCTAGCCTACAACATCACCATCGTATTATGGAAAACCACATCCATGCTTCTAGTCCACTTGTAGCTATTACTCTTGTACCCACGACATTGATCGTCGGTCTTTGAGTATGTTCCTTCTTTTGATGCTCATACACCTACAAAGCTTATTATTGCATGCTCTTCCACATACGTGCCTATTATAGTACCACATGTTGTGTATCCTACTTCGCTTTCACCGCATGGAAGTTTTAAGAAGTATACCACCGCCTTGGTTCTCACATGCTCCATTCTATGGGTCACTAGCAGAGTCATTGGTAGACATTCATAGGGTGTTGTTTCCTCTATTCCACATGTTAAGTGGAATTCTTGACGTGACATTGATTTTCAAGCGAGATATTTCATTGGGATCACACATTGACAAAGCTCTTTTTTGTTTGCTTGACTCTTTCGAGGATCATGAGCAAAACATGAGTTTTGCACCTTCACTCGAGCTTGAGAAACCTAAGACTTCAGTTGTCGGACACGATCAACCGACACACATTCTCGATGTTCTTGGAAGTTTGATCAAAATCAATCAAAATTTTTTTTTATGAGTGAACAGGATAAACATCAACAACTTCATTCTCGGTTGAACGACTCAAATCTTTATTATTTCCATATCCAAAACTGAAAATTGAACATTGTGCATTTTACACCAAGTCATATGCAGGCATCTTCTTCATCCATCCATGTTGATTTGGGGTGGATATCTGATCACTCGTGGCGGCGACATAGGCATTTGTTAAGAGGACTCTATAGGCATGGCTCCTCCACAATTAGGCCTCTTGCTCCACTTTCTATACCTTATGCATTGTGATGCTTCTTGTTTTGAGAATTTTTCTTTAGTAGGTGTAGTGTATCTCTCTTGTTTGTTGAGAGATTTTGTATCTGTATTTTCGACACTTTTGGCATGTTGATAGTATCTCTTGTGGGGATCTATTTTGGTGCATTCCAGTGTTAGTTTGTCAGTGTTTGAGTAGTTGTTTTGGGCAACTCATATAGATTTGTAGCATCACTCCACCCATTTAGTAGTATGGGAGGGTGTGGTGTTGATCCTGCTTCTTCGGGTTTCGTGTCCTTGCCTTGTTACCTTGGCTTTTCTTGGATCGTGACACTGGATTTTGTGTCCTTGCCTTGTTGCTTTGGTTTTTGTTCTTAGATCGTGGCACACCTATTTGTAGTAGTTGATCGAATTATGTTTGGTGTTTCTTTTTTTGCACTTTCGACATCACTCCGTTGACAGTCTCCTTGTATGGAGCTATTCTGGTGAAACCCAGTGTCAGTTGTTTTTGAGTTTTGTGATCAAGCAGTGGATTTAGACCATAGTGCACACCAAAATTCTTCAGCATTGTACGAGTTTTTGAGCCGAGCTTCTTGGGATGCCTTGGAGCGGGTCTTTACTCTCTTTACTTTGTTGTTACTAGTTTTGGGTACCTTGCGGTGTCCCTTTTTCTTAGTTATTGTACATGAGTACCTCATCAAGCCTAGTTGTCGGGACTCATATTGTGGACATGCCACTTCTATTTTGGCCCCTAACTTCACTTGAGGGGTGTTAGAGTAGGTATTTACCTTAGCTCATGTTCACCTAGGTACTTTATTTACCTTTATTATATTTATCCTCACCCACTTATGTGTGTGGATATTTCTTTTATTTATTTAGATATTAGGGGGATATTATCTAGTTATTAGGTATAGTTATTTCCTTGATCTATGGTATTGACTAGATCCTTGATGTCTAGTTCTCTCCTAAATTTATGGTCTTGACTAGTTCTTTGATGACTAGTTATTTCCTTGATTTATGGCTTGATCTACGACTTTGTCTGGTTCTTAGATTGTTATTCCTTTCCTATTTAAGTAAGGCCCATTCTCAATGTATTGCATTGAGTTCCATAATAATATATGATATTGTTTCTCATTTTTTTGCAAAGGTTTTATGTAAAGCTATTATGGCGAATTGCTTTCATCTTATTGATCGTGGTGTTTGATTAGCATCTGTGTTCTTGGCTTGGTATGATCTGGTTATCATTCCTTTCAAGGAGGATGTGAAATCTTTAAAAAGTAAATTCAAAAACTTTTAGGTCCATGAAAAAAGTTGTAAAACTATGACAAAAACAAATAGACAAGCGTCAAAAAAATTATGACAATAATGACAACAATGAAAAGTAAAAAAATCCTGTTGATTTTTAATTATATCACATTTCACACTCGACACAATGTGAAAGCAAAGGTAAAACAAGCCACTTGTCAAAAAATTAATGGCTTAAACAATTGAAACTTGGTGGCTTTCCACAAAACTTTAAATAAAGACTTTGAGTGGACTAAAAACCAAAAGTTAGCTAATTTTAAAATAAAGTTTGGGTCCAAAGGAGGAACAAGACAGGTGTCACAAATTTAAGTAGCTAAGCCAATGCAAATACTAATACCCTGACACTTGATACGTGTATAAAAAAATTGGTTCGCACTTCACAAAACTGAAAAAGTCTGACAAGTATTATACATGTCCAAATTCTATTGAATTGCACTTTGCAATGTAACCAAATCAAGCTAAAGAAAAGCGAAGACATGTGGATCCTTTTAAATGGATCACTTCTTGTAAGATCGATAAAGATTTGACAAATGCAAAAAGGTGGCAAATTTTAATTAGATAACTACTGCCACAAATGATCGGTGACAAATGCGAAATGTGGAGCAATTTTATTGGCTTAGATTTCACAAATTTGACAAATGTGACATAAAAGAGATACTTGGAGCAATTTTATTGGATCGTATTTCGCAAATGACAGATGATAGCTAAGTCAAGTATGACAAGAAGGAGACACACATAAAGCCCTTATTGGCTTCACGAATTGCAATTGAAAATTATATAAACAATATTATTGACATCACAAAGAATGATGGAGCCTTTTGATTGGCTCGGGTTTTGTAAAATTGACAAATGCAAATATAGCTGGAGCAATATGATTGTCTCAAGATTTGCAGTCAAAAGAAGTCAAATAAGACTGACATAGCGAAGTCAGATGGCACAAAATGATTGACCCAATATTCGTAAAGATATTAAGATGTAAAATTGAATCCACTTGGTACTCTAAGAGTGGGTATGACTTCACAAACATGAAAAAGAACAAAGAAGCTATTTGGAGCAATTTTATTGGTCCAAACTTCAAAACCGACAACACGAAGCAAGATGGTGAAAAAATATTGGATCGGGATTCACAAAAGAATATCTAGTGACAAATAAAGATTAAAAAATATGGAATGGATGTAAACACTCTGAACTAACTAGATCTAAAGAGATATTTCGGGTCCATATTCAAAAAAGACCCAAACAACTATAAACGACGCAAAACTCAAAATAAGCTTGCAGATGATAGATTAAAACCATGAACGAAATAAATAAGATGAAGAAGCAAATATCTAAGCATATAAAGGATTAAACAAGATCTAAATAGGCATTTAGCCAATATTTAAACAATATTCCAAATAATATTGGTGGGAATTTGAAATTTAAATCTGGTTAGCTTGAAGATGTTGGCTGAATTTTCAGGGTTTCATAGATCAAACAATCTTTAAGCTTCTTCAATCTTACAATACATAAAACATCTAGATACATCTCTACACACACATAATCACCAACTCGATACCATGTTAGAAAGATAGATGGAATGAATAATTAACAAATTATAAATTCATAGATAGATGCCAAAGATTATAGATTATAATGTGCAGTTAAATAGATATAGAATTAGCTTTAAACAGATAGTAAATTATAAATGAGATCACGAGATCATGATGAACAAGAGAAGACAAAGATAATACTATATTTAAGTGGAGAAATCCGAAGGAAAAAACTCCACTGAAAAGAATTGTCTTATATTAAGAATTTCACACTTTTACCCGAAACTTCCACTTCTCTCCTTGGTCTCACAGTAAACACTAGAAGACTTTTGTCTTGTTGTATAATAGCTCACATAAGTAGATTATCTTAGATCATTATGGTCTATAAGCTCATTAGCCTTTGTATGTTTCAAAGTACCTCTAGTAAACAATTCCGTGAGGGATCATCCTACTTATATAGGGTGGGTGAGCAAAGGTTATATCGCTTCACTCTTTTCAAGGCTATGAAAAATCTTGACTAAGATTATTAAAAATAATATTTAAGACAAGGGGTTGTCTAAGTGGTTATCCCCACTTGACATTAACACCCCAACATTAATGGTGGGTTCTACTGCAATATGCATATTTATTTATCCTTATGAATTATTATAATGTATAGAATGTTGTAACTCATGTTGGTCATAACCTAGTTTCTTAATTAGACCTAGGCTATGTGTGTTATTTGTTTTCATCCAGATCATCCTTGATGTTGTATCAAGTGTTTTTGTGTTCTATATCATGTGGTAGACAAAATAACAAGCTTCGTATGAGAAAAATTGTCAAGGATTGATATCCATGAGTTGATGTCATGTCCATTGGTTGAACAAGCTATCCATAGACAAACCATGTACTTGCAACTCTGGGAGATTCATCTGCATATGCTACACATACAACACTAGTAACATGTTTTTCTTACTACTAGTAACATGTTATTTATTTAGATTTATGATGGCTGACCCAGAAGGAGTCCTAGGAGAAATATTTGCTAAGTTGGAGTGCATTATAAGAAATAATAATTTTTTGGCAATATTAATTTCATAGATCACTTCAATTTTTTTCTACTAATACTTTTTTCAATTCATATAGGAGAAAGAAATTGGTAGTTAATCATCATTACGTGTGTTTCCTAATTTTGGACGTGTTTCTTACCACAACCAACATCCTAAAAGGCATAAAAGGTGTGTCCACCAATGAGGGTGGGATTCACATTGGTTCCAGATAGGTAATGTTATCGTGGGATATTTTTTCTAGGGTTTTGATACTTTACCACCAATATCAACCTTTTTCAACACTCATTCCCCTCCCCATCAGTATCTTTCCCATTTTCCAACCTTTGGCCTTCTTGGCCTCTCACAAGTATCTCACCATATCCAACTAGCTCTTGAAATTTTATTTTACCTTCCTCATGTTTTTCACTCTCATCAAACTATGACAACACTAATCAATCCTATGCTTCTAGAGTATTATTCTCTAGCACTAATCAGTCTATGATAACACAAACTATGTTTCTTGAGTCTTGTTATCTAGCACTAATCAATCCTTGTACTCTGTTTTGAATTCTTTTCTTTGAATCTTTCAAATTTTGTTCACATTCACCATTCCCTCATTCTACTACACCTCTTAGATACCACCTTGAACACTCCTATATTCCCTTCAAGATTCTTATCACATCATTTGTGTGCTCTTCTTTAAGGTCCTTATCATTGATTGTGACAATACAGTCCATGATGTCCTCTCTTTAAATGGTTCTAAAGTCCTTTATAACACTTCATTAACTTTATTCCATAAGTTTAACACAAGTTCTTAGACCTTGGAATTATTAGATTCACTTTCAAACTAATATGTTCATGACTGTCAACATATCAGATTGAGGACTGTGCAAATGTGACTTGAATGAGTTTCATCACTATGGGGAGTCCACAAATTTGTAACTATGGTGACTTAAGCTAGGTTCATCTCCATGTGAACCACTTATATGGACTCTCCATACCATCTCAAGCCTCTAACAACATGATCAGACCATAATATTACTCAAAAGATCTCATTTCAATAAAAAGATAGTCCTTACACAATTTTGAAAGAAAGTTTCCTTGTTTTTTAGCTCTTGATCATGCATTCTCCTAATTTGGACCTCTAGAAGGCTAATTAATGATTGAAAACTCACTTTAATAGATTGTAGAAAATGAGTCTCTTTTTCTCCTTGATGAAACAAGTTATAGTTACTCTATCCTTCTTTCAAAACCCTATCATATCGAGATCACCGTTTCTAGGTGTCTTAATCTTTTATCCACATAGGTTTTAATCCTTCACCTTCACACAAGATGCATTTACCAAGATATTGTAAAAATAATCCTTCACACAAGATGTATTTACGTACAAAATAAATATCTTCAAAATATGTTTATATACTATCTAGATTGTGTCTATAAACTATTTACACTTACATTGATTTTTTTAGGATAAGTAATGTTCTATGGTGCCACCATTAATTTCTTGACATTCCATAAAGGAATGTGGGTGGGCGTTTGATTATTTCCCAAACATGGTAACATGGGGTATGTTGATGATGATCTTTGTAGATGAACCGTCAGAGTCGTTGGATACCTTAGGTTAGTGGGACGTGTGCCCTAAGGTAACCTCCAGATTTTAAATAAGTTGGCTCTTCTCTATGGTATGAGATGGGGTTAGAAAAAACTTGAAAGAAACATAAAACTAACTAAGGTGATGCACCTAAATAGATCATAAAGGGACAAAGATATACCTGTGGGAATATCTAAATTAATTTGAAGAGCATTATAGCATGATCCACATATTTTATAAGTACCTTAGATTTATCAAATTCTGAGGAGACAAAAACACACAACAATGCATAGATAATAGATAAGTGAAAACCCAAGGGTGTATAGCACGATAGAATTCTTAATTCATCTAGAAATACTTCACAAAAAATAAAGACATGGAACTTTGAAAGCTAAATTGTACAACACAAAAAATCTATTTATGGAGAACATGATACATAAGGCTGAAATGACATAGATTACAACTTCCTTCTATAATGGAGTCTTAATGAGGCTAGCTATTAAAAAAACTGGATCTTGTATCTCTTTTACAACTTTTGTCTATTTTTCCAAAAACTACTCCCGTTTTCTTCCAAAACTCCTTTCTTTCTAGATCGTGTGTCTTTTTATATATGTTTGTAGTTCTGCTCCAATGTCTGAAGCAGAGCTTCCATTAGAAGCATTCAATTTTCTTACATGATCTTCTCTCTTTTGGGTCAATATCTCAACTACTGTTGAGATATTTGTGTTTTCCTTTAATTCACCCAACTGGTGCTCCTTGAGTCGATGATGATTATTTTCCACCATGTGGAGAGTGGGTGCTTGTTTGGGAGCCTTTTCTAGAACTTGATCCTCTAAATTGTGCCTGAAAGACACGTGGTGGGTGCACGCTAGTTTGGGGGGCCTTCCTCTTTTTCTTTACTTGAAAGTGTGCTTGGGTGACACGTGGACACCTTCCGCATTCAACTTCATACTTAGTCAATTTTAAGCTTGAGTGGAAAAAGAAACAAGGGTCGGGGTGATAAAATATGGTGATCAATGAAAGATTTTTATATAAAAAGAACTCTACAGTTATGGCGACTCACCAAGGGACTCTATGCCAGTCATGGAAGAATCTGACCATCTCATTGGCCTAAAAAAATCAAAATGTGGCCTCACAAAATGCCACTCAACTTCTACAACGTAAACGACACCCGAGCCATTCCACCTCTATTGGGTAAGTCCTTCTTTGCAAGGCTTGGAAATCTTGATCCAACTCGATTATCTCCTTATGTGAGAAATTTTAGAGGTTCTGCACTACTACATGTAAGCGAAACTCTAACTACATGATGGGGTTTAGAATGGATTCCACCTCGAAACACTAGAGATCTCCTTTAAAGATTGAAAGACAGTCTTGTCTTGGCATTTGGAAATCAGAGCTATTGAATTTGGTCCTTTGAGAGGACTATAGAATCATTGGGGAAGGGGGAAGGGAAGCCTAACTGAACTAATTCATTGATGCTCTGCTTCCTCTCTTTGATTCCCTGGTGGAGCTGTGCAAGAGATTTTGGCATTTGATAGAGGCCTTGTTGCAACTCAAAATCTCATTGATTTTTACAGCAATCAGCTTCCTGTCAATAATCCCTACCCCTTAAAGGGAAGAGTGTGAAGCATCATAAATTTTTTGAATCAATATTTTTGATTCAGGGACCTTGACAGAATCTTGTCTTGGTGATGGTGGAAGTTGTGGTTTCCACATTAGAGCACAATCCCTAAGCATCGAGATATAAATCCAAGTGTGGGGGATAAATCCATTTTTGTAGTGGCAATTCGGTCACAACAAGAAGCATATAGCTCCTGTACTAATGTTACAATTCCCCCTTCTGGGATTGTTGCCCCAATTTGTGGGTCAAGTCTTTGACCATGTCCTTAGATGATTTAAGCTTTGTTTGGAGGCTTCCTTTTCCACCTCGATGACACACAACTTGTCTTGGATTGTTGTCACCTCCACCTTTCTTGAATTGACTTGTTATTGGAGGGATCCCTTTTCTGCACTAGTGAATTGGCCGAGGCCTCGGATGTGGCGAGTTTGGCTGCTAGAGTCTTAGCCTCCACTTGAGAAGCTGTAAGGGCCTCTTGTGATGGGGCTCCCTTCAAATCCTTGCAGAGTTGGTCAATTTCTCTACCTTTGGCACTTATCTCGGCGTCATGGTTAGCTAAAGTGGCCTCTTCCCTCCAAAGGCTAGATTATGCCTTCTTGATTGTTAAGCTTCAAGTAGTTTTTAGTAACTACCACCACCATTTCATTTATTAATTCAAACTTATACTAAGGTCGAAACTCATAAATGTCAACCGTAACAACACTGATAGTATAATAATCGGCTGCATTTTTTTAGCAAGTTTGGATTCTTGAGGTATGATTCGGGTGATTTTTAAGGAGCTCTATTGATGGTCATATAATGGACATATTTTCTTTGTTACTCCTATCACCATTTCCTTCTTCTTTAGTTTTTCCCTTTTGTTGTCTCAAGAAGCCTTGGAGGACTCATCTTGAGTCAAAATTTAGAGGAAGAAGTAACCATTCCCCCCGTGAATGGGAACTTGGGTGGCAGGCCATAAGGAACTGTAAATTTTGCTCGGGGCATTGAAGTTACTAGGGATGAAGAAGGGAATGTCACCATGTGGGGGGAGAATGTTGGGATGGTGGAGGGAAGTTGAGAAAACAGGGGGTGTCAAGCAGAGGGAGAGTCTATGATGAAGTTATAGACAAGGTAATACTTCCAGAAGGGGAAAATGGAGGAAAAGGAGGAGATTGTAATAGAGCCCTAGGAATAGAGAGAGGAGGAGGAGAAATAGGAGCCATAACCAATTTTAAATTTTTACGTAGTGGGCTTGAGGTTGATTCCTCTATAGGTTTCTAGCCCAAGGTGATGATTGTAGGTTAAGGTGTGGGATCCTGGACTGGAAGATCTTGCTGAGAAATGGAAGGCATAGGTGGAATAGGTAATTGCTATTATGGGGGACCAGAAGATTATATGGTTGATTTTATGGACCTCTTCCAAGTGATTGTGATCTTATCCCCACTCTCCACAATGGACTCATGATCCGCATCCTAGAACTCTTCCCACTGCTCATCACTGGAGATGACCTCAAAATTCAGGGTGGTCTGGCTAATCTCTTGCCTATATTTCCAATAGGATTCAATTTTCTCTGTGCTCCAATCTCTCTTCTTTAGGGCTGCTCAGAGTCCCTTAGTCATGGTGAGAGTGGGGTCATATTTGTACTTGACCTGGTGGAATGCCTCCTAGCTCGAGGTTGGTATGTCTTTGAGCTCGACGAATATGTTGGGTGACTCTACTTGGGGGTTCCGCCTCACTTCAAAAAATTCCCTTGGCTCATGCTTGCAGGAGTCTGAGACCTTGTTACGAACCAGAGTCATGGCCATTGTCCCATCTAGGTCATACCTCCATGAGTCTCAAATTAAGGAAAACCCGTAGGAAGCCAGTTTCTTTGTAAGGATATGCTCTGCCTTTCTCTTAAGCATAATGATTCCTCCCTTTCTCAAGGGGATATCAAAAAGTTCCTTCTTCTTTCAACCTGAGCCAAACTCAACGTCTAGGAGTACTAGCTACCTGGCTATTTTGAGGCCCACCACCTGACCCATGAGGACCCTGGGGAGAATAAAGGATTCTTCTTTGAAACCATGCAGGTGAATCATGGAATGTCCTCTGCGAAGAAGTAATCATGGGGGACTATGAGGATAGATTATACTTGAGTCGTTCATCCTTTTTTAATCCCTTGAGATTAATCTCGAGCAAGAGGGGCTCCACAAAAGAATTAAAGAATTCATATATGTCCGATGAGTGGGACAATATATGGGTCCATGCGGACATTGGAATGATTTTTGAGGATCCACCTCCACATCCCATAGATTGATTCATAAATTGGTGAATTATTGGGCGTTCGATACAAAATGAGATGAAACAGATAGGATGAATACCTGAAGGTTAAGGTCACTAAGAATTGGTCAAGCTATTTGCAAATAGATTTCGCAATGACTTCAGGTGAAATCGAAGCAAGAGGGTCTACTCTTTAGCGGACAGACCTCATTTGAAATAAGGCTGCCATCTGCCAATCCTCAACGCCTCTGTCTGAATATTTCCCAAAGATGAATGCCAACATGGAACAAACATCCTGAGAATCTGCTAAAAGTGATTTCAATGGAATGGGAAATCCCACGGTCCCCGAACCGCTCGTAGTTTCCTATCTCAGCTCCCTATTAAGGAATGAAGCTTTATTCGCACTGCACCTAAACACTTTGGAGTTTTTCCATATCATATAAACTGATTGTTGGTTCATGAGTTAGGACCAACATGTCCCGGATATCTTGTGGTGTAATCATCACCATACAGTTTCTTCCATGGATGGTATGGGTTCTTGAATCATAACAATCTCCACACATCTGTATGAGTTCTAGGTAAAATTGCACGAGAGGAACCATGTATTAGGTGAGTGCAATACTCTATATTCTAGAACCGAAAGATTCAAAATTTCCCAGGTTAAGAAACTTGGCGAAGGTTTCCTCTCTCAAAGCTTTGGGATTCTTGTTGAGGACCGGGTTGAAGACATCGTCAGTGGGGTCAAAAATCACAGTAGCGTCACTGAACGAAGACCCTCCATCAGGGAACCTCAACTTCGGTTGTGGAGGATGAGGGGAATGGGTTGTCCCGCATAAGATTTTCTGTGGCTTTGACAAGCTTGAGGTTGCCATGGAATTTTCTCTTAATTCGAGAGAAGGCTAGGATTCCTTTAGTTTTTCCACTTGACGATTGATTTAGAAGACTCGGTGTTTGGAATGATCCTGTTGAATGCTCCCAATGTCTTAAATAGCCACCCTTACTTGGAGAGTAATGGCTTGCATGAAAATAGGGTCACTTCACACAATGGCCCCTTTCTAATTAATGACCTTAAGTGCTAAATTTTGTGTTCTTTGAGAGATTTTGTACCAATTCAAAATCTTTTCTCTTAAGTGTCAAGGAAGTTGTTGGATCATTAATTTCAGGGATAAATAGGAAGGTACACTCCCTCAAAAATTTTAAAAGTGGGAATGGGGATCTGCAAAGGACACATGTTTGAGACACTTATTAAAAAGGGACAAAACAGACAAAGCAGAGAACAAAGAAAAGAAAAATATACATATGATACAACCTTTTTACGAAGGGACTTACAGAAAAGGTTTCAAGTGAATTCCATTCACTGGAATTGCTAAGGGATCTCCTTCCATAGTTTCAAGCTCAAATGCATTGTGCTACTTGCATGCATTGATTCAAGGGTCCTGTCCATACGGGTCAAACTTTTCATGATTTCCTAGCTTGGAAGCCCTTGCATCCCATTTCAGAACCATAGTCCTAACTTGGAATTCTGGTTCTGATGTCTTCTAATCAAACCAAGTCTTGACCACCTATTGGTGGCTAATCATGGCCTCATGAGAAGACTCACATTTCTCCTAGAGCTCTACTATCTTAGCGAGTCTCACTTGCATCACTCCATTCTCTTCTATCTCAGCCTATTTCAATAGTTGTAATGCAGGATTTCTAAGGAAATTGATATTACGACACTTTTCCCATAGACTATCTCATACGAAATTTTTTCAAGATCTGCTTTGGGGTGATCTAATCAGCCCATAAGGTTGTTTTGATATGTTCATGTCATAATCTCTTATGCTCATGCCCCATTCACTTTATGAGTTTGATCAAGTTTTTGTTGGTAGATTCCACTGACCATTTCCCTGTGGGTAATAATTGGAGGACGTTTTTAGGTAGATCCTATGATTTACTGCAAAGTCAAATACCTTGGCTCCTATAAAGGCCTTAACATTATCGATATGATAGTTTGGGGGGGGGCATTAAAGCATGTAGTTATATCATGTAGGAGTCCTAGGATTACATTCTCGATCCACGTCTTTAAGGGCGACCGCCACCACCCATCTGGTGAAGTAATCAGTTGTTTTTAGGATCCATTTGTGGCCGTGCTTGAAGTTAGATTAACAATTTTGATGAATTCCATACCCCATTATGCAAAGGGTTCCTCAACTAGGATGGGGTTGAGAGGCAAGGTCGTGTTTCTCCGAAACTAGTGTAAAATTATAAAACCTTCCATTTTTTTACTTCACGATAGTAAGTGAATAGGCTTCACCAAAAATATCCTTATTGTGGGATTTTCATGGTTATAGTCTAGGTAGAAAAGTGGCCTCCCAAGCTCCCATGATGTAATTCTCGTAAGAATCTTTCAGCTTCTTCATTGTCCAAGCATCTCAGTAGGATTCCATTAAAATTCCTCTTAAAAAGGAAATTGTTGATCATAGTAAAATTGGCCCCTTGTTGCCTATAATATCTCCTCTTTTTCAAGGGGAGATGGCTTGGATACTTCCTATCTTGCATAAAACAGACCTTGTCTGAGACCTAGCTATCTGAATCACTTTCCTGGAGATATAGTATCTCCTCATGTTCATCTTCAATTAGGGGCATGGAGTCCTGTGTTAAATATTGACATAAGCCCCTACCCCTTACAAGCTTTGTGGGATTTACCTCAATTTCATACTCAAGGATCTTAGTAATCCAATTGGCTCTTTTATCAGTTATCTCACCCTCCATTATGTATTCTTTGACACTGGAGTGAGCCACCATGACTGGATTCTATTATGAGTGACAAGGTGTCAAAATTTCTTTAGGCCTTTAACTATGGCATAAGCATGTCTTTCTATAAAATTGTACCTTGTTTCATAGTCATGGAGGGTCTTTGAAAAGAAGGTAATCAGATGTTCCTCTCCTTGTGACTCTCCTTTCTATGTCAGTACAGATGTTACACTATGCTTACCCCCATATACATACATAATGAAATCCTTTGAGAAGTCTAGATTGCACAACACCGGGGTGGATGTAACAGCCTATTTTATCACCTTGAAGGCCAGACGACCTTCAGAGGTCCACTTGAAACTGAGGTCCTTTTTCAGCATGAGAGTGATCGGGTGGATCATTCGGAAAATTTTGAAATGAACTTGCTGACAAAGTTGATTTTTCCTAGGAAAGATTGGACCGCTTTTTTATTGACTGGAAAGGGTAGCTCTAGAATGGCCTTAATTCTCTTAGGATCAATGGATATTCCTTCCTTTGACACAATGTCCCAGGATTTTTCCTTGGGGCACTCCAAAGACACATTTCTTTGGGTTCAAGGATATTTCGAATTATTGGTATTTTTGAATACAACCTCTAAGGCATCGAAGTGTTCCTTCGATGTTTTGGTGAACACCATGAGATCATCAAGATATACAAGGATCAATTTGTTTATCATTTTATAAAATGTGGAATCCACGGCCCTTTGAAAGGTAGCCCCAACATTTGTGAGTCCAAAAAGGCATTTTACGTAAGAAAAATTTCCCTGTTTGGTTGTGAATGTCGTCTTATGTTGATCTCTTTCTATGATCCATATTTCATTATAGCCCGAAAAACCATCTAGTAGAGAAAACATCTTTGAGCATGTGACCGTCTATAATATTTGTTCCATAGAGGGAAAATGGTAGTGATCCTTCAAGGAGGCTCTATTTAGGTCTTTGAAATCCACACAGAGCCAAATTTTGTCGTTCTTCTTTCTTACCGGAACTAGATTGGAGACCCATGTCAAGTGCTTGATAGGAAAGATTATATTGGCTTCTAGGAGTTTTCTCAGTTCCTCATCCATGAGAGATTCAATTTTAGGATTCACATGCCTTTACTTCTATCATATCAGCTTAGCCCTTTCTTCAAGGTCAATGGTGTGCTGAATAATGTCTTTATTGTAACCATGCAGATCATCATACATCCAAACCATCACCTTATCGTACTTATGAAATAAAGCCATGAGTCTCTCTCTTTCCTTTTGAGTCACCGATATCCCGAATTTTATTCTTCTCTCCTTAGTTACTTCCAGTTTGACATAGTTCTCCTTTATTGCTACAAACTTCCTTCGGTTAGAACTAACATCATTTGAATCAAAAATACTTTCTAGGGTTATTAACCCTTTTTGGAATTTTATTCATCTTCAATTGGATAATCTGATCTCCATATGCTTCCTCGATCTTGGACTAGAGTTGGTTTGAAAATTGATCAGACTGTTGAAGGAATTTTATAATCTTCCGGTTGTTATTGAAGACTTGCCAATGATTGAAGTTGTCAAGGATAGAAGGACGGATGATCAGTTTTATGGTGTTCTCATTTGCTATCAAATCCTGAATTGGGTCGAACTACGACCCGATCAAGGCCATCCTATTAACCTCCATATTTTGGTTTCGGGAATCAATTTGATATTGAAGGCTTCAAAATCATCTATGAGATCCCACACTCGATGTCGATAGGATCTCATCCTAGGATTCTTTGTGGCAGAAATATTTCTTACTTGTGTTACTACTAATTTTGAGTCGCCAAAGACTCTCAACTATTTGATGCCTTCTTTTTAGGTCATAGTCAAACCATGCACCAAGGCCTTGTATTATGCCTCATTACTGGTACAAGAGAACTAGAAACAGAATGAATGGAGTATCTTTCTTCCACTCGGGGATAACAAGCATACTCCGGTTCCCGAGCTGTTCTTGCTTTTGGCCCCATCAAAATGTAGGGTCCATATCTGGGAATATTTGGGGGATTCCTTTCTTTTTATCATATCCTTTTTCCATGTTAGGGATCACAGATTCCTCATCAAAAATGACATAAGTGCCCAAACTAGTGGAATCAAAGTTCCCAAAAGGATCACCTGGGGGGAGGTTTGATAGCTGACCTTCTCTTTGATGGTCTTCATCCTCTGTGTATGATTCCTATTCTCTTTTGATCATAGCATGGGAAGATTCAAATCCTAAAGCCTCTTGGTTTGTTATATGTTCTTGGCAAGGGGTTCTGACAAGACCTTCATTTTAGACCCATATTTGGTTCACAGAATCAGATGAGACCAATCTAGAGACATATAGCCTCCAATATTAGCTGTGAAATCACGAGAGAGGCAAATTCCAAATACAAGCGGGACATCGATTACTACAATATCTTCGGGATGGTTATGTTTGGGTAGGAATAGAGTTGTAATGGGAGTCCCTTGATAGATCCAATGGTTTGAATAGACCATCCATCTAATTACATGACTCCTCTTTTTAAGGGTTCATATTTAATGCCCAAGGCATCTGCAATCACTTTGGGCATGATTGTAGTGCTAGCACTAGAGTCTATCATAGAATTATGCAATAATTTCTTGCCTATGATAAGAGTCATGAAAAAATGATTTGGCCTTGGTTTACTAACCTCCCTTTTTGATTCAACAATACTACCTCCATTGAGACTAGGGTGGCTTTTACTGTTCCTTCTCCTTTCAAAGGTGGTTAGATTGTCATTTGGTTTGAGCACTTCTTGGAGAAACTCCTTCTACTCTAGGATGCTCAAAAGATCCCACAAGGATGCATTAGTTGGCGCTTTCTTGAGTTGTTGGACCACATTAATTGGTCTAGGTAGAAATAATTTAGATGATAACTGGTGTTTTGTTCCTTCACCGGCGGGGTGGGAGACATCTTGATTCTAAATAGTTCCTCTTGGAACTTATTTTACGGCGATAGGTGGTGACAGGGGCTATAATGGTTGAAGGCTCTTTTTGCATCTTTCCAGTCATGCTTGGGATTGGAGTGTCAACCTCTATGATCCTTTTCTTAAAGTGAGTGTTGTAATTAAACTGAACAGGTTTTGAAACAAATGCTTCATTTGTAAATACGGATTCTTCTCCTTCTACCCAAGAGAAAAGAGTGTGCTCTGGTGTGATCTCTACTTCCTATTCCAGGGACATCCCTTGAATCTATGCAAAGAAAGCAACATTTTTACTCCCGTGGCACGATAATGTGTGGATGTATCCACATCATAGCCTTATTTTAATTTTTGTTCACCACCTTTTGTTGTAAGTTCCCTTAGGGAAGTCTCTTGGCATGTGGGAATTATTACAGGGAAGCACCATGCATTGGGGTCTTTACCAAATGGTTTTGGCCGGGTACCATCTCTCTTTTGCTATTAGGTGGAACAATTTAGAGCGGCATTGGTATAGGCATTATCCGGTTAGACATCTACGCAGGCTATGGTCTCTAGGTATTCTGGTATTGAGAGGAATAAATGGGATTACTACCTTGATAATTTTTCTTGGATAAGTGGTGTGATTCCTTTTAAGATTTACTATCTTGTTATAAAATTTTCTTAGAATATTTTTCATTTAATCCATTTCAGGAGAAGAAGATTATAACGCGCTAGTGGAAGTTGGGGCCGAATGAGCGGATGGGTAGTTATAGAAGGAAGTAGGGGCTTGAGTAGGGCTTGGCACCTGTGTTTGTGGAAGGGGGCTATCTCAGGGTACATTGGAAAAAGGGTCATGGGGGAAGTTTCTCAACATATATTAAATTTTTCTCATCGTAGACAACAATATTATAGGATTGCGGTAAGGAATCTCCTCCCAATGATTGAATCATTATAGAAATATTTGAGTTTAGAGCTTTTAAATAAAAAAATAGCCATACCTATGGGTGGTCTTGCTAGGACAGAATCCTTTGCCAAGTTTTATGAAACCTGGTATTGAAATTTGTCATCAGCTCTTGTGGGCCCTTCTTGATGTTGATAAGATGTTGTAGGAGTGATGATCTATCCCCTTTTTCACTTAATCTTGTTACCAACACATATCCTAATTGGTCCCAAGTGCCGATAGTGTTAGGAGTTAAGGATCGGTACCAATCTAGGGCCTTTCCTTTGAAGGAAGTGGCTAACAATCGTAAGGCGACGTCTTGTTCTCTGATGTAATGTACCACGCATATTTTTGCTATGTCTTGGAGGTGTTCTTGAGGAGTTTTAAAGTCTTCTCCATTAAATTTGGGCAGCGCCTTTAGCGCGTTAGCTAGAATAGGATTCCACACCACCGGGGTGTGGGTAGAATGAGCAAACTCCCTAGTTCCATGAAATAAACTACCTCGGAGGCTGAGCTTGAAGGTGAGCCATAAAAATAGGTCTGAGGGTTCTAGTCAACTGCGTGAAGGGCCTACCTAGCAGAGGTGTTGAGAGAGTCTGGTTTGGAGGAGATGAAGATATCTGGATCTTTCTACCTCTTATGTTGCGTGGTGGAGATAATTATAAGTAGTCAAAGACACCTTCCTCCCTTGTTCTCGCCCTTGTTCACATTTGTTTTGTAAATTAAAGTAAACCAATTAAATACTACTAGAATCAGTAGATATTTGATGATGGAATATCCAGATGTGTAGATCTCATCCCACTAGGTGTGCCAGGAAAACTGTTGATGATGATCTTTGCAGATGAACCATCAGAGTCCTTGGATACCTTAGGTTAGTGGGATGTGCGCCCTAAGGTAACCTCCAGATTTTAAAGAAGCTGGATCTTCTCTATGGTGTGAGATAGGGTTAGAAAAAATCTTGAAATAAATGTAAAACTAACTAAGGTGATGCACCCGAATAGATCCTAAAGAGATAGAGAGATACCAGGGAGACTATCTAAAATAGTTTGAAGAGCATTATAACATGATCCACCTATTTTAGAAGTACCTTAGATTTATCAGAGTCCGAGGAGACGAAACACACGACAATGCATAGATAATAGATAAGTGAAAACCCAAGGGTGTATAACATGATAGAATTCTTAATTCATCTAGAACTACTTATCGAAAAGAAAGACTCAAAACTTTGAAAGCTAAAGTGCACAGAACAAGAACTCTATTTATGGAGAAAATGATACATAAGGCCAAAATGGCACAGATTACAACTTCCTTCTATAACGGAGTCTTGCTGAGGCTAGCTATTACAAAAACGGATCTTGTATCTCTTTTACAACTTTTGCCATTTTTTCAAAAACTACTCCCATTTTCTTCCAAAACTCCTTTCTTTCTCGATCGACATATTTTATAGATGTTTGTGGCTCTTGCTTCAACATATGGAATCGAAGCTTCTACTGGAAGCATTCAATTTTCTTACATGATCTTCTCCTTCTGGGTCAATATCTCAACTACCTGTTGAGATATTTGTGTTTGCCTTTAATTCACCCAACCTGGTGATCCTTTATTCGATGATGATTCTTTTACGCCACATGAGATTAGGCACTCATTTGGGAGCCTTTTCCAGAACTTGATCCTATAAAATACACTTGAAAGATACGTGGTGGGCGCAGCTAGTTTGGGGGGCCTTCCTCTTTTTATTTACTTAAAGCTGCGCTCGGGTGACACGTGGATACCTTCCACATTCACCTTCATACTTAGTCAATTTTAAGCTTGAGTAGAAAAAGAAATAAGGTCCAGGCGACAAAATATGGTGATCAATGAAATATTTTTATATAAAAATAACTCTACAAGGTCAACACAAGTAAGCTTCAACAAAACTACTTCTTTGTATTTGTTGTATATTTGTTTTTGGTTGTCATGTATTTGATGACAACTTTTTTAGGATGTGGAAGAGCCAAACAAGACCGACGAGGGAGGTATTGTTGTTTAAGATGAGGACAAGGATGAGGAATACATTAACAATATTTCTAATGATGTTGACATTGACATGGATGATGATGATGATTTTGTTTGGCTTCCACATTCCTTGCATTCCAATCTTGAGGAGGAGTTACCAAAACCTTCATGGATTACAAACTCACCTTCATGGATTGTAACAAATGGATATCTTTTTCTCCTTGATGAAACAATTTATAATTTCTCTACCCTTCTTTAAAAAACCTTTTCATATCGATATCATTGTTTCTAGGTGTCTTAATATTTTATCCACATTTGTCTTAATTCTTCACATTCACGCAAGATGCATTTACTTCCATACTCAATATCTTACAAATATGTTTATATATTGTCTAGATTGTGTCTACAAACTACTTACACTTGTTTACAATGACTGTTTTACGATAAAAATGCTCTATGACACCGCCATTAATTTTTCGACATCCCATAAAGGATTTTTGGTGGGTGTTTTATTATTTCCCAAACACAAGTAATAGGAAAGGGGAAACACAAATAAGCTTCTGAAAAAATCCTTTGTATTTTTTGTATATTATTTTTGGTTGTCGTGTATTTGATGACCACTTTGGTAGGATGGGGAAGAGACAAACAAGGCTGAGGAGGGTGGTAATTCTCATCAAGATGAGGAAAAGGATGAGGAAGACATTAACAATATTGCTAAAAATGTTGATGATGACATGGATGAGGAAGATGATGTTGATTGGATTCCACATTCCTTTCAATCCGATCTCGATGAGAAGTTACTAAAACCGGTAAGCACACTTTGATATTTTCAAGGATGATTGTGCATACTAATTGATTAAATAACATTTGTAAGGATTTTAACCACATGATTCCTTCTTTGCTTATATTTTTTAGGTGAGTATAAGATTGTGGACATGGCTATTGGTAAAATAGATACCCATAACTATTTTCTTTACCCATGCACCACATTTTTTGATGATGGTAGCCATCTATTTGGGTCACTAGATAAAATCAAAGCTCATCGACACAAGATTCATGGTAGACCACCTATTCCTAGGAGACCTCCGGGTTGTCCAAGAAGTGGGAAAATAAATCCTGGGGAAGGGTATAAACATTTAATCAAACACAATAGAGGTCAATATATCAACTTGTAAAAATTAGAGTATTAACAAGAGGAATAGGCTAGAAGAAGCATGGATGAACAAAGAAAATGTCTCTAAAATTTATAAACTAGGTAAGAAATCCTTAAATGCTATCAATCATAATATGTGTGCATATGATTCACCTAAAAAACATTATCCAGAGAAGGGAAGTGTCAATAAAGAGGTAATAATATTGTTGAAAAATGGAGGAAGAGAGGAGGAGGGTGGAAGGAGGTGGTGTAGGAAACTATGAACATTAAGTGAGATGTAAAGTGTTGATTTTTTTACATTTCATGAAATATTTGGTCATTTTTTAATGAATAACAAATTAATTATATCGAAAAAACCCTAATCATATACTAATATACTTGATCCAAACATCCATTGTAGTGAGGATGACAACCTCACATTGAAGGAGTACCTTTCATAGAAAGAGAATAGGGGTTGTCATGGGAAAAAAGTAGGTATGAGATGTTTCAGGTAAGCAAGCTTAATTAATATGCCCATGCATATTACTAATTTACTTATTGTTAGAACTTACATAGTTTTAATATCGCTTATCATTCCTATGTAGGGAATGGTGTTCACAAAGCACCTAAAAGGAATGATAACCAGATCATACCAAGCCAAGAACAAATATGCTAATCAAACACCACAATCTATAAGATGAAAGTAATTCACCAGAATAACTTTACATAAAGCTTTGCAAACAAATGAACAAGAAATATCATATATTATTATGGAACTCAATGAAATACAATGAGAATGGGCCTTGCTTATATAGGAAAGGAATAACAATCTAAGAACTAGTCAAGGTCGTAGATCAAGCCATAAATCATGGAAAGAACTAGTCATCAAAGAACTAGTTAAGTCCATAGATTTAGGATAGAACTAGACATAAATGATATAGTCAATACCAAATATAAAGGAAATAACTATAGCTAACAACTAGATAAAGGATATAGTCAATACCAAATATCAAGGAAATAACTATACCTAACAACTAGATAATATCCCCCTAATATATAAATAAATAAAAAGTAATATCCACACACATAAGTGGGTGAGGATAAATACAATAAAGGTAAATAAAGTACCTAGGTGAACATGAGCTAAGGTAAATACCTACTCTAACAGCACCAAAGCTAATGGTTTTTGTAGAGTCATCGATGATGTAGGAAATGACAAAGTGACGGTTCATCTGTGCTAGTCTCTAACATCGATTATTTTTCTCAATCCACATATGCCTATGATTTTCATTATGGTGACAATGTTTGGTTGTACGCCAATAGTTATATGGATGTCAAAGGATTCATTGTCTCTATTGAGCGGGGATACATTTCCTAGGATGTGCCAACCATAAATAATTGTTGTGTCATGAACATTTGGAGGGATATTTATCCATAATTTTTAGAGAGTCTTCCCTTTGGTAAGAATATGAAAGATACACTACAAAAACATTTAAATAAATATACAATCTGGTTCATGGAGTATATGAGTTTAGATTCCACCGCAACCAATTTACACAACACAACAAATGTGTGCATATCATTTCAGCTAGCTTTGTATTTCATAAATGCTTCTATATTTTTATCTGATTATGTTATATATCTTGTAATTTCCTTTTAGGATCAAGATGAAAAAGAGGTGACATATAAAGAAGTGTGAATTATTTCTTGGCCATATGAGGTAATTTGTATGTTGCGAACTAAAACATAATTTAGTGATGTATGTGTCATATGTTTTTGTTTGACCACTTTCTTGACATTTAAAATTTCCAAATGCAAATGTCTTCATGGAAGGTCAAGGAATATCTAGGCTCATTGCTTAGTAAAATTCATGTTCTTCTCCTTCATAAGGAGTTTCCTTGCCATGGCTTGAACATGGATATTACTATATGTATTTAGACATTGTATTTTTGATATAAAACGAAACATTGCATTTTTGATAATATGTAATGATACCAATTAGTTGCACATTATGGTTTAATATAGACTTGCATAATGCTAACTTGTACATGATGTTCCTATGTTTGTGCTTCATTTATGTAGTGTATTCCTAACAATTATTTTATTTCTACACATTGTAAGTAATGTTATAGTTTTCCTTCCCTTCCAATTAATGAGGTTTCCTTATGCTTTTGATGATTACATGATGCATAGATGTTGGCATGTATGGATTTTTATGATGCACTCTATGGGATTTTATGTTGTTTTCATGTAATGGTTTCCACATGCAATCACTCATGTTGACATATTTAAGTTTTTATTTATTGCATATTACATATTTGCAGTGATCATGTTCACATGTTCCCTATTTTTGTGATAATATTTCATGGGGAATGGTGCATCATGTGACTGGTTTGTTTTCCCTCCACTTCTCTCACTTTTTTGTCTCTATGTATTCAGGAAGCTCACTCTTCACTTCAAATGATCAATGATGACTATTGACCATGTGTCGAGAAAGAAGAAGAGGGTGGCTAAGAATGGCTGAAATTATTCCACAAACCCAATGGAGAATGATGGAGGTAGGGAGTCATGCTTTTGTGTCTTATTCTTCTACATGATGTACATATAGTATTTTCATTTGAATGCATGGATTATGAAATAGTTCACCGTCTCCTAATTCATGTTTCCTTTTATATTTTAATGGATGGATGTGGATGTTGATGAGAAAGTAATTGGTGAAAGCATGGGTGAAATGGAAGAGATTTTTGTGAAGATGAGATTTGATCATGATGAACCACAGGTGGAACATCTGTCTTTGAGACTCTCATTGACACATGTACAAATCAGATCACTCACTAGTGAGAAAGAGTTTTTGTCCAACATCATTGAAATTGCAAGGACAATTAGTCACATATTGGAAACTTTCATAGATGAGAAGAATAGTGTCTTGGAGAATCTCACATGGAGAACAATGAGTTACATAATACAATTCGTGCACTTAGGGGTGAGAAGTTAGAACTTGAAAAGAAGTGTGTTTCCCTACAAACTTCCAATGCATACACAAAATCACCCCGAGATTGCAGGGGAGACATATTAAAGGCCCTAAATGTCAAGTATGATGGCATGAGTGGTTTCTATGAAGAAGAGATACAACACTAAAAGACAAAGTTTGAGAAGTTGTGTGGGAAAGTCCGACGGATGACTATGGGTGGTTGTGGTGTTTCGAGAGGACACACCATGTTTAGTGAAAAAAGTTTAATTTTTTAGTTGGTTGAAATGAAACCAAAAATGTATTGGGATATACGAAATAAAATAGTTTTATATTGTTGGATCATAATAAAGTATATATGAAAGCATGTAATATCAAATGTAACACAATTTGCTATACTTTATGTGTTTGCTTCTATTTTCAATTAAAAAATAAAGCGTGGACTAAATGTTTATTGTATTTCTTTGTTATTGTATTTTTTTTGTGGTGGAATTGGATAGAATAACAATTGACATTGCTTTTCCTAGTTGAACACTGAACCATGTCCATTATCTACTTTCCCTATTACAATGCTCCACTAGCTTGCCTTATTATGGGTTACTTTCTTAATCGACATGCTTGATTGCTGCATTTACTTGTACAATCATCTCATTTATTGGAATTCAAAATATTTCTATTCCTAATTAGTTATGGGTCATACACTTATCTCGTTTATTAGCATTTACTTGTATAGTCATCTCATTTGTTGAATGGGAACTTACTAATGGCTAGGAAATAAAAGCAACCCATTTCACATTCAAAATACATACACACTGTACTCCGCTTGAGAAGATAACTAATTAATTGAATCTTATTTATAATTCAAAGGAGTAGAGTCTTAGAAAAAACCCATATTTAGGAACAAAAACACTAGGTCATAACATGAAGTATATTGCAATTTCTTTTAGTTTAGAGAAACTTCAATTTGGGTCTAAATTACAATTCATTCTATGACCCATTTGAGAAACAAGAAACCTGCTGATTACCAAAACCCCGCCTCACTCTATGACCCATTTGTGAAACATTACCCTATAAGTTGGGGAAGAAAAGTATCTCAAATTTTTGCTAGTATTTTATGAATAAAAACATGTAAAAAACCATCAAATTTAAAACATGGGTATGCGATCAAAAGAGATGTGTGATTCTATATGTGCAACAAGTTCAAGATATTTTATCCAAACACAACCAACACCACTTATCCACCAATTTTATATTTCCTTAACATGTATGAGTATTGGATTTTCACGGAGCTTTAATGATGAACTATTTCTATGTGCTTTGATGCTGAAATATTTATATGTGCTTTGATGATGAAACATTTCTATGAGCTTTGACAATGACATATTTCCCATGATTACTTATTAGATTATGTGTTACTATTGAGGTTTCATAGTGAAATATTTTATATGTTTGCATATCCTATGAGATTTGGATCCAATTTAACACAAAAAAACCATATTATTCATTAACAAAGATTGCAAATGTATAGTTTATTGAACTCTTACAAATAAGGAATCAGAGCTTATTAAAAATAACCTTATAATCCCTAACTATCTAGATAAATATGTTTGATGAAAGTAGAGGGAACTCATAAAAGCACAAAAATAGAATAGGGACCCACATACACTAGTTCACAATCAAGTACATGCAGGAAACATGAAGTCTTATTACACTCACACTTATTCAAATTCTATGAGTAGTGAGATTTTCATTTATACAAGAAGATTACACATATCACTCCACACAAACATAAATATATAAAATCGTGTGCAACCCCTTCACTATCTAACACATAATCACTTAAAACACATATTCTTCATCATCATTAGGATGGGAAGAATATTCATTGGCATTCGATTCTCAATCACTCTCTTTATTTTATGTTATGTTGTAACTTCCACTTAGGGTGCATGTTATGATTCAAAATACCATTTACCATTTATGAAATGTTGTAAGTTTAACAACATGTGACAAATTTTAATCCATATATTGTAATCTATCATCATAGGCTAATATTATCAAGGTCACAATAATGATGAGAACATTGTTGACGTATAAGAAATTGATTAAATTATTTTCACATCAAAGAGATGGATACTGATTGTTTAGAACACATTATACATTTTGTTTATTAATACTCATCTTTGGTGTTCCTAATCATTGTCCTTTCAATGGATTTGTATTTTTTTATTTCTGCATGTGGCATTACATGCTCAATATTTTATTTTTAGAGTTGTAAATGATTATTACATTTTTTCCATTGCCAAGAAAAATTAGTATATTATATGATTCTCTACACTTTTTTATCATCATGATTATATTTTTTCTTTTTGATATGCATAGATGATGGTTGAATGCATGTCTTGATGTAGGGTCTCTTGTACTAGAAAGCAAGGTAATTTTCCATATCATTCCATGTGTAGTTCTACAAAAATAGTGAAATGCAAAATCAAATTGTGTTATAAGTTATGTTGATGGAGATTTTGAAGGCCATTAGACAGTTTGTTGAGATCCAACTTCCATACAAGGAACATAAAATTTATAGCAAAAACATTTTTTCGGCAATGTCAAACCTCGTGGAAAGCCCCACAACGTGTAATGTATCAAATTAAATGAATGTAATTTTCTAAAAACATATCACTTGAACATTAAAAATAATGTCCCCATTGGGAAGGTTTGAAACACTAAATGTGCATTTAGCTTGGAATGAATCTCTTTTAGTTTCAAAAATTTATGGCATTTTCAAATAGCATATTCCACCATGTAAACAAGAATTTTGGAACTTGTTGTTATGGAAATATTTTCAATATCTAATTAAAGGGTGATATTTTGTCTGACTTATATAAGGTTTACACTATATTAATGACCACTTAATTGCATATTAAAATTCATAAATTCTTTCCCAATTATCAAAATCTTAGAAAGATCTATTTAGCCTGTTTTCAAGTAATATCTAACCTAGAATGACACTCAAATACATCTTATGAATTGTGCTAAGATTCATTATTTATGTATCTAACCTAGAATGATGTATTTAAGATGAAGTATCCCCATTATTTCTTTCTCTATCATTTTTGGATGCCTTATTTAGATCTTCATTTAACATTTGTCATTTTTTATTCTTAGGGGATTTGGAAACAAGGCTATCTCTTGTGACATGTTACATTGTTTTTTTTTATTCATCAATTATATGAAGTCCATTTATCTACAAAGGGTGTTTACGTGGCCATCTTGCACTTGTTGGAAAGGATGAGCTGTTAGGTGTTTCAACCCAAGTATATTTTATAATTCCATACTCTTGATCTTGTTGTAAACATTTGCCATACACTTCTCCAAGAAATTTAGTGTCCCACTAATGTTTTTTTTTGCGAGGAAACTCTCAAATACCTGAAGATATCTCCTTCTAGACGTTTCTAGTTCATCCTCTATCCCATCAAGCATGATCTATTAATACAAGACAAACATCATGTTACAAATACCATCAAAAATGATTACAAGTGGAATGATGACTTACGTTATCATCTATATGTACATCTGTTGAGTCTCCAACATTCATTTGAGCTTGGATTTAATTTGAATTTTCTAGTCCATTTTCCATGTCTTGCATTATTAAAATAAAGGATGTCATATTATAGTAACAATGATCGAAGTATAAATGAAACTTCTTATGACTAGAGTTCTTCCTTAAATTATTAGCATCTGGAGAGCCTCCATTGTCCATATGATCATCATTTTCATTTTCATTTGTCAGACCATTATGCACAACTTGTGTATTGAAAAAATCAACCACTTGATATTGGGAATTAAAAAAATAAGAAGAAAATTAAAGAGTGAAAAAATTATACATTCACATCTGAATCATTTTTTTCGATGGAGTAGCTAACACCATTTCATATTTCATGAATGCCACTAAATCCTCTTCTCTCTCACATCATCCCCACATTAATTACATGTGTAGACTTGGACTAAAACTAGACAACTACACATTGACATCAGTGGTGTTGCGCTATACACCTGATAATGCAATGTATCATATTCTTTTCTTTAGACCCATGTAATACAATTTTCTATCATGTGAAAGGTGACATGATAGTATAGAATTTACAAAGCCTTAACCCATGATATATTTTCAAAATTTTCAACTTTAAAGTTCCTGTAAAAATCATATTTTTTCTCATTTGTATCCATTAGTAGTATATGTAAACACTTGTGGTTAGTTGGTGTACTAACCAATCCACCCTTCGATGTACAATAGTGTGAATTGTATGCAAGAAACTATTTTTAGATGTAAATGATATGATTCTATGGCTGTGTTGGTTTCTTTCCTGACATGTTTGAGGGTATGACAACACCTCGACCACATTGCAACCCTATGGAGCCAACACTCCTCCCAATATTCAACAAATTTGGGCTACATGCAATGATACTTCTCTATGAACTTTATGGCCTCCCTATTATCCATCTCTTCATCAATACATTTATGCATAATGTATCCAAGTTCACTGAACATCTCTCACCTCACATCATATTCTCTTACTTTGGATATCAAATTCTTCAACCATGCACATCATACATGCCAATTGCATAAGTACACCTCACAGTCAAATGTTTCCATGCATAAGACAAACTAGTAAGACTTTGCAACATAATCATTATAATTGTGTTGTGCATATGTAACATAATTAAAACTCGCCTTATTATTTTGATCTCCAAGCCCGCGTCTGTCTATCATGAAGGAATTTATTTTCCATTTAATACTTTTCAAGTGTACTCTTTTCCAAAGTAACTTCATCTATTAGGTGATGTCACTAGCACAAGACCTAAACATAATTATGCATGCCACGAGAAGCCCTTAACGCTTATTTCACTAAATTGGGACTTATTCCAATCTCAAACTAAAAAATATAGCCAATATCGCAAGTAATTAATTTGGATCAGTTTTACGGATGAATAATAATATATTAATTCTCTATATCTTCAATCGAAATCCATTACACATATATAGGAGAGGATTCCCTATTATTATGGAACCACTCAATCCTATAATATCTCCTATTTAGTTGTGATTGTTACTCACATAACAATACACAACTCAAATCATATGAGTTGTTAAAATAACTCCAACCAACATATTATTGTTAATATAACAATAATTTAATTACTAACATTTGTATTTAATGAATACATAAATAATGTAAACATTAATATTAGTTTCCTAACATTCCCCCTTAATGTTTACATGGTAACATTAGAAATTTCACACTTCCTTTGCAGCTTGCCGCCTCTGCGCGCTCATGATCTTGGCACACACTCGAACTGAAGGTAGAAGAAGGAACACATCAACTTCTTATCAACCAAGCACTTTCGGGAACACATCTGACCGACGAGGATGGGAACACGCTCAGGAATCATCTGCTTATCAACCAGTCACTCTAGGGAACACATCTGACCTAGCAGTGTGGGAACTCAAGCAGGAACACATCTGAACAGACCTTTAATGGTTTTCGGAGGCTAACCACAAACCTAGGTACAAACAGAACACATCATTTTTCTACCTCATCAAGCCTCATGATGTTGCGTTTCACTGTGTTATTTTTTCTGCACTATGTTTTTACATTTGGGGAAATAGGAATAGCCACATACTCAACTGAAAAACTGAAAATGGAACATTGGATCATGTTGATCATGTTCCCCCCTCAATGTGAACATTTCACTTATTTAACACAAAACAATAACTCTGAAAAAGAATCACACCAAGCTGAAATTCACACCACACAACTGAATGTGGAACACCGCAAAAATAAAAAACAAGTATTCACACCGCACACCTGTGCCACCAAATCATTTTTGTGCGGCCTCGTCGTTGTTGGTGATCGACGAGAGGTCGCATTGTCAACCTCCAGCCTCCGATGCCTCCATCCTCCATTCAAAAATCATCTAGAAGAGAAAATCTTCATCACTTTGATTTTCTGTATAAGCAGTATTTCCTTCCTCTTCATTTTCTCCTTCGTCATCAGCAGCCATGGCATTATCTTGCAGTTTTCCATCAAGTAAGTCTTGTGCTCTTTTCTTGCAATTTGAGGACAAGTGGCCAAATTGTCTATAGTAATAACAGGTGAGCCGCTTCTTTGAATATTTAGAAGATGATCCAGGTCTGAAAGAATATTTAGATCTTCTTTTATCTTGTTTCTTACCATACAGGGATTTTTCCTCTGGTTCCACAAACATGATTCTCTTTTCTTCATCTAAAAAAGAAGAAATAAGTTCTTCTAAACTTGGATTTATTTTACTCAATGTAAAGACCATGTTAGAATAGCATGGAGGCATGCTATTGAGTAACACTGCTTTAGCGTCGTCATCAGGGACATCTACACTTATTCCTGCTAGTTGATTGCAAATAGAACAAAACTTACTAATATGTTCCACCATGTTATCGCCTTCTTCCATCTTGAGGCCGAACAATCTCTGCTTTAAAGATATTGCTGCACTTCCAACTTGTGATCCAAACAATTTGTTCAATGTCTCCCAAATTGTGTGAGAGGACTTTTTAAGTCTATATGATGCAAATAGGAATTTGATAGACCCAATCCAATAATCGTTGTAGCCTTTCGATCTCTGCTTTCCCATTTTGCTGCTTCATCTGCATTTGTTGGTTTCTTCTCTTTTCCATCAACAATATCCCACAAGTCTTTGTTAATTAGGAACAGCTGAGTTCGTACTTGCCAGGTATGAAAATATTTACCTTCAAATTTTTCAATGTGACTCAACTTATCCATTATGACGCTTAAAAAAAAATAGGTGTCGGATACAACCGAAAATGCACCCCCTTTTTTAAAAAAATTTAATATAGCTAAAAGCTATTGACATATACAACTATAAGACACATATCAAACTGGTTTATAAACTAGAAAATTTGACTAATAAAAAAAAAATAGACCGACCTTTACAAATATTCCCCACCGATTGCATGCAGCCTATCATATCATGGGCGCAGATCTCACAAAATATTAGGAGTGTGGTGGTTTGGAACTGGTTGTTTAATCAAGCCGAGCCAGGTGCGAGTGTAGATCACATGGAATTCAATACAGATCTAGACTAATAGTAGTCTGAAACCGTTGCACAAAAACAATGACAAACGTCAAGGCCGAGCTAGGTTCAGGCTTTCAACATGCAGTGAACTGATTGATGTATATAGAATGATCTTATAATCCAAATTTGATTGCACGCATAAATTCGATGGCTTGATATGTGACGAATTCAAGTGCAAACCAGTTCGATGCAAATTCCAAAGTCTGCACAGCTTGGAGACGGAGTCACCTTTGTGGAAATCTAGACGAGGAAGAGCAGACACATAGATCAATATGTAGAAAATCCGTTGGAGATCTCTGAGGCGGTAAGTGCAAGGAAAGCACGAGCACTCGAGTGAAATCTATGCTGGCTATGTTGTGACTGAGCCAAGCATGAGCAGATCCCCAATAGAACTCGAGCTGTGAAAGGAATTGATTGTTTGTCGTAGAGATCGAATTGCTTCCTCTATATCAGAATACGTGCATGACAAATTAAATCAACCACGAGTTGAACACACAGCTGTCAATATTTGCATGAAACTTTAAGATAGCTTCGAATTAAATCTGGATGGAGATATGCATGTTCGCACATGAACCAAAGACCACAATCTGCAGGCACCAAGCTTAACAAATCCGCAAGATTTGGATCTCCACGTTGAATCCAGCGATGTATGAATGGATGGCGTCAAATCTTAAAACACATACGTTGCACGCATGTTAAGATTAAGATGTATGAATGGATGGTATCGAACAGCAAATTTCCTGAGATCTAAAATGCCAAATGAAAACACTATCCGGCCTTGCTCCAGCATACGCTGTGTGAATTGGACTGCACTGGATTCGACAAACAAGACAGGCAGAAACCATGCAAATCAATGCATGTTTCCAATCACCAGGTCTGCGGCCAACTGATGGACTGCATCTTTCAATGGGAAATGACTCTCATTCGGACACAACCTCAGACCTCTGATCACTCTGATACCAAATAATGAATTTGGATCAGTTTTACAGATGAATAATAATATATTAATTCTCTATATCTTCAATCGAACTCCATTACACATATATAGGAGAGGATTCCCTATTATTATGGAACCACTCAATCCTATAATATCTCCTATTTATTTGTGATTATTACTCACGTAACAATACACAACTCAAATCATATGAGTTGTTAAAACAACTCCAACCAACATATTATTGTTAATATAACAATAATATAATTACTAACATTTGTATTTAATGAATACATAAATAATGTAAACATTAATATTAGTTTCCTAACAATCGAGAATCCAATATTGACATTTTGGATTCCAAAATGTCAAATATTGGAATTATCTACACTCCAAAATCACACATATTAGATTCCAAAATCACACATATTGGATTCCAAAATCACATATATTGGAATCCAGAATCACATATATTGGAATCCAAAATCACCTATATTGGAATTAACTATACTCTAAAATCACATATATTGGAATCCAAAAATAAAAATATTGGAATCCATTAATTCTCCTTCCGAAGTCCAATATATCTGGTCATGATTTAAATTTATGAATCTATGAAATAATGTTTAATGATTTCAAGGAATCCAACATTGATCTAAGAAATAATGCCTAACGGCCACTAGCCCATATAACAGATACATGTTCTATTTTATAAGGGCTAGCAGTGGCTAGGCTTAAGCTTTGGAATAATTATCTTATTAGTTTTAATATTTTTTTAAGATTAAACTATGCAAATTTGAATATTTCAAATGCCATTGAGCAAGCGGCTACTAGGCTAATGACATTCACGAGATGTGAGACACTTCAGATTCAATTACTATGGTTCGATTGAACCTTGGGGAAACTAGAGAATTACCAAAGATGTTATGAAGAAACTTAAATAGGGAAACAATTAAATTTAGGAGAATGTAATTAACTATAAAACCATTCCAGATATATTTTCATATTTAAAGTTAGAGCTCATATTTACTTCATTTACAATGGGTTGATTAAACCTCATTGCAACTAGATATTTTTGAAGATGTTATGAAGAAATTAGCAGAGGGCAACGATCTAATGTAGGATAATTTAATTAATTTTAGAACCATACCAAATATATTTTCATATTTAAATGTGATATAAAATAATTGTAAGAGACATGACATAAAAATTTTCACATTCAAATATGGATATGAACTTATTTAAAATTAATCGTAAAACTATCCCATATATATATTAGTATTTAAATATAGCTATGAAATAAATTGAAATTCCTTTAGTAAAGGTAGGTAGAATTATAGTAAAACATTTGATGAATAATTTGAATTTATAATGTAACATTATTCCCGAAGATGGGCTTCCAAATCAACAATACAAATCATAGTAAAGCTCCAATAAAAAATATCCCTATAATTTTTTTATGATCTAATATAATCCCGAACATCTTCGACATCCTTCAATTATTGTAACAAATTCCACAACACATCTAATAGGTATGTTTCTTCCAACTTAGAATCTATGTTAAATGTTTTAGAAATTATGTAGTTTGCAACATCATTGAACTTGTTTTTCTCTAAAGAGTCATCTACAAGCATTATATTTTTACAATTGTACGATGCATTAAACCATGACCAAACAAAGTTAATATTCTTGAGATATAATTTGGGATTCCCAGAACCTTCATAATCAGAGTGTTTGGTCTCAACACAATCTTCCTATGTAAATATGAACTCGAAGCTTGCAACCTCAAGCCAATGTTTTGAAGGAATGAAGGCATCATGTCATCAACATTTGACTTTCTCGCTGATGTCCACATTTCTATGTTGAATTGTTTTTTACATTGTTGCAAGAAATATTTCACATTAGGTCTGAGAAAATAAATTTTTTTCTCAAGCTCAATGCCGCCAACTTTTTTAACTATTTAAATTCCAAAGATTCATTATGGAAGGTGTGTTCCAAAACACCGTTTATATCAAATATGATTAGTTTCATGTTGTATGTGTTCATATTTGTAAATTAAAAAAATGGTTGAGGGTGGTGAATCAATTAAAAAAATTAAAAACAAGTCCCTTTTGATATTGCTATATCAAAACTCAAATGGTTGTAGGTGGTGACAAAGATAAAATATAAGGGCGTTCCTCATTTCTTATTGTTATACTAGGAATATTTTTTTGTGAAGAATTTATTTAAATAGAATGTAATGTTTCAATGCAATGAGTCCTTACATACCGTATTATAGTTATGTCATTGCATTGGAAAGTGGTTTACATTTTATAATATTGACGTGTGAAAACTAGTATTTAAGCACGCTCGCAATTAATTTAGGAATAAATATTTCATTAATAAAAACTACTCTAAACTAAATGTCTTGGGCTATTGGTGAGTTACAAGTAGTTTGCAATCATCAACCCAAGTTCCATTCCCATTGAGTTCATTGGATGCTTTCAATAAGTGGCCATGGGGACACCTTGAGGTAGGGTCGAACTTCTCCATATGGACCAAGAAGAACATAGCGGGGCACTCCGAATGTGGATCACTCGGCATACATTAAGGACCCAAGCCCATCCCCATGTCCTACTTAGAGAAAGTGCTCCTCCACCACTCCAGTTCATAGCTCTAGTATAATAAAATTGTTTACCATCCAAAGTTTTGAACTCAAGGTCTTGGGCTATTGGTGAGTTACAAGTATTTTGTAATCATCAACCCAAGTTCCATTCCCATTGAGTTCATTGGATGCTTTCAATAAGTGGCCATGGGGATACCTTGAGGTAGGGGTCGAACTTCTCCATATGGACCAAAGCGAAACATAACGGGGTGCTCTGAATGCGGATCGCTCGAGTGGACATTAAGGACCCAAGCCCACCCCCATGTCCCACTTAGAGAAATTTCTCCTCCACCACTCCAATTCATAGCTCTGGTATAATAAAAGTGTTTACCATCTAAAGTTTTGAACTCAAGGTCTTGGGCTATTGGTGAGTTACAAGTAGTTTGTAATCATCAACCCAAGTTCCATTCCCATTAATTTCATTGGATGCTTTCAATAAGTGGCCATGGGGACACCTTGAGGTAGGGGTTGAACTTATCCATATAGACCAAGTAGAACATAGCGGGGTGCTCCAAATGTGGATCACTCAAACAGACATTAAGGATCCAATCCCACCCCCATGTCCCACCACTTAGAAAAAGTGCTCCTATTTTAAAATGAGTCCAATTCATAGCTCGGCTTAATAAAAGTGTTTACTATCCAAAGTTTTGATGGTAATTAATTATTTTGGATGGTAGAATGGAGTGAAAAAAATGAGAAGGTGGAGAGAAATGGAATGGTCCCAAAGAAGCTATGAGGGCTCGCAGCCATGAAAGGGGAAAATAAATATTACGGTTTGGCTCTAGGGGATTTCAGGTTGGTGGAGGAGAGTACGAAATGGGGGTGAGATAAGATTGAGCAAGAACAAAACCCTATCCCTAGGGTTTCAAAATCCATCGAGACTTCATGCACGACGGTGGTGGGCAAACCAAGGACAATAACAGGTGTAGCAGGTCAATGCTAAGGGTCATTGAGGTATGACTCAAAGCACTAGAAGGTAACCTCTTTCAAAGATGATGGTTGGATAACGTAGTGGTCGATCATCAAGAAAAAAACATCAAGTAATTTGGCTTACAGTCGGTTTGGCTAAGGATATCCCCTCTGTAACCATCGAGAACCCTTAAGTGGAGGAATATTTCAAAAATATCACGGGATGCATTGATCGGTAGGTTACGAGCTTCTAGCCTTCCTCCTCTACTCTGTACTGCAGCGGGTATTCGATACTTAGACCAATAAGTGTGAAATCTCCCTATGTTCCAAGGGTTTTTTTTTGTTTTCCATTTTAGATAATCTAAAGACTATCGAGAGATGTTTGATAGACAACCCATGGTTTCAGGGGGCATGTGGGTTTATTTATAATTCCACGATTTCTAGATTTTGATCTCGAACACTTATTTGGTTACCAAAACACCAGTTTTGCTCATGTCAGTTTCCTAACCTCCCCTTGCATCTGTGGTATGCCCTGGAAGACATTGGTAATGACTTGGGCAATTTTATCAAAGAAGACTTGGATAGAACACACTGTCTGTGTTCATTTTCTCGTATATGTGTTGAAATTTATTTGAGAAAGGGTTTACCTGATCGAATCAATCTTAAATTTGGTGACTTTCAGCATATCCAGATCTTAGACTATGAGAATACAACATTCTGGTGTAGATTATGTAGAAATATGGGTCATCTACAAGCTTCTTGTCCCTTTGATAAAAATTAGAAATCTACAAAAAAATCCAGATTGACTTCTTCTAGTGGATGGGGCTCGGTTAATCCAGATTTGGTATCCACTGCGAATTTTAAGGATGATCTGAGTAATCCAAACTCCGAGAACAAAGTGGCTACAGAGAAGGAGGACACTGAAAAGGGAATCCAGGAAAATCACCTAGTTGTAGGTGGAATAAAAAGGGAACATACATCAGAAAGTTTGGAATCAAATCGGGATTCAGTGTTAGAAAAAATGATGGCTTTAAAAAATTCTAGTGACCTTGCATTGGTGATTTTTGACTAGGAAAGTGGTTTGAAGTAAAAAAGAAAATAAAAAAACAAAAAGGGTTGAATGGGAAGCATTGAGGATTATTTTCCATTCTAGGGCGGGAAGTAATTCTGGGATATTTTTGGTTTAGGATGTTTTGGTTATAGTTTTACTATATATTGTTGTTAGTTGGTTTTTAGCTATATTTTTGTTTACTTTTGGCTTTTATAGTATTTTTTTATCCGAGGATCTAGCCTCTTCTTTAAAACTAGGGAACGGGTCCCTTCAACCCGCTTTATCAATAAAAAAACTGCTCAAATATTCGTTACATTAAATATTTTTGTTAATTCACATTTGCAACTTATACACTCACACTATGAACTTATAATTAGGGAGGATTTAAATTATCCTAACTTATAATCATACAATCATAATTTAATTAGTTACGCACAACCATCATTAAAACATATGAATGTATTTTATATACAATGTTAAGTTGTGTCATCACAATAACATTTTGAAATGCTAACTTTTTATTTAGCATTTACTCACTCCAAATATTTGATTCCTTCTACCACATTCAATCCCTTTGACACTATTAGTGATAAGTATTTTTGAAAACCGGTCATCAATCACATATCTTTTGAGAAATGTTCTCCTCTACTTTTCATCCCAACTATAAAATTTGTTGAAGGGTTTCTAGTTACACCTAATATAATACACATTGTGTCTTCATAATTCAGTAGGGAACATCATTTCTACTCCAAACCTTTTCTATATATTTTATTGTAATTCCATCGACCATTTTTAATTTTCTTTTCCCCAGGTGATTAATGGATTCAAGTCAGTCGATATTTTTTATTGAAGGCCTTTGTCATCTTTTCAACATCAAGCTGAAGTGAGTTTGTCTGACCAAAATCCCATTTCAAATTTTATTGATAATGACTTTATAAAATCTTTTAGGACACCTCGCACGTTGATTCTCTCCCTGTGTAACTTAAATGTGATGTCCTTAGTGGGTGATTGGTTTTTATCATACAAAATCCCTCCAAATCTAAAATAAGAAAGTAATTCTTGCAGCGAACTGCTGAGGGAAGTAAATTTTTTTAATCGGTCTCTCATCAATTCTAACCAATGGAAAAAATCAACATTTTAGCTTATGCCTACCACTTGTCGGTGGGCCTTGCGTGTAGGATTACATCTTCTTTACCCGCAACTAGATCCTTTGATGAAAGATTTTTTCAAAAATATTAATATTATTAATATAGCTATTGTTATGGCAAATGAAAGCATATTTGAAAAAAACATACTAAACTACGTGGTAAAATGGTAAATTCAATATTAGCACTTTAGGTAGCTACCACTTACCAAGTGATGTTCGGATTGGCTTGCACAAACCTTACTAGTTTCTAGTTTTTTTGATGTAATATGTGTTCTAAACAATAATAATCAATTTCATGCTATCAAAAATGAAATCATAATTGGAAATAATAATGGTCTCTGTGGTAATATGGTTAATATAAATCAAAATGTTCTATGTCATTTGAATGAATTGTAGCGATGGCTAGGGTTCTTTTATATCCGTTGAACCACCCATTAGCAAACAATACTTTTGAGATATTTATGTGGATTAGCAACCACTAGGATATGCCATCATTGGCTGGAATAATCATAGATTCTAATGTTTATATCATTATGTTGATACTAATGGTTTATGCAGACAACCAACAACCTGGAAACTAAAAACTATGTAGCATTAGATGCCACCATGAACTTTTGAAATAGGTTATTTGGTAATTACTTCTTTGAAAATGATTCTAATTCTATAATTATTTGAAATATTTTTCTATAACTATGTGAGCCTTAGAAATGGTTATATTTAAAAATACGCATGGCTAACATACCTAGTTTTGTCTGCGGATATTCATGTTGGCTACCTTTGTGCACTCCTTTGTTACTTTCTCGGGGTGTTGGTGGTCTGCATAAACCATTTATTTTTTTATAAATTTTTGGAGATTAGTAGTGGTTATTATTTATAAATGCACACAACTAACATACCAGGATTTGCTTGCATATTGATGGATGATGTGGTTGTGTTCTCCTCATCTATGATCAGAGTTGGTGAGCATAGACTATTGTCAAAAAAATGAGAACAATGGCAATTAAAAATAGAGCTCATTAAACATATTTATAAAGCAATTGAAGGTCAATCGCCATGATGAGTTGGTTGTGTAGTGTCAAGTTGAGAGGTTTTTACATCGATTCCTATTGTTCTTTGGTTATTTGCGTAAATAAGAAATGTGTAAGTATTTTTTCGGTTGAAATAATTTTAACATAATCACATGTTTGAGTTGTATTCAAGACGAACCTTTCTTCATATGAGAATAGTAATGTTTCAAAAAAATTTCGACTATGTGTCTCAACAATAAAAACAAAGATTGATTGGATTTAACTAATGCACATAGTGCGACACTTTTTTGTATAGCACTAATACTATAGAATCCTAGGAACAACATCAAGGAAAAATCTCATACCGAACTCATATGATCACTCAAAAGGAAAAGGATGTTTGGTTCCTTTTAGGCCAATTTCACTTGTAGTTATCAATTGTTGTGGTAGTTTTTCCATCCAATCCCTAGTGACTTCTTCTCTTTCATCATTGATTTTATCGTAGTTGTGCACTCCAGTTATTGTGTACATAAGACATAAACTTTTAAATTTCTTGTTGTTATCATAGATTCGTAGCATCCATCCATAATTGATTCTTCACTATCTTTAACCTTTTCCATGTATTTTTACTATTTCTCTCAACATTTTTAAATATTCAATTGGTATGAGAACAATAATAATACATTCTAGCACACTAGTTCCAATAATTGTTAGCAGCTCCATTATTTCTTCAGAAGAAATATTACTAGACAAATTACAAAAATCAGCGATAACACATTTTGCATTGAAAGGATTGGTGGCAGGAATAGCTAATAGAGTTTGCAATATGGAATGGGTATGCACATTGACAAGTAAATTCTTCTGTTTCCACCATCCTTGCTGGTATATTGTCTTCCATTGAAACCACATAGTTGTCTAATATTTTCTAAGCCTCGATGGGAAGATCTTCTTCCGCCACCTGGTCCTTTTAGTTTTTACCTTTTTCTCCCCTATACGGGAATCAAATTTTATCTTTCCTTTCCTCTCTTCACCCAATAGTTCAAACAACTAGTGGTAGTGTAATTCATGCAATTTAATTTTTCAATTACATTGGATTCACTATAGGATGTCAATAGATCAATATTTGGATGTTTTTCTTTAAAATATTGTAGCAAATTTTCTCTCATTTTTTTGTCTCCTTCTATTCTCTCGGCAAGGTAAGAATCAAATGTCTTTGCTATCAAGCCTTCTTGAACAATGCCAATTAACTATACATCCCCTTATTGTACTTTATCTACTAGTATTGATAGTTATTCATCGTTCATTCCTCTAGCATCCCGAATGAATTAGTTACGAATCTTGCCAATGAATTAGGCTGGAAGTTATCTTGATTATCTTTGATAGGTGAATAATCAAGGCTACCAGATCTAAGTAACTCAAATTTTGTAGTCCATTTAGTCCATATATCATCTGACAATAATAGAAAAGTCCATTTTCATATAGATTGATGGTTGAGTTTATTTTGAAAATCAAAAGGCATTGACTCTTAAAGTTCTACATTCAAATGAAAATTAAATGTTTTATATTTTTATATAATGAATAAAAAAGTTAATAATAAATGCAATAAAATTAAAATACATTACCTTCCATTCCTCTTTTGTGTTTTTCCAATGCAGGATGTTGAGGACATCCAAGTGATTTCCAAACAGATCTAGCATTGTATAGAAAATCAATAAACTCGGTTTCTATCCAAGTTCGTTCACTTCATACTGTTGTTTACAAATATTAGTAATGGCTTCGTTAGTTGCATTTTGCGGAAAGAATGCAAGCCCTTCAAAACCGTAGCCTCACATGTAAATACTTGTAAGTATTTGAGCCAAAAATAAAATTTGTGCACATATTATATGCTTTGGCCGTCAAGTATATAAATTCTAACATCATCCCTTTCCAAGTATTTCAGATCTTGGAGCACCACAACCTTATTCGTAGACTCCAATAAGGGAAGAATAATTGTGTCCCTCTATATAGGAATAACATTTATCAACATGGATTACACAAGAAGGTTAACATTCTCATCATCAACAGGATGATACTAATACTCTGGAGGTGCTACATGGCACCTTGAAACATCAATTGAAAATAATTCACCATTGAACAAAAAGTAATCAAATTGTTGCTTAGTTGAAGGTTCTTTTTCGTGAATATAGTGGTTTCTTTCTTCAACAATGCAGATTGATTTAGTATTCTTTTTCAACCCATGGAACTTTTATCTAGACGGATCAAGCTCCAATTTATCCAAATATGTTCTCCTCAAGCATGCTAAAGAACTTGGCATGTTTAGGTGGTGAAAGAGAACCTTTTCTATTCAAAAATGACAAAGATAAGAGGTTGTATCACCTCTATACAATTTTCTAAGTATTGTAAGCATGCCATTGTGAATTTCTTCTACATTTGAACAATCAGTTTTGTCTTTATCTACTAACAACCCCAAATCCCATCCATGTATTGAACATGGACATTGTATTTTATCTTTTGAGGCTTGCATTTCCTGTTTCCTGAATAAAGAAACATCCAACTCCATATCCACAATAAGACACTTATTATTTTCATATTCAATGCATTCGACCGAACATGCAGTGTACTCAAATCAATGAATGCAGAGGATATAATCATTCGATTTCCTCATGTCTATCATCTATAACAAAAAACAACCACATGTCGTTGTAGTAGTTGTCAGGGCCATGGAATTCAACAAACCAATCGTCATCTCATTTCTTCCACTCTCGGGCGCCTTTAATGAATGGAATTTCGAGAATGGATTACAATCAATAGAAGACATTGTATCTATAATTGGAGTATAATATATTAAAAATTACTTCACATATGGATTAATTTTTGTTCTCACCATATGTTAATGAATGAAAGTATTAGCCTTTGCGATCACCAATCTCTATAATACTTTACTTTTTATCATTGGTGAGAAATCAAAGTAAACATAGCTATTGTTAGGATTTGACCGAACATGACATCTAACCTTCAACTGACTACCATGAATCATATTTTGTGGATCACAACATTAATACCGGAAACTATGCAAAAAAGTTCTTGACAATTAACACGCAACATATTTTGGAAGTATTATCCGTTGTATGACAACCATCCAAGTTGTGTATATTGCATGAAAGGAAACGTTTGAAAACATAGATGTTAGTGAGAGAAAGGATTTAATTTGACATATGAATGGACAATTTTTAATATTACTTATTAGTAATTTACACCAATTAAATGGACTATCTTAAAGGCCATTAAGATTCAATCTCCATAGATAGTAGAAAAGAATAACGTAGCTACGCCTAGGCTCAAGAATGAATTTATTTGAAAATAGATATATGATAACAAACAATGGTCAAGATTAGTGGTTACTAAGCTCCTCTGATTACCGATTTTCATTGTAAGCACTATATGTTCAACTGTGGACCGATATTGTTTTTAATGACAATAATTATATCATGTTGGCTAGAATTCACATGTCGGACCCAATTGCAACACTACATTTCAACAAGACGGATAAATACTTATGTATTTTACCTAAAATATATATCTGTAAATTATAAGCCATATTCGCTCATATCAAAGAAAAATCATAGCGACCGTTAAATTTTCTTAATTTCAAAATAACTATTGAATAAAAAATCATGGTCTAGCTTAGATAACTCTACAATCTTTAATTACCTCTAGTCATAAAAATCACTAGAAGTACAAAATTAGAATGATTGTTATTGTTAATGACTATAATTGTATCAAATTAGCCGCATGTTACCATGTGAAGCCAATTGTTGCACTACTTTCCATCCAGAGGATCAAGACTTTATCTTTGTATCAAAGGAATAAAATTTGGGTGATAGGTGCAACAATTTCTAAATTTGAGATTATATATAATAACAAACAATGGTAAAGCTTTTACGTCATTGGCCTCCTATCATTACCATTTTCCATTGTAATCGCTATCTGTTCAACTTTGGATGGTTAGTTCTTTTCATTGATTGCAAGTGTCACATATTAGGTAGACTTCACATGGTGGACCCAATTACTATGCTACATTCCATCGAGAGGAATCTAGTCTTATTTATTTCTCCTAAGATATATCTTTGAAAATTGTAATCCATATTCGTTAGTATCGAGTAAAAGGGTATTAATCTACATTACGCTCAAGAATTTATTAATTTGAAAATAACCATTGAATAAAAAATCATGGCATGGCTTAGTGGTCGCTACAACGATATCATTACCTCTTGTCATAACAATCACTATTTGTATAGCTTTAGATCGATTGTAATTGTAAATGATTAAAATGTTAACAAATTGTTCGTGTGTTACCTTGTGAAGCCAATTCCGCAATGTTTTCCATCAAGAGGATCGATACTTTCTATTCTTATCAAATAAAATACTTAGCGACTGCTAGCCTTCATTACTCATTTACAGAATAACTTTAGCGATTCTTAGGCTCAAATGATTTAGTTTTGAGAGGATTCAAGACTTATTTATTTCTCCTAATATATATCTTTGTAAATTATAATCCATATTTGTTTGTATAAAGGAAAAATCCTAGTGGTTGCTAGGCTTAAAAATATTTCAATTTCCATTTCATCTATTGATTAACAACTTGTGATATAACTTAGAGGTTTGTCAGGATCCTCTCATTACCTATTGTGATATTAATCACTATCTTTACATCTTTAGAATGATTGTAATTTTCAATGATTATAATTGTTTCAAATCAGCTGCAAGTTACCTGGTGGAGCCAATTTATGCACTACGTTCTATTGAGAGGGATCATGACTTTTTGTTCAGTATCAAAGAAAACTTCTAACCGCTAAGCTCAATTACTAGTTGAAAGGAATAATGTAGCGACCACTAGGCTCAACAATTTCTTATTTGTGAATAGCTATATTATAACAAACAATGGTCTAGCTTAGCACTGCTAGGATCCTATCATTATCACATGTCATTGTAATTGTATCATTTTGGGTGGAATTTAGATGGCAGCCATAACTTCTACACTACATATTTATCTCGCACAAGATATATCTTTTTAAATTGGAATCCATATATACCCTTGAGAGTAAGTGATATTTATTTTAGTTTTGATAAGATAAATCATTGCACAACAATTACTTAATTTGGAAATATTGATACAATAACAAATCATGATATAGCCTAGCTTGATCACTAGCTATATACCAGTACATCTTGTCATTGTAAAAACTATCTTTACAACTTTGAGGAGCTACTTGTTTTTCATTGTTTTAATGCAAAAAAACACCTTCTAGGATTTCAAATTTTCATGCCACATGTCGTCATTTTAATGGTAGCTATTTATATTATAATATCGTGGTTTCATATAGTTTCAAAATATTTTATTATTCATTTCTTTACATTTAAATTTCATAATAAATGTGTCAATTATAATGTTTTCTAACTATTAGGTTCAAAACATGCCACGTGGACAAGTATAATTGGATAATTATTTTTCATTTACGCACTACATCTAACATTGTATAGGTCGATTTTGATAAAAATAAAAAATGTGCCTATACATTTGTACACTTTATTTCATTTATTTTATTACAATATTATATTTTTATTGTGTTTCAACTATTTTAAGCTATAGCCACGTGTCGTTGTTTTACTGGTTGTTATTTATATTATAATATCGTGGTTTCATATTATACTAGTTTCTTTACATTTTAATTTCATAATAAATGTGTAAATTATAATGTTTTCTAACTATCAGGTTCAAACTTAACATGTGCACAGAGTAATTGGAGAATTATATTTCATTAGCGCACTACATCTAACATTATCTAGGAATTTTTTGATTTAAAACAATAAAAATAAATGTGCCTATAAAATTAATATAATTTATTTCTAATGTTTTATTATAAGTTTTATTATGTTTCAACTATTTTAGGCTATAGCCAATAACAAAAGGCATTGTTTTCAATATTGTTTATTTTTGATATCCCACACCTCTTCTTAATGAGTGGAAAATTAATTATTTGAATTGCAAATTCCCCGCATTTTTGAGAATTTGAAATTTCAATATTAACACAATTTCCCCGCTCGATTTTAAAAATTCCATATCCCGCACTTTTTATATTTTCAAAATTTGTAACGTGGTGTGCTAGAAAAAATATTAAATACCCTAGAGAACTAGTTTTTAGGTTTTTGTTTTTTCGGTCTTATAGAACAACAACTCATGTTATCATATAACAATAGGATAAAGCCGTAGATTACATGGCCAAATGCAAGAATATCGGTCGTTTCGGCCATGGAACAATCATGCATTAATTATAATCTCATTTGTGGATTAACAACAAGGAACAATCAGCGATAACAAAAAGGGTGCTCGCACACTAGGGAAGCAAAAAGGGTTACTGAGAAAAATAACGTAGATAGTTAGCTCGAAGCAGCGATCGATGGTGTAGACACCAAAATTGGGCCACAGTCCCCTTGGTCCCTAGTCAAATAATTGGCTCAAACATAGTCACCTAACTAAGGCCCCTTCCACCCCACATCATTATTAATTTAATTAATTAAATTAAATTAATATATATATATATATCCTCACAATATTTATTATGTAATTACCTTAATTTCTACCCCACCACCTCACCTAGACACCTCATCCAGCCACCTCACCCTAGACCTATTCTTGGCATGTTTCCATAACCAATAATAACTAAGTCTTACTTGCCTTAATGAGCTAAGATTTGGTCTAACCCTAAAATCTCTCTAACCACATTCCCACTCATTAGAAGGGAAGTTTCCATTCTAATCCATGAGAACAAAACTAATTAGGCCCAAGAAATTAGAAAGATCTTCCCATTTTAGTAAACCTAGGGAATCTCACCTTAACCGATGCGGTCACCCCTAAACCGACATCAGTCAACCCGGAACCGTCGTTGGTTACCATTTATTCACCTAAACAACCTTGTTTTTGGGTTGGCACATTCTGAGAGTAGGAGGATGAGAAGAGAGCTACATGTAAGGAGAACCAGAGTCTTTTCATGCACCCAGACATCCACAGCCAACACCAGGACAGATCCAGAGGTATTGCATCCACATAAGCATTCAGGGAGCACTATTGTGGCACCAAACACCATTCTTCTGATCAAATTCCATCACCATTCAACCATCAAGTCTGTACCATAGTAAGTATACCTTTTACTAGCATAGTCTATTTCAGTATAATAGTCTTGTTACTTTTGTTATCAATTTATACTTTGCATGTTCTTTTCCAATCTTCTACCTACTTGTAGACTCAATCGTTCCTCTACCCACACCAATAAATCACCCATTTTTGCCTCCCATACCCCTCTCAAAGTATACCTGAGACCTTTACAGACCTCCGCATCCACCCTTCCATCTCTGTTTAGCTCCATTTCAATCCCCACAATCAGATATTATCAAATTCCTTTCACCCCGACCTTACCTTCACTGATTATCCATGACTTTCGTTGGTCCCTTCTAAACCATCATCGGTTATACCCGAACGACATCGTTCTATGTTTTTACACCTTTTCCATTAAACACAGCCTAACCTACCTTCTACCAAGTGACCCAAACAACCCAAAACCATACCCTGACTAGTTCTAACACCCTGACAACTACCTACCCTTCAGATCTGACTATAACCTAGCCTATTATATTATATTTTCTTATTTTGATTGAATGAGATACCTAAATCATATCAACTACAGTAGGACTTTACTTATTTCTCGCATTAAGTTATTTTAAATAGTGGATTGATAGCCATCTAGGGAGTATCACACTTCCCGGATCTAGCACACGCTAGGTAATCCCATTGTCATATATTATTTAACTATTCTTTGGTGGTATTGTTTTCTATAACAGGTAGTTCCTCCTAGCCAAAAGGAAGCTCTCACAATTGGCACTTGATCAAGAAGTCAGGATGCAGGCATCAACCTCCAACCAACCCATTTAATAGGTATTCCTCCTTGGCCCTTACCCTTATCTGTTTCGTCATTCAAAATGTAAAGAAAATGGTGAAACATTTTGGCACACTGCTCAGTGGGACCCATCAGGGGTTCTATTGCATTTTCTTCATTCCTAGGCAAAAGTTGTGTGTTTTTTTCCCTTCAAAAAGCTTACACATTAATCTTCTTCCTTGGTAATCTTCTCTTCTTTCTAATTTCTCTAAAGGATACATTTTCTTTTGGTGCATTTAAAAAGAACCATTCTTCTTGCTTTTTGCATTTAGTGAAAGAGCATACCCTCTCCTATTCACTATTTGTGTCATCGAACATAATCTTTCGATTTGGGCTTAAAATTGGTTGCATTACATTCGATTTGTTGCATTTAGCTCACATTAAAATGAGGGCAACCTATATATCTGGAAGTCATGCCCACTGATGGTTGACACAAAGAATCATAGAAAGCACATTCTCTCTCTCTCGTGTCTTACCAAACTTGCACAAAAATTAAAATATACACATCTTTCTTAAACAACATCTTACCTAGGAACACCTGTCCACGATCATATTGGTAGGTACTCCCCAACTCATTGCCTTTGTCGAGTCATCATCTTAGAGGACGGCCCACCCCCGCCATAACATACCTGAAACCTCTCCTTTTAGATATCCTTCTTTGTAGGACGCCTTCCTAACCAAAAATTCTATTCTAAATACACACAGTTAGTTCTAAATAGCATAAGATGAACACACATAAAGAAAAATCACTCTTAGGATCATATTTTTCTTAGCATTCTTCTTGCTTTGCATTTTGAGGTGTGAGGACACGATTCCACTTTTTTTTTTTTTCCTTACACACCCCCCATCATAGTTGGAGTATTCTGACTTTATCTGAGTGTGTGCCAAGGCCCATCTTCTCATTCTCAAATTCTTGAGTTTGATTCTTCATTTGGTTTAAATCACAACCCATTTTTCTTCATTTTTGTCTCAATTTCACTATAACCGGCGTCGATCTAGTGACTATCTTCGGTTTTCATCTAACCATCATCAGTTAAACCTAATCGGTGTCGCTCTCGACTTTTGGGTTACTTTGTCTGATAGTCTTCATTGATCATTATGTTCTCATTTTTGGCCCTTTGGGAAACAACATATTTTATCGATATTGTATTATGCTCTATTGATATTACCATCATACAAAAAACATCTCCTTATACACATAAACCTTATTTCATTTTTGAAATTGGGGAGTTTTTTCCATAATGAACCGGCATCGGTTTGTGTAACCATCATGTCAGATTTTTCTGAAACCATCACTGTTAAATCGACCATCGTTAGTGTCTATATTTGGTTTTCCAAATCCAAATATTAACCAAATTCACCCTCCTAGACTCATTATTTTCTGTCCTGCTATTTTTTGTGTCATCTACAAAATACAGTCTTACCAAGTCAACACTTGTTCACATGGTGTTGACTCACAGCCAGACTAACGCCCTCATATTCCATGTTATTCGTCAACCACTCCCACCTAGTCCCTCACCACCTTCCATCCTATCACCCATGGATCCAACCTTACCTACCACCATTGCTACGAGATGACGAAGAATTTTCACGAATCCTTGATCAGAATCCCGTGGCCTTACAGTTATACCTTTCCCACTCTTCCACCCAAGACTCCTCAGGTCAGTTGATATACAACATACATGTATCCATCTCTCCTTCCCTTATTCCTAATTCTACATCATCCCCTAATAAGTGCGGCATTACCCTCACTGATTCACCCCGGTAGTTTCATTTTCATAGCTAGGACCCATACCCACCATGACCATTTGCATCTATAGTATCACTCACATATCGTATTTGTTGTCCCTCATCGACCACCTAGGCCATGTATTCCGGTCCACACACATTGTCGACAAATACCCATTACAACACAACTACCCATGGTGTTAGTGACCCCTACTCCATTCAGAATATTTTCCTCTCCATCCCACAAACACTACCCCCAATCGCTACTAAATTCACGATGACCATCCCACCTACATACATACTATCAACAACCCCTATGATCTCGAAAATAATCGATTATTACTACTTGATTGTGGACCCTTGTAGGCTTTAATTATTTACCGACAATTTGCTCCTTTTAAGTAATCAATTTTAAAATAAATGTAAGACAATAAGATAATTACACAAAGATTGATTACGGAGTTTGATAATTGCCTACGCCTCTCGGTTTTGTGGTGAACTGTTCCACTAGTCAAAACTTGTAAGTTCAATAGTACTTTCACAAGAATAACTAATGGAATTTTACTTTCCTATCGTACACCATGTAATTCAAAAACTTCCGATGATCGGTCGAATTGTTGTTCCCCTTCTTGATGCTTAATCTCCTTCGACTTCGATCAGCCTTCCCAACGCTATCAATGCAATGCTTAGCACTCGGTCGACAATCCGGGGATTTGCAAGTAATTGGTGTGGCTCAATGGGCCTATTGGGTAGTTTATAATTTACTCCCAATCACAAATATTTCGTCTACTATTACCTAAAATAATAGGCCAATAAACAATATTTGTTGACACATCTCACAAATAAGCTTAAAAATAATAAGCTTCTCGGAGTAATGTGTGTCCTTTACAATAGAATGGGTTCCCTATTTATACAATTACCATTTATCCTAAAGCTAAAAATATCATAGCCCATAGCATAGTTGATGGGATAGGCTTATCTCCATTTTTGGCGGATTGCATTGTTAATGGGATAAACAATCCCAATTTGGCGCATTTGCATATGAAATGGGATTAACATCCCCATGTTAGTAGCTAAAGGTGAAGTGGGGCGGTTTGCATATTGAAGTGGGTGTAATATCCCACATTTGGTGGCATTTTTATTTGGGTAAGGTTTAATAACCCTTATCCCCTCCATTCTTCACATGGATAATACCACGCATGGCTTTAAGCCCCCAACAACCGCTTCATCACCTCCCTTCCACGTGGACACTTCCACCGCTTACCACGATGTGGTCATATCTTAAGCATTGGTTTTGCGGTTTAATACTAATGTATGAACATTAATATACCGGTTGACATATACATATGTGTGGCATAGGAAATTGGAATGTAGTGGACTTACCAAGTAAATATAATTTCGACCCATGTAATGTGGTATGGAAATAATTAAATGATCAATAACATATATTCCAATTTTTGTCTCTGATAGGCAAATCAATCGTAATTTATTTGATTCATGGTACCAAGCCATGTGGTGGCTTGTAGACCCACCATGTCAATTTTGATAATACCATAGTCCACACACGGTGGTCGGGCTCCCCCTCGTAATAAAAGTTTAGCCTCTTGTTTCAACGTGCCATTCCATTCCATGATTGTCGACGACCGGTGGTTAAAACCCCTCCAATTTCACCAACTCCTTTTTGCCACATGTCGTAGTGTGATTGGTCCAATATTGACCAATTGACCAGAGTTGACTTTCCTCTTGACTGAACTTTGACCGGACATAACTAGAGCTCTCGATGTCCGTTTGTCACATTCTCATAGTCATTGGAAAGATCTTAAGATGATCTTCTGCACTAACACCATTTAGGGATGTTTAGGGAACTTTCAAAAATGATCCCCAATGATCACCCTATCTCATATATCACTCATTCGGATACATACCCTCTATGTCAGGTCCCCTATTCTCAACCTCTCTATTCGGAATAACCATACAATGGAATTCCACCCATGTCACAGTTCAATACCATCCCCCTTATGCCATAGGAGGAACCCTTCCACCACAACCTACCAATGACCTCATCAAGTTAATGATGGAAAAGATGTAGACACTAGAAGCATCGGTTTCCGGCTCACGTAATTCCCTCACCTATGATGAAATTTGTAATGAGCCTATTCACCTATCCATTCCTATTCGACCATACCCCATACATTGGGAAATGCCAAAATTCAACCGCTTCAATAGCAAAGAAGACCCACAACAACATTTGTGGTCCTTTAAACATGGGTGTTACCTAATTTCCCACGATGACACTTTACTTCTGAGGACTTTCCCAATGTCCCTGACAAGACCTGCATTGGAATGGTACAGTGGGCTACCAAGACACTCCATCTACTCATTTAATCAAGTAGCCCAAGCCTTCCTAGATCACTTCTCCATCAACATTGTTAAGAAGGTTACCATGACTGATCTTTATTCCACATGATAGTATGACGATGAGTCTATCACTGACTTCGTCGCTCACTCGGATACCTAATTAACTAGCTCACATTTCAATTACCCCAAACTAAAATCATAGACCTAGTTATTTACTTGGGCTTATGCTAGACACATCTCTCCAACCCCGTAAGTATAGACCTTTCACAATTTTGACAAGGCATTCACCATGGCATGGAAATTGGAAATTTGTGTTATCGAAGAGAAGAAGATTCAACTTCATAACAAGAACATTGCGTTCAAATCAAATGATGCTTCTTCATCTTTGAAACCCCAAAACAACTATTCAAAACCCAAAGGATCTTCCAATGCCATAATTCTCAAGGCTAGTACCCCTCATCAATCAAACTCAGCCAAACCCCCTTCTAATCTCTCTCCTATCCAAGCTTTCTAGTTTAGATGAGAACAATGAAAGTACACTTCCATAAGAGAATCTTATTCTTCTATTTTGGAAAATCTTGTTAAGGCTGGTGCCATTACCCTTCCACCTATAAAACCACATACTTGGTTTTGATCCTAAGTGACCCATGCCCGCATGGTATAAGGAACATGACTTCTACAACTATCATCATGTCAAAGGTCATAATAACAATAACTACATCACCTTCAAGAATATCATCCAAGAAATGTTAGACAATGAAGATCTAGTCTTGGATAGCCCAAATGCACCCGCTAACCAAAACCTACACATCTTCAAGAATCCATTCCCTAATCATGCCCCATCTTCCAACCAAGTTGGTGATACCTCAAATAATGATAGTAATGTCTCACGAGGTCCACGCTATTTTTGATGACATATCATTTGCTTCCCAATTGCCTCATGTTCCTTCCATAGATGAAATATTAGCCTGAGCTCCCCTACCTACACAAGAGACTATTTCATCTACTCCTCCACCCACAGAGGAACCACCTTCACTTCCTTCTTCACCCATGGAAGATCCTATAATTATCACATTGCCTTTGACCCCTCAAATATCCAAACAATTGTCAGTGGCACCTCTCCTACTCATAGAAGATGCAGGTCTGCCGCCTACACCAACACAAGGAGAGTCCACTTCATCTAGCCCATCCTCTCCTCTACCCATGGAGGATTCTATAGAAGTACTAGTGCCTTTAGATGACCACTCACCATCGGACCTTCAAGAGCCTATTGACCTACTTTCATCTCTCTTACCCACAGAGTCCGAGGCTAGCCATTTCCCTATATCTCAAACACATTTTACGGGATTGCCACTGATCCACATCGGCCCCACTTACAATAGCACCATTTTCATGCTTGGCCAATCACTTGGATTATGTTGATAGAGCCTTACTTTGGGGATGCCTTCTACTTCTTGTTTCAACACAAATGCAGTTGTCACTCAGCTGACACCTCCACTATCTATCCAAAAGTGTTTCGAGTAACCAAACCAAACACAACCACAACTATTGCAATACCTTCCATGTCACCACCCATGGCCCAACTCACACCTCTTCCCATAGCCCAACATACATCTACACCCAAACACCTACCCACGCCTATATCATCTCCCTTACCTAAACCTATCACTACCTTAGGGGTCATACCGACAGCTAGCCTTACTCACCCACCCATCAAATTAGATTTAGCCACATCTTCCAAAACTAACACTAAACTTAACTCGACCCCTAAAAAGAAGATCCAACCTCCTAGACCTCATACACCAACCTCACCTACCACACCATTCTCATCTTCACCCCTTCCATCCATCCTAGGACCTCACCCCTTGACCTTGGCCAAGAAACCCCCATCCACTGGTAAACCAAGAATACGCAAGTAACCCATTTCCTCATCACAGACCTCTAATATACCCAAGTGACCCACATAACTTCCACCCTCACCCATAACCTTCTTACCACCCATACCTCCACTACCATCAATAACTTCCTCACTACCCATGACACTTTCTTCCCTTTCACTCACACCTCCTGCCCAACCCACACCACCTACCTCCACAACACCTCGGTTACCCCCATGGGTAACCTACCCTCTTCCACCATCAGCTTTTCCCTCCACATCTCATACACCCATATCACCTTTTCCCAAAAGGATGCAACCTAAAGCTAAAAATCTGCTATCCTCCAATAAGGTAGTTAAACCAACCAAACCTTCCATCGTCAGTTCTTCTACCATGCCCCTACCCAAGAAGATATGACCAACACCTAAGACCATGCCACACACCAAACTAGTAGACCAACCTACTCCCCCTCTTGTAAAGACTCTTCCTCCACAATCATCCGCACCTACACCCAAACCCACATTCACCTCCCATTGTGATCCACTAGCAGGGTCCTACGCCAAAATCCTAACCAATCTCCTCGAAACTTCTGTCATCACATTACCACCTCTTAGACCTTATGACCCACTCAAACCCAAACCAAAAGGGTTTGATGAAACCAAAATTTGTGCCTACCATCATGTGCCAGGACACGATGTAGAGAACTATAAGGCTTTAAAAACCACTCTTGTCTAATTGTGTCCTCCCAAAGAAAATTTTGACGATGATGATCTTCTTGATGAGGACCCCATTTCACCTTCACCAATTTCCACAAATCTTCTCCCATTACCTACTCAACGACCAAAATCTCCACCCCCACAACTCTTGATCCACCCCGAGATTCGAGATCAACATGGTTTGTATAAGAGAGTTGGCCAAACCACCACCAAAATGCCAATGCGCCCTACTCATTTCACAACTCATATTTCCACTAGGATTGTATCCCTCATGCCACTATACCTTCCATGACACACCCTCTTCATCCACATCCCCTCATATTAACATGATCAACATTGTCACCTATGCTCAGAAAGATAAGGGAAAAGAAAAAGTAACTGGCCCATAACCAACCTTGTACCCAACATACCATCCGCACCTATACCCAAATTCATCATTCGAGGTCCTACATATCCTATTTCGATGGGGTCACACATCACACAATGCTAAAACAACTACACCAATCCCCCCTCAAAATGTCTTTATATGACCTCGTCCAAACCTCAGAGTCACATTGTCAAGCCCTCATAGAGGTCCTTCAATCTATTGAATTCTTACCAAATGAACCCACACCCTTTTAGCCTCCATCATTACCCCTCACCATGTAGACTCATCACTAGATATTTGCCTTCCCCACTCCTCTACCTACTCACCAAGTGGAATCCCTTAGCTTTTCATATGGAAGAGATTGTTCCCTTCGGTCGATGACCTCGACCCCACTCTTTTCATCTCTGTCTTTATCGATAATATATGCATATGACGTGTTATGATCGATGGTGGTGCTAGCATTAATATCATCTCCTCCCATGCATATGACCAAATGCAGATACCTGCCAATTACATGCATGGTAACCCTGTTATGTTGCATTCCTTCAATGATGCCATGACCTCTACCCTAGGTACCATTGTTCTCCATGTCCACGTGGGCCCCCGCACTTTGTCCAGAACTTTTCTATGTTCTAGAAGGAGAGTTCCAATATAACTTGTTGCTTGGCCAACCTTGGATCTATGCTATGGGTTGTGTCCCTTCAACTTTACATCGATGCCTCAAATTTGAACATGAGGGACATAATTACACCATCCCTGCCGACCCATCACCTTTCAAGACCTGTAACATGCTATATCAGCCCAATGATGTGCTTGTGCTGGTCAAGGCATCTGCCACTATCACCACTTCACCTTCACCCATGATCCCATCCACTAAAATTTCCACTACTTCTTGCTGCATCTAACCTTGCTATCCCCACTGCAGCTATAGCCTCTACCACTGATGCACTTGTTTCCCCAACATCTAGTGAGCCATCTATACCCGCTACCCACATACTAACTACTAATCCCTTAGAAGGTGTTTTTCAATGCCTCACTCTAGGGGAATACCTCCTATACAATATTGATACCTTCCTCACCCCACAAGAGTATGGGAATCTACGTCAACATCCCAGCTATGAAATCCACATTAGTGATGTTTTTCCTTATGGCCCTCCCCACCTCCAAAAAAACCTAAAGTATGGGGACTTGATATTTCCGCCTATAAATGTGAACCTCCATCCCAAGCCCAACCATTTTCATCCGACCTACACTCCCTCACTAACCACTGCTTCACTCACACTTTCCTCCACCGGTGCACGTGGAAAGGATTTGGCTTCAGATTTTATGAACAAGGCCGCCATATTGTCATTTCTTGTACCTCTCGTAAACACAATGACCGTAGTGGCATTGGTTTTGACACTCCACCCTCTAAGAAGGTTTGTGTCAACCTTATCTAGGAAGATAAATCTTCCCCTCTCATTCACCCACATTACCATCTTCACCCACGAGTCCATAGATCCCGAATCTATTCCTCCTAACTTTTTTTTTTTGTAAACACCATTTCCCTAGGACTTTGACCTATCAATATGATGGCGAGGCTCCTTCTTCTCTCCCATTCCTATATCCTGACATGATCGATGATGATATGCCTTCAATTAACGTCGTTCAATGTTAGGATAATGAGTCCATCCTCACCTACCTTATTGCAGAAGAATCTTATAGTCATCGGTTGTTACCCTCTGAGATGCAAACAATGTTGAATGAATCGACCATCAAAATCAACATTAACTTTCAAGACGACCTGCACATTCTAAAGATCATCCAATCCTTAGACGCTACTAAACAAGAAGCCTTCACCTCTTTCCTTCGGGACCATAGTACCACATTTTCCTAGTCCTATGCCGATATGCCTAGTAATTGCCCAAAATCGTGGTTCACAATATCATAACCATTCCTAAGGCCAAACCCATCAAACAAAAGTTGTGGAAAATGCATCCTCACATTGCTCTTTTGGTCAAAGAAGAGCTTTAGTGCCTTCTCTCGGTTTCCTTCATTCTACCCATTGATTATCCCCAATGGATTTCTAACATCATTCCTATCACAAAGGTGACGGGGGACTCCGCATTTGCATGGATTTTTGTGACCTCAACCTCACCTATCCCAAAGATAATTTCCCACTACCAGGCATTGACCAACTAGTTGATCTCACCACTGGCCATGAAATGTTATCGCTCATGGATGGTTTCTTGGGATACAATCAAATATTACTAGCTCTCCGAGGATCAACACAAGACTACCTTCATCACCCTTGGGGGACTTTTTGCTATCGAGTCATGCCTTTTGGCCTTAAAAATGTTGGTGGTGCTACATACATGAGAACCATGAATTACATCTTCCATGACATCATGTATCACATATTGGAATATTATGTTAATGATCTGATTTCCAAATCCAAGCATCGAACCGAACACCTGCCCATTCTTAAAGTCATCTTTGACTGCCTCATCAAGTATTATGTTTGTCTTCAACCAAAAAGTGTCTTTGCGGTACTTTTAGAAAACTCCTAGGTTTCATCATTTCTTTGTGTGGCATAGAAGTCAATCATACTAAATTCAAGGCTATTATTGAAATTTCGCCACCCACTAATCTCCTTCAACTTGCAAGCCTACAAGGAAAGTTGCAATCAATTCGTCATTTTATCTCGTGTAAGCTTTTGAAATCTGTTGTCAACCATTCCATCATCTTCTCAAGAAAGATGTTTCATTCAAATGGGACGTTGAATTCCATAAATCCATCAAAGCCTTGAAACAATACTTCTTTAACCACCCAGTGATCATCCCTCCTAAGGATGGCCATCCCTTCTACCTATATATTTCGCCATCGACCATTATCTAGGTGTCATGCTCACCTCATCACGATGACCAACACCGAGAGCAAGCTGTTTATTACATGATTTATAACCTTATTAACTACGAAAATAGATATACCCATGCCGAAAAACTTTTCCTAGCCTTAGTTTTTGTCACCACCAAACTCCGCCATTACCTACTCAACCACAAAACCTTCATTATTACTAATACTGACCCATTACATTATATGTATGCCAAACCTTATCAAACTCAATGTGTGGCATGTTGGCTTATGCTTCTGGCCAAACTAGACCTTGAATTTATCCATCAAGGGCTAGGCTATCACCGACCAATTGGCCGATGCACCTATTTCAAGAATCAACCCTCTAACTTTGACTTCCTAGATGAGTCTATAGCTACCCTTTCCCTAGACAAACCCACTTACCAAATGACACTCTTCTTCGATGGATCTAAGTGTCAGTGTGGGGGTGGGGCTGGTGTTATCCTCATTCCACTTGATGGTGAACCTATTCCTTTGTCTTTCAAACTTAATTTTTATTGTACAAACAATATTGCTGAATACGAAGCACTCGTATTAGGTCTCCAAGTTGCTTATGCCTTAGATGTTAAGTTAATCAACATCTTTGGTGATTCTTAGTTGGTCATAAACCAATTCAATGGTATATACCAATTGTTATAATGAGATAATTCAAAAATATAGGCATCACGTAGACATAATTTTTACCACCTTTGCCGTTATGCACTTCAAACCTCCCCATCTTCTACCAATAAATTTACGGATACCATGGCTTGCTTGGCTTCTCGGATACCCTGTTTCACCCATCGACTCTAAAATATTTGTCACCATACAAAGGATAATATCACCCTCTTATTTACCTCGTGAAGTTTACTCCGCCATAACCATTACCCCGACCCACGTGACCTTTGGTATAAGCAATATGTATACTATCCTTCCCTTTCCATTCTACCCGCTGATCTCACTCGTAATGGACAATGTGCATTTCTTAAAAGTGTCTCCGTTATGCCATCATGGGTGGTCTTCTTTACAAGTGTGGTTTTGATGGAATTCTCTTACGATGCCTTACAAGCTCCAAAATTCCTTACACCATTAAGGAATTCCACGATGGAATTTATGGAGGTCACTTTAATGGTTTGGCTATTGCAAAATACATCCTTCACTTAAGCTATTATCGATGAACCTAAATTGATTGTTGTGATTATTTCAAATGTTGCATGAAATTCTAGCAATATGCTAATCTCCATCACACACCTAGTCATGCCTTACAGGTCACACGATACCTTTGGCCTTTCTCTCAATGGGGTTTGGATCTTATCGGTGAAATCAACCCCCATTCTTCACAACGCCACCAATGGATCATAACCACTACCGAATACTACACTAAATGGGTAGAAGCCATTCCCCTCATTTCTACCAAATCCGAGAAGATATGTGAATTCATCAACCATCACATCATTTGTCATTTTGGTGTCCCTCACCGCATTATCACTGATAACGGAAAACAATTCAAAAACAAAACCCTACGTAAACTATGTGATGCTTTTGGCATCAACTTAGTTTCTCATCACCTTATTACCCACAAACCAATGGTCAATTCGAATCACACATTCTTTTTCCTTGTGGGATTATCATAATAGTATTCACACTTTGACTATTGCCTAGTATTCCCTTTCTCTCGGTCTACGATGGTACTCGAGGTTGTCTTACCTTTTGAAGTCCAGATTCCATCTCTCTGCATCTCACTACAAGACATGCTCAATGACGATGAATTTCACCAGGATTTTTTCACACAACTTGAGTTATTAGATGAGTGTCATCTCAATGCTCTTGACCATCTCCAAATCTACCAAAAATGTATCAAATGTGCTTATGGAAAACATGTTCACGAATGAACCTTTCAGGTGGTGACCTCATCCTAAAGTAAAATCAACATGTAACCAAAGAGGAGAAAATTAAACATGGAAAATTTTCTCCTAATTGGCTTGGACCCTATATCATTACCCATGCCTATGGATCAGGTGCTTATTGTTTGTCTTCACTCGAAGTTAAACCCAAACCTGAGCCCCTTAATGCCTTACATCTTCAACCATTTTATTGTTGATATCAAGTCTTATATCACTTTTTGTATGTTGACTCATCCCTTAAATGTTGTTCACCTTCCATATTACCCATTTTTGAGGATCTGTGACTCAAAAAGAATCATGTTATTTCCGACACCTTTCATCCCTATCTTCAATATAGTACCTTAGCTCTACTCATAGCATAATTCTCATGGATACTTTTCATCTTCTTCAAGATGGAATCCATGGTTTTTCATCACTGAAGCCACCTCTTTCATAGTTAATCTTTGTGTCTTACGGTCTTGTCTTCTAAACAAGAACCTAATCATCCTCTATAGTCTTTTCCATGACTTAAACTTCTAAAAACAAAAAGGGATACAACTCCTTGAGTCAAACTTCTAGCAAAATATGACTCCCCCAAAAGGGACATCTCTTCACTCTAAATTCCACTACTATAAATAGACTTTTCCCTTGAAGGACAACTATATCCAGTCATTACAAAAATGTAATAAATATCCCAAAGCTTCCCACATCGATCAGCTTCACAAAGACCTCAAGGAGATAATATACTCATCCCATATAGACTTTCCGCCTTGATTAGTTTATTAAAAACAAATAAACAAATTTAGAAAAGGATGAAATTTTTTCCATGGACTTTCCTATTTTGGATTCTGGGTTTCTTGTTCCAAAAAACACGTCATCTTACACAAAGTTATGTTACACCTCCCATTCTCACCTCCTTTCCTTTTTCACCTAAATTCCTTGTTACTCAAGGGACTTGCCGCAAATGCAACATTTTATGATCATGCAACTTTCTTCACCCTTATAATGGTCCATTATTCAACACCTTTAGGTTCTTATGTTCATAAGCCCCTCTTAGGTATGCATTGACTCATTAGGGTTCTTATCAAATTAAGCAGCTCTTTACAACCTTGTACCATTCACCTTCCTCATTACTTATTGATTATCCTATACATGACCAAATTCTCAATACATATATTTAAAAATCACTCAACCATGCCTACGACCTAAACTCAATCATACCTATAACCTAGGTTCAACCATGCCTCATGATGAGGCCATAATATGTCTGATTAATGTATAATATATGATCTCATCTTACTCTCCTTTTGATTAAGTTTGATTGCATTATGTGACTTTTAGTTGATCTTATATGAGTTAGGATGTAACTATCTATCTTTTGATTGATTGTGATCCTAATGTTAAAAATCTCATAAATTCTGACATAGTGTGTGTTTAAATTTAGTTTTGTAATAATGCAGTCTAATCGATCAAGGAAATGAAGTAGGTGGTTCGTTGATATGTGTTTGATAGTGTCTGTTCCTACAAATATTAGTCAATGAGGAATGTCCAAGCTAGTTATGGAAATCCATCACACAATCATCATTAGTTCTGGAACTTTCAGACTTAGTTCTAGAACCCCATCATTTAGTTCGGAAGTTTCGAACTTAGTTCAGAACTCAATATTTAGTTCTAGAATTTTCAAACTTAGTTCCGTAACTCTCATAGGTTTTGGTTCTTAACAATTTCCTATGGTTCTAGAACTTCTCCAAAGTTCCAGAACCAATGGGATTTATCTATTTTAAACCACATCCAGAGATTTTGCATCTACGACCCCTTCAATCATAAAGGATGAGAAGATTTTTGAACGTAGATCCAGGGAGAGTTATCCTGACTATCTAATCAACCACCATCTAACTCAGCATCTATTCTGGGCATGATTCGATTTCATCAGAATCATTGAGACAACTGTGATTGTAAAATGTATATAAAAGCAGACTTGCAATAGATAGATAATAAAAGATAGAGATATAGAATAGAGAAAAGAAATAGATTAAGTACCCAGATCCAGTATGTTGTAATACTAAATGTTTTTATCAATAAAATAGCCATTCTGATTTGAGAGAATTCTGAGTTGTTAAATCTTGATTCAAGGAGGAGTAAGGGCCCACTCCCCCAAGGACCAAGATATTTGTTTATTTGGTATTTATATTTCTTCAACAAATAGCTTAGATCTGTTAATTTTGGATTTCTTTAGTTCTTCCAGTTAAAATCTGTTGTATACTTGGTTCATGTAGGTGTTTAGATAAATCTTTATATTTCTTGCAATTGTTTTCACGCATTTTAATTTGAGTGTTTTTATTTCCAAAAGCAAGAGTGTTTACTTTCAGAAGCAAGTGTGTTTATTTTCCAACAACAAGTGTGTTTCCATTCTACATGGTGTGTTTCCTTTCAGCAAGCCTTTAGTGTGTTTTACTTTCAGCAAGTTTTCATAGTTTGATTTGAATAAGGTTTTACCAAGAAGTCCTTAAGACATTAAAGAGATCCCCCAGAAAATATAAAAATAGCTACAATCAACTACTAGATTAGTTAAAGTACTCTTGTTGCATATAGCTTTAGACACACCCCTAGTTCGATATGACATCAACAAGATGTTTATTAAATGAAGGGAATGATGACACCCATCATTTTTAGTGCCGTTTCTAGGGAACACTAGCTGGAATTTTCTAATTAAGTGTTAGCAAGAGAAACAAAACATACATCTAGTAGTTGAAGAATCTTCCCTACTATATCACAAAATATATGAGTAGACCAAGAGACTCATAGGGTAGATTCCTTCCAAAAACATCTTCAAAATAATTCATAACATCCTCTAGTAAAAATAAGGAAATTGATCAAGAATTGGAGGCACCACCATCCCCTATCAGACAAGAAACAAAATTACCATTTTTGGAATTCTTAGATCAATCACCTGAGGGGAGTAGAACTTTTAGGAAAAGGCTTATTACTCAAGATCCATTGAGGGTAAGTTTTGATTCTCAATTGAGTAGTCAACCTCCTACTCTTGATTTTTCACCTTCCCAAGGAATACAACTTACCACATTGATTGGGAGGAAAATTCAAAAATATTTTTGAAATGGCACGAGAAGCTGAGAGAGCACCTGATAGGACCTTTACCTATCCAATCCAATTGGGATATGATGACACATCAATGAAAAATATCTCACCTACACATTTACCCACCTTCAGAGGGATTTCATCTAAAGATCCTGACCAATTTCTGTTTGAATTCAAGGTACTATGTCAGACCTATGATTATAAAACAAATAATCAAAAACTCAAGTTGTTTCCATCCACTTTGAAGGATGCAAGTAATGAGGTGGTTCATGGGATTAACATCCAACTCTATTAGAACTTGGGCACAAATGGAGACTACCTTCCTAGATAAATACCAGGATTATTGTAGAGGGAGAAATAGGAAGGAAGAATTCTTCAAAATCAAGTAGGAAGAGGACGAAAATATAGAAGACTATTTAGACAAATTCCTCTTGGTTAGCAAAAGATGTGGATTTTTTCTTACAGATGAATTAAGTAAAACTATTTTTCTCAAAGGTTTGGATGATGAATCTAGAGAATCCCTTAACTTTATAGGAGGGGAGACATTGATCGAGATAAGAATGAATAGGATTAAAGAGATTTGTAGAAGCTATTCGTAACAAGAGGTGGACCTAGAAAAGGAAAATAAGTGAAAAGTTTGAATCCATATATGAAAAAACTAATGGATGAGTTAGCAAACTTTAAAACAAACATTTTAGTGCAATTAACGTCTACTATGGATGGATTACAAGCTAAAGAAAATTCCAAAACTGAACCATTGTCTATGTATTGTCCTAGATGCGGGAAGAAGCATGCATTAAGAGATTGTCCTTTGGATAAAAGAAATGTGTCTTATCTATGAATCTAAAGACCATGATCTTGATGTTTGTTCTTTACTTCCTATCATTAAAAATTAGCTTAAACAAACCAAAGGCCTCATCTACAACTGAAGAATTGAATTTTTTTTAGAGACAACCTAACCAAGGGTAGTTTATGCCAAGATCAGCTCCTAATCCATGGGCTGCTCAAGCAATACCAAAAATTGGGGACAACCACTTTCGGTACCTCAACCAAATTGGAACCCTCAAGATTGGGAAAATAAAGCTTGGTATGCTCAGGGACATCAACAACCATGGGTTGGTCAAGGAAATCCTTATGCTTGGTCACAACCTAGATGGAACCCTAATAATTATTCCCAAGGAAGAATATATCCTAATCAGAATCAACAGGCCATCATGGGATCCCCTACACGAGAATTCACAAATGCTAGAACATCCAAAGTAGAAAACCCCAAAAATAAAAAAACAACTCATGTTTATGGAACAGAACTAGAAAAATCAGTTGATTTACATGTTATGGATTGTAAGGGTATTCAAACTAGATCTAGGAAAATCATTAACAGTCCACCCCTTATAATCACTGAAATGAAAGAAGAAAATGAAAACCCTAGTACTGTTGTTCCAAAAGAGGATATAGAAAGAAAAGAAAAGGAACTAGATAGAAACACTACTGAGACTCCATTTCCTGAGAGATTTAAAGAAGATATAGAAATCAAGGAGTCGAGTTAGTCTCACAGAACTAAGGAAATCGAATATTAAAATACAATTGTTACAAGCAATTAAAGATATTCTAGAATTAAACAAATTAATCAAAATGTTAGGCATGAAAAATCCTAGAAGAAAGAAACAAGTATCCCAATACTATCAAAGTAGATAGGAAACTTGTTGATTTATTAGCAGGAAAATTATTACTTCCCAAATACGAGATCTGGAAGTCTGTTATTTTTGTCTCTATAGGAAATAAGGATGTAAATAATGTTTTGATAGATTTGGGAGCTGCTATCAATGTAATGACAAGTGGATACTCTGAAAACATTACCATTAACAGGTATACAACCTACTAATACCACATTACAGATGGTAGATCAGTCTGTAGCAAAAGCAGAAGGAATTATTAAAGACATGGTGGTTATGGTAGAGTCATAGGAATATCCAGTTGACTTCCTTATATTACAGCCAAAAGGTAAAACATTGGGTTATAACATTATTTTGGGAAGACCATGGTTAGCTACAGTTGTTGCTTTGATAGATTACGAGTCAGGGTGATATGACAATCTCGAATGGTAAGAACTCTAAACAAATTTTCTTATATCCTATTGCACAACATTTTACTAACAATCATGAAAAATTATGGATTGATTCTCCTAAAACTAATAAGAAAAATTTTTCTTCTTTGGCTATGATCACATTGCAGGATCATGTAAGAGAAGTAGAAGAGATGATTAATCCACCATTGGATGAGAACCTGTTGTCTTGATTGTAATCAGAAATATTTTTGAAACCTACAAACTTAGTTCCAGAACTCATGAACTTAGTTTTGGAACCTGCGAACTTAGTTCCGGAACCCGTGAACTTAGTTCTAGAACCTATGGCTATAGTTCCGGAACCACCACATTTAGTTTTGGAACCACGAAAACAGCAGTTCTCTTTGATTGAAAATAATTTCACTGGAGGAACGAGATTTCTCATGGGGAGAGGATGAATCAATAGCTTCAGTTTCAAGTACATTAGGAAGTGGTGAATAATTTTTGGAAAGTAGCAATGACGAGGAATTTGTCCTACAAAGAGATAAGTATCATAATTCTCATTATTGTCCTTTTTCCAGTATTCTGTCTCAAGGAACTTTTGGAGATGTTGCTACATACCATATGTTGTTACCACATTCATGTCCATTAAATACTTTAATGAAACCATTTCCACAAATCAGTTCATCACATATTGGAACCAAGCATGTTGAAATTCAACAGGTAAAACTTTAAACATTAACAACTAGTTGAAGGAGGATGAAGAAGCTAAATTGTTTGATGTTCTAAAAAATCATACTAAAGCTTTTTCTTGGGATTACAAATATATGAAGGGGATTCATCCAAGTATCTACACTCATCACATCTATACTGAAAACATTAAACCAGTTAGGTAGCCTCAAAGAAGGATTAACCCAACTTTAAGGGATATAGTCAAACAAGAAATTGAAAAACTATTACAAGTAGGTTTCATCTACCCTATCTCAGATAGCCAGTGGGTATCTCCTCTTGTAATTGTTCCAAAAAAATGGAAAATGGAGAATATGTGTTGACTATAGGGAACTAAACAAAGCCACAATGAGAGATTATTTTCCCTTACCATTCATAGATCAAGTCCTAGATAACCTTTCAGGTAAACAATACTTTTCTTTCTTGGATGGCTTTAGTGGGTACAATCAGATCAGAGTTGCTATTGAGGATTAAGACAAAACTACATTTACATGTCCATGGGGAACCTTTTCCTATAGAGTGTTACCATTTGGTTTATGCAATGCTCCTACAACTTTCTAGAGAGTTGTACTTGCAATCTTTGTTGATCTAACAAATGATTGTGTTGAAGTATATATGGATGACTTCATTGTACATGGAGATACATTTGAAGATGCTTTAAGAAATCTGGACAGAGTGTTAACAAGATGTGAACAACACAACTGTCTCTTAGTGATGAAAAATGTTTGATGATGGTGGATGAGGGAATTGTATTAAGACACCATATTTCACAAAAAGGAATTTAGGTTGATCAAAAAAAAATTAGGATCATTTTAGATTTACCTATCCCTCAGACCCCCACAGATATCAAATCATTTCTAGGACATACTAGGTATTATAGACGCTTTATAAAATATTTTAGTAAAACTGATGCCCCCATGTTTAATTTGTTAACCAAGGACTGTGAATTTATTTAGAATGAAAAGTGCCAACATTATTTTGAAGAAATTAAAGACAAATTAATCAAGTGCCCCAATATTGAGAGGTCCTAATTGGGAAAAGCCATTTCATATCCAAACAGATGCCTCAAATTATTCCATTGGTGTAGTATTGGGACAAATTGATGAATAAGGAAAGATGTATGCCATTTACTATCTTAGCAAGAATCTTACTCCCACGAGAAAAGAATTACACCACCACTGAAAAGGAATTTTTCGATGTAATTTATGCAATCAATAAATTTAGACATTATATTACATTGTACAAGATATTTGTATACATAGATCATTCAACAATTAAGTATTTAATGAACAAACTAGTGGTTGGAGGAAGAGTCATTAGATGGTTATTACTTTTACAAGAATTTGATATTACCATTGTGGACAATCCAAGTAAATCTAATGTGGTAGCTAATTTTTTGTCAAGACTAACCACCACAGGGGAACAAGATACAGTCAAGGATAACTTTCCAGATGAACAACTATTTGCAATCTCAGCAAGTACACCGTGGTTTGCTAATATGGAAAATTATCTTGCAACAGGGAAGTTCCCTCCTTTTACTAAGAAACAAATAAAGAAGTTAATTAAAACCAGTGCACAATTCAAATGGTTAAATGGAATTCTATTTAAGTGTGGTCCGATTTTTTTTGCGCAGTGTGTAAGAGAGGATGAAATCTTTGACATCCTCGAGCATGTCATGATGAATCAAGTGGAGGAAACTATTCAAGTAAAAAGAACATCTCATAAGATACTTAGCATTCGTTATTATTGGCCAACCTGTATAAGGATTTGAAAAATATATCAAGAGGTGTGATCCTAGTCAAAGGATGGGACATGCAACTTTCACCAATGAAATGTCTCTTCAGCCTCAAGTTGTGGTTGAACCATTTGAGAGATGGGGATTGGATTTTTTTGGTCCCTTTAATCCTCCTTCACAAGGGAAGTAATATATTCTTGTATGTACCGACTATGTGACAAAATGGGTAGAAGTGCAGGCATTGACAAATGCCACTAAGGAAGTAGTTACGGATTTCCTTTGGAACAAAATTATGATCAAGTTTGGATCACCAAGGAGCATAGTCTCAGATCAGGGACCACAATTCATGTCTAATATGATCCAAGATTTCACAAGGTATTACCAAATCAATCATAGGAAGTCATTTCCTTACCTTCCATAGTCAAATGGATAAGCTGAAGTAACAAACAGAGAATTGAAGAACATCCTTACGAAAACGGTTGAAGCTGGGAGAAAATATTGGGTAAAGAGACTACCTGAAGCTGTCTGGGCTTATAATACAACTTGGAAAACTACAATAGGGTTTTCACCATATGAATTAGTCTATGGGAAAAATACCTTGTTGCCTATAGAATTTGAACTTTAGACATTGAGGACAACAGTGAAGGTGGGAATTGAGTTGAATGCAGCTCAAAAAGAAAGAATCCTTCAAATCAATGAGTTGGATGAATTAAGGTTGGAAGAACTTCTGCAGACAAAGATGATTTAAGAGTAAAGGAAGAAATGGTGACATATATATCAAGAAAAGGAAATTCAAAGTAGGAGACTGGGCATTAATATTTGACTCTAAGTATAAACAATTCAAGGGAAAATTGAGAACCAAATGATTGGGAACCTATTAGATTGATCGGATTTTTGAAAATGGTTCTATTCAATTACTTCCCATTGATGGCAGCAGTAGAACACTCTTGGTCAATGGACATAGGCTGAAACTATATAGGAAGCCTCCCACTAAGAATGAATTCTTAAGGAAGATTGAAGAAAACAAAGAATTTAATCATATGGAAGAACCGAGTTCTTCCAAAATGATCAAATAATCAGATGATAGATCCATAATAAAGGGAAGAAGATGAAAACCAACAAATGGTGTTTTCTTCCCCAAAAAAAAATTTAAAAAAAATCTCTCAAGGTCAATTAAAAACCAACAAATAGCGGTAGACCTCTTTTTATCTAGTTCAAATAAAGGAATTATTTTGAATTCTAGCTATCTTATCTAATCATGTTTTGTTCCACTTGTAGGAATGACGAGTCATCATAGAAAAAGGCTTACATCATCAAGGATGGTAATTATGTCTTTTAACTTATTTAGGGTTGATTAAATGTTTGCATGTGTGATGTGACTTAATTTAAAAGTATGTATGATGAGTCATTTATTTATACATTATGATTACAAGTTTGTAATCATGAATTTATTCGGATGGAATAATTAGCGTCATGGTTATCATTAGTAATCATTATTGCAAACATCAAGTGAAATAAAGATTGCAAAAATATCTTGAGGAAGAAGCAGTGAATTGAGTTTGTATTCTGCATCGAAGAACAGAGAATTTGAAGTTATGTAGCTAATAACTAAGGTTCCACATGACTAAAAACAGAGATTCTGCAGCTAACCCGTTAGTTCGGCAACTAAGAATAAGGCCTACAACCAATTCACACAAAATCAAAAGAGACAGAACTCAAGCCAATATGGGGATTAAGAAGAAATCAGAACCAAAGGATGATTCCTAGCTACTCATGAGATGAAGAAGTAGCATCCATCTTTGAGCATGCAGGATGGCTTGAATTCCTGAAGAAATTTTCAAAACATAATGATGAATTGGTAAGAGAATTCGTCATAAACCTCGAACAATCTAGAACAAAGGTGAGAAATGTCTTTATTCCTTTTTCTGTAAATATTGTAAGTAATGTGTCTAGAGTGCCCATTGTTCATGTCCCACAACCTGCCAAGGGGACTTTGAAAGAACTGGTTGCAGTCTTACTGCAAGAAGAAGGAGCTAAATCCCTAGTACATCTATAATACAAAGAAAATCATAAAAGGGGTCAGAAGGGCCATTTTTCCCAAACCCTTTGACAGGGTAGCATTTTGGATAGTAAAATATTTAACCTGTGACGGTCAATTTGGGTTTGTGGGAAAATAAGTCTTAAAAAGGCTCATATATCTGAAGTATGGAGCCACCAAGCATGAATACATAATAAACCTCCTATGATTTCTTTTTTATTCCATTCAAACCATGGCTCAGAGGTATTCCTGGAGTTTTGGGACAATTAGGCACCATGATCTAATTCATTTGATATGTCAGCACCATTTCCTGTCAAAGAAGAATGGAGAAGAAATTTGGGACAAGTTTCTTGGCAAGTTCAAGAAAAACCCTAATATTATGAGAAGGACAATTCCAGCCCCATTCTCTCCTTCAGCTAATCTAGAAATTGATGCCCCTATAGAAGGACAAAGGGAAATGGAAAGAGAAAACATACCAAGAAAAAGAAGGTTGGTGAGGAAGATAAAAATAGCAGAGCCTTCTGTACCTGTGAAGGAAATTCCTTCTTCCACAGCAGCTTCAGAAGAGCCAATATCTGTCTCTGATGGTGATAGCTCACCCACACAAGAACAAGAAAGAACAGTAAGAATAAGTTCTAGAGGGAAATTCACTACTGGGCATGTTGAACTTCCCTAGATAAGAAAAATTCATAAGAGGTCAAGGGAACTCCGAGGAAGGAATAAGTGAACAAGAAAGGATGGAAGAGGAAGTTGCTTTGGCATTTTGGGGGCAGCATGGCCATGACTCCACCTGAGCCAAGTCATGCTGAAATGGATAGAGGAGAAGAGATATTTGAAGATCAAGATTTTCAGGAATTGGCTAAACCATTAGTAGTGCCACATGAAGAAGAAGAGTTGGCATCCAAGATAAGAAAAGGAAAATTTCCTTTAATAGAGGAAGAATGCCAAAATCCTCAAATAATTTCAGAGGAAGAGGAAAGACAACAAGTTAAACAGGATCTATTCTTGTCTAGAGCAGAGCTCATTATCAGAGAAAAAGATGAGGAATTGGACTTCCTCAAAATTAAATTGGAACAAAGGGAAACACTCATTAATGAGATAACAACTCAACTTACAGCCAGGACTGAGGAGTTATCAACAACTAAGAAGCAACTAATAGAAAAAGAGAAAGAGTTACAGACTTCCAGAAAATAGAGTGTTATGTCCACAGCCTCTGCACAAACTGAGTTGACCTATTTTCCACTGAAACAACAATGGGATGATATTTGCAGAGAGCTCAGAGAAGCCAAAACATCAAATGAAGAATTAAAGACCAAGATGGAGGAAGAGCTAAAGGAAAGAAAGGAATGGAAAGAAAAAATTTATGAGGAAGGAAATAAATATAAATGTCTTGCCAAAATTTATATGGTCTGTATTATGAGTGAGAAATTGCTTTCCTGCAGGAGGCCTTCTCCTGCATATAGTGTGTTTTTAGAAGAGCAGTTCATTCGCTGGTAGTTGTCAAGAATTACATGTGGGATTCCACATGAACTACAAGATGAATCTGAATTCATGGCAGCTTACTCTCTATCCAACCCTAAGCAGAAAAATATCCTATGTGAATTTTATCTTTGCAATTATATGCTAGAGAAAAACACAGGATTTATGATTAACTTATATGTAGGGGAGAGCCAGCTCAATGCATTTGTCTCTCTTTTGCAAAACTAGATTGCATGGAAGGAAAGGGAATCTAAATTTTTATTGAAAGCCAGCTCAATAGGCCTCTGCATGAGAGCTCATTATGGTAAACCTTCTGCCTTCCTCACACATTTTAGAACTCATGCCTTTGATAGGAGATTCAAGACACATTACCCTACCATTCTGCAAAAGAGTATTGATGCCTTCACCTCCTATGAGGAGAAAAAAATTGAAGATATTTATGAAGGATGCTCAAAAAGGTGGGAACTCCTTACTATTTCTTTGAAAATAAGGGAAGTAATTTCCCCTACAAATCTGATATGGAGTTTAGAGAGGGCCAAAGCATTATGCACAATAATTCCCCAAGTCAATGAAACCTACGACCAAATATGGGTGGGAATGCGAGAAAGGCCACCTCTACTTCTCACCCCCATGTCTCCTTTGTAGAATAGAGAACCTCAAGACCTTGTTGAATTTGAAAAGTGGGAGAGGAAAATAGAAAAAGGAGCTGGGTACAGTACATCTAAGCTTAAGCATTGGAAAATTCAGTTTCAGCCATTTGATCTGAGAAATCAAATGGAATATAGAACATGTGATCCCAAGAATGAGTTTGTAAAGGGACTTACAAAGAAGTAAGATTGAGGGAAATGATGAGGCCATAATATGTAAGATTAATGTCTAATATATGATCTCATCTTACTCTCCTTTTATTGAGTTTGATTGCATTATTTGACTTTTAGTTGATCTTATATGAGTTAGGATGTAACTATCTGTCTTTTGATTGATTGTGATCCTAATGTTAAAAAGCTCTAAAATTCCTGACATAGTGTGTGTTTAAATTCATTTTTGTAATAAAGTAGGTCTAATCAGTCAAGGAAATGAAGTAGGTGGTTCTCGGTATGTTTTTATGGTGTTTTTTCCTACACATGCTTAGTTCGGGAACTTCCAAACTAGTTACGGAACTCCATCACACAGATCATCATTAGTTGTGTAACTTTCAAACTTAGTTCGGAACCCCATCATTTAGTTCTAGAACTTTCGGACTTAGTTCCAAAACTCCAATATTTAGTTCTAGAATTTTTGGACATAGTTCCGGAACTCCTGGGGACAGCTCTAGAACCAATGGGAGTTATCTATTTTAAACCACATCCAGAGATTTTGCATCTACGACCCCTTCAATCATAAAGGATGAGAAGATTTCTGAATGCAGATCCAAGGAGATTTATCCTATAGCTATTTGATTAACCACCATCTGACTCAGTATCTATTATGAGCATGATTTTATTTCATCATAATCATTGAGACAACTGTGATTGTAAAATGTACATAAAGGAAAACCTACAATAGATAGATAATAGAAGATAGAGATATAGAACAGATAAAAGAAATAGATTAAGTACCTAGATCCAATACGTTGTAATAATGAATGTTTTTATCAATAAAATAGCCATTCTGATTTGAGAGAATTCTGAGTTGTTAAATCCTGATTCAAGGAGGAGTAAGGACCCACTCCCTTAAGGACCAGGATATTCATTTATTTGGTATTTATATTTCTTCAGCAAATAGCTTAGATCTATTAATTTTGGATTGCTTTAGTTCTTTCAGTTAAACTTTGTTATATACTGTTTCCTACAGGTGTTTAGATAAATCTTTATATTTCTTGCAATTTTTTTCACGCATTTTAATTTGAGTGTTTTATTTCCAAAAGCAAGAGTGTTTACTTTCAAAAGCAAGTGTGTTTATTTTCAAATAACAAGTGTGTTTCCATTATGCATGGTGTGTTTCCTTTCAGCAAGCTTTTAGTGTGTTTTACTTTCAGCAAGTTTTCATAGTTTGATTTGAATAAGGTTTTACCAAGAATTCCTTAAGACATTACAGAGATCCCCCAGAAAATATAAAAATAGCTACAGTCAACTACTAGATTAGTTAAAGTACTCTTGTTGCATATAGCTTTAGAAACACCCCTGGTTTGATATGACATCAACAAGAAGTTGATTAAATGAAGGGAATGACAACACCCATCACCTCACACCTACCAACCCATTCCTCTACTTTATCATAATCTTCCCTAGCTTATGGGAGAACTACATCGGTCTAAGTTCCCTTTTTTGCTAGGACTATGTAGGCAGCACTTCGAGGGCATGGGGCCCTTGGAGGTTAGTTCGGCCACTCTCTACCCTAACCAATTCCCTCTTTCCCTTTTCTATTCACTCTCTACCCTAGCCAATTCCCTCTTTCCCTTTCCTATTCACTCTCTACCCTAACCAATTCCCTCTTTCCCTTTCCTATTCACATTCTACCCTAGTTAGTTCCTTTCTATATCAATAACTAGAAATTACACCCAACAAGCAACAATTGTTACACATCTTTACCATCATAATTTACACATTCATTTCATCTTGTCTACAATTTCTTTACCGTAATCATACATTTTCCTACAAATCATCTTAACACGATCCACATCATCATTAATTGCACAAATTAATGAATTAGAAACTTAACCATGCCTAAACCAACCTGACTCCATCATGCCGAACTAACTCGACTTCATCCATGCCTATGACCTGACTCCATCCATGCCTAAACAAACCTAACTCTGCCATGCCTACACGACCTTGACTCTATTAGGCCTAATCCACTTGATTTCCACCTATCTATATATAGCAATGCAAATTAAAACATGTACACCATCCATACTATAAACACCATCATCTATAAATCAGATAGTCTATATAAAAATACATGTGAACATATATACCAATAATAATCACAATCTCTCAAAATATCTCATATACAACCTCACCATCTTCGGCACGCAGGCCGGTATATGATCAAAAATAACAAAAACTCTCATCTACATCCTCATCATCTTGGCACACAAGCCAAGTATACATATCAAAAATATGTCAAAAACATGGATACATTGATCATCAATGATGACTAATCATCACCCCACCTGATATCCATCCCTATCTCATCAGTCTCCTTTATCTCCCCTCTAGTGGGGTGCCCTGCCAACCTCTCTCCACCATGCCCTGATCTATCCTCTGATGGTCCCTCACTTGGAGTTGGCATCTGTGCATTTTTAGTATCACACTGACCCTGTCTTGGGGATTTCAGGACCCTTGTAATCTCTACACTATGGGTATACAACATGGTCCTCTCACTCGAGGCCTGTTGTGCTCTATACTCCCCATAGGATAGAAAATATATCCCTGCGGCCATCAAAATATCCTGATAATACGACCTCACCTAAGGCATCCCTCAACCTGCCTATCGGTACTATCTATGGTGGTGTCATCGGCCTCGGCCCCTATACCTGTCTCTCGGGACCCTGTCTCACTGGTACCTGTAAAGAGGGACCCAGTCCCTCTACCTATGATTGTCCTAAGGGACCCTATCCTACTCCCCCTATATCGGGCACGAAGGGCCATAACTTACACTGCATACGGTGGCCAACCGACCTGTAAACTTGTAATCGGTTCTTGTAGGGTGGCCACCTATGCTGCATCCACATCTCCAACCTGTGCGGGTACCTATCCGTGTGTTACCTGGGCCTGTAGAGTGGCCACCTGTGGCTACAACATAGCAACCTATGCCTCTGAACTTTTTAGCTGCCCCTGTAATATCCCCAACTGTGTATTCAGGTGTAGACACCTACCCCTATAGGGCATCCCTCTGAATAGTGATGACAGCTAAATCCAACTATCACGTGGCCTCGGTGGTATAGCCTATAAATATGCATCTCGTCAATACCTCTACCTATTAGTCACCCTGGCATCATCAATCTTCCGGTTTCCCACCTGCTCCTCCTACCCTATCGGCATTGTCGGTTGTGGTAGAGGTAGAGGTCTCTCTACATCATCCCTCCTATACTGTGGGAAGGGTGGAGATATATCCTGAAGCAGTGAGCTATTGTCGACCACTGCCCACAGGTATCATCTCGTGCTCTCCTACACATTGCCCCTCTATCCACTAGAGCAGATGTAGCTCCTTTTTCTCCTCTTTCATCTTCATATATGATGGAAAACCCACATAGGGCCTCCAAATGATGTCCACACTAGACAACCCCTCTAGCAATTGCCTATAATAGGCTACATTGTGTGTAGCTCTAGCATCTTGGCGCTCCCCAATCACAGGCACCCATCACCTGAATCCCACTCAAAAAAACTCGCTCAATGCATCATCCAGGGTATAATATTTGGATGTACACATACAATGTGCTCATACACCTAGCAATGAAGTAGGAAAGTACAACAAAGGCTAAACCTCCATAGCCTCCCATAAGCCCATAGCTCTCTCTGTATAAATGTACGAAGAATGCGGTGCCCATGCAAAATGGGTCCTGTCCTCCACCATGTCATGTAGAACCCCCATCAAGGATCATGGGAATCTCCCACCCTCTACATCTGGTAGTGCAAAGTAGTAGACTGCCTCCATCAACAACACTACCAGCCTCATCTCCTCCGGATGGGCTGGTACATATCTCCATAGCTCATACTGGCACTATAGAATCTCATCTCTACCATCTCCTTACCAAACATGTTCAACATCAACTCCTTAGAGACCTTTAAGGAGATAGAATGCATCTGCGTCCCCACTATTGGTATCTGCAGGATCCTGTACACATCCTCCAGGGTGATTGTGATCTCACCGTTGGTAAATGGAAGGTATTAGTCAATGAGTCCCATCTTTCAATGAGAGAAACATCAAACTCAGCTCCTAGACTACGTGGTGGTAGTGTCTAACCCCAATCAAGCCAACCTCTACAACATGGCACCAATCATCGGTTATCACACCCCCTTGTACCTCCATGAGCAAGGGGTACCATATCTCTCATTTGTAGCTAGTCCCTAGCCTGCATTCAACCAATCACACACATTATTAAAACTTACTTTTACCCAACATTGACCTTCTTCCCTTCCCCCTACCCGCTATCTATTTTACCCACTTTACCTAACCTTTCCCCTTACCCTTCCTAGACCTCTAGCCTTTTTTACCCTAACCAGCACCTTTGGTTTCCCTCATCCCTGACCGATGTCAGTGTAACAAGACCGACATTGGCCATACCTTGACTGGTTTCAGTCACTATTACTGCACCAAAACCCAAAACCCCAATTCCCTTTACCTACTTTCTTTCCCATTTTCCCTATGAACCTACCCAAACCTCACCTAAGACCCTCCCCAACCCTCTTCCCCCTACCTCTGACCTTTCCCACCCCTTCTTTCACCCATTTTAACCACCAAATTTCACATTCTCTAACCTACCCCCACCCCCTGACCCATATTCCCTTATACATCTAACCACAATACATAGAAAGGATTAGATCTTACCTCATCTCGATGTCTCCTCCTGTGGTGACATGTCTAGCTGTTGTGTCGGTGGTCCACCCAACCCCTCTCCCACCTCTTCCATGTCCAAATCAATCTCCAACCTCTCTACCAATCACTTCACTCTGCCTGATCTTGTGGACCCGTCTACCTAGCTCCTCTAACCAACTAGATCTCTCCACCTCAACAGGATATCATCCCTCGTCCTTTCCTCCCGACAAAGCACAACTCGTTCAGCGCTTTGTCATTTTCACAAAATCCAAAACGCATACAAATGAATCTATATTATATGGATTTTTTTCATTTTTATATACCCACATTGACCTGACCGACATTGGTTATACCAAAACTAACATTGTTCTGGTGCCCTAGCCAACCATGGTCGATGTTACCTAAACTGACATCAGTCATCTTCCTAATAAACCATGATTGGCTTACCTAGACCATCACCGGTTAAGTATGACCGGCATTAGATACTGTCATACTCTTGTCCATACCCTTTCCCCATTTCCGACTAACACTTAACCAACCCAGCCACCATTTGACCTTACCCACCCTTATTACAACCAACCTCCATGCCTACCTTACCTATTCCGCCCTTGATGCGTTTATGAACTTGTTATTTTACCCGTACCTCGGCCCTACCCATTACTGTGACCTCACTACCTATCCGAAACATTTTTAATGACCTATGAACTCATGTGCTCGCTATACCTTACGACACTATTACCCGTGTTGTTTGACCTAATGACCTTACCTTGCCTATTGTCATGACATTTATCCTGACCCAACCTTTGGTGTACCGAAACATACCTAAATGTTCCTACACCTGACCTGCAATGTGTTTCTATGCACCATATCCTATACCTTGGATATCGGAATCACCTCAACCTTGTTTGGATAAACCTATCGACCTTAGACAATGTAGAGTTTGCATGCTCTTCAACTTGGTACCATGTTGTAGTTTATATGTGTGCGTGCATTTGACTATTCATTACCTTTGACCCTGGCCCATTACCTTGATTACCCAATTGGACCTTTACCCCATTACCCCCACTGTCCACCTTCCTCTTCATCACATCCACCTTTATCAAACCACTCACAGATTTAGTCTTCTACCTCATCTGTTCCTAGTTTGAGGGGGATCACCTTCACTCACACATGGGGCAACCACATCTTATTTTTTTGTCAACATCGCTTACTAATACAAGCTATGCAATAAAAAGGGAAAAATTTAGACACCAAAATTGGGTCACACTCCCCTTGGTCCCTAGTCAAATAACCGGCTCAAACATACTCACCTAACCAAGGCCCCTTCCACCCCACATCATTATTAATTTAATTAATTTAATTAAATTAATATATATATCCTCACAATATTTATTATCTAATTACCTTAATTTCTACCCCACCACCTCACCCTAGACCTATTCTTGGCATGTTTCCATAACCAACAATAACTAAGTCTTACTTGCCTTAATGAGCTAAGATTTGGTCTAACCCTAAAATCTCTCTAACCACATTCCCACTCATTAGAAGGGAAGTTTCCGTTCTAATATGCGAGAACAAAACTAACTGGGCCCAAGAAATTAGAAAGATCTACCCATTTTAGTAACCCTAGGGAATCCCGCCTTAACCGACACCGGTCAACCCAAAACCGCCGTTGGTTATAATAGTGGTTATAATAAATTTGATAGGATTTAGTCCATGTAAACTTATTCCTGAAATCTATTCCCTATGCATGTTATTCCAATTTTGAATGCCCATACTTTTTTGAAAATTCTCATACTTTGTCATGCAAGGTATCACACGTCACTATGTGAGGGATCACACTTTGATGTGCGATCCATCACACTTTGGCGTGTGAGGGATCATACTTTGACACGTGATTGATCACACTTCTTCATGTAATGAATCAAATTGGGTAGATGTACAAGGACATGACTCTCTCGCACTATAATGAGCTATCATTGTCACATCCAAGTGTGAGTTTTCAAACTTGAAATTTTTCTCATGCTCACATTGAAGTGTGATCACCAACTTCTGGCCTCCCATTAGAGTCAATATTTTAATTTTAGTGTGTAAGAAAAAAACTACGTCACACAATGCCACTAGGCTATAAAACTTTTGAAATCCATAGGGGAAAGAAGCCAATGACTTTGCATAAGCCAATGAATGTGAGTGGTAATGTTTAGTATAGTACCACTAGTTGTAAAAATCAAAGTCAACATTTATAAATTTTATACTAAAAATTTACAAAAAGGTAGCCAATAACACAAGTAAATTCGAGTCACATGTACGAATCAGCCAATAAAAATATGTAACTTTGACCCCGCTAGGCTGATTTCACCTAGATGCACTTTCATCATGTAAGTTAGCAATTACTAGGCTTATTGAAGATAGTGGTCACGAGGCTTATGTAAGATAGCGGCCACTTGGCTTATGTAAGATAACGACCACTTGGATTATGTGGGGGATTTAAATAATAACAAAATATAAATCCTAAAATAGTGAAACTAAAATCCAAAAATCAGGATTTATAAATTAGATTACAATAGTGGTGAAATTGGAATCCAATAATCGCGTTATTGGAATCCAATAATAGCGATATTGGAATCCAATAATAGTGAAATTGGAACTAGAATAATTCCAATAATGACAATATTGGAATCTAATATTGCTACTATTGGATTCTAATAATAGTAATAATGGAATCCAATATAGACAAAAATGGAATCCAATATACGCAAAAACGGAGATGGATTTCTTCCAATATTTGAAATATTGGAGTCTCAATTCACTAGAATATGTCCCAATTTAGTGAAATAAGTGTTCCTTCGTGTTTGGCATTAAACACCAAATATGTGTACAATTGAAACTATAAAAAATTATGTTACAAAAGGAAAATTCGATGTTCGATACATGAAGTATAAAATAGTAGTATTTCTATTATTCAAAACATGCCCTCATTCCATTTGTTCCAAACATTGAATCCATGACTACTAAACTATCATTTCCATATCTCAACAACCAATCCAACTAAAGTGGGAGTTGGATGCCCAATATGAATGGTATTTTCCCATCCTCATTAGTACCTTCATTATTATATCTCTGATAGAAAAATCACTTCTCTAGGATTTGATAGAGTTCACTCCCAAACACTTTTTGCATCATTGGGTTTAAACACATATTGCATCTCCTTAATTATTCATTCTCTATTAAATATGTCATCTATACTTAGGAAATCATCTCATTTTGTTTCATCATTCAAAATTTGAGATTCTCATGCACCATCTCATAGTTATTATGGTGGATAGCATTAGAAGACATTCCCAACAAAATCAACCTATGAATCCACACATTAATTTGTGGGCTAATTAAAGGGGTGAAAAGATTTTTTCCCTTTGAAATGTTCATATTCCTAAGCTGTGGAAATTATTTCCTTCATCATCAACATGTTTTATATGATTGTATGTGAGAAATACTTGATCAGGTCTATTGACCATTCTCCGAGTGTTGAAATGACATTAAAAACCACTAACTAGGTTGTGGAGCACCCCAACTAGATTGTGGAGTAGCCTTATTAGGATATGGAGTAGACTCATCAACCACATAGTTTCCTAGACTCCAATATACATGAAAAACTATGATATATGATGCCTTATGCTATGAATGACTAACTTCAACACCTTGGGAGAGATGGGAGCCATGTTCAACAAATTAATGATTCAAAGAACTAGTAAACTTGAGGCGTCTCAACCTCCATAGTCTCCTTCATAACTTAAGGGACTAAAACATGTTGAATAGATGGGAGATCAAAGGTTCTAACTGGTCAATTTTGTTAATGTTGTGCCACCAATCTATCATTTGTATAGCCTTTTATTTTACCCTATAACTTTTAAATATCAAAATAGTTTGGTATTTCATTTAGGATGAACTCACAATAGAGTTTCCTCAAGAAATATTGTGGTACCTCAAAAATTTTGCAAGGAGATTGGTCAAAAACTATCCACCATCTATCCCAAAAATTAGTTTTTATCCCCTCATGGTTACACCAATCGATCAATAATCTTCAACAAATTAATAGTAAGGATCTATTGGTTTTGGGGTCAATGAACAAAGCACACAACTTGTCTTTAGTGATTTTTTTCTTCACCGCATCATAATACAATTTATCTTCATAAAAATTGTGACAATTGGTTTTGTAATCCTCCCATGTGTTTATTTGACCCATCACATTATCAATATTATATATTAATGATGGTGCAATATTTTGGCAATGGGTACTCATGGGATTAGAGTATCTTAGGCGTATATTAAACCTTGAATTTGAGATTTGTTATTCTCAATCTCCCCTAAAAGGTTTTCTTAGGTATTAGGAGGATGTCTAGGAATTGAAGGAGGTGTTTGAGGTAGGTTTTTTGAGCCCGGTTTATAGGTGAAGGATAGTTTTCGGGTGAAGAGATTAGATCCACTAAAAATAGAAAATAACAAATGAATCACAAACAATGGAAGAAAAACAATTTTAATCACAAAAATACTCTAAAGTCAGTTAAAAATCACACGATATATTATTTTTCTCATTCGATTCAAATTAATTATGTTAGATACTAAAGAAATCTAAACTACTCGAGATAATAGAGGGTTTATGGTATCTTAAATGTGTGATATGGATGAATGGGCGCAAAAGTAATTGATCCTAGCTACAAGATACATGACCTACACCTCAAAGACACTAAAAATAAAATGGATTAGATGATAGATCGAGGGTTTCCCTAAGAATCCAGCTCCAAGAAGTGTTAACTTTCCAAATGAGTCGATGATGACCCAAACTGCACAGAGGCAAGTCGCGGTGACACAGGTGGGTGAATCTAGAAAATAATGTAAATATACAGACTTACAGAGATCTGGATGCAAAATGAATATAGCATAAGCATGTAGATGTTGGAATTGACCTATAGAATGTAATATGAGATAGAAAACACCAAAGAATGAGAGAAGACAGGGATTTGGATGGTTTGGTTGATGAAGCAGGGGCTTGGTTTGATGGTGACCATGGTGTAGATAGGATTAATTCGGTCTGTGACAGAGAAGCAGGATGGCAAATATGGATCCGAGAGGAATGAAAAAGTAAAAACATGGGCAAAGAAAGGATCTGGAGATAGGAAATGTAGTGACGGGGTGATGGGTCGATGACGACTGAGAGCAATGGTGACCTAGGCAGTGTAAGACAAGGTTGAGGTTGGATAAGATGGATGGACAACTTTGTAAGTGTGAGAGATGAAAAGGACATCCAAAGTGAGGTTTGTGGGGATGAAACGGTCCTGCTAAAGGTTAGATGCAAACAAGATAACAATATTATGGTAATATTTGAATAAAATAATACAAAATGATAGAAACCTCATGAAGAATATTCATGAGTGATGTAAGCATGTGGAAAGGAGACCCAAGAGGTTTGTAACTATTACAGGGATGCTCGGGTAGGAGAGGAATTTCACAAGTTGCAAGAAATATCATACATCTACATGCATGCCCAAAGAAGAGGGAGGTGAATGTAACTTTAAGGCGTCGATGGCGACTAGGTTGAGTCACTTTGAGTATAGGGAAACTTTCCCCAACGGAATTGATTTTGTGATTTAGTAAGGATTTGGGTTCTTAAGAATGAGAAAAGTGCTTTAAATCTTGTTGGTGAGAGGAGGTTTTTAAGGATATGTGATGGGTAGTTAGGAGATAAAGATAGGTAGGATAAAATCTAGAAAAATCATAGGGATATAGATTTGGGATAAAATCATCCTAAAGGGAAAATCCACTAGGGCTAGTGGATATTAACTAATTAATGAAGATTAATTAATCAAAGTTTATTAATAAATATTAAAGGTGATAGGATAATAAGTGGGCATTTAATTAAATGAAGGGATATGAATTAAATTAATGGGGTCTAGCTAGGACCATGGAGAAATATACGCACGTAGGTAGACAAGGATAGGGATACTAAGTTTAGGTGTCTACATTTTCCTCCTTTTATTGGTTTGTTTTCACTTGCAAGCCATGAGACAAAAATGAGAAGAGACAAAGAGTATGATGAGGATTGACAAAATTTTGATGATGATTTCCCCCTCAAACGGGGGATCAATAATGCTAAGGGGAATCAATGATGCATTTTAAAAAGGTAGATGTTGAAATGTAGGTGGATGAAGAAAGATTGGTAAAATGATAAAGCAAGGAAAAATGCCTCAAGCAAGAAGTATCACAAGAAAAATAAAAACTATGGCGGTGACTCTAATATCAAGTGGGTAGGGGATAACAAATGGTCTCAATGGAGATGGTGGGAATGTTCTATGAGCTAATGAGTGGGAGAAAAGTACTGTGAAATGGAGAGAATCCAATGGAAAACCTCTCGGCTGGATGTGATTCAGGATTACCAATGGGTCATAGGAAAACATCAAATCATGTGCAACTAAATGCAAAAATAATGTGAAATCCTTCATATATGAGGAATCAACCAAAAGATATGCGTCCGTAAGGGATGAGGGTGAAAATAATGGTGCCCCAATATAGGACATGAAAAATGGCCAGAAAGGAAAAGTGAAAAATGGTGGTGAAATAATCTATCCCAAGGGGGAATAAGTATGGCCGCAAAGGAAAATAGGGAAATGAATGGTGAAATAAAATTCCCCAAGGGGGAATAAGTATGGCCACAAGGTGGACTTTGTTCATAGATTGGATAGAATTTTGAAATAAAAATGCCCAAAGGGGGAAATAGGTATGGCCACAAAGGTGGACTTAGAGAGTAGATGAAATGATGAAATGGTGCCCTAAAAGAGCACAAAGATGGCCACAAAAGTGGACTTAGGATGAGATAGATTGGATAAGATTTGATGAGATAAAAAAGGTGTAATCAGATGATAGATGAGACAATATATGAAATGAGATAAGATAATATTGGATGTGACCAAAGGGTACGAATGATGCTATGTCATATCAAGGAACGCGCATGAAAAATATTCCTCCAACCGCATTGGAGGTAAACAAGAAAGGGGGATCTAGGTAACACAAGGCACATGCGACCAAAAACATGATGTTAGCATATAACCAACAATAGTTAGTTATACCAAAGATCATGAGAGAAAGGTATGGAATGAACTCATAAACCTAATGTTGACACAAAAATGGGTTTATGATTTAACTTGTACATAGTAAGAGGTTTCTCCATAAGTGGTGTTACCTAAATCTATGCCTTGGCTCTAGGAATGGGAAAGATAAAACTAATCAATGCGGGAAGTTTTCTAGAAGAAAGTTGATCAATGTGGGAAGCTTTCTTAGGATACTAATAAAATGGAAGGTTGATCAATGCGGGAAGCCTTTGATGCCATAACATAAAAAGAGTATCCATCCTTCGAGGGTATGGTCTACTTTTTACATATATGAAATAAATGGAAAGAATAATATATGATAGTCATCCTTCGAGGGATCGTTCTATTTATTTGATTTGATTTATTTTATTTTCTCTCTTCTTTTTTTTATATGAATAGTTTTCCTTAAGTGATCATCTATTTTTGATAGCTTTGATTTTGATAATAACATACTTTTTTATTTTAACAAAGGGAAGATCTAGGAATAGCTAAGTAGACCACTTAGGAGGGGACATTGAATGTATAAGAGACACACATGAGCCCTTTTCATGGTTTCAATAGGTAAATAAGGGGTGATGGATGTAATGATCATGAAGTTCTCACCAAGAAGGGAGAACCTATCCATAAGGAAAATGCTATTGGCGAGCCGTGGTGCCCATATTTAAGGTCATATCTAGGAAAGTGATAGTATACCACATAATTCCAAATCATTAAAATGATAGATGGAAGAGGCTAATGATGGAGGGATGATCTAACAATATAACTAAGTACTCACTTTTAGGTATGCTAACATTAGAATAGTCTCAAGTGTAATGTGTTAAGAGGTCCCTCTTCTAGTTTACCATTAAGGAGCCTATCGATAGGCTCCTGACCCATACTTATGTGTGATAATGTATGTTCAAATCTAGTTGGGGGAAAAAATTCCATGTTGGATCCTTTCTAGAGTAGGACAAGGTCACTAAATTTAATGTTGCGATACGATAAGATGACAAATTGCAAACATGGGATACAATGAGATAAATGATCAAAGATAAAAACTCTGTGCTACCCTTAAGAAGCAAAAATATGCATCCCTAGGGAGATGAAAATATGGTCCCCAAAATAGGGACAAATATGACTACAACAGTGGATTTAGGATTGGATGAGATAGATACTAATGGAAACTATGCACTACCTCTTAGAAGCAAGGAAACAAGAAACAAAATGCATCCCTAACGAGATGAATAAATGGCCACAAAGTGTGGCCTTAAGATGAAAACATATGGTGCCCTCAAAAGAGGCAAAAATATGGCCACAAAGGTGGACTTAGAATGGAAAAATATGGTTCCCAAAGGAGGAACAAATATGGCCACAAGGTGGACTTCAAAAATTGAGATGAATGATTAGATTGGTTGGGTAAGATCAAATGAGAGAGGTTAAATAAAACCAGATGAGATTAAAATAAAGCAATGTCAAGGGAGTTTTTGAGTGGATATGGGTATGTGTATAAGATGTGAAAGCATCAATAATAGGGGGGAAATGATCCCCCAGTGAAAGGGATTATGTTGGTCATCTAAGATGTAGATGAGCTAGTAGATGTCGAAGGAGATTAGATGGGGTCGTCAAAGAGAATATTGATGAAATTTTTTTCCTTTGGATTGGATAGATGGTTTGGGATCATAGGGGTGATTGGAAAGACAAACAATATTAATGAAGAAGGGACAATCTTCTATAGGAGGAGTGATAAGCGAAGGAAAATTGATAGTGGAGGATGTGAATGAAGGAGGAGACTTAGTAATTTTAATGGATGGGGATGTAGGAACATGAGTTGGATTGGTTGCGGTGGATGGAGAAGGAAGGCTTCTCTGAATGAGGAATTCATCTTTCTCAATAAGATCATGGACAATAGTCTGAAAGGCCTTACAATTCTCAACTTCATGATCTTGGGTATGATGATAGGTGCATATAAGATTGAGGTTGAACCATGAATTTTTCTTACTATGAGTATTAAAATATTTAATAGAAGGAATCACGATGGAATATATTCAAATTAAATGTTGAAGGGTATTTGCGTATAACCCGATCAAATTGTTAGAAGGAAAAAGATCTTGTGGGTTTTGATATGATATTTTGACTTGGATTTAGGGGAATGAGTGGATGTAGATTGGATGGGTAAATTAGATGTCATAAAATATGAATTCATTTTCAGAGGAGATTTAGATTGTTTGGATTGGGATTTATTATTATGAGATTTCTTAGATTAAGTGGATGGCATTAAAATAAATGAGGGTGTGTCTAGGATAGATTTTGTGACATTATATTGTTGAGGAGAGGTAATATCCAATTTCTTATGAGGATTCATGGGGGAATTTTTGGGATGCTTACCAAGAGTCTTAGATTTTGATCAAGAGGATTTTTCCTCAACAGGGATGATAATAATATCAACCAATGGATCTGAACATTATGGTTTAGGTTTTGGATTGGTTGTTGCAGAAAAAGTCAATTTTGTAGAGGGAGAATGAATCCCTCTTGTGTTTGTCTTAGGTGGAGGTGCTTGTTTTATAAATGTTCGAGGGGTATCATTGATATGTTTGTAAATCGAGAGGATGTGATTGGTATAGATGTGGAAATAATGTATGCGGGAGATTGGGATGATATGCGATGTGGCCATAGGCATAGATTTAGGTATATGTGACGAAGATGCCAAGGTAGGGGTAAGTGAAACGGATGATGAGGTAGATATAGGGGTAGTTGGGATTGAAAAGGAGGTGGGTATAATTGGATCATTTAGGGATGTAAGTGATGTAGTGGTAGGTGTGTTTGATTCAGATATGGGTATAGCAAAATTTGGTGTGGTTGTGGTAAAGGTAGGGATAGATGTAGATGTGGAACAAGTGGTAGAAGTTAATGGGATAGGTGTGATGATCATGGACATGGTTGATGTGGATATGGGGGTAGGTATTAAAGGAGTCATAATGTCTGAGATAGGGGTAGATGATGAGGTAGATGAGATAGGTAAGGGAAGAGATGTTTGATGTATGATATTGATTGAATAAGGGTTGAAATTGTATGATGTGGAAGGTGGGAATAGGTTGTTCGGTGGTGGATTAGGAAAGGGTTGTTTAAAGATGGAAAGGGGTGGAAATTGCATTGGTTGGGGATTGTATGATGTTGGAAAGTAGGAATGTAATAAGACGGTTGGGATTGGATGGGAAGGTTTGATTGTTGAGGTACATGAGGCATGGGAATGTCAAGAGATTGTGAAGGTTGAATAGGCATGGTAGATGAAGCAGGGATGACATTGATATAAGATGATGGGAGCGGAATAGGATTCACCGGCTAATACGATCAAGGATTTACGATGAAATTAGCCATAGATGGGGATAGAAGGAGACCTAGGAATAACCAAGGGTGCTAATGAAATATTGGTCATGGTAGATGTTGAAGGAGTGGTAGTAGTTAATGTGATAGGTATGGGGATTGTAGTTATGGTTGATGTAAGTATAAGAGAAGTGTCGGATGGTTTTGGTTGTACAACATGAGAAGTGGATGGATAAGGATGTAAAGAAGCTTGGTGTGTTAAATTCAAAGGGATGTTTGATAGGATGTTTGGGGTTGGATTGAAATATTCAATTGTTGAAGCATATGAGAAGTGTGAATGTTGGTGGATTGGGATAATTGGATGGGCATTCTATTGGTAATACCAGATGAAGTAGGGATAGTGTTGATATGAGATGTAGGTGGATTAGGATCCTTTGGTGAGTGGGTTGATAGGATTTTAGGGGGTCTATAATGTAGGAAGTCATAGATGGGGCTAGAGGGAGGCCCAAAGGTTTCTAAAGAGGCATGAGGTGGAGGTGTGGTTGGTTGAGGGAAATGGGCTGATGGGAGATAGGAGAATTGGTTTCAAAAGGAGGGTTGATTTGAATGATATGGTCTTTACAAGGTTGAGAGATCCAATGTGGAATCTCAATATTACTAGATGAAGTAGTAGTATCGTTAGATATATTATAATGTTGCATTGTCTGATCTTGAAAGGAAGTAATTCTAGGTGTGAAATAAGAAAATATTTGTTTATGAAATGTGTTAACAAACAAGTCAAGAAAAAAAAATCATTATCTATATTTAAGAAAATGTGAAAAATAAAATGGGATGGATAATAAGGTAGCTAGGAAATATAATCTATGTCTAGTTTTAGGTAGTTATGATTGGGTATTCCTCGATATACCGGAAGGTACAAGAGGCATGAGTTTGTATAAAGATTCTAGCATGGCTAGAAAAATGCGGTGGCTTTATGTTGGGTGATGAAATCCTAATCAGTCCACCTAGTAGGATGATGTTTTAGATATGTGAGTTTTTGTTGTGTGTGGTAGAATGTGAGGTGCGATAATTTAAACCTTTACTCAATATATGTGACCAAGAAGGATGCAAAAAAGAAAGGTTCTTTTTAAACCAAATCCAAATGTGATATTTTGATGAGGACACACACAAGAAAAGGAAATAAGATACAAAAAGGAGAATACATGTAGAATAATTTTCCTTTTTATCTGAACTTTAAGAAAAGAGTGATCCAAGAAACCAAACCCAACACGACCAAGCAAAAAGTGATGCCTTGTGTTGCGAGTTTTAGAATAAGAAAAAGAAGTAGAAAATAGCAATAAATGCAAAGGAATCACCTAAAGGCTGGTCCTATCGGGCATGCCAAGAATGTTGTTGTAGTTTTCTCATTCAATTCAAATTAATGATGTTAGCTACTAAATAAATCTAAACAACTCATAAAATGGAGGGTTTATGGTACCTCAAATGTTTGATATGGATGAATGGCGCAAAAGTAATTGATATTTGTTGCAAGCTAGATGACTGCACCTCAAAGACACTAAAAATAAAGCGGATTAGATTATAGATGGGGGTTTCCCGATGAATCCAAGCTTCAAGAAGCATTAACTTCTGACCAAGTCGATGGTGACCCACACTACATAGAGGTAGTTCAATGGCGACACTGGGTGGGTGAATTTGGACAACAATGTAAATATGAAAACTTGCGGAGATATAGAATCAAAATAGATGTGGAAGAAACTTTGTAGATCTTTGGAAGTGACATGTAGAAGGGAATATGAGGTAGAAAACACGAGAGAATGAGAGAGGACATGGATTTGGATGGGATGGTTGAAAAAAAAAAGGCTTGGGTCGATGATAACTAGTGTGCGAGGCATGATTAATTCATTGCAATAGAGAAGCGATATGAAAAATATGGAGCACGAGAGGAATGACAAAGTCAAAACACGGACATAGAAAGGATCTAGAGATAAGAAATTCGGTGTGAGTGATGGGTTGACGAAGACCTAGGGAGAGCGACGGTGACTTGGGTAAACCAAGACAAGGGCGAGGATGGATAAGTTGGATGGAAAACCAACAAGTGCAAGAGATGAAAAGGATGGTCAAGCAAGGTCTATGGGGATGATCGGTCCGCAAAATTTTAGATGTAAAAAAGATAACAATAATATGATAATAACAAAAAAAAAAATACAAAATTATAAAAACCTAATGAATAATATTCACGAATGATGCGAAGCACATGGAAATGAGATCAAGAGGTCTTTAACAATTCCATGGATGCTCGGGCATAAGAGGAAGTTTGCAAGCTGCAAGAAATCTTAGATATCTGCATGCATGCCTCGAGAAGAGGGAGTTTAATGTAATTTTAAGGGTCAAAGACGATTAGGATGGTCTTTCCTGACTACAGGGGAAACTTTCCCCAATGGGGTTGATTTTGTGATTTAGTCAAGATTTCGGGTTCTTAAGGATGGGAAAAGTGCTTTAAATCTTATAGGCCATAGGTGGTTGTTTAGGAATGTGTGATGGCTAGTTATGAGATAAATATAGGTAGGATAAAATCTATAAAAATAATAGGTATATAGAATTGGGATACAAAACATCCTAAAAGAGAAATTCCATTAGGGCTAGTGTATATTAATTAATTAATGAATATTAATTAATCAATGTTTATTAATAAAGATTAAAGGTAATGGGATAATAAGTGGGAATTTAATTAAATGAAGGGAGATGAAATAAATTAATGGGATCTAGCTAGGACTATGGAGAAATATGCGCATGTGGGCGAGAAAAAGATAGGGATCTTTGAATTTAGGTTTCTACATCACCTCCTAAACTCTCTGTCATGGTCAATTCATTCTCTAAGAAAGAATTAAGCTCAAGAAAGCTGGTTTGCATTATTCCCCACTCACATTTTTTTCTCAATTTTTTTTTGCCAAGAAAAATGGAATGGCTCAATCTCGATTGATCATGATATACTTTGTTTACTGAGTCATAACATTCTCGGATTATAATGTGAGCTCCTCATAACTTGTTTTTTTGAGACCACATCACATTATAATGCAACCAAACCACAACATGCTTGTGTTATGTGCAAAATGGGAAAAACGTAGATTGTTGTCCCCTTTTTGGTCCCCATCACCATGCACATTCCTATGTATCTTTTCCTATAAGTGAGAAATATTCATTTCCTAGCTTAAGGGGGGACAAATATAGACACCTAAATTTTTAATTTATCACTTGATAATGTCAGTATTGGTATATCCCATAAATCATGATTGTGTGCACATTCTAAGCTCAATTTCATATCCTTAGTCCTATGAATGGCTTTCTCTCTAAGGTGCACTACTCTTTCACTCACAAAATTTATTACATCAATCCATATAACTATATCACCTCCAACTATCGTGCCCAAAATTTTCCAATACCTCACTCCATGTCTATATGAGAGAACCAAACAAGGACCAAATTATCCAATGGTTTGGTCTTAAATTGGCTTGATTTTTCCCCATTCACCCAATGGTCAATTACTTAATTTGATAAATATCTTTGTTTTGGTACTTTCCTCATGGATCGGCTTTAATGAAAAATTATACCTACAAACTCATATAAAAGCAATTCAAATGCACTCATTTACTCACTTGACACTTTCAAGATAACCACTTGCAAATATCATCCCAAAATCACTTAAAGCTCACATAAATACCCCTAAAGAAACATCACACTCTAGGAGTAACCCCTACACATGTCTAAAGAACACTTAACTATGTTTTAGATTCATGCTTCCCAAGATAGAGACCATTAAATATAAGTTAAACAAAGCATTGAAATTCATTGTCTCGCATTATCAAGTGATAAATTTCTAAAGTTATTTGTATCCATATGGATATCACATACTAGGTGGAGAACTATATGCATTTTTAGGACTCTTGAGTATTGCAATGTAGGCGGTATATGGATTCCACTTCAACCTAACTACTTACCTTTTGCATGATCTCGTACCCTAGTTAGGGTTTGAAGCTATTTTGGGCCATATAGAGGGTTTCACATATGTGTGACACTTAGGGTTTCAAAATGAAGCATATTTTGAAGGTTTGCATAGACATGTGATGTTATAGAATCTTAAAAGCCCATCGTATAGAATCTCCAAATACGTACAAAATTACCAAATAATTACACACATATGAGACATTTTCATCCTTGTTCAATCTATACTCTCAGGTCTAGAGATAATGAACTTGCGAGATCAATTCTATCCTTTTCCCCTTATATCAACTTTGTGAAATCATCCTTCTGAGCATCTAATCAACTAAGTACACCTACCTTCTTGCACCTAGTTACGTTTAACAATTTTTCAATCAATTAAGCTTACATATTGCTAAATAAATTGATTTATTCTTATATGAACATTGATATTTAATTAATTATATTGAATATATATCAAATTTCTAAATCTAATACAAATATAATAGATAAGTAAACACCCTAAAATGTATTTATTTATTTTGGGTTAAATTAATATCTTATAACTCCACTTAGACTTGGAGACTCATAGTAAGTCTTTGCTTAAAACAAACTTGGTTCCTTAGCTTCACTTAGTTTCCTTTGAAAAACTTATCTTTTACAATCTTAGTTAACCCTTGGATTTTACAAAAAAAATATGAAAGGAGGTTCTTACTCTATAAAAATTCCTTTAATAAGAAATAGTAATGGAATTTCAAACAATTTAGCTTCAATCTATCAAATAACCATCATCCCTCTTAACCCTTTGACTTCTTATTATCTATACTACTTAGATTTTCAAGAATGTTATCATCTTGCATTAGAAATGATGGTGTATGGTGGATAAGGTGACCTACATCTTAGTAGGTGAGGATTTTAGTATATAAGGTCATCAACCTAATCTTATTTTTCATGTTATGTCATCATGCATAATATTACGAGTTTAGAATGGTCCTTATGCAATTGCATAGGAAATGGTCAAACCAAAAAAAAATCATAGGTTTTTAACCCTAAATATTATAGCTTATGCCTAAATTGTGGAACATTATCGAAATAGAGCTCACAAAAATCTTGCAATGTTCATAGGGGTCATCTTGAAAATGTGGTATATAACATGTGCAATCATACAAATGGAAATATATATATATAATATATATATATATATATATATATATATATATATATATATTACATTAACACATCAATATAAATAGGGAGATTAATGTAAAAGGGGGCCTAATAATGATAGTATGTAGTGGTAAATATTAAAAATTAGGCGTGATATATAGAGTCCCATAATCACAAGTGTTTTGACATTTTTACCAAGTGATGCCGCATGGTAACAATTGTGATGTAGGAGCATCACTATGAAAATTAAAAAAATGGATTCTATGTAATTTTGGGTTAGTGAATGTATTAGGGGTCATATTTAGGTATTGGGATCTTTCCTACCTTTATTTGTTGTTTCATGAGCAAAAATGGGTTGATTAGCATTTTTCCCTTTAAAACACCTTCTTGGAAAATTTGAATTCCTAGTTCTAATATAGGAGGTCTAATAGAAAATATGAAAGAATATAATCATGTCGAGAGGGTCCTAGGAGGCCTCATATGATGTATGAAAGGTAATGTCACTCACATGAGATAGGTGACTTGTGTTTGGTTAGTTTCACCATTATTAAGTTAATAAAACCTAATGGTAACTACCACCTTCTATGGGAAAAGGGAAAAGGTATTCGAATGAGAGAAGGTTAGAAATATTGGGAAGAAGAAAGAGGATTGGTTGTAACAGAGTAAGACTCAAGAAGCCATGTTAGATTCCATGGTTTGTCAAAGAGAGGCTTCTTAGAGTAAAATTGTGTATAATGGCTAAATATGACTTTATAGAGGAATAAATGAGAGTTTCATGAATAAATATTGTGTATATTGGTTGTATGGATGTAATTACATTTTTGAAAATGATTGTATGCTTTTAAAATTCATATGAATATGATAAGTGAATATTTTTGGATTTTTGAAACCTTGTCATCCTTTATCAAGAACAATGGTTTTGTATTGTGAGGTAAGAAGTTATAATATTGGCTAGTATTGGATGATTGAAGATGTGTCCATGAATTTGGTTTCATAAATTGAAAGGTCTCTATTTCTTTAAAAAAATTGAACCATATATATGTATTCTAGTCAATGGATATATATAAGAGACTCAAAAGCGGTAAATGAGTTATACTATCTATTGGAGACTCGAGAAAAACGAGTTTGTGGTTATCAACATTGTTCCAAGGGTATAATATTACTAATAATAGTTTTCAAAAGTTGATCATAGGTATATAGATTTATTTTAGGCCACAAAAATCTATGAAACCTCCATAAGTGAAAATAAATCAATAGTATGTCCTCTTGGGTTAGGTGTAATGTGAGAAAAAGCTGTATATCTTGAGTTCTAACCAATGAAACACATTGAAACTTGGAGGAATGGGACTTAGAAAGGTAAGAAGAGACTATGAAGATTTTCAAGGAGATTGAAAAATACTTTATAAGTCAAATCAAATAAAATATAGTCGAGAATATTGTAATACCTTTTTGAGGGTTATAAGAAAGGAAGACTTAGTTGGAAAGAGTCTAGTTTCTCTTATTTGTTCTTGAATCTTGGAAAATAAGAAGATTATGGATTAAGGGAGATTAGATAAGAGTTTTAAGAGTTAACATATTGATGTAATTATTTGAAGAGTGAAGGTACAGTCTTAGTTATCCTTTGACCCTATTTTTGAGGTTTTCTTTAAATAAATTGATTGAACTCTCATTAATCATTTGTTTTGTGGTTCTAATTTGGTTCTTTGGATGTGTTGTCCAAAATAACCCCTTGGTTATTTTGACAACTTGTTGTTCCATTAAGCTCTGCAATAGGTTTTTAGGTTACGCGATCTTGTTTTTATACCTTGGCACATTTACATGGTTGCGGTTCTTCGCACGCACCCTTGGGTGCCCTTCTTTCTTCTTCATTGTGATTTTTCTCTTGGATCCCTCATATGTAGCTTCCACCTACTACCACCTTCCTCTTCTATTTTTTATCTTCTTTCATTTCCCTTTTCCGCACACTCCTTGTGTATTCACTCTTTCTCCCCTGTCATTCGCACCCCAGTTAAGCTAAATATGAAAATATATGCCTAATCTGATTGTTGTTGCACTAGTAAATGAATAAACAATTGAGTACAGAAATAGACCCAAGAAAATTAAGCTAGTAAATATGAAACCCTAATTGTAAAGAGAGGGTAAGAAGCCTTAGTTTATTTTATAAATCCTAGAGGTGTACATAGCTAGAAAAATGGAAAATACGAAGCATTGACTGTCGCATCGAAGCTCAAAAAAATGCAGGTCCGGAAGAATAAGTTGGATTGGGGCACCTAGAGAGGGACATGGGTGCTGTGGGTTCTCTAAACATGTTTCTTAGAGCATGGGTCTATGGAAATGATCAAGAAACCTCCTCGGAGTGGTCACTATTTATTCATTGTTGTTCACCTTTTGTCACTCTAAGGTCCCATAGTGATTTGTCGGAGTCGATAAAAACACCGCCATAAAATAATGACTTGTAAAACCCTCACATTGACATCAAATCCAAAAAAATAAAGATGTAGAATGAGGGTTTGGATTGTCCTCAGTTGTCACAATGGTGATCTTACAACCGATTGCTGCTGCAATACATCTTAGACCCAATGTAGTTACGTGTGTGTACGAGAATTGTACCTAGGTGGCTCTTGTGTGTGTTGCACTTGATAGCAAGAAAGTAAGCTAGATGTAAAGAAATGTAATAGATGTTTGCATGGAATAAAATTAAACTCCCTCCTATGAACTGTATGCGGAATAACGAGCCCTTGTGTCTCTTTGATGGTGCTAGATGGATGAAATGAATATCTTAGATGTTTGATGAATGTAAAATTAGGTGGTGATAGCTAATGCCTTTGGATGTGAGTTTAACGCACACACATGGGTGGAATAGAATTTGTATGACAATTTTTATGAGATATTATTCACTATTTTTCTCGGTATAACCATATGAGTGGTTGGTTGCTTATGCATCTAAAAATATTGGAGGTATCGTACACTTGTCTAGATGTAGGAATAATTTCAGGCCCTTTATGATGCTAATCGATTTACACATGCGTTGTGGATACATGGTTCGTGGTGTTCGAATAGCTATATTTTGGAGTACTCAATTTCCACTTATTCTTTCCCGAGAGGTTGTGAAATTCCATTTTTATGGTATCCCAAGGAGCTTACTTGTAAGACATTCCACCGATGATCAAAATCTTGATGGTGACCCTGAACTTGGAAATAAAAGCTGATGGCTAAGTAAAACCCACCACGTGTGGGGTAGGAGAAGGTTTGGTGAAAGAAGGAAGACCTAGCGGTAGAAATAAAGAGAGAAGAAAGATGGCTTAAATATAATGAGGTGCACGAGAGGGAGATAGAGAAGTAATGGGATGTTACATAGAGAATGGCATTGAGGAAAGAGATGGCTCGTGAAGGATTTGGAGCTCACATAGAAGGCATGGAGCCAGATCATTAGGAAATCCCCCATTTGGGAAAGCATGATAGGAACCCCCTTAACCTCACATGGAAGTGAGATAGCAGAGATGACCTGGGTCACAAGTGCGCATCTGAATCTACCTGGAAACCTAGCCCTTGCACTTGGTTTTCCAGTATCTAGTATGACAAATAGTCATCAAGCTAAGTTGGGTAGTAGGGAAGCAGGAGTAAGTCACATAGAAATTACATTGATGGTAGGGTAGACATCTTCATTATTGTTTGGAGGTAGCTTTTCAGGAGCATCATCTACGTAGAATGTGAGCACACATAATTTGGGGCTCACTTATGGGAGTGGTACCACTTCACAAAACATGGGATTTCAGTATAGTACTACTATTGGGACATAGGTAAGTACATCTTCTAGTCCACTTCTGACTATAGGAGGAGGATCAAGAGGTATGGGTGGTTCTATTTTTGGTGGATTTGGTGGTTCTGGAGGCAAAGGTAACACAAGAGGTTATGGATTAGGTGGGAAAGGTCCACACCAACCCCAAAACATTTACATGGATATGTCTCTTCGTCTTCTAGAGTATAGATGCATAGAATATGTTTTTGAATTTGGGACACATGGAATCACTTCTCAATTTGTAGGACTTGGGCTCGAGGTGAACCTCTGGATAATGCTAACTTCCTCTTCCTAAACTAAGCACTACACTACTCCTAATGCAGGTAAAAATGGATAACTAGACCTATGCTAACATTTCAAGGGATTAGGGAGAGAGATTTGCAAGGAAATAAAACCTATACTAGAAGTGGTGATGTACCAAGAAAGGTGTTTCTAGACAACTTTCTAGCCTACCGATGAAGAGAGATGATCATGGGGAAGAATGAACATGCATTAAAAACCCACTTTTACATATATTACTTCACTCCTTGATAAGCACAATGACCTCCAAAACTTGCAAAAGAAACCCTAGTTGCATAGTTCACCTGAAAACATGAGAGAGGAAAAATAGAAGTGAAAAAAATCATGAAAGGACATATAACTGATCACAAAGCATAATTCTCATTACTTCAAACACTTTCACAGTGCATCATTACATCAGTGAAAAGGCATAGGCTACCATTACAATTCAAGAAGAAAGGCTTGAGAGCCTACAAATTCACAACTTCTCAGCTTGTGAAGAGAGGGGAAGCTTGGAAAGTGTCTAACTTGTCCAACTTGTATGACCTATTGGAACCCCTTGGAATGAGCTTCCAGTTTACATTTATAGAAGAAATTGAGAGAGAGAGAGGATTCATAAATTCCATTCCTAAATTGAAGGTACATGATGTATCACTTATTACAGTCGGTTGAATCACTTGAGAAAGTTTCATCATGCATCATTAATGCCTATTGACATAGTCTTCTCAATTAATTAAAATAATATTTAAATAATAATAATAAATATTATTATTTAAAATATTTAAATAAAAATATTAAATTAATTAAAATTTTGGGACCCTTTCGTTGATTGGTTTGCATTGATGGAAAAAAGCCAAAAATGGCCCAACTTGGTGGTTGGCTCACCGAGCCAACTCACCGAGTTGGGTCGAGCTCCGCTATCGATGTCGAGCATATCTGTCATGACCCAAAATGAGCCCTTTGCACCGCCACATCCAACCAACAATCTCTCCACATGCTACTACCCCATACTCGGCCCATTTAGCTTTGCATCGATCTCGGACCCTCCTCTATTATGTCCTCCACATTCATGCGTCGAGCCGAGCTCTTGTCCAGAGACAAAGGCCTCATCGAGCTCAACACCATGACTGTATCCTTGACTCGAGAATTTCACATTCTTCACCATGATGATGATTTCCTTGCATTGATAAGCTCCCAACCCACTTCTCTTGTCTCATTGAAAATGGTGATCTCTCTGCATGGCTCATCCTATATGAAAAATCACTGGTGAATGGTTCAACTCGGCGGTCAAAACCTTTGTGAGCTCAAATTTGAGCCCCTTATTAATGCATGGTGAATTTATAACCCATCAATTTCTCATGTGTAGTGAGCTACAATGACCCAATTTGGCCATCTACCATTCACACTCCCAATGGTTCGATGAAATTTCGGCTTCCCTTTTGAAGGGCCCTCGCCTCATTACCATTCAAGCTCGGCCATCTGACTCGACTTGGTGAGCTCTTCTCTCCTCAATCCACCATCATGATCTCATTCCATCTATTTGGATCTCCTCGAGAACCCTCTTTAGTGGGCTTTAGCCAACTTTGAGCTCCTACATCTTCCAACGTAATGAGTTCCACCCACGCTGAGTTGGCCCACAATGACTCCCTACATCATAATGTTGAGCTCCACGCTAAGTTCCCTATTTTCCAAGCTCAATATCTTGTGGCCTTATACCAATTTTACTTCCACGATCCAACTTCTCTCGAGTGAAAATGAGCTCTACTTGCAATCTCTTCCCACTTTCATTCTAGAACCCTTCATGTTTGGCTCAAACCCTTCTACAAAATCGTTGAACCACCTTCTAGTGTCATTGCATGTGTTTCATGAAGTAACTCGGTCCCATACACCAAGATTCATTCTGCACCACTAACGACACTTGACTTGATCCTCCACCCTCGGTGTCATATCATTTTGCAACTTACACAATGGATCACTCACCACATCTCGACACAACCATGAGCTTCATATTTGGCAAAATCCCCGAATAGCTCAGCCATTGACTCAAACCTCACTTGACAACTCACCTCGGAAACCACTTCACCCCTGAAACACACAATCCTTGAACTCTTGAATCCACACACTTTTGAATCCGAAAAACCTGAATCTCTAAAATTATGAGTTTCAGATAATCTCACTTCTAAAAAATATCCACCTCTCTCAACATTTCTAATCCCAAAAATCTCTGAAATTCCAAAATGGATAACTCGAAGCAATACTCCAAAAACTTAACTCATGAGGATGACCCGAAATGACTTTTTGACTCACTTCATCATGATGCCTTGAACTAACCACCCTCCAATTTATGCCACCAATTTATTCCTTCCTCAAGATCTTAAAATGAACATTCTGAGTGAACATCGAGATCAATCTTTCAATTACTCATATTCTCATCATAATCATTTAACCCATCAAACCGAGAATCATTGTCTTAATCTTCAATACTTTCACTTAATACTTTCACTGTGATCAAAATACTCCTTCATGGCTTGTCTCACTTTATACCACCGAGCTCTTGCGAAAATATTTCCCATTCTTTGGATTTTTAGAACCAAGCTTCTTCATCCCTTTAATATGACTCATTTTTCCTTTGACTTCAACTCAACCTATCCTTGAGTTGGAAAACACTTAAACTTCTCAGCCTCCACTCCACTTACTCGTGAGCTCTCATCTGAGTACCTCTACACCCACTGAACATCCATCATCTACCAAGCTCATGTGACTGGATTTTATCGACCAACTCGGGTGTTATTCTGATTCCTCCCGAGCTTCAATAGATTTCCCATAAAACATAAACTAAGCTTGATGTTTCCCATGAACATGAGCTTTTTCTATCAGGTCATATTACGGTGAATCTCCTACATAAATTTTATACACCCTCCACCGATGGATTGGCTCCAAGTTTCAGCCACCCAAGTTGATCCCCTCGTTTCTCTCATATGGGTCCGATCTCTCCATCTATGAGAGTTCATGTTCAATTAAAACCATACGCCTCATCTCGATATGTTCTGACATCACGGCTTTGTCATGCTTCACAATGCTCTATAACTAAGTTCAAATTTTCCCACAACTCGGTGATTTGTAAACCTTTCAATTCACAATCTTGGGATCCCTTAGCAATATCTCACTGCTTCTCATCTTGACAAACTATTCTAAATGAGATTGAATGAGCTTGATATCATTTCATTCAAGTTCTAATTCACAAAGATCTACACTTTCCTCTTCAATATTTAACTTTCCCTTCAACGAAAACCTTATCTTCCTTCGAGTTCCCGTGAGAAACCTGTCAAGATTCATTTTACACTTCCTGAGTTCAAGCTTGATGTATTTTACATTGACTTGTTGTATTCTTCTTGAGCTCTCCTCTGCTATGAGCCTCCATTTCTCATATGTCAAGCACAATCCCTTTTACACCATGCTCAACGATAGCTCGAATTAGCTCACTCGGCGAGCTCTGTTTTAAGCTCAATGCCTCCTTAGCTCACCGAATTGGTCTTTTCTCTGATTTGTAACCCATTATGTTTTGTTGAAATTGAAGAGATAATGGGAGCATCATAGGACATTTTAAACATGATTTCTCAATTTAATTGATTTCTCACAATCCTTGGTAGAAAGTGGGCCCACATAAATCAACCTTAGCACTATGAGCAAATTCATTAACCCCTAAGACCCAAAATGGGAAAAATACTCCAAAATGATCCTGAAATTTCCCATAACACCAAGATGTGCCTTCAACACAAGATTTCCTATAATGTCCCCAAAATGTTTTATGAAGGGGTTTTGGCTCTAGGTTTGATAGACCCTTGTCCAATTTTACCCTGGGGTAAAAATTGATAAAAAATTTTTGGTGACCTCTCGAGGATGCTTTCTTGCTAAGCATGTTTCCAATAGCCTTAAGTCATCCATTGGGCATGGAGTCTATATTGGAATCCTAAAAAATTTGATCCTCTATGATACATCCTAAAGTCTCTTGTGAAATCCGATCTTGGACCTCCCTGGAATGCTAAGCATGAAGTATACTGAATCTGATTAAGACTTGGCATCTATGGAACACTGCATAATTTTGATGAAGTAGATCATGAAACTCTTATGGAAACTTTGAACCTTCCTTCTCCTTGAAACCTTCTGATGATGACACAATGTTCAAAAAAACACAAGAACGAGAATGAAAAACAAAGACAAACAATGAAAACCATACATGCCCCAAGTGGAACATGCAGGGTGTGTAATGCACTTATTATGTTGAAAGAAAACCTTACTACCCTACACTAACCGAGAAGCACGAGTGAGCTAAAAAACCCTATAATGGTTGTGCAAAATAGCTCCCTTTCCTCACAATGGATTGCCATGCAAATGATGTGACAATGGACATGGCTGAGAATGAGAGTGAAAAACTAAACATGAGCCCAATTCCCCACTTGGTCCACCGAGGTATCAATTGGAAAGAGAAATAATTCCTCTTTTAGTTTCTTTGCATTTTTTTATAGAGACATAACAATTGATCCTCAGAATTATGAAACTCATCCTCACATTCTGAAATGAATGTGACTAGTTTTGGCTTCTCTTTTGGCTCTAATGAAGCCAAATACCTTATAGGACATGGTTTAACCCATTGAATACATGCCTCTTTTTCTAAACTTCAATTTTAACAAGGAAGTCTTGTTGAAGACATCCTTGAAAAGGATGGTTATTCATGACCTGATTTCCCTCTTGTTTCCCATTTACAAACAACTTATCATTCACCTGGATGGATGGTGTTATAGTGACATCTCCCTCATTCGACATGGAATTTGAAATTTCAAACCTCCTATTTGTAGCTTTGGATGATTGGTAGGGAAACAAAATCTTCAAGAATACTTTCCTCCATCACAAACTTGTTTACCAAAATAGGTTCCGTAACTAAAAATAGAAACCTCTCCATGACATAATCTTCATTCAATGTTTCTAGATCAGTCCTAGATTTTGTGTGTTCCTCCTTTACGTGTGATGATGGATATGGAAGATTCAATTCCTCCAATTCTGATTCCAAAGGATAGTTATGAGAAATGAGTTATTCTTGAGCATGTACCTCCACAACACTTGACACTTTTGGTGGAAAATAAGTGATGGAATAACAAGATTTTCAAGTTCCATAGGCTCTTTTCCATCAAAACATTCTTCCAAATCTGATAGATAATCTTCTTCTTCATTCTCTGAATGTATCAAAATTTCCTCCTCAATCTGAGTATCCTTCGAACTAGAACCTCCTTCACCTTGATATTCTTCATTTTCAAACATGAAATTAGAAAGATCAAATTCCATCTAAAAACTAGATTTTTGAGAAGGTAGAGAAGGAAAAGGATTAGAAATCCTCTACATGGTCTCATCTGCATTCTCGATCTCTGAATCCACCTTCGTCTCATGAAACCTTTTTGGCTGATTGTAACATCTAATGATGACTTTGGAAAGATGTTACCACCTTCCAAAAGTGATGCAAGTTCTTGACATGCATGGAAATTAGGATCATTGCATTCATTAGAATCAGCTAGTACACTTGAGAATTATTTCTTCTTCAACTTGCACATGCTCTTCTATTACTGATTTTTCCACCTTTGGTGATTCAAACTCCTCTGATGGAATTGAGCCAATATGAATACTACATTCTGAACAAGTAGACTGTTGGTCCTCCTCATTCAACTCTAGATTTTTTTTGGTACAAAACTAGTTTGTTCCACTTGTTCTTGAGCCTCAACTTCTGTAGAAGGTTTAGTTAGGAATGAAGTTTTCTTGATGTTAAGTTTTGCAGCCCATTTCCTCAAATTATTTGCATGCTCTCTTTTTCTATTTTCTTTGACCATATACTCCTCCCTTTTTCTCATTTCTTGACAATGCTCCTCCCAAAATGGATTTGGGACTATAAGAGGAGGGGTGGGTTGGGATTCAATGACCTCCCTCACTGTTTGAGATAGAAAGAGGTAAAACTTCTTTTGTTGGTGACCCTTAGAAAAGAAGGAACTTTGGAAGAATGAGGAACAACAGATCCATGATGGGATGGAAAGATAGGAGAGGAAGGAATGGAATTCTTAACATGTGTAGATGGTGAAAAGCTTGGAACTTGAGGTTTGGACTGAAATGACATTGACTGAGAAATGGAAAGAGAACCCTGAGGTGGTGGTGGTGTAGAATCAACCCATTGACAAGATTACATTGCATCAAAATTCATAGGCCTCTATTTCTTGATCCAACCCTCAAGCTTGAGGCAACATTTTAGTCATAAAATCAATCTTTTCCTATAAGTTGTAAAAACTTGGCATAGGGCCAACCCATGGACAAGCTACCTTGAAACAATTCTTAAATGCTCTCATTTGAGATGTGGCTCTAGATTGTACCATGCCTACCTCCACTTTTTGTATTTTGAGTTGCAAATTTACATCTTCATTTGTAGGATAGCCTCCATCATATGCATGTTCTTACCTTTGAAAAGCTACATAGTTAGGTGAAAAACCAAACTGATCATGACTTTTCTCAGAGGGATATGCATATTTTGATTCTCATTATAAAATGAAGCTGGAGGTGGGTTAAAATAGCTTGAAGAGGGAAAGTGTTGTTGTTGGAAGTGGGAATCAACTGTGGAAATGAAACCATGATTGCACAACTTCATGAATGGGAGAAAAATGGAAAGATGTTGAAGGAAACTAGATGAAAATGGGTAAAATTGAAGGTCTGCAACACAGAGAGTAGGGTACTTTGACCAATGGAGTCCAATTGTGCTTGGGAATACCTCTTAAGGCTGAAATTTCACTAAGAGCACAACAAATTAATGAAATGAAATGAACACAATACACACACTGTTGAAAAGTGTGGCTAAGATATTACAATGGGATAACTATGAAATGTAGAACTTTCACCTATTCTCCCACCAAGTGTGCCAAAAATTGTTGTCACCAAATCACTACACCCCGAATGGCCTAAAAGTGAACACATGACATTTGGTGTGATTGGGACACATGGGATCACCTCTCAAGTTGTGGGACTTGGGCTCGAGGTGAACCTCCAGAGAAGGCTGATTCCTCTTCCTAAACTAAGCACTACACTACTCCTAATGTAGGTAAAAATGGCTAACTAGACCTATGCTAACATTTCAAGGGATTAGGGAGAGAGATTTGCAAGGAAATAAAACCTATACTAGAAGTGGTGATGCACCAAGAAAGGGTGTTGCTAGAAAACTTTCCAATTTCCGATGAAGAGAGATGATCATGAGAAAGAATGACATGCATTACAAACCCACTTTTACATATAGTACTTCACTCCTTGATAAGCACAATGACCTCCAAAACTTGCAAAAGAAACCCTGGTTGCACAGTTCACCTGAAAACATGAGAGAGGAAAATAGAAGCAAAAAAATCATGAAAGGACATATAACTGATCAAAAAGCATAATTCTCATTACTTAAAACACTTGCACAGTGCATCATTACATCAGTGAAAAGGCATAGGCTTCCATTACAATTCAAGAAGAAAGGCTTGAGATCCTACAAATTCACAGTCTTCTAGCTTGTGAAGAGAGGGGAAGCTTGGAAAGTGTCTAACTTGTCTAACTTGTATGATCTATTAGAACCCCTTGGAATGAACTTCCAGTTTACATTTATAGAATAAATTGAGAGAGAGGAGAGGAGTCATAAATTCCATCCCTAAATTGAAGGTACATGATGTATCACTTATTATAGTCGGTTGAACCACTTGAAAAGGTTCCATCATGCATCATTAATGCCTGTTGACATAGTCTTCTCAATTAATTAAAAAAATTTTAAAAATATTTAAATAATAATAATAAAGATTATTATTTAAAATATTTAAATAAAAAATATTAAATTAATTGAATTTTTGGGACCCTTCCATTGACTAGTTTGCACTAATGGAAAAATGCCAAAAATGGCCCAATTCAATGGTTGGCTCATTTGAGACAACTCACCGAGTTGGGCCCGAGCTCCTCCGATGTCGAACATATCTATCATGACCCAAAATGATCCCTTTGCATTACCGCATCCAACCAATGATCTCTCTCGTATGCTACTACCCCATACTTGACCCATTTAGGTTTGCATCAAGCTTGGACCCTCCTCTATTTCATCCTCCACCACGACACTGAGCCAAGCTCTTGTAGAGACAAAGGCCTCATTGATATCAACACCACGATCACATCCTTGACTCGAGCATGTCACATTCTCCACTGTGATGATGATTTCCTTACATTGACGAGCTCCCAACCCTACTTCTCTGGCTCATTGAAAATGGTGATCTCTCCACATGGCTCATCCTATATGCAAAATCACATGGTGAATGGTTCAACTCGGTGGGTCGAAACCTTCGTGCGAGATCAAAGATGAGCCCCATCTCAATGCATGGCATGTAACTCACATCGATTTCTCATGCGTAGTGAGCTACAATGACCTGACTTGGCCATCTACAATTTATGCTCCCCAATAGTTTGATGAAACTCAACTTTTTTGGTGAAGGGCCCTCACCTCTACCATTTAGCTCACCATTGACTCAGTTCACCGAATCAAGATCTTCTCTCCATGGGCTACTACCATCATGATATCCTTCCATCTATTTGGCTTAGGCACCTTCTTGATGTGATTTTTTCAGCCTGAGCTCCATGCTTGCATTGACCCACAACGACTCCCTTCATTAAAATTCCAAGCTCGACTTGCTGAGTTCCCTATTTTTGAGCTCAATCTCTTGTGGCCTTATACCGAGTTAACTTCCATGAGCCAACTTCTTCTGAGTGAAACGAGCTCTACTTGTAAGCTCTTCCCACTTTCATTATGACGCCCTTCATGTTTAGCTCGACACCCTTCTGTAAAATCATTGAACCTCCTTCTGGTGTCATGCATGTGTTCACGAAGTAACTCGGTCCCATGCCTCGAGCTTCATTACCGCACCACTCGACACTTGACTCAATCCTCTGCCCTCGGTGTCATATCATTGTGACTTACATGATGAGTTCACTCATCATGGCTTGGTACAACCACTTCACATTTGGCAAAGCCCCCAAATAGCTCGGCCATTGACTCGGTTCACTTGGCAACTAACTCGGACCTTATAAACCACTTCTACCCCGAAACGCACAATCCTTGAACTCCTAATCCACACACTTCCAAATCCCAAAAACACGAAACTCTTAAATTTGAATTTTTGAGTTCCGGGCTTCAAAATATCTAACTCTCTCGACATTTCTAATCCCAAAAGTATCCGAAATTCTGAAATGGATAACTCAAGCAAGACTCTAAAAATGTGGCTCATGAGGGTGACCCAAAATGACTTGTCGACTCGCTTCATTGTGATGCCTACCTGCAACCACCCTCTAATTCATGCCACCGAGTTGTTCCTTCCTCTATCGGTGATCACCGAGTAACCATCGAGATTGATCTTTCAAGACTTGCATCGAGAATTTTAAACCCTCGAGGTTAATCTTCAAGCTCAAGCTCCTGCAAGTTGTCATACTCCTTTGTGGCTCATCTCAATACCACCAAGTTCTTGTGACAAGCTTTCCCCCTCTTTAGATTTCTATGGCCAAGCTTCTTCATCCCTTTGACATGACTCATTTTTCCTTCGACTTGAATCAAACTATCCTTGACCCAGTGAACACTTCAACCGCTTAACATCAACTCCACTTACTCGTGAGCTCTCATCCGAGTAGTACCTTTACACCCACTGAACAAAAATGCCATCATCTACCGAGCTCATCGACTATTGACAAACTCGGGCATTATGCCGAGTTCTCTCGAGCTTCAAAATATTTCCCATAAAAAGTTAACTAAGCTCGACACTTACCCTTTGAACTTGAGATCAATCTATCATATTATGTTGAATCTCCTACGTAACTCTTATACACCCACCACTAATTGGATTGGCTCCAACTTGGCTACCTGAGTTAATCCCCTCATGTCTCTCCTCTAGGTTTGATATCACCATCTATGAGGGCTCATGTTCAAGCGATATGCCTCGACTCTGATATGTTCCTGACGTCACGGATTTTTCATGCTTCACAATGCTCTAGAACTCAGTTTGAATTCCCCACAACTCGGCGAGTTGTATACCTTTCAACTCACAATCTTGGGATCCCTTAGCAATATCTCACAGCTTCTCATCTCAAAAAACTATTCTAACGAGCTTATCTAAGCTTGATATCATTTCATTCGAGTTTTAATTCATAGAGCTCTACACTCTCCTCTTCAACATTTAACTCTCCTTTAACAAAAACCTTATCTTCCTTCGAGCTCCCATGAGAAACCTGCCAAGCTTCATTTTACACTTCCCGAGTTTAGGCTTGATGTATTTTACATTGACTTGTTGTAATCTTCCCGAGCTCTCCTCTCACTATCAAGCCTCCATTTTTCATATGTCGAGTACAATCCCTTTTACACCATGTCGGCTCACCGAGTAGCTCGCCGAGCTACTCGATGAGATTTTTTAAGCTTGATGCCTCCTTAGCTCACTGAATTGGTCTTTGCTTTGAGTTGTAACCCATTATGTTTTGTTGAAATTGAAGAGATAATGGGAGCATCATAGGATGTTTTAAACATGATTTCTCAATTTAATTGATTCCTCACAATCCTTGGTAGAAAGTAGGCCCACAAAGATCAACCTTAGCACTACGAGCAAACTCATTAACCCCTAAGACCCAAAATGGGGAAAATACTCCAAAATGATCCCAAAATTTCCCATAACACCAATATGTGCCTTCAACACAAGCTTTTCCCATAATGTCCCTAAAATGTTTTATGAAAGGGGTTTTCGGTTCCAGAGTTCGATTGACCCTTGTTGTCCAATTTTATCCCCAGGGGCCAAAATTGGATAACGGTGCCCATTTCAAAATGCTTTTATCTAAGATTTCTTATGATATTCACACAAGCTAGCATGTGCAATGGTTCATTAGAGGTCTAATCACACCTTTTAGAAGGGCTTTGTCACATAAGACATATCTCGATCCGCACGAAGCACTTGAAGTAGCTTTACGTGCTAAGGCAATTAGGAGTATAGACACTGGATTCAATCCATTCTTGGAGGCATAGATTACATCTATGGTAAAGCAGTTGGGGAAAGTATCAGCAAATTCAGCACATGAGATGCACATAGAGATTTGGTGTATAGATTTTGAATTGGAAGGTCACACCAAGTGTAGTTTTCCACACATATCAGTACGTTCATTACTGCTAGACTATGAGATTTGTCACTTAAACCATAATTCTAGCCACTACCCATTATTACAACACGCAATAAGGATGAACATCTCTTACTATTGTAAAAATTTTAGGTCCACAACTCACAATATGGAAGACTTTCAATTCATTGGTCATATCTATGATGCTATAGATATTGGTGTATGATAGATAGGAGTATCGAGATAACTCTAAGAGTAAGGGTGAGCATCGGGATCGAGATCACAATCAAACGCATTGTGATCAGAATGAAGGGTTTTTGAAGGAGGTTGTGGACTTGAGGTCGAGGATACTATGGTGGATTCAGAGGCCAAGGTCATGGTGGTGGACGAGGTGATTTTCCTCATGGGACATGTTATACATGTGGATCTCCCGACCACTACGGTGTAAATATCCTCGAATATTAATTTCTCTTTTTGTGGGAAGAATCATAGTTATGATTAATTCTCATACGTATATGAGCATCTTAGTAAGTAGCATAAACAAGAAAACAAAGGCACATGGATGGTTAGGATACAAGGTGCTATGAAAAAACATTGGATGCCCAAGTTGGAACCGAAATCCAAGTTATTTCCTATAAATATCACTACTCACATTGAATTTATGCATGCTAGAGAAGAATTACAATAGAAGCTTACTATCACTAAAGAGGAGGTTTTACATACCCAAGTACTCCAGATCTTTCCCATCGAAGAAGTTTTTATCAGAAACCATGGAGGTACTCATAAATCTTTAGGGTGAAATACAATGTTTAAAGGAGACATCATGGAAGATGGAACTAAAGAAGGAGGCAGAGACGGCCCGATCATATATTGATGACTTGAAGGAGGTATAAAAAAAGTTACGCTAGGAGAATATCATTCCATTTTCAGGAATTGGATAAAGGGAAACACTCCATGTGGAAGTATTGAGATTGGACAGCAGATCATGCATGCAAATCTCCCACCCCATAGCTTGGACTATGACAAGGAAATCACTTTGAATGTTGTTGTGGATGGATGGATTTTGAGCAATATATTGATTGATACATGCACAAAAGTCAATGTTCTTACTTTAGATGCATGGGTACAGATGGGGAGACCTACATTGTAGTCATCTTCTAATGTATTATTTATGGATAATCAAACTAAGGCCACTCCTATCAAAGTTTTAAAAGATGCATCCATTACTATATAGGGGGCCAAGTTCATTGGGGATTTTGAGGTTTTAGCACTTGCAAAAGTAGATAGTTTCCTAGCTCTGCTTGGATGCCCTTGGTGTTACATAAATAATGTTGATCTTCGGTTCAAAAAGGGATATATAAAATTTGAAAACAAGGAGGAAAGATTTATTATCCCTTTAACTGATGGGAAATATATGCCCTATGTTGAGTCTTTGAGTGAGAAAGATCTTAATAGGATTTATGTACGCGCCATCTAGGACCCAAAAATGCTCGAGCCATCTACAGAAGGAATCCTTTAGTGGGAAGATGTAACGTCTATTAGAAATACTACAAGTATTACTTGTGATAATTGGGCTCATGGTACTTATGATTTGGTAGGGTGCAAAATAAAGCACACATTTACACATAACAGTAAACCTCGTTGTGTCAAGAGAATAGGTAACACCTCTGAACCTTGGTACACTAGGGAAAGGGACCCTATGGTATTCATGTGTGCCATGGAGGAACAGTGGATAGACTAGTTGGAGAGAAGGAATATGCTATCATATACCCTACGCAGATAGCGGTGTCAGCTAGTGGATGGTTCACGAGAGATAATCTTACAGTATGGGATGAAATCAAAATTTCTCTTTCTACTCGGTTTTTTAGGAGCAATGCATCTACTCAAATCTACACTTATCATGGTAATCAACCTATTCAGCACCACGTTCAGTAGTGTGAGAGACTTTATATAGAGTGGAAGGAAGCTTTAACACCTTCACTGGGTGTATAAATTTTATTCCACTTTACAAGGTTACGCGTGTGCGTGGTATGTATATACGAGAACTCCATAAAGAGACTGAAATTGACAGATTTTATTTCAGAATGATCTAGACTTTTGAATACTTATCTACTAAACCTCCAAAGTAGTAGAGGCATTAAGGGTTATAAAGCGATTAACTATGGGAGAGGCAGGCAAAGCGAAAAACTAATTCATGAGTTATTTGATGGAAACGACTCAGAGCACGTTTTGCTAAAGAAATAGAGACAGATGCCACACTACTTAAGTGTGCTTTTTTTGAGAACGAAAAAGTGAAGATGGTCTACATAGTGGATAATGAAGAAGTAGAAGAACTAGATATATATCATTCAACAGGAGTGCCCGAGGTCTTGGATAGTGCAAATAACAACACATGAGCCTATCATGAACCTATGAGGACCAAGAAACTTAATATTGGTATGGATGTTGAGCCTAAAGAGATAATAAATGGAGATGATTGGTTTGAATCTCAAGTATCAAAAATAGTGGAGTTGCTTCATGATTTTTAGGATTTATTTCCTAGGGGATGCCATGAATTGAAAGGAGTAAATGCATCATTAGGATAAATGAAAATAAATATTAAGGAAGGTATGAGCCCGATCGGGAAGAGACCAAACAAGATGAACCCCAACTTACGTGAAAAGGTCAAGGAAGAAATTGACAAAATGTTGAAGTCTAGAATCATCAAGCCCCCTGGATGATTGAGAATGGGTTAGTACAATGGTGATCAATATAAATAAATATGGTGCGATTAGGTTCTGTGTGGAATACATGAAGTCGAATGTTGCATGTGTGACTCGATCCTTTCCCTACGCCATTCACAGAGTAAATATTAAAAGGCATTGTAGTGCGTGAGATATATTCCTTTACAGATGGATTCTCTGGGTATCATTAGGTTAGGATTGCATAGGAGGATCAGGAAAAGACAAATTTCACCACTGAATGGGGAAGTTTTTCATATCTTGTGATGCCATTCGGACTAGAAAACATGCCTCGCTATATTTTTGCAAATATTTTTTCAAACATTCCAAGATTTTATTCAACTTTTCTTGCAAGTTTACTTGGATGATTGGATGGTATATGGGCTTATTAAGGATCATTATGACAATTTACGCTTAATGTTTAAAATATGTAAACATTAAACATCTCCTTAAACGTCAAAAATTGTATGTTTGCTACACCTTTTCCCTGTTAGGGCATATTATCTCGCAAGGAAGGTTTATTGGTAGATCCAGTTAAAATTGTAGTTATTGTCAGCCTAAAAGAACCTAACAGTTAGAGTGAGGTGCGTGGATTTTTGGGTCACATTGGGTATTATAGAAAAATTATCAAAGTATATGCTAAGGTTTTTACACCCTTGGAGGAGTTACTAAAAGGAAAAGGTACATTCTACTGGGGGAACCACAGTAATGCGCATTCAAGACATTGAAGGAGAAACTTACTACCATGCCTATTTTATGCTTTCCCTCATGGGACCAACCATTTCATGTACATGTGGACACTTCTGGCATGGCCATTGGCACAGTGTTGGCTCATCCTAGAGAAGGTATTATAGATCATCCTATTTGTTTTACTAGTAGAAAGTTGACTCATGTAGAGAAGAATTATACAACTACGAGCACAAAGCTTTGTTAATGATCTATGCGCTACATAGATTTAGTTAGTACTGCTAGCAACACCATTTATATTCTATCTTTTGACCACATGGAATTGAATTATTTGTTAAACATGCCCCTTTTATAGGGGCACATATGTCGATGGGTACTCTTATTCTAAGAATTTGATTTTACTGATTGTGGTAAAACTAGGAAACTTAATTTTGGACCGCATAATTTATCTAGAATACAATCAGAGAAAACGTGCAAGTAATTGAAGATACCATGCCTAATGCATAGTTATACAGGTTACAATGCATGCCATCAGAATTAGAAGACATTGTTGTCTTTCTATGTATAGGTATGGTGCCAAAAGGAATGAAATCCTTAGAGAAGAAATAACTTTCCATTCATGTGGCACTATTTATGTTGATTAATGGTGACCTATATAAGTTAGGTCAAGATGAAGTATTGTGTCGGTGTGTACTGGAACATCAGCACATAGATATCATGGAAGAGGCTCATGGTGGTATTGTAGGTGGGTACTATGCAAGTGACACCACTGCACACAAGATTCTACTTATTGGATTATGGTGGGAGACCATGTATAAGGATTGCAAGGTGTATTACAAGGCCTGTGATCATTATCAGCACATTGGCAAGCCAAGGAAAAGAGATGAAATGCCTTTACAACCTATTCTAAGTGTAGAACCATTTGAAAAATGGGCTATATACTTTGTGGGTCTTATTTTTCCAATGTGTGTAGGACTAGATCATGCTACATCATCACTTACATAGATTATCTGAAAAGGTGGGTAGAAGCATCACCTACAAAGGATTGTACATTGCCAACAATGCCTGTGTTTTTATGGGAAAATATTATTACAAGGTATGGATGCCTGCTAAGTTTGACAAGTAATAGGGGCACACATTTTTTGAATGATACAATCAGGATATTATTGGATGAATTTTTTATATTGCACATCATAAGACTACCCCTTATCATCCTTAGGCCAATGGGACTACTAAGGCTTTCAATAAAATTTTGAGCCAGACATTGACAAAAATATGTGATGTTGGAAGGAAATATTGGGATGATAAAGTTTCTATCGTGTTTTGGGTGTATAGAACAACATATAAGAGGTTTAAAAAATTTGCACCATTTAGCTTAGTGTTCAAAGATGAAGTAGTTCTTCCTATGGAATTCATGTTACCCTCTTTGTGTATTGCATGCACTGGAGGTCTAGCTGATGAGAAAGCATTAGAATAACAAATTGAAAAGTTGACCAAACTAGATGAGTGACGAGAAATATCACGTTGGATTCAGAAGCAAGAAAAGGCCAAGTAGAAAGCATAGCATGACCGACACATCGGGGACAAAAAGTTTAAGATTGGATGAGATGGTGTTTCTTTATGATTCTAACTTTTTGTGCTATCTAGGAAAACTTAAATTACATTGGTTAGGACCGTATGTTATCACTGACATACTTGAAATAGGATCTTTTCAGTTATAGGTGCTTGATGGAATATGGTTACCCAAAGTAATTTCAACAAGAGTACATGAAGCCCTACTATAAATAAAACTTCTTAGTGTTTGTAATAAGGAAGTGTTGTCATTTAGATTAGGTTTAAAATTATTCATTCCCTTAATGTATTTCCTTCTTCATCTTTATAATTTGTTAATTTAGTTGGTGTTTTGTATAAATAAGTGCATTTGTGTGCCAAAATCCAATTACCATTTACATTATTTTTATGTGCGAGGACTACACATACCATTTGTGTGGGGTGGATGTTTACCATTGGGTACAAATCAAGGAGTAAACTATTACAGTGCTATTTGATTTTGAAAAGGAGTTTGTTAGAAGATAGATTGCTTCTAAACGATGACCATAGATGGGGATAAATTAAGGAACAATATAACATGAGGTAAGCGGCGGTTGTGGAGACTACTGGAGAAGGTGTAGCAGTGAGGTACTCAAGCTTATGGAAGTGTGTTGAAGAAAATTCTATATCCGAAGGTAGGAAGGTGTGCTAGAAGGTTATAGCTGAGGCGGGGAAGATATATAGATCAGAAATGGTGAAAATGGTCAATTAATGAGAGAATTTTTGGTAGCTAAAGGAACAATAAATGCACCAACTTTTTGAAAATATATAAAAGGATGTGATGCAAGTTCATTTTTACCATCGTAATCACAAGTATTTGAATGAGCTAAGTGCGACCGAGATGAGAAAAGAGTATTGAGGTACATAGAGTGCAAAACTAGACATGGAGAGAAGATTTGTATGGAGAAGAAGCTTGGTCCCCATTGGTGAAGTGTTTGAGCAAAGCAGACACATTGTGAAAGAGCTAGGACATGTGATTTTAAACTAGGGCACATAGATTTGAGCTAGGTTTTGGACCTACTCACTATAGAAAAAGAAAGTGAAGTATTCACACATTACGGTGGATGAAATTTGAGATTTTCGGATGGCACCAAAGAAAGTACTGCCGCAGAGCTAAAGGAAAGAAGAAAGTGGAGGAAAAAGTTAACGCGTTGTGCCCAAGAGTAATTTTTTAGAAATGCAACACCGAGAAGGTGTTAAAGTTGGGAAAGAATGGGATTCCCACATTTGTAAGTGTAAAATAAGTGATTACAACCACCGCACATCGGATAACAAGGATTTGGATGAGTTGATGAGCACGAAGACCAACAAGCGCATAGCGGAGGACATGTCAATATATGATGACGCTTAGGAGAAGTTGTTAAAGTAGGTTAGAGTCTATTATTTGTGCGATCTCCTTATTTTGGAAAGTGTGAACCATTATACCGGTGTTTAATGAGCATATTCCATGAGGACTTCTTCTATTTCATCGATGGAGGGTCGAATCATAGCCTCATTGATTGTAACAATGACATGATAAAAAGGCACAAGGGTAGACCTAGCTAGTGTCTGAATGATAAATCTGCAATCATGGAGACATGAAAAGAGTTAAGATACACAAAGGGTTTATCTCGGGATGGACATTGACAAGTTAAAGAAGTACCCGGTGGTTCCGGAAAGTTCAAACCTGGTGTTTCACATAGAATGTTTCCGTTCTTTAAAAAATAGAGGTGCTTCTATCCTTTCATTATCTTGAAAGCAGATGAGGGTTAGGGCTAGGAGGAATACATGTTGAGTGTTAGGAGGGTGTGCGCGTACCGTAGAGAGAGATCAGATCGATTGTGAAGAACTCCTTTTTGTCTAGGAAGGACTACTTGCAAGTAAGAATACAAGACCACCAGATTTTAGTTAGACAATAAATGAGGGAACTGCCTTGGGCCCAGGAAATATTAGACTTCCTTTCAAAGGTGGTCAGTTCCCCTTTTAATACGAATTAACACAAATGATAGCAAAGAGGCTATTGCAAAATTACACTTTAATTACCTTGTTAAAAAGTAATAGAAGAAAGGCTGGTTTTGGTTTGAGTCACAGTGACCGATGCGGTCACTGTATAACCGATTGTGGTTATACACCGGTCGCACCGATTCTTTGATAACCAATATCGGTAGGGGTGGTGATTTAGGGATTTTAATGAAGGTTGGCTATGAGGTGGATATGGTGTTTATAAGGTTGGCAAATGATTCGGGGGTAGGCAATAGGGTGATGGAGAAGACTCGAGAGTGTGGGAGTTGTTCTTGGGGAAATGTAAGGGTAGAGGAATGACAAGTGAGATGTAGGTGCTACTCGGGTAGTAGATCTAGGAGTGAACTTATAATTATTATGAATCAGAAGTTCAAGAAATGTTATTTGAAAATGTACAAGACACTACTTACTAGTTCCTGATGAAGATACAGGTCCAAGGACTGTGATGACGAAGGCAGGGCTCATGTGGGATGATCCGACAATCAAAAGTGAGCCATCTTCTCTCCCAATGCTTAGATGAGTGTCACTGTGCTCTAGTTACTCAGTTGCAGTCTTGGGCTCGATGTCCTTCTCTACAAACTCTTCTCTTTTCTTCACTTGTCTTTGCTCGTAAAGTGAATTCTGTATTTTTCAAATGAATTCGGATCCCTTGTTTTTGGTTGGGGAAGGTCATTTACAGGGAACCGATGGCGGTTACATAACCGATGGCGGTCGAGTAGGAACCAATGTCGGTTAAGTCAAAGTGGGCTATTTTTAGTAAAATAGCCAACTTTCCCTCCTTTTCTCCCGAGGGATTAGTTGTGGGCTTGGTCAAGTCATTATTAGGTTGGTTTTGGTGTGGGTGAGGAGTAATTAGTCATGGGTGTGGATGTAGACCAAGTTATAGGTCTTAATTAGGTTAGTTTAGGGTTAGGGCTAGGTCATGATGAGGTGGTGAAATGAGGTGGCAGGTTTGGAGATGTGGATTTATTAATTATAAGGTAATTAATAAATAATTGTGTAAGGTTTAGGTGGTGAGGTTAGGTTGTGAAATGAGATGCGGGGCACAGGGTGTCGTAAGACACAAATTTGGTGTCTACATTAGCCCCTTGTTGTCATGTAGCTTGTCTTATGAAGCTGCACTGACAATAATAAGAAGTGGTTACTCCCGTTGAGGGTATAGGTAATCCCCCTCAAATCTATCACAGATTGAGGCAACGTGAAATCAGGGATAGGGTTGATAAAAGGGTGAATGGTGTTGAGATGATGGTAAGATGGTGGGGTAAGTTCAAGGAAGCAGACGCACGTTGAAATGCAGTAGTGCGACCAGGGTACATGATTTGAAGAGCAAACAAGCAATTCATAGGAAAAGGTCGATAGTTTATCCAAACAAGGTTGATATAATCCTAGTATCCAAGGCATAGGAAGTGCTCCAGGATATAACGGGTAGATGCGGGGAACATTTAGGCATGTTCGGCAAGTACAAATGGTTGGTTTGGTTGAGATAAATGTCACGGTCTCGGTCTAGGAAAAGTTGGTCGATTGATCAAGTCAAGTATCCTAATCATGCTAAAAACAAAAACAGCAATTGGAGCGAATGAATAAAAAGTTACATGTTGGGTGGATAAAATCGTAATTTGTGGGTCTTGGTTGAGGTACTTAATTGGTGCAGCCTTGAGTCGGGCCGATTGATTGGGTGCGGCCTTGGGTTGGGCCGGATTGGTTGGTTGCGGCCTTGGGTCGGGCCTGATTGATTGGGTGCGGCCTTGGGTCGGGCGGATTGGTTTAGTGTGGCCTTTGGTCGGGCCTAATTGATTGGGTGTGGCCTTGGGTCGGGCCGGATTGGTTGGTTGTGGCCTTTGGTCGGGCCTGATTGATTGGGTGTGGCCTTGGGTCGAGGCCGGATTGGTTGGTTGTGGCCTTGGGTCGGGCCTGATTGGTTGGGTGTGGCCTTGGGTCGGGCCTAATTGGTTGGTTTGTTACGGCCGTGATTTGGGCCAATGAAGTCAAAATAATGCTATTTAGCAAAGCCGGGGGAGGCGACGTGGTGAGACAGGAAGTTTGGTGGATAAGGGCAGAAATTTTGGTAAAGTAGGCATGTAACCAATATCGGTTAGGTATGACTGGTATCGGTTAAATGACCGATATCGGTGTTTTAGGGCATGCTATAACCGATATCGGTTATAGGTCAAAACCTATAAAAATAAAAATACGGCGTGTCATTTTCACATTGTCAATTTGAGCGCCTAATTTTGTCTTGTCTGAGGTGTGAAGTGATTTTGTTGATTTTGTGGGCTGAGTTGGCATTATTTGAGTGGAGGAGTGAGTGAGTGGTAGACCCCAGCGATCAGGAGGCAGAGGTTGATTGGTTGAGGACCCAGCTGAGGAGATTTGGAGCCATGGCACAGCCAAGAGGAGCAGGAGGTGTTGGAGGAGCTAGACCACCACCACCTATCCCACCACGACGACGTGTAGTTGTACCAGTAGGCTCTGAACCCCTACTTATGTGAATTTAATGATTTTAACTTAGATGTGGGTTTTGGGTAGGAATCCCAAATTTAATAAAATAATGAATAAGTTGAAGTAATTTGTAAAATGGAGTGGGTAGGTAGGTTAGTTAGGCCAAAACGGTAGGGTGGGTAAGTTTTTAGGTCTTTTGGGTGGGTAAATGGGTAGGTTTTGGAAAAAAATGGTTTTGCGGGCCGTTTTGGGTTCGGCCCCGGAATGGGACGATGGATTGATGTTGGTCTCTAGGCGACCGGCATCGGTCACCGAATGTTTGTAAAAATGTCTTTGTGGATAGACGGCGTCGGTCATATGTCGTCCGGCGTCGGTACGTAAAATGTGCTTGGGGACCAATGGCGGTCGAGGTGACGAAGACTGGTCAACATGGGTAGGAGTTAGGTTTTGTGAACTTTGTGGTGGTTGTTTGTTGTTAGAGTTTTTTTTTGTTTAGTTTGGGAGGAGGTAGGGTTGATAGGAAAGGTGATTGGGGTGGGGGAATGGGGTTGTTGGGGGCTGGTTCGGGTAGGATAGATTATGTGGTGTGTATGAAGTAGGAGGTGTTAAATTGGTGGGGGTAGAGTTAGATGGCTAGAGTAGATTGGGAGATAAGTAAAGGGAAATCGTAGATGTATAGTGTAAGATAGGTGGGTGTAGATGTGTGTGATAGAGTCCGGTTGTGGTTGGGTGGGTAAGTGGGTATAGAGGGTTAAGGTAGTTGTGGTTGTAAAGGGTAGAGCCGATGAAGTGGGTTATTTTGTAGGCATGCCAGTAAGCTCACGATGCGGGATCGGATGCCCCCTCTATTGAGGCGGATGCGGCCACATGTGACCGTAGCGGAGTGGGCCATCATGCGAGAGGTTGGACTCGGTGGAGTCCAGTGGTATAGGGATGTGGATAGGGACCACAGCCTGATGGTTGCCCTCATCGAGAGATGGGATCCAGCAACCAATGTCTTCCATCTCCCTACTGGAGAGATGATGATTACATTAGAGGATGTGTATCACATCCTGAGACTGCCGATCGTAGGTGAGGTAGTGTTCCAGGTGGATGCAGAGACAAAGTGATGGATAGCATCCTGCATGTATTCGGGGATGCATCCCCATTGCTTACTTATCACGTAGCAGTATTGCCTATGGTGATATGTATCGCGCACAAAGCGAGAGACACGGCTTGTCGTGTTGATGATGATTGGTATCACCTACTTCACCCTCCCCGACTCGAGAGGAGGCCACTCCCACTGGATTTGATGGGAGTTTTGCATGAGATGGTGGAGGAGCATACCCTGCTATGCCCGGGCACTAGTGTATCCGGTGTAATTATACGAGAGCTCGGGGTTATCACCGTATGAGGCGATTTGGTATATGCTCGACATTTTGTTACACTCACTGGGCTTACGAGCATATCATCATCCGTATACGACTAGTAGGTTTGCCCCAACGACCGGGGCCACAGATGGTATATGAGATATGGGTTTGAGAGGTGGTTGGGGTTGTGGGCCAGCCACGAGCGGTGCTCACGGGGACGAGATGTGGCCTACTATCGTCACATGTTAGAGGGCTTGACTGCGCTCAATATTATATGGAGGCCCTACGAGGCCATCAGCCCCGAGGAGGAGCCCGAGCACAGCTGCGGTGGATCTAGTATAGTTTCTGGATAGCTAGACGGAGGCACGGGAGTATGAGAAAATACCCCAGAGAGGGTACGACGGCTAAGATTAGGCTTACGACAGGATGAGCCACCTCCCTTCCTACAAGACGGAGGGATGATGTAGAGGCACCACTACCCGCACCTGAGCACGGTTGACCAGCCTGGGTAGCAGAGAGACCGGTTGATGACATAGTGGATGATGCCGGAGCAACAGGGAATTTTTGGTGTGGTGGGCGGAGTCGAGAGTAGCTATGAGAGCACGGCCCCATGACACCAGAATTTGGTGGATGTGATAGTGGAGAGGGACCGTCTCTTGGGCCAAGTGCATCTATTACAGGGGCATCTTGTTGCTGCACAAGCACAAATTGGGGTGCTACTGGGCGCTTAGCCCAAGCACGAGCTCGAGCACCACCACGGGCACCAAGACTGCCCACAATGTTTCACACAAAATGTTTTCGTTCTTAAAATAGAGGTGCTTCTATCCTTTCATTCTCTTGAGAAAGCAGAGATGAGGGTTAGGGATAAGAGGAATACCTATTGAGTGTTGGGAGGGTGTGCACCTACCGTAGAGAGAGATCAGATCGATTGTGAAGAACTCCTTTTTGTCTAGGAAGGACTACCTGCAAGTAAGAATACAAGACCACCAGATTTTAGTTAGACAATAAATGAGGGAACTGCCTTGGGCTAGGAAATATTAGACTTCCTTTCAAAGGTGGTCAGTTCCCCTTTTAATACGAATTAACACAAATGATAGCAAAGAGGCTATTGCAAAATTACACTTTAATTACCTTGTTAAAAAGCAATAGAAGAAAGGCTGGTTTTGGTTTGAGTCACAGTGACCGATGTCGGTCACTGTATAACCGACTGCGGTTATACACCGGTACCGGTTGCTGATAACCGATATCGGTAGGGGTGGTGATTTAGGGGCTTTCAATGAAGGTTGGTTGTGAGGCGGCTATGGTGTTTATAAGGTTGGAAAATGATTAGGGGTAGGCAATAGGGTGATGGAGAAGACTCAGAGAGTGTGGGAGCTATTCTTGGGGCAATGTAAGGGTAGAGGAATGACAGTGAGATGTAGGGTGCTACCGGGTAGTAGATCTAGGAGTGAACTTATAATTACTATGAATCAGAAGTTCAAGAAATGTTATTTGAAAATGTACAAGACACTACTTACTAGTTCCTGATGAAGATACAGGTCCAAGGACTGTGATGACAAAGGCAGGGCTCAGGTGGGATGATCCGACAATCAAAAGTGAGCCATCTTCTCTCCCAATGCTTAGATGAGTGTCACTGTGCTCTAGTTACTCAGTTGCAGTCTTGGGCTCGATGTCCTTCTCTGCAAACTCTTCTCTTTTCTTCACTTGTCTCTGCTCTGCCAAGTGAATTCCAGATTTTTTCAAATGAATTCAGATCCTTTGTTTTTGGTTGGGGGAGGTCATTTACAGGGAACCGATGGCGGTTATGTAACCGACAACGGTCGAGTAGGAACCGATGTCGGTTAAGTCAAAGTGGGCTATTTTTAGTAAAATAGCCAACTTTCCCTCCTTTTCTCTTGAGGGATTAGTTGTGGGCTTGGTCAAGTCATTATTAGGTTGGTTTTGGTGTAGGTGAGGAGTAATTAGTCATGGGTGTGGATGTAGACCAAGTTATAGGTCTTAATTAGGTTAGTTTAGGGTTAGGGCTAGGTCATGATGAGGTGGAAAAATGAGGTGGAAGGTTTGGAGATGTGGATTTATTAATTATAAGTTAATTAATAAATAATTGTGTAAGGTTTAGGTGGTGAGGTTAGGTTGTGAAATGAGATGCGGGGCACAAGGTGTCGTAAGACACAAATTTGGTGTCTACACCTAGTAACAAAGTTGAATGACAAAGAGAGGTAGTTGAAAGTGAATACAATGTGGCTACATATGGCAATAAGAATGTCACAGGAGTGATCTACAACATAGTTGGATACATTGTAGAGAAAATTATCAAGGAAGTGCGAGTAAGGTGATAAAATCAGTTTTGGCACTATTTTATTTTCTTTAGTATTTATGGAGATTGGAGTGCTGATGGGTGAAGGACAACATATGGGAGTATCCCATTGAGAGACAGATCCCTTGTAGAAATATTTGATAAATATTTATGTGAAGGGTCGATGAGTGGTCCATTTAAATAGAGGGCAAAGATGTGGTATAATAGGCTCCGTGCGGCATTTTAAGAGGAGTGGCGCATTCTTAAGGAGTTATCGCGGTGGTGGGCAAGGCAATACAATTAGTGGTGTACCATCACTTCGCATCACGCGACTTGTTATGAGGGATGGGACTTGGATCCCATGGTGAAAACTATCATATGCCTTCACAAAGTGCGCTACTTCTTGGCATCATCCACCATTTTACCGATGCGTGTCACCTAAATTTTATTACAGATAATGTAGACCGTGACTACCACACTCGAGGAAGACATGTATTTCCATGCTTGTACTTTCTATGTTGAGAGGCTCATTTCAAACGTTATAAACATGAAGCTTGTAATCTTGGAAATTGGGGACACTAGAGTAGCACTTGTATACCTTCAGCTTAATCCTAAGTTGGATAATAACAAATATGTGGAGAATGAGTTCATGCTCCCGGTGGCCACCAAAGGGAAAACATACAATGGATAACATACTAGCTCCAAATTCCATGGAACCTATAGAGGCAGATGATGATAAAGAAGAACATGAAGACAGTGGTAGCTTAGAACATAAGGGCCAGAGGTAACCCATAGACATAATAAAGGCTAAGTGTGCAAGTACCCCACCTTAGGTACAAGAAGAAGAGGATTTGGAAGCATTCCAAGGAGAGTATTGTTTCAAGAGGGTGTTCAGAAGAACAAGAACAAAAGTCACAGAACTCCTTGGTCCATCGGGGAGGTTGCCACAACTCTCCCCTCAAAAAGAGACAACTGAGAGGAGAAGGAGGAAGCTAAATCTGAATGAGTAGGTGGAGGAGTCTGCAAAGAGTACACTGGAACTCCTATACCACTAGAGGATGTGGAGGAACCCAAGGATGAAGAAATGAAGGATGAAGAAGAAGGAGTAAATAAAAAGGAGAAACAAAACAAGATACTACTTAGAACATAGAAGATCCAACTCCAAACCTTGGCACTCAAGTTCCTAAGGGGCAAAGAATAAAGAGGGCAAGTGGAGAGTATGTTGCACCAATCATGGGCTATGATGAGGACACAAGTAAAATTATCCATGCATGATTCCATAATATAGTAGGCCTCAAGGAGTTATATGGATGGGAGTTGATGGACCCATACATGGATATTGTGCGCGCGAGGAAACAATTTTCATGGTCCATGCAAACTCAAATGGATGAGCCTGATTTTGATGTATGTGAAGAGTCTTGTGTGTCAAGAAGAATGAGAAAGGCACCAAAAAATAGGCACATAACTATCAAGCCCACTATTATGTTTGATGAACAGTGATTAATTCCTTGGTGAAGGTATCTACAAGGGTGGTGTGTCAGAATGTAGATAAGGTTGTAACTATTAGAGCACAAAGGACAACCAAAGTGAGGTCTGTGTGGGGAAGATTTGGTCATGCAAAATTTTATATGCAAATAAGACAACAATACTATGATAATTAATAAAATAAAATAATACAAAATGATAAAAACCTAATGAAGAATATTCATGAATGATGTAAGCACATGGAAATGAGATCCAAGAGGTCTCTAAGCTGCTCCATGGATACTCGAGCACAAGAGGAAGTTCGCAAGCCACAAGAAATCTCAAATATCTGCATGCATGCCCCAGGAAGAGGGAGGTGAATGTAATTTTAAGGGGTCGACGGTGATTAGGTTGGGTCACTGCTGACTATGGGGAAACTTTCCCCAAGGGGGTTAATTTTGTCATTTAGTCGGGATTTTAGGTTCGAAGGATAGGAAAAGTACTTTAAAGCTTGTAGGCTAGAGGAGGTTCTTTAGGAATGTGTGATGGCAATTTGGGAGATAAATATAGGTACGATAAAATCTAGAAAAAGAATAGGGATATAGATTTGGGATTAAAAACATCCTAAAAGAAAAATTCCATTAGGGCTAGTGTATATTAATTAATTAAGAAAGATTAACTAATCAATGTTTATTAATAAAGATTAAAGGTGATGGGATAATACGTGGGCATTTAAATAAATAAAGGGAGATGAATTAAATTAATGGGGTTTAGCTAGGACTATGGAGAAATATGTGCACATAGGAAGAAAAATATAGGGATACCAAATTTAGGTGTCTACATCACCTCGTAAACTCTCTGTCATGGCCGATTCGTTCTCTAAGAAAGAATTAAGCTCTAGAAACTCACTGCGTTATTCCTCACTCACGTTTTTTTTTTTCAATTTTTCTTTTCCAAGAAAAATAAAATGGATCGGTCTTGGTGATCCTAATATCCTTTTTTACAGTCATAACGTGCTCGGATTATAACGTGAGCTCCTCATAACTTTCTTGATTGATACCACATCACATTATAATGGAACCAAACCACAACATGCTTGTGTTATGTGCAAAATGTCCAAAACGTATATTTTTGGCCCCTTTTTCGTCCCCATCACCATGCACATTCCTATGTATCACTTGATAATGTTAGTATTGGCATATCCCATAAATCGTGACTTGTGTGCACATTCTAAGCTCAATTTCATAGCCTTAGTCCTATGAATGGCTTTCTCTCCTAAGGTGCACTACTCTTTCACTCACAAAATTTATTACGGCAATCCATATAACTATATCACCTCAAGCTGTCATGCCAAAAATTTTCCAATACCTCACTCCATGTCTATACGGGAGCACCAAACAAGGACCGAATTATCTAATGGTTTGGTCTTAAATTTATGATTTTTCCCCATTCACCCAATGGTCAATTACTTAATTTGATAAATTTATTTTTATTGGTACTTTTCTCATGGGTCAGCTTTAATGAAAAATTACACCTACAAATTCATATAAAAGCAATTCAAATGCACTCATCTACTCACTTGACACTTTCAAGATAAAAACTTACAAATATCATCCCAAAATAAATTAAATCTCTCACAAATACCCCTAAAGAAACATCACACTCTAGGAGTAAACCCTACACATGTCTAAAGCACACTTAAATAGGTTTTAGATTCATGCTTCCCAAGTTAGAGACGCTTAAATTCAAGTGAAGAAAAGCACGTAAATTCATTGTCTACATTATCAAGTGATAAAATTTCTAAAGTTATTTGTATCCATATGGATATCACATACTAGGTGGAGAACTATATGCATTTTGAGGACTCTACATAGTATTGCAATGATTGCACTTCAACCTAACTACTTACCTTTAGCATGATATCCTACCCCTAGTTAGGGTTTGAAACCATTTTGAGCCATACAGAGGGTTTCACATATGTGTGACACTTAGGGTTTCAAAATGAAGCATATTTTGAAGGTTTGCATAGACACGTGATGTTATAGAATCTCATAATCCCATCATACGGAATCTCCAAATACGTACAAAATTACCAAATAATTACACACATATCGAGACATTTTCATCCTTGTTGAATCTATACTCTCGTGTCTAGAGATAATGAACTTTCGAGATCAATTTTATCCTTTTCCCCTCATATTACTACGAAATCATCCTTCCGAACATCTAATCAACTAAGTACACCTACCTTCTTGCACCTAATTACGTTTAACAATTTTTCAATCAGCTAAGCTTACATATTGCTAAATAAATTGATTTATTCTTATATGAACATTGATATTTAATTAATTAAATTGAATATACATCACCTTTCTAACTCTAATCCAAAGATAATAGATAAGTAAACACCCTAAAATCTATTTATTTATTTTGGGTTAAATCAATATCTTATAACTCCACTTAAACTTGGAGACTCATAGTAAGTCTTTGCTTGAAACAAACATGGTTCCTTAGCTTTACTTAGTTTCTTTCAAAAAACTTATATTTTACAATCTTAGTTAAACCTTGGATTTTACAAAAAAACCTATGAAAGGAGGTTCTTATTCTCTAAAATGGCCTTCAATAATAAATAGTAATGGAATTTCAAACAATTTAGCTTCAATCTATCGAGATAACCATCATCCCTCTTAACCCTTTGACTTCTTATTAGCTATACTACTTAGATTGTCATAAATTTTATTATCTTGTATTAGAAATGATTGGTGTATAGTGGATAAGGTGGCATGTATCTTAGTAGGTGAGGATTTTAGTATATAAGATTTTCAACCTAATCTTACTTTTTCAAGATATGTCATCATGCACAATATTACGATTCGTAACGGTCCTTATGCAATCAATTGCATAGGAAATGTTCGAACCCAAAAAAAAATCATAGATTTGTAACCCTAAATATTATATCTTATGCATAAATTGTGGAATATTATAGAAATAGAACTTGCAAAAATCTTGCAACGTTCATAGGGTCAACTTGAAAATGTAGTATATAACATGTACAATCATACAAATGGAAATTTTTATTTAGATTTTTACATTAACACATCAATATAAATAGTGAGAGTAATGTAAAAGGGGCCCTAATAATGATAGTATGTAGTGGTAAATATTAAAAATTAGGTGTGATATATAGAGTCTCATGATCACAAGTTTTTTTGACAATTTTTACCAAGTGATGCCCCATGGTAAAAATTGTGATGTAGGAGCATCAATATGAAAATAACAAAATTTTGGATTCTATGTAATTTTGGGTTGGTGAATGTCTTAGGGGTCAGATTTAGGTATTTTGAGAGATTTCCTACCTTTATTGGTTTCTTCATGAGCAAAAAGGGGTTGATTTGCATTTTCCCTCCAAAACACCTTCTTTGAAAATTTGAATTCCTAGTTCTAAGATAGGAGGTCTAATGAAAAATATGAAATAATATAATGATGTGAGAAGGTCCTAGGAGGCCTCATATGATGTATGAAAGGTAATGTCACTCACATGAGATAGGTGACTTGCGTTTGGTTAGTTTCACCATTATTAAGTTAATAAAACCTAATGGTAACTACCACCTTCTATGGTTAAAGGGAAAAGGAATTCGAATGAGAGAAGGTTAGAGAGATATGGAAGAAGAAAGAGGATTGGTCGTAACAGAGTAAGACTCAAAAACCATGTTAGATTCCAGCTTTTGTCAAAGAGAGGCTACTTATGGAAAAATTTTGTATAATGACTAAATAAGACTTCATAAAGGAATAAATGAAAGTTTCATGAATAAATATTGTGTATATTGGTGTATGGATGTATTTACGTTTTTTAAAATGTGTGTATGCTTTTAAATTCATATGAATATGATAAGTGAATATTTTTAGATTTTTTGAAACCTTATCTTTGTCCAAGAACAATGGTTTTGTATTGTGAGGTAAGATGTTATAATATTGGCTAATATTGAATGATTGAAGATGTGTACATGAATTTGGTTTCTTGAATTGAAAGGTCTCCATTTCTTAAAAACGTTTTGAACCATATATTTTTATTCTAGTCAATGGATATATATATATATATAAGAGATTCAAATACTTGTAAACAGAGTTATACTATCTATTTGAGACAAAGAAAAACAAGTTTTTGGTTATCAACATTGTTCCAAGGGTCTAATATTGCTAATAAGAGTTTGTAAAAGTTGATCGAGGTCCAGAGATTTATTTTAGGCCACAAAAATCTATGAAACCTCCATAAGTGAAAATAAATCAATAGTATGACCTCTTGGGTTAGGTGTAATGTGAGAAAAAATTGTATATATTGAGTTCTAACCAATGAAACACATTGAAACTTGAAGGAATAGGACTTAGAAAGGTAAGAAGCAACTATGAAAAGTTTCAAGGAGAGTGAAAAATATTTGATGAGTCAAATCAAATAAAATATAGTTAGAATGTTGTAATACCTATTTTTAGGGTTATAAGAAAGGAAGACTTGGTTGGAAAGAGTCTAGTTTCTCTTATTTGTTCTTGAATCTTGGAAAACAAGAAGATTATGGATTAAGGGAGATGAGATAAGAGTTTTAAGAGTCAACATATTGATTTAAGTATTTGAAGAGTAAAGGTACAGTATTAGTTATCCTTTGACCCTATTTTTGAGGGTTTGCTTTAAAGAAATTGATTGAACTCTCATTAATCATTTGTGTTGTGGTTATAATTTTGTATTTTGGATGTGTTATCCAAAATAACCCTTGGTTATTTTGATAACTTGTTCTATTCAGCTCTGTAATAGGTTTTAGGTTACATGCACTCTTTTTTATACCTTGGCATATTTACATGGTTTCATTTCTTCGCACACACCCTTGGGCGCCCTTATTTCTTCTTCATTGTGATTTTTTTCTCTTGGCTCCCTCCTGCGTAGCTTCTAGCTACTACCACCTTCCTCTTTTACTTTTCTATCTCCTTCCATTTCTCTTTTCCGCACAATCCTTGTGCATTCACTCTTTGCCCATGTCATTGTACACCCCGATTAAGCTAAATATGAAAATGTATGCCTAATTTGATTGTTACTTCACCAATAAATGAATAAACAATTGAGTATAGAAATAGACCCAAGAAAATTAAGCTAGTAAATATGAAACCCTAACTATAAAGAGAGGGTAAGAAGCCTTAGTTGATTAGTAGAAATCTGTGAGGTGTAAAAAGCTAGAAAAATGGAAAATACGAAGTATTGACCATCGTACCAAAGCTTAGAAAAATGTAGATCTGGAAGAATAAGCTGGAGTGGGGCACTGGAGAGGGACATGGGTGCATGTGGGTTCCCTAAACATGTTTCTTAGAGCATGGGTCTATGGAAGGGATCAAGAAACCTCCTCATAGTGGTCACTATTTGTTCATTGTTGTTATCCTTTTGTCTCTCTAAGGTCCCACAATGATTTGTCAAAGTCACTAAAAACCTACCATGAAATAATGACATGTAAAACCCTCACATTGACATCAAATCCAAAAAAATAAAGATGTGGAATGATGGGTCAAACTTTCCTTATCTTTCACAATGGTGATCTTATGACTGATTTCTACAATACATCTCGGACTCCAATGTATTTTTGTGCGTGTGTACAAAATTGTGCCCTAGGTGGCTCTTGTGTGTGTTGCACTTGATAGCGAGAATGTAAGATAGATGTAAAGAAATGTAATGGATGTGTACATGGAATAAAATGAAACTCCCTCCTATGAATTATATGTAGAATAACTAGCCCTTATGTCCCTTTGATTGTGCTAGATGGATGCAATGAATCTCAAAGCTTGATGGATGCAAAATTAGGTGGTGATAGCTAATGTTTAGTGCTTGGTCCATTATTATGATCACATAACTTTATATTTATATGATTCCTTTTCTTTAATTTCATAGTTAACCCGAAAAGGCCTACTACCAAAACGATAAGATGCTTAAACAGCTAGAAAGGACCCAAAATACGTTAACAAAGTACAAAGGGATCAGGGGCACCCAGAGTGGACGAGGCACTTGGTTGGACGTCTTGGCATGGTATTTATGTACAGAATGAAAAATTCTAAAGTATAAAAAGGTAGATTGAGAAATTAAGGGTGTAAGACAAAAAGTGGCAATAGAAAGAAAATAAAGGTGGCCAAATACATGGGTAAATTAGCACTTTCCTCACTTAGGAATCATATGAATAGTAGTATGTAATCAGGACTAAATAGATACCCAAAGTGTGTGATTTTGTGTCTACAATTTCCCCACTTTTTTGGTGAGAGGAAATATAGGTAATATAAAGTAGATAGATATGTGTACCGATAACCATGTAGATCAATGATGCAAGCATTCTAAGGGACAAGACAAAGCATGGAGTGATAAAAGTGTTAAGCATGGATGCTAAGGAGTAGAAAGTGAAAAAGTGATTGTTGAAAGAGACAAAGTATGACACTTAGCAGAAGGTTCACAAAATTTTCACGCATGGGAGTAGGGCACGTTCAAATGCATGGAAGGATAGGGAAGGAAACGTGTGTGAAAGACATGGACAGATTCGAGACTTAGCCATTTCCAGGATTATGGGCTATTTTTGGAGATAGCGTGCATAGCACACAACCGGATAAAGACTTGCGTAACACGCATAGGCTATTTTGGAAAAGCGTCTACTAAGAAATTTGCATGGGTTCAAGTTAATAATAGAATTATTACTATCCAGTTAACCAGAAGAGATTTATTATTAGCACACTTGCATGTGTGTCTATTATTGTAAAGGCGCGTGGCTATTTTTAGCATGTGACCTATTTTGGGAATTGTGTAAGTGGTGAAGGGAAAGTCCCCACCCTTATAAATATGTAATAATATGCGTAGATTAGAGAGGAATATGTATAAGATATTGTGAAGTTATGCTATCGAGATCTGATGCACGCATAAGTTTATGATACTAAATATTGTAAGAAGCTTCTATGTATTTATTATGTTTAATATAATGAAGTGTATTAGCTGAATCAATGTGTTAAACATGATTGTAACTAGTTCTTGTATGGTTGAATTCATTATGGCTATTGTTTAAATTTGTTACTCATTAGATCTAGATCTGGAATATGATCTATAGAATGTTTATACTATTTATGGATCTGAATGCATCAACTCTTCATCTTGCTAACATCCTAAACAAACAACCCTAAAGAGGGGCATGGTTCCTTTGCGTGCATTGGGTGAGTGCTCGATACCATGATGGGTGATGTGTTAGTATACTTGGATTATTTCGGTAAATCCTAAGATGCATCGGTGATGATGAAAATGAACCTAGGTGGAACCACATGTGTAGATGTCGGGATGTGCTTGTTGTTGTATGATGTTGAGTGATGTTGACTACTACTTCCCATATGGACGGACCTGCAAAAGAGAAGAATAAATAAGTAGTCAAATATGCATGTATATGTATAAAAATTGTGTAAATAAGTATGTAAAAATTTTGTAAATGTGAAAAAGGAACATGTGCACCTAATTCGTGATGAGGAAAAGAGTGTAGAAAGGATCCTGAAGATGTTGTAGATGAATGACTTTTTTGGTGATCTCATACCCGATTCTTGGTGGTCACAAGATTTTGGGTCAATATCATGCCAATGATATGGAATAATTGTAGGGAGAAAAGTTTGGTGTTATCCTCCAACCTTTAATTTCTTACCATAATGTAGAACACCACTGCATATGGTGTGTAAATTTCAATCAAACATGAGTTCTAAGGAATGTGTTCCTTGTAAAATTCATTGTGTGGAGTTCAAGAGATTACGTTGAGGTACCAATCATTGTGTAATCCCCTAGTTATAGGCTCTCAGGGAAGGGTCATGTTGTTCTAAGGACCCAAGCATGATTTTGAGCCTTGAAACATAAAGCGTGTTGTATCGATATTGTTTTGTGTTGTGTAATGACTATATAACATTGTATGGGGTGACTAATTCACCTTAATTATTCCCCCTCATTTAGTGTGCATGCGACATCACTGGAGGAGTATGCGGCCCAAAGGAGGACTAGTCACAATTTTAAAATTGTGCCCTACATGGGGAAGGGAACATGCTTGGTAGAAACCAAGGCACACGCAAACAAAGTGGCTAGGAGATAAGTGTTAGTATAAGAAAATAAAAACACACATGTAAAAGACAAAATGTATGCTAAGCAAACAATATGTAAGCTAAGACGCGAAAAGATAATGTAAACATGCAAGAATACAATGTAGACCACGAAAATCAGATTGCAAATATGGGACACCACTCGCGGTATCACAAGACAATCAAGGCCGAAGAAGCCTAAAGCAGATAATGTGCACACAAGACAAAGGGAAAATCCTGTAAACAATGGAAAATCATGATAAGAAATGTAATAGATAACCATGGTGGCAAATAGACCTACATAACAAATGTTGCACATGAAGCACCTATTCTAAGGTTAGAAAGATAAAAATTATGTCAAGGAATTTATAATCCGATAAGTTAATGTGCCATGAAAAAAATGAAACAATAGCACATGTATTGTATGAAAGTGGATGTCCCAGGGATCTATTGTGGGACCGGTAATAGGTATTACGCCTAGCATCCATGTTGCATGTAATAGATCTGTATAATTTGTGATCACAACTAGAAAGGAAATTGAATGTGCATGTGTATATGATAAAGATAATGACATATAATAAAGTTATCTAGCATGTGTAAAAAAATTTTGTGTAAAAGCATAAGTAAGAAAGAGTAAATGCAACTAAGATATGCAGTATGTTGTGGATGAGATGGAATGGAATGCAGTGTGAATGATCGAGCATCGTGCCCCCAAGAAGATGTGTATGTATGTAATTATGTTCATTTGTTTATTCCCCTCAAGTATTAAATAATGAACCATAAATGAGAGTGTCATTAGGAAATGGTTTGAGTTGTGCATATTTAAAAGATGTGATTGGAAAATGCAAAGTGCATAATGTAGGTGCTCAAGTGAATGAGTGAGTGATTGAATGCGTGAGTGTGGTGAGGTCCATTTGAGATGTAGACCCTCAGCATTCGAGTATGGACCATGGAATTAGAGTGATTCATAAGGTAGAGGGTCATTTTTTATGCATTGGAGAGATATCTTGAAGGTGTAGTAGGTCGTGTTGATTGTTTACAAAAAGAGGATTGATTGTAGACACATTGCATGTATATTATCGAGATGTGTAAGTATTATATGTGTTATGTGTTGTGTTGGTTGTACACAAGAGAGAAAGGTATTGTGAATGTGTTGATTATATAGTCGGAATGTGTGTGAGAAATAAGATGATGTCTAATGCGGTGTGTAGTGTGATGTGTAGCGTATAATATGTTTTCATTGATTACGCGTAACATAGATTTATTAGACGATGTAAAATATATATGTCACAAAAGTGCTAAGTGTGAAGTATGTTTTATATATGTATGTTGTGTTGAAGATGCACGTGGAGTATGTGTTTCTTGTTGTTGTGTTGAGTTAGTATTGATGAGTAGTTACGAGAACTATGTATTGTTTGGATGTTGATTACGTGTGATAGGAAGAATAAGTCGCAAGTATGTTGATTATGTAGTGATGAATATGTGTAATAATTTCATGATGGAAGTGTGTCCAGTGTGTCATTGTAATATGATGTGTAGTGTGTGAGGTTCATGTATATAGGATGCCCTCAACAGTCAAGTGTGAATTGTAGCACAAGAGTGTGTCATCAAGAAATGACGATACTAGAGTGTGTCAATATGTGTGTGTCATATATAAAAGTCTAGATGATAAAATAATATGTTTGATGATGTTAGGGGGGTGAGATAAATGTGATGCCTCACAAGTATGTGGTGATGAGTGTGATCAAGTACCACTATATATAAGATCATCATTGTCCTGATTGAATCCAAATAGAGTGGTGTTGGAGACTTGATAGGAAATAGTGTAAGGGGGATCATAGAAAGAGCTATTACAACACAAGGTGTACATGTTCATTTCATATTATTCATCAATGAAAGGTGTTGGTGGAAATCCATGTGCATACCAACGAGTAATATTTTGAGAATGTCTAGGAGATGAATCACTACCAATAGAAACATTGTCGAATGACATGGGAAAAGTGAGAGAAGTGTGACTGGAGTCTAAATTTCCCGCAATATAATCAAGCCAATATTTCTCGAGGATTAGTGGAGAGGTACAAGGGGTAAATGTGTCAAAAATGCTAGATGAAAAACATAAAGACCATAGGTAGCCATAATGTGAAAATATCCATGATAGAGATGCGGTGAGTGAGGTGGCGGTAGAATATCATTAAGCGTCAATCCAATCCTGGCAAAGATGTCATATGTGTAAATAATATTGGAGAAACTACAATCCAAGGTATGTATAGACCCCGATAAAGTACCATAGCATTAGTAGGAGGGGTATTGAATTTTTATTCACCAAGACCATTGGCCACAAAAGTGTCATTAAAATAGGAGTCATCTATATCGATAGGAGTGAAATTGATTTTTCCCAATGTTTCATCAGTAAGTTCAATAGTATCAAATTTGTCATCAGAATCTTTAGAATCATCTATGTTGGCATTGACATGTTGTATATATGTGTTGAGAACATTACTAGGAGGCGTACTAGATGTAGGGGCGAGAGGAGCCTCAACATGTGGGGCATCATTGTTCAAAGTGGAGTAGATATTGTGGGCAAGATGACTACAGTAGTATGATTAAAAATATCCAAAATGCTTGGAGTGGTAGAAGAAGACTGTGAAGCACTATATTTACCAATGTCATATGTATCAATACTACTATATGGAATAAGTTGTGAAGGAGGAATAGGCATAGCAGTAATAGGGTCTATGCGACAGAATTTGAATGGTTCAAGATCTACAGTAATAGTATGTTTGTATCCATCATGTAATAATTTGATGCATTGGTGTACAGTGGATGGAATTGCTTGCATTGCATGAATCCAAGGTCTACCTAGTAATAGATTGAATTGAAATGAAGCATCTATAACGAAGAAGTCTGTGAGGATAGTCTTAGGCCCAACTTGAATATGTAATGAAATAGTTCCTAGGCATGTGCGAGTAGTTGAATCATATCCTTGAATAAGAGTAGAATTCTTAGAAATTAGATTATCATTAATGCCCAATTATTTGAGAAGGGAATGGGCACATAGGTTGATGGTCAATCCATTATCAATAAGTACATGTTTAATGCAAGTGGTATTGATAATAGCGGTGATAAGAAAAGGCACATGGATTTTCATTAGCAAATGGTAATATGTCCTCATTAGTGAATGATATAGCACGTGGAAAATTTTGAGAGACTAAATGAGGTGTGTGAAGGATACCAAAGAATTATCACTTTCTATATGAATAGAACAAATGAAAACCTCTATTTTTTTATGAAAATCAGGAGCACTGCGTAAAAATTCATAGAGGGATATTTTGGTGGCGTATTCTTAATTTGTTCAATGATATCATAGCCCTTAGAAGTAGTAGGAGGAGTCGAAGAAGTGATAGGTGGTGGAATAGAAATGGGTGGAACCATAGGAGGACAATTTCGGTGAGTAGTTACTACATTGATAAAAGGATTAGCCTAATGCATAATAAAGTGAGGAGGATGTTGAGTATGAACTTGCATGAAATTAGTAGCGGTAGTAACCATGCTTGAAACCTTAGTGGGTGTGAAAGAAGGATAAGACAATTGAGTCATGACTTGATAAGGTGAAGACATACTCAGAAGAAAATGGTTTGATTAGTATGGTTTGATGTGTATGGAATAGAATTAACTTCCCTCCTATGAAGTGTATGCATAATAGCCAACTCTTGTTTCCCTTTCATGGTGCAAGATGGATGCAATGAAGTGTTAGATAATTGATGGATGTAACCTTAGGTGGTGATAGTTAATGTTTAGTGCTTGGTCCCTTATTATGATCACATAATTTATATTTATATGATTCCTTTGCTTGAATTTTGTAAACACCCCCAAAAAGGCGGACTACAAAAAAAAAAGAAGATTCTCAAATGGATAGAAAGGACCCAAAATATGTGAACAAAGTACAAAGGGGTTAGGGGCACCCAGAGGGGATGAGGGCATATGGTATTGGCGTGCTAGTTGGGTGTTAGTGTCCAAGTTGATAAATTTTGAAGTATAAAAAGATAGACTGATAAAGTAAGGGTGTAAGACCAAAATTGGAAATAGAAAGCAAAGAAAGGTGGCCAAAGATATGGGTTAATTAGTACTTTTCTCACTTAGGAATCATATGAATAGTAGTATGTAATCAGGACTAAATAAATACCCAAAGTGTGTGATTTTATGTCTACAACCCTTGCATGTGCCCATAGACTTGATCTATAATTTTCTAAGTCCATGGCATGCCTTAAATGCATGCCTTCCTTCATGATTCCCATGAATTCCCTCACATGTACTCATTCTTTTCACATCTTTTCCTCATGCATTTTCCTTACACAATTAGTTCTATGCATCCTTTCCTTGTATTCCCCTTCTTCCTCACACTTGCATACTTTTTCATATATGTACCCTTTCTCTCCACTCTTTTGGCACCCTCTTACACACACTCCCGGACCTCTACATTCCTCCTTCTCACACCTCTTTCTCTTACACATGCACCAAGCTAGCAATCTCCTATGCTTGTCATTAAGTTCCACACGCCAACTTTTCATTTGAAGTGCACAACACGTAACCTATCAGAACATGCCATCTGTGCACCGAATTCTCAAATTAAATGAATGCATGACATCTGGTGAAAAAGAAAAAACAAGAAGAAATTCAGTTGAATCCCTTAGCTGACCATATTGTGACACGTTTCTTGTATGTTTAGCATATATCTTGTGAACTTTAATTGCCATAAATTTTTCTACAAATCTCAAATCCATGCACTCTTGGTCCTGTTGGAAATATATTGATGTGGGCTACACTGGGCTATTCAAAATAAGATTTGGTAAGTGAAATGGGGAAACGTGACTAAATCCATTAATGCACAAATTCAGTTGACTCAACCACCTAAATTTAATCAGATTTGGTCCCCTTCCTTCTTCCATAATCTAATCGACATGGGTAGCGGATATAATAGTGCTACAGTGCATTAGTAGGCATTTAATTCTAGTTATTTTTGGTTGGATTTGAAAATCTGATTTTCAATCTCTTTCACTACTCTTCTCTTCCCCTTTCTTTTATATAATGTCTATGAATGCTCATTTGTAATGGTTGGACCCTCTTGGTTTGCTAAGAGAATTTTTCAGAAGATTGTTCCTTGGCATTTTGAGTTGTAATCCTTAGACTTGAGCCATTTCATGTATATCCTTACCTCTTTTAGCTCTGTAATCGATTATGCATCACTTAGAAGTAATAAAAGTCTTATTTTGTGGCCACTCTCTGCCTTAGTTCGAATTTTATTTCATCTTCTTTCCTTATTTTGAATTATTGATCTATTGTATATATTTTGTATCACTTACATGGATTTTGTTTGGTATACTCCATGGAAGCAAGTGAGTGAGTGTTGTTTCAGACTGTGGCACATTTGCATTCCCTCCCTTTGCATGTTTTCCCTTGTTTGCACTCAGCTAAGAGTGTTTATCCTCCTCTTTCTGGTGTTATAACCTCCCCTTAGCTTATGTTTTCATTTTTATACATCTCCTTCTCACCGTACTCCCTTGGAATCATAAAGTAGTGATAGGTAGTTACATTTCCCTTCCTTAGAATAGTTTTAGCACTAGAAATAGGTATAGGAATTTGGCCTTCTCTAGAGGTTTGTCTCAAGCGTAAGTCCCACAACTTGGAGACACTCACATGTTGCCTCGAAGCCCTAATTCATCCTAATTTGGGACGAGTACAATTTTGAGTTGCAACGTTTTTGGAATGCCTGATGGGACAAGTTTAAATAGCTATACATCTTTGTTCTAGCAAGTTTGATATGTTCTTGTTAAGCTCCAACCTTTGGAGGCTTGTTTTAACACATATGAAAATTCCCAACATCTATATCTATTAATTTCAGTATTCAGCGTGCCTTTTTCATGAAAAGGATACATATTAGACATAGTGTAATAGTTGAAGAATCCTTTGAATATATGTAATTGTCTCGAAGAAGAATAATTATTAAAACCTCTATGCACATATATCCATCTTCCATGTGCACAATGCAATATACCCCTCCTCTTTGCATACCTTCTGTGCACTCTACTAGGGTATTCAGACCCTTTCAATCCATGGCACAAATAAATCCACCCTTTGTCGGCTTCAATGGATTTGTTCCTTTGGCTCTTCCCACCAACATGATATAATAGTGGCTACACTCAAAATTATAAAAATTTCATTTTGAGAATCAAGTTACCCCTTTTGATCACATTCAATATATTGCAAATGTGTGCCATGTTCACCTAGTTACATAAGATGATGTAGTTGTAAGGTTGTTTGTTTCTTCACTTAAAGGTAAAGTGCTTCAATGGTACATAAGCTTGAGACCTACCTCTATTACTAATTAGGATGGAATTGGCACTACACTTTGTAATCAGTTTGAGGAGAAAGATGACAACATCTCCTTATTAGAATAACTCACAATGATCAAGAGAGCTCCTAATGAGCTCATGGATAGTTTCATTTTCTAAAATTTTAGAAGAGGTGGGACAAAATTTTATCCATCTTAAGACCAACTCCTCAAGGTGTTTTCCTTTATTTCTTAATATATTTGAATTATGATATTATAGTGATGATATTATCTATTTTGTATGCATTGATTGATGGCGTTATCTTTAAAAGAAACATTGATGGTATGTTGTTGAGATGTATTGATGGCATGTAGGTTGACTAAGTGTTGGAAGAATTTCATGATTGGAAACTTATCTCCGAGGATACTTGGATACTTCCGGCTCACCCTCTTTGTAGATGCACACAAGTGGGTAAAAAAATTCAAATATTGTGCTTTATTTGTAGGAAAAAAGAAATTGGTTTTGCTTACCCTTCGCCTAATCCAAGAAAATCAAACTTTCGTGCAATGGGGGATAGACTTCATAGGCATGATCAAACTTCCTTCAATTGTTGGTCACAAATGGGTATTGAAAACTATATATTACTTCACCATATGGACAAAAGTTGTCGTGCTCAAGGAATCAACCGATTCATTCATCCTTGACTTTATTGAAGGTATTATAACAAGGTTTGGTGTTCCTCAAACCATTATCTTTGATAATGCAAAATCCTTCCTTGGTATAAGAATTTATGATTGGGATCTTAGTCTTGATATCTATTTGAATACTTATTCCAACTACTACCCTCAAGGTAATGGTTTGGTAGAGTCTACTAACAAGAACCTGATCATAATCATGAAGTGAATAATGAATATCAGTTAGAGTCAGTGACATAAAAAGGTCTCATGTGTGCTCTGGGTAGACAAAATCACAATGAAGAAGGAAATTAGTACTTCACCTTATAAACTTGTCTATGGAAAGGAGGCTAGGATTCCTTTATCTTTAGAATTGCCTTCATTAGAGCTGACCTAACAAACTAGAGTGTGAGGGCGTAGACCAAAGAAAAATTAAAATAGTAGAGCTAGTTGAACTTGAAGAATTAAGAAAATCTACCATGATCAAATTATTACAGCATCAAAAATCAAAACAGTAGTGGTTTAATAAAAAGGCTAGAGCTCAAGCTTTCAAGAAGGGTGATCTAGTTTTAAAATGGGATGCTAATAGAGCCAAACCAGGGCATCATTCAAATTTTGATGCACTTTGGAGTGGCCCATATATCATAAATTCTTGTAAGGAGGCTAACTATTTTGAGTTGTCTCAACTTGATGGAGATGCACTACCAATCCCAGTCAATGGGATTTATCTCAAACACTTCCATTAATTCTTTTGCATCATTGTATATATTATAATAGTTTCAATTCCTTTAAGTGTTTTCTGTCTTGTTTATATATAGTCCCTCCCTCTTACACATGCTATTTTGTTACTTCCAAATGTTGATCCATGTGTTCACAATTTTAGAGAGGTTGTTTCATCTTGCTAGAACTTTTCAATGCTTCAGCGGCAGTTCTTAAGCGAGGATCAAACAAAAGTGCTTCAAGTGAATTCTGGGTGTCCTTCAAAGTTTCAAATCAGAATTTCATGACTTCAAGAAGATTCCATTCCAGTGGATGCTTCAAGGCCACTGATATCTTTCATCTAGTAGGTAAATTACCCCGAAAGTCACCAAACTATTGTCCTAAATAACCCCATATTTATTTTGACAACTTACATCTCCATTCTATCTCTGGAAACAGGTTTTTAGGTTACTCGCACTCTTAGTTTTATACCTTGGCACATTTTCATGGTTACGCTTTTCTCCTGCATACTTGCATGCCCTTCATGCTTCTTCATTTTGATTTATTTCTCTTGGATCCCTCTTGTACAAATTCCACGTGCTTCCACCTTCCTCTTGTATTCTTTTATCTCCTTTCATTTCCCTTCTACGTGCACTCCTTGTACATTCACTCTTTCTCCCGATCGGCACACACCCCTTGCACATGACCACAAAATTGCTATATAATTCTCTAAGTCCTGGCATGCCTTGCGTGCATACCTTCCTTCCTAAGTCTTGTGCATTCCCTTTCGGGAACTCATTCTTTTCACATATTTTCCTCACGTATTTTCCTTGCGCAATTTATTTCGTGTATCCTTACCTTATGTTCCCCTTCTTCCTTACATATTTGCATAATTTTATAGATATTCATTATTTCTCCCCACTCTTTGTGCACCCTCTTATGCACACTCACAGACCTTTTCATTCCTCTTTCTCTTGTACAAGTGCTAAGCTAGCAATCTCTTGTGTCAATCATTAAGTTTCATGTCCCAACTTGTCATTTGAAGTGCATAAAACACAACCTATCAGAACATGCCAGCTGCACACCAAATCCTCGCATGAAATGAATGCATGACATTTGGTAAAAAATACAAAATAAGAAAACATTCTGTTGAATCTTTTATCCAACTAGATCGTGACATGTGTCTTGCGTGTTCAACTTGTACTGTGAACTTCAAATCACCATAACTTATGCTACAAATCTTAGATTCATGTGCTCTTAGTCTTGTTCAAAATATGTTGACATGGGCTACACGTTGGGATTTTCAAAATTATATTTTGGGTGGGATTTGTTAGGAGAAATGGGAAATGTGACTTAAGCCATTAATGCACAGATTCAATCGACTCAACCACCCATATTTTTTCCTCTTCCTTCTTCCACAAGATAAGATGACATGGGGAGGAGGCTCTGATAGTGCTACATGTGTATTTGTAGGAATTTATTTCTAGTTATTGGTGGTTGGATTTAAAAATATGAGTTTCCCTCTCTTTCCCTCCTCTTCTCTTCCCCTTTCTTCTATATAATGTAGAACAATGCTCATTTGTAAAGGTTGGACCCTCTTAGTTTTATAAGATCATTTTTCCTTGGAATTTTGAGTTACGAGCCTACGAACTAAGCCATTACATCTAGATCCTTGCCTCTTTCATCTATATAATCAATTTTGAATCACTTGGAAGCAATTAAATTCTTGTTTTTGGTCATTCTCTGCCTTAGTTTGAATTTCATTGCATCTTATTTGCTTCTTTTTCATTGTTGATCTATTATGCATAGTTTATATCTCTTGCAAGGATTTTGTTTGTTGTGCTCCATGGAAGCGAGTGAGTGTTGTTTCAGACTATGGCATGTTTTCATGCCCTCATTGTGTGCATTTTCTCTTGTTTTTTTCACCATCTGAGAGTGTTCATCCCCCTCTTTCTGGTGTTATCACCTCCCCTTAGCTTAGGTTTTCATTTTTATGCATCTCTTTCTCACCCTGGTCCCTTGGAATCATAGATTAGTGATAGATAGCTACATTTCCCTTACTTAGAGTAGTTTTATCAGTAGAAATAAGTAGAGGAAGTTGGCTTCTCTGGAGGTATGTCTCAAGCGCAAGTCCCACAACTTGGAGACAATCTCATGTTGTCTCAAAGCCATAGTACATCCCGATCTAGGATGTGTGCAATTTTGAGATCCAATAGGATGTATGAAGGCTTAAAAGGAGGTGTTAAGGTGAGTTGATGGTTTTCATACGTGTTCAAGAAAGAGGAATGTGTAGGAAGACAAAACCTTAACCTTATTTTTGTATCATTATTACTATAAAATGAAGAGTGAGAAATCAAGGAGACAAATACTAACACAAAGGACCTTGAAACTTATGAAACAAGTGGAAAAATATAGTAGGATAAATATAAAGTGTAATCTGAGAAAAATATTGATTTAATGGTAAGGAAGACAAGTGGAGGATAATTTAGAACTATGAAGTGCGATCCTAGATTGGAGAGGATTTGAAACACTCTAGGTTTCAAATAATGATGAGCTTAGTACGTGAGTAGGATCAAGAGGTGTAAGACAGTGGTAAGGTGTTGAGTAAGAAGAAACATATCCAAAGTCATGGGAAAGGAAAAAAATAGAGTTTTGAGGACTCATTAGAGCTTAAGAAGAAGAGAAGTATTGAGAAGCAAAAATGGTGAAAATAACATGAGTGAAGATTAAAGTTTGATGGATCATTGAAGTGTACTTTCAAAATGTGGATTTAGGTGATACAAGATGAATGTAAAGTTGTAACTAGTTTTCAAACTACAAAACCCTAAAAAGGAAGCTAAAACCCTAAGGAGACATGATTTTAACTAGTCTAAAAGGAGATGTTAGAGTTGGGAGAATTGTATTGGGAATTAGAGAAATAAATTTACCATGAATCTATAACTCCATACATTTTATGAGAAACTCTAATCACTTTTTCATGAAATTTCCCATTGTGTTCCACACATATAACTTTGTATGTTAGGAGGGATATAAATTAGGCCTAGTAGAAAACGGTAGAGAGAGGGAGAGAGAGATTTAAAATTCATGGGCTTAGGATTGAGCCTTGAAACTTTGGAATCACTTTAAGGGCCTTAAATGGTATTCAAAAATATTAATGATTAGCCTTAGATATTTGAAATGTGTTCTAAACTTTAAAATTAGTCATTTGGCGAGGCTACAAGTAAAACAAGAAGTTTTAATGGTGAATGACAATAAATGAAGGTATGGAACTTATTGGAGTGTTGAAATATGTTTTTTTGATGTATTTAAGAATGGGTAATGCATCTTTATCCTAAGTATTAGTTATCTTGGTCATTTGGGTATGTTGAGAAAATTTGGTTTATTGAGAAAATATGTGTTTTGATTGAAGTGATGGCTAACTCCTTATTCTTGGAATGTTTTGAGTTGGGTGTTGATCCTCCTCTACGTCATTTTGGTATCATAGCAGGATTATAGAGGGAATAACAATATAACAAGAGTTGGTGCAATTGTGTATTGCTCAGTTTATAGGTTAGCCTTTAAGAAGAGACAAGAAACCATGAAGACAAACAACAAGAAGCATGGACCAAAATTAGACAAAGAGATAACTGATTTGAAGAGGTTGGATATATTGGATAATTTTTTACTACAATTAAGAGACGAGGTATATGGTTAGGGGTTGAAAAGAAGAGTGAAGTGGCCTATAGAGTCACTTGTTAAGAAAGGAAGAAGACAAAGGATGCATACCAAGAGAAGTGAAGAATGTGAAGAAATAAAATCCTATTGAGTCTTGAGAAAGAAAGAGTTTTCATGTCGAAACATGAAAAAGAGGAAGTGAAAAGATTTCTCATTATGGAGAACAAAGTAATAGGTGAAGAAGAATGGAGAAGATAAAAGGTGCAAGAAGAAGTACTTAGTAAAGAGATGTGGAAAAAGAGGAAAGTGTCCAAGAAAGAGACACTCATGGAGACATTTTGGTATCTCATTTTATTGACTAATGTTGTGTTTACATGCATGTGTACAAGTATGAATAATTTTGTGAAGAAAATAAAGAATAAGGCATTGAAATTTTCAAGGGGTCAAGAAGAGCATCTATAGAGGAAAATGAATATGATGGAAGAAGAGAGAAGGTTGTGGAAGTCTACAAAGATGAGATTGAATCATTTCAGTATATTAATGAAGATATGGAAGAGGATATAGAGTTCCATGATGCTTTGGAAAGCATTCTAGTAGAAGAAGACAAGAAAGAATACACAAACAAGAAGATTGCAAGAAAAGAAATAATGCAAAGAGATAAAATCATATAGTTGTCCTATAATCAGGTATGTAGAGGTTTGAATAATGATTTAATTCATGCATATAAGAATGAATATTTTGATATACAAGATGGTACCAATAAAGATGAAATTGATTCTTCAAAATCTGAATTGAAACATGGGTATATAGTTCCAAAATGGCTCAAGAAATCAATTGTTTGTGGAAAAGAAGAAAAATTCAAGAAAGAATCTAATAAGGCTACAAAATTCAATGAAAAATAAGGAGAAAATTATAAAGAAATAGAATATTTTATTATGAAACAAGCACGCAGTGAAATTCATCAAGGAATGAGGTGTGAAACAAGAGTTTCAATGTATGAACCAGACTATGAATCAAGAAGTAAGAATGAAATGACATGTATATATCATCACAAGATGAAGGAAAACAAAGTGTGGAAGATTATAGGAATGAAAAAAGAATATGTTAGCAATTTTCCTAAGCATGATAAATAAGAAACTATCAAAGTCCAAGAAACTAGAAAAAAAGAAGATGATTGAACAAACAAGAGACAAAATGAATACCCCATGTCCTTGTGAGTTCACTAAGAAAACTAAAAGTGATGGAGACGAGCTTAAAAAATAAAGGGAAACCTCACAAGGTTTTGGCAAGAGAAGAGCATAAAAAATGAAAAGTAAGCAATATTATTTGAATAAGAATGCATGGAATGATATCATTAAAAGTGATGAGGATATAGTTATGATAACTAGCATGCCATATGAGGAACATGTAAACAAAATTCAAGAGGAATAAACTAGAAAACTAAGAGAATATGAGGATAAAGTGAGGAAAGAGGAAGTGAAATATGAGATTAGAGTTATAACACATGCTTTCAAATAATAAAAAGGATAATAAGGTCCCAAATTTGATAGGGAAGGTGAAAAGGTGGATGATATTATATTTTATGAGGAAGTGATAATGATTGAAGATATATTCATGATAGGTACATGTTCCAATAATTTGAAATAACTCAAAAATACATGAGAATTTGAAAGAACATCTAGTGACAACTTTGGACAAGCGAAGTACAATGAGAAAGACAATATAGTACAGGTTCAAAAGAAAGGAAAATAAGAAAAATATGATGAAAATTAGTCAAGAACAACATAGTTAAGAGAGAACAATCAGAAAAATCATGAATAGTTCAAATAATAGAAGAGAGAAGAAAAAATTGAGACAAGTTTGTCTCATTCTTTTACATCTAATGTTGCTTCTAGTTGTGTTTGTGTAGGTATGACTCAAAAGGTGAATATGGAAGGTGGAAAAAGACAAGAAAAAGATGAAAAAGTACAGCTAAGATATGAAGGAAAAGAAAATGAAGATGATGAAGAGATCATGGAGAAAAATGAAGACCAAAAGAGAAAATGCAAGACAAAAAGAGACAAACCAAAAATGAGAAAGTTGAAAAAGATGAAGGTGAACTTAAGCAAATAAAGAAAGAAGACAATTCCAAGGAATAAAGAGATTGGAAGAAAAGAAAAAGATGGATAACTCATAAGGGGTTAAAATCCTCTCACCAGGGGAGAATGATGTAGGAGCATCACTATGAAAACTAAAAATAATGGATTCTATGTAATTTTGGGTTGGTGAATGTCTTAAGGGTCATATTTAGATATTTTGAGCTTTCTGCCTTAATTGGTTGCTTCACAAGCAAAAAGGGGTTGATTTGTACTTTTCCTCTAAAACACCTTCTTGGAAAATTTGAATTCCTAGTTCTAAGATAGAAGGCATAATGGAAAATATGAAAGAATATAATGATGTGATAAGGTCATATGAGGCCTCATATGATGTATGAAAGGTAATGTCACTCACATGAGATAGGTGACTTAGGTTTGGTTAGTTTCGCCATTGTTAAGTTTAGAAAACCTAATGGTGATTGTCACCTTCTATGGAAAAATGGAAAATGCATTCAAATGAGATAATGTTAGAGATATTGGAAAGAAGAAAGAGGAGTGGTCAGAACAGTAGTAAGACTCAAGAAACCATGTTATATTCCTTGGTTTGTCAAAGAGAGGCTTCTTAGAGTAAAATTGTGTATGATGACTAAATAAGACTTCATGAAGGAAAAAATGTAAGTTTCATGAATAAATCTTGTGTAAATTTCTTATATGGATGTAATTGCAAGTTTGAAAAGGGCTATTTGCTTTTGAAAGGTATATGAAGATGATAAGTGAAGATTTTTGGATTTTTGTGAAACCATGTCACTTTGTAAAAACAATGGTTCTATATTATGAGGTAAGAAGTTATAATATTGGCTAATATTGAATGATTGAATATGTGTACAAAAATTTGGTTTCATAAATTGAACGGTTTCTATTGTCTAAGAAAGGTTTGAACCATACCTATATATTATAGTCAATGGATATATAGAAGATATTTAAAACTGCTGCAAACAAAGTTATACCATCTATTTGAGACTAACAAAACGAGTTTTGGCTAATAACATTGTTCCAAGGATCTAATATTGCTAATAAGATTTTGGAAAAGTTTATCAGAGGTGTGTAGATGTATTTTAGGCCATAACAATTCTATGAAACCTCCATAAGTGAAAATAAATCAATATTATGTCCTCTCGGGATGGGCGATCGACCTAGGGTTTTGAAGTGAGTAAAAATTGTATATATTGAGTTCTAACCAATGAAACACGTTGAAACTTGGAGGAATATCATTGAGAAAGGTAATAAAATAGTATGAAAATTTTCAAGGAGAGTGAAAAATGTTTGATAGGTAAAATCAAGCAAAACATGATCGATTGTTGTAATACCTGTTTGAGGGTTATGAGAAAGGGAGACTTGGTTGGAAAGAGTCTAGTTTCTCTTATTTGTTTTTGAATCTTGGAAAACAAGAATATTATGGCTTAAGGGAGATGAGATAATAGTTTTAAGAGTCAGCATATTGATTTAAGGCTTTGAAAATTGAAGGTATAATCTTAGTTATCCTTTGACCCTATTTTGGTGGGTTTGCTTCAAAGAAATTGATTAAACTCTCATTAATCCTTTGTGTTTTGGTTATAATTTCGTGCTTTAGATTTATGAAGGCTTAAAAGGAGGTGTTAAGGTGAGTTGATGGTTTTTATGAGTGTTTAATAAAGAGGAAGGTGTAGGAAGACAGTCTTAGCCTTATTTTTGTATCATTATTGCTATAAAATGAAGAGTACGCAACTAAAGGAGACAAATAGTAACGTGAAGGACCTTGAAACTTATGAAACAGGTGGACAAAGATATTAGGAGAAATAACATGTGTAATCTAATAAACATAAGGAGTTCTTCATAAGCAAGACCATTGGAGGACATTTTATAACTATGAAGTATAGTCCTAGGGGAGAGGATGTGAAACTGTAGACACAAAATCATGCACTTTAGGCATTATTTATCCTGGTCTTATACTACTATTTAGAAGGTTCTCAAGTGAATCAAGTACTAATTAATCCCACCTTTGCCCATTTTTATTTTATATTTTATTTCGTCATTCCCACATTTTTATACTTATTCACTTGTTTCGCAAGTGCCTCATCATTCCAGGCTGAAATCAAGACGCCTAGGCACTGTATTTAGGGAGCCTCAGAGTGCCCCGGTCTATGGTTCTCTTTCCTACTTCTTTTTGGGGCCTTTCTAGTTGTTTTTATCCTTATCATTTTCCCAATCAGCCATGTGGGGTTAATTACAAAATTAAGCTTGATAACCCTATAAATATAAAGTTATAAGACCATAATAAGGGCTATAGTGTCACATACTACTATCACTCCATCTAGAGTTACATCCATTGCATCACTTGCATCCACATAGTCTCATGCATCAAGGTTAGGAGATCTACATCAACACACAATGCATAGGGGTACGGGTTATATTATATTCCATGCACATGTGTTATTACATTGTCTAGAGTTATTATTTCTCACTACTTCACAAAGTGTGTGGCTTGTAAAGAGCACCTAGGGCACAACATGCACTCACTCACCATAACTACATCTAAGTACAAAATGTAGTGCAACACTCAAATGATAATACCACTAGTTTTGTGCCTAAATTCAGCCCGACCCATTCATTCTACATCTTTATTTTTCTTAGGGTTTAACACTTCATTTCCTCTTGTTGGTCATCATTTTATTATTCAACACATCCAACCCAAACCAAATGAAGCTAGTGCAATAGACAGAGAAAGTGTTTCTAGATACCTTGCGACCTTGTAAAATTCATATTCAAAGAATTTACAAAGATTGGGGCACCTAATCTCAGGCAGACGAGGCCACCCTGTGCTGCCCCAGTTAGTTTAGATCTTCCGAGATATGGTCTTCGCAGACTTTTGAGTGATCGTCTACACTTTGATTTTATTTCCAGAATTTTGACAGATTTCTTGAATCGGTTAAGCCATTTCCTCTCCTTCTCTTACATATTTAGGGTTTTGTTTCACTTAGAATAATTATTTACTATTATTCCATACTACTTTAGTTTCATTTATACATTGTTTTAGTCCTCCTAATTAGATTAACTAGGATTATTATTTCCTTGCATTTTAGTCCATTTTTAGTTAATCATTTTGGTGAACTCCGACATCTTTCACGCTTAGGATCCTTATTCTTCTTATATCATGGGTCAAGCTTCTTTATTTGATTTACTTAAGAGATATCCCACTTGTCGGGATATTTTCCAACAATCCCTAGACACCAAGTATTTTGATGGAAATATGCCACTACACGAATTAAATTCTATACTTCATTTTTTCTTTATTGACCCTAATCTTAACAATCCTCCATCTCATCAACCCATCTTAGACTCGATTCAGCCTTACATGAAAAAATTTTTCTGCCATGGAATCAACAATCGCATCTCTTAGATTTGAAGTCCAACACTCAAGGATGCTTCTTAATCATATTCATCCTCTATTAAATATATGGAATCCACTATCACATACCTTAGATATGAAATTCAACAACTTAAGGATGCTTCTCAATCACATGTTTTTTCTTCTTCGACATCTCCTATTTAATCTATGTCCACTACATGTCATATAGTTGAACCTCAAGTCACGCCATCACCAAAACCTCTCATATTTGATCGCAATGCTAAGCCACATGAAATTCTAGCCCAAATTCTTAGTCATCAATTGATTCTTCTACCACCTACTCATTTTTAATCCTCCTTATCGACGAGAAAAACACCAAGATCGTCCATATTTCCATTATCATTGAATCAATGGGCATAATGACCATGATTTTTATGCTTTACAATGAAGAGTCAAACATCTTGATTGTTAGGGATTTATTTCAATCACTATAAAACATCCTCTTGAATGCCCACCTAGACATATTACCCCTAAATGGGATCCAAAAATTGTTCCTTCTACATCTAAGGAACATCACTGTACTCACTTGTTCATGCACCTTCTTTAGTTAGTCAAGAGCCACCTATGCAGTAACCTCTCCAAATTAGTTCACCATATCTTCCTACTTTGTCCTCTACAACATTATCAAATCATAACAACTCATCACTCCTTAAGTGTTTCTCTAAGTCACATCCTCTTGCTAATTCATCTATTGTATTACCAAGTCAAAATGAGTAACCAGCCAAAACACAAATTCCTACACAGAAATCACCACCTAAATTTAAGCTTTAGATTCTAGCATCCGCTATAGATCCTACATACGTTAACGATTAGGGCCCCGATGCCACTTACTATAATGAAGAACCATATGATGGTCATACTTCTCCTTCACATTCCATCTCTTTTGTTAAGGCATATATTGCTCCACTTAGTGTCTTTTGATTTGACCTTCATCACGTACATACTTGGGGGCATAGCACTAACAAAATTCCCCCCTTATCATCTTATCATAGGCACATATTTCATCTTTGCATTTTCATATAGGCAATTTCATCACACGTATTAGCACCCTTATTACCCAATGACGCACTCTTGTGCTTCAATTCACACTTGACTGTTGAGGGATTACCATTACACTGAACCCCACACACTACACTATAGGTTCTACACACTTACATTCTATCGTATACACCATTCATCCTACACCTATACATCACACATCTTCATAGCATACATTTTTCATATACTACACTAGTCATCATTACATATGAGTCTAGTTTTCCATTTTCATCCTCACATTCCACATTTATGCTAGGTTACATTATATATATGGGTCTAGATTTACACATTATCACTCCATATTCTATCTACACCTATTACCACATCTTACATAGTCTACACACCCTACATTTCCTACATTACATGAGTCACATAGCACATCTATTCATCATATACATTCTACATACTACACTAGATTCCATTACATATGGGTCTAGTTTCATCTTATCATCCTTACATATTCCATTTCTATATACAATTACTATTGCATCTCACACATTACATATTCTATACACACTACATATCTTACATTGCATTGCCCACACTGCACATTTACATACCATCTTCATCCCTTGGTCATTTATACTATGTTGTCTTCTACGCGCTGCACTCACCACCCTATGACACACTTTAGTTCCTTGGTCCATACTCGATTGCTAAGGGTTTACCAATCAAATGGACCTTACATTCATCAATGCGACATTTTCCTCATGCAACATTTCTAGCATTAGTGACATACACCTTAGGTTAAATTGTCACCCATCTTATCATCTTGTAGTGGTATACACTTTAGGCTAAATCACCACCCCCATTATCATCTTGTAGTGGCATACACCTTAGGGTACATCACCACTCCCTTCTTATTCATCTTATAGTGACATACACTTTAAGTTGAATCGTCACCCATATTCATTCTTTCATCTTATAGTGTTATATGCTTAAGGCTAAATCATCACTCATACATTCAACAAGTGGTATATGCTTAGGCTATAGGGTCCATGCACATCTCTCCATATTTCTCATCCACATACACTCATTCTATAGTGATATACATGTAAGGATAAATCATCACTCCTTCATTCAACAAGTCATGATATATGCTTTGGCTATAGGGTTCATGAACATCTCTCCACATGTCGCATTTCATCACCACCCCATATTCACACTCATCACAAAGACGCTAGATACAACCAACACTAATCAGCCATTTCCGATAATGCACTCTCGTTACGATTCATTCTTGACTTCGAGGGGGAAATCAACATGAACCTCACCGCATACACATTCCATCCACTTGAGGGGCACATTGCTCCTATCATTTCATTCCACTCATCCACAACATATTGCATTGTCTTGGGGATTTTACTTTTGCTTACTAGTGTTTTGCATGATTACTTTCTTACACATGTTAGACTGCTTTCTTATATGTCATAATCATACACACATGCGTGATCACACCTTTTCGGTGTGATCATAGATACAATACTTTACACGTGGCATGGATGCTCGCCTTCTACCCTTCCTATATCATTCGTTGGGGGCATCCACATTTATTTTATCCAAGTGTTGTTATTTCATTTTATACTCAAAGATCTTATCTTACTTTATTATACAAACTTTGACATATTGGCTATCACTCTAACATGATAACCGGTGTTCCATGTGTAGCACTTGTTTTTTGGGACTACATGTTTCCATGGCTACTTGTTTATTTCTACTTGTATCCTTTTTTGGTATTGTATGTGGGATTTCCCTTTACTTGTGGACACACTTGTCTTCCATTTACACCCATAATGGCCTTGTGTGTCTTGCAACATCATGAGTGATGTCCCATGTTTGAAACCCACTTTATGCGGTCCACTTGTTTTCTTACATGTTTACACTACTTTTCTTGGTAGTTCTTACATTGTCTACGTATTTTACACTTGTCTTCTTGCATGCATGTGTTTTTGGACTAACACTTATTTTGGATATCCATGCCCTTTTGTGTGTGCCTTGGTATCTACCAAGTGTTTCCCTTTCCCCCGTAGGGAATATTTCTATAGGTCAAAGTATGGTTGGTCCTCTTTTGGGGACACATTCTCCTTTCACCGATGTCACATGCGTCCCCAAAGAGTGGGGGAATCATTAAGGGTTTTCTACTAATACAATGTATTTACATTGGTTCACACACAATGAGTGAGTTCAAATCATTCTACGAACTCCATACACAACGTCCTCTACAGGATATGGTCTCCTTTGGAAATTATGTAGAGTAGTTATTGCTTGGGGGTTACACTAGGTGTACCTCTCTATACTACTTTTCTAGTGGCATTGGATAACCCAAAAAACCAGGACAATACGAGAGATCTCTTCACACATTTCGTAAGAAGCGGTTAAAGGTTGGAGGATACGATTGCATTTCCTCCCTATACTTCTTCACTGGTGGTGGTGTGAGATCACCTAAAAACTCATGACAAGATACATGATATCCTTCTACACCCTTTTTTCTCGACATGGATCAGTGCACATGTTCCATTTAAACTTTTATCGCAATGATGTAGTTTACATTTTTGTACTTTAAAAATTTCTATATACATGCATAGTTTACACAAAGTATTTTACTTGATCACTTTCTCCTTGCAAGTTCGGTCGTATGAGAAACAAGCATTCAAATTGGGGAAAAACAACAACAATGAAGATGACGATGACAAAGTGATATCTGACAATGAAAACAAAAACACACCGTTACAAGCACTTTCCTTTACTAACCATGCAAGTACATTACACACAAGAGAAGCTACAAACGCATTCCACCTTAGGTTCACTCGATCACTTTTTATGCGTATTTTTCATCTTTAGAATCCATGTTCCTCTATATTTTTATTTTTTTCATTCCATGCTTGAGTCTAGTCCATCGTGTGTCTTCTTCTACACTCTACATGGATATTAGGCACGCATCTATATCTACTTTATGTTACTCGGGGATAATTTTAGTGGCAAATATTCCTAATATGCTGAAAACTTCATTTCAGAAAATTTTAAAAGGTGATTTTTTCTGAGCGGGTCGGTGTCCTCCTGCTCGCCTAAAATTTACAAAGACATTTTTTTTTGGGGTCGGCTTCACCTTCATTTGAAAACATCTCCTATAAAAACCTAGGTGATTCATCGGGTAGTATACTATGGTACTACCACAAGTAGCTTACCAAATTACCAATACCGTGAAGTTTGAACTCGCATACTCTTAAGCACCAAAGATTGTTGTTAGCCTGTTAGGGTTAGTTGTTGACGCGCGATAGGGATATAGTTAACGCATGATAAAGAGGTATTACAGATGCGTGATAAGGAGATATTATAGATGCATGACAAGGGGGTAAGTAGTTGATGCATGATAGGAATAGAGTTGACACACGACAAAGACAGTGACGCCTTGTTGACGCATGACAGAGAGAGTTGGCACGCGACAAGGAATAAGCGGTTGATGCGTGATGAGCTAGTTGATGCCTTGGTGATGCATGATAGAGATACTTGACACCTTGTTAATGCATGATAGGGATTACCATGGTTAACGCGTGATAGTAATTTTGACTCTGACTCGCTGAGTCGCTACTTGGTTCTTTTGCTGACACATGACTCTATTCAAAATAATGGAAGGTGCTAATCCTAAGAATGCAAAGACCCTAAAAGTAACTAAGAAATATCAGAAGTCATTGTTCAAGTATTTTGGAAACTCTACTGATATAGATATTGAAACTACCAACAACCATATAGCTTTTGGAAAGAATCGGAATATTGACTGTTTGGATGGTATTATTGAGGTGGACATGCATTCTGCACAATATCAAACAAATGACACCTACAATAATATGCCAGATCTTGAAGATATTCTTCCTGTTGGGGTGCAACTAGAAGTGCATCAAGATATCACACATACAAATACTCAGCAAAATGGAACACAAAAATCAAATTCAAATTTTGGTTCACGAAAGAGGAAACCAGGTGATTGTGATATTGCTCAAAATTCTACTCAAAAAAGTAAAACATTGAAAACGAACAAGAATATGTGGACCATTGGCAGGTCATACAAGTTTGATTGGGCAACTAAATTTCCATATATCAAACATTTACAATCATCTAATTCTCAAGAGATCCCATCTAAATTTTGTTGGGGTTATCACCTTTGGTTGTCTGATGTACACTATATCCGATCTAAGCATACATGCAAATAAAAGTAGATATTCTACGTAAGAATTATACAAAACAAGAGACATAAATTAACACCGTATTTAACGTGGTTCACCCAAAGTGTAGGATACGTCCACCAAGAAACAAGCCAATCTATTATCCAAAGCTTTGACAAGATATACAATGAAGATTTCTAATCTTCTACTCTTCTCGAGATGTTTAGTACTTTCTTCCTTCATGTTTTTGATTCTTTACCAAGAATTCTCTCTCACATAATTATCTTGTAATTATGATACATCCATCCTTTTAAACCCTAGATTTTATGCTTATATAGTCACTTATAGACTTAGGACACTTAGCCATGTAATTACAATCAATAAATATATTTTAATGCTAAAATAAGATATAATTCCGAGAGTTAATTATCACTTCATCACACAGTAATCGACACCGATTACGCCTAACAAGTGGTTGGTTCCTTACTTGCTTAACCGATGCCAATCATACACGACCAATTTCGGTCCGCCTTTAACCGATGTCAGTTATTATATTTCCCAGCAAGTTCCAATTTCATGCTAAAATGAAGTAATTAAGCTTCACAACTCAACAATCTCCCACTTGGAGTTTAATTATTGCACCATACATGTACAACATCATTCTTGGATCCTTCCTTGGCTTTGTTTCTTCCTCTTCAAGTCTCAAACTCGAAGACCAACAGAAGTGGAGTGTAGCTCCAACTTCTCCTTTTCTAATGGATTCATTAGCATATCCGTAGGGTTCTTGCTCGTATGAATCTTTTTCAGATTCAACTGTCCATCCTCCAATACCTGTCGTATGAAGTGATACCTCAACTGAATGTGTTTTTTCTCGAATGAAATGTTGAGTTCTTTGCCAAATGAATTACACTTTGACTATCACTGAACAGTTTACAATTACTTTGCTCCTTTCCCAACTCTTCCATGAACCTACTCATCCATATCATCTCCTTGCTAGCCTCTATAGCTGCAACATACTCTACCTCTGTAGTAGACAAAGCCACAACCTTCTACAATATTGAAATCTAACTAACTGTCATTCCACCTACTATGAAAATATATCTAGTAGTGCTCCTCCTACCATCCAAATCTCCAGCCATATCCGAATCAACATAGCCATGTAATGAAATATCCGAACCTCCATAGCATAACTACATGTTATATGTCCCTTTCAAATGCCTCGAGTATCCATGGACTTCTTTCCAATGCTCTTTACTGGATTATCCATATATCTACTCAAAACTCCCACTCACTGTGTAATGTCTGGTCTTATACAAACCATAGCATATATGAGACTTCTAACTGCTGAAGCATATGGCACTCGTGTCATGTATTTGACCTCCTTATGTGATGAAGGACATTGATCTTTACTCAATTTGAAGTTTCTAGCCATAGGTGTGCTAACAAGTTTTGCATTTTGCATGTTGAACCTTTCTAACACCTTATAGATATAATCCTCCTGAGATAAATACAATTTCTTATTTTTCCTGTCTCTATGTATTTGCATGCCAAGGATTCTTTTTGCAGCTCCCAAATCCTTCATTACAAATGTGTGAGCTAGCTTTCTCTTAAGCTCACCAATGTCTTGCATACTAGATCCTACAATAAGCATATCATCCACATACAGTAACAAAATAATATAGCTCCCATTTTCAAGCTTCTTGAAATAAACACAATGGTCAAATTCACATCTCAAGTAACCATGCTCATGCATAAAACTATCAAACCTCATGTACCATTACCTTGGAGCTTGTTTGAGCCCATATAGGCTCTTTTTCAACCTGCACACTAATTTCTCTTTACCCTTGACTTCATACCCAAGCGGCTACTGTATATAAATATCTTCATCCAAATCACCATGAAGGAAAGTCATCTTCACATCTAGTTGCTCTAAATGCAAATCTTCTACTATAACTAAACTCAATACAATATGACTAGAAGTCATCTTAACAATAGGAGAAAATATTTCATGAAAGTCAATACCTTCCTTTTGTGTAAATCCCTTTACTACAAGCCTTGCCTTGTACCTTTTATGTCCACCTTCTTCTTCCTTAATTTTGTAAACCCACTTGTTCTATAATGTTCTCTTTCCTGCTAGAAATTTAACCAAATCCCAAGTTTGGTTCTCTTCTAAGTATTTCATCTCCTCATCCATACCATGCTCCCACTGAACATGAGTTTTATCCTGCATTGCTTCTTCAAAGCTTTCTGGTTCACCACTATCAATCAATAATAGATAAAATAGAGAAGGTGAAAATCTTTCTGGAAGTTTACTTACTCTTTATGACCTTCTCAAAGGATTTTGGGGTACTGGAGGCTCAATCTGGACCTCTTGGACATTAGTATCAACTTCTGATAGTGACCGATGCTGATCACCTCTAACCAACATCGATTCAGCTAACCTATGCCAGTTTTGATCCTCTGTAACCGTCGGTGGTTCATCTTATTAATGTTGATCAGGGCCTAACCGACCACGGTTATTGTGTATTTCTGAAGGTGTTTCTTTAAAACCCAAGAGTTCATTTTCATCAATAAAATTCTCAATTTTATCATCCTTGGGTACCAAAATTTGATCCCTGTACATTCTTTTTCATTCCATTCAACATCACGACTCCTAAAAATTTTAGAATTCTCTAAATCCCAAAAATGAAAAACTGAAATCACCAGATCCATAACCAATGAAAGTGCACCTCTTGGATTTTACATCCAATTTTTTTCTATTTTCTCTATCAACATGCACAAAAGATTCTAAACCAAAAATTTAAGAAAAGAAAGATCTACCTCTTTTCGGTCCATGCTTCCTCTGGTATTCCTCCATCTAGTGAACTTGAAGGGCCACGATTAATCAAATAAACCGTTGTATCAACTGCTTCTACCCAAAACTACAAGGGAAATCTAGAATGTATCCTCATACTTCTAACACATTCCATGATTGTCTTGTTCATTCTCTCTGTAACACCATTCTCCTGTGGTGTTCTTGGAACCGTTCTTTCTCTATGTATCCCATTCACTGAACAATAATCATTGAAATCCTTGCTACAGTATTCACCACCATTATCAGATCTAAGGCACTTTAACTTAGAATTTGATTCATTCTCAACAAGGGCTTTCCATCTTTTAAAAGTTTCAAAAACATCATATTTGTGTTTAATACAATAAACCCATACCTTTCTTGTAGCATCATCAATGAAAGTAACATAATACTAGGATCCACCATGAGAAGCTACCTAAGCTAGTCCCCACACATATGAGTGTACAAGCTCCAATTTCTACTCCTTCTTAGTTGCCCCAACTTTGAGAAATCTCACTCTCTTTTGCTTTCCAAAGATACAATGCTCACAGAAATCAAGATCTAAATCTTTCAAATCTGATAACTTACCCTTAGCCTTTAAGATCTGCATTCCTTTTTGACTCATATGACCCAACCGATTATGCCACATGCATGCATATGAATCTAAAGTAGATAATGCAGAAAAGGAATCAGTAATATAGGTAGATAAATATAACATTCCTACCTTCTTACCTCTTGCCACAACAAAAGCACCCTTGGTGACTTTCCAAGAGTCTCCTATAAAAGTAACCATGCAACCAGATTCACCTAGTTGCCCTGCAGAAATAAGATTCCTCCTGAGGCTTGGCACATGCCTCACATCTTTCAATACCCATGTATTTCCATTCTGCAATTTTAGATGAACTTCCCCTTTACCAATAATACTGCAAGGTTCATCATCACCCAAATAAACATACCCAAAATTGCCCTGGACATAATTTCTGAAATAACCCTTATTAGGGGTTGCATGGAAAGATGCTCTTGAATCTAAAACCCATGATTCAATTCTACTATTTAAAGAAAGAATAAGAGCATCTTGCATTACCTCGATCTGAAGATTCACCTCTTTACCTTTGTCTGGTTGTTGGTTCTCTTTATCCTTTGACCAACAATATTTTTGTACATGTCCTTTATTTCCACATTTCCAACAAATAATTCCCTTACCTCTGGATTTAGATTTTTATCCCTTGACTTTTATTTCCCATTACTCTTACTCTTGGATCTCTCCTTCTACCTTCCCTACTTTCTACATTCAAAGCATTCCCGATGATGACAATTCCTCTCGTACTCTTCCTACGAATTTCTTCATTCAATATTATACCACCACATCATCAAACTTCAAAATATTATTAGAAAATGTTGTATTACTAATGACCATTACCAAGTTGTCCCAACTATCGGAAAATAATATAATAATATAAGTGCTTTTACTTCATCATCAAACGGTGTTGAAACTAATTTTAATCGATTTACAATAGATAAGAAATCATTCAAATGACTAGAGGTAGATTCACCTTCATGCATCTTAGAACTAAAAAGTTTCTTCATCAAATAAACTTTATTTGAAGCACTAGGTTTTTCATATAAATTAGCAAGAGATTTCATTAAGTCTACCGTAGAAGCCACTTCTGTAATATTGGAAGCCACGAATGCTGCCAGGATCAATCTTATAGATCCCAAATCTTTTTGTCAAGAATCTTCCATTCTTCATAGGTCTAGACTTCTCATCCAACGGTAAGTACAAATCTCTTTGATATAGATAATCCTCAATCTGCATCTTCCATAATTGATAATTTCAGCCGTCAAACTTCTCTACCTTGTATTTATTATCTTTTGTCATTGTTGTAGCTCCCACTCAATCAAAAAACCCTCTGTGAGTAAATATGTCAACACACAAAACCCTCAAACAAAACTCTGATACTCAGTTGTTGGGGTTAGCACACCGGTTGTACAAATAATATATCAGATCTAAGCATACATGCAAATAAAAGTGGATATTCTACCAGAAGAATTATACAAAACAAGAGACATAAATCAACACCAGATTTAATGTGGTTCACCCAGTGTGGGCTACGTCTACCAAGAAGCAAGCCAATCTATTATCCAAAGATTTGACAAGATATACAATGAAGATTTACAATCTTCTACACTTCTCAGATGTTCAGTACTTTCTTCCTTCAAGCTTTTTGATTCTTCACCAAGAATTCTCTCTCACATAATTATCTTGTAATTATGATACATCCATCCTTCTAAACCCTAGCTTTTATGCTTATATAGTCGTTTATAGACTTAGGGCACTTAGCCATGCAATTACAATCAATAAATCTAATGCTAAAAATAGATATAATTCCTAAGAATTAATTATCACTTCATCACACATGTAACCGACGTTGGTTACGCTAACCGTGGTGAGTTCCTTACTTTCTTAACCGATCTTTGGTCATCCCCGATTGATGTCAGTCTTCCTTGACCGATGTCGGTCCGCCTTTAACCAATGTCGGTTACTATATTTTCCAGCAAGTTCCAATTGCATGCTAAAATGAAGTAATTAAGCTTTACAAATCAACAAATGTACATGTACAATATGTACGTGGAAATTGGGAAAGTAACAAAAATGCAAATGAAGCTGGACACTATAGAAAAACATTGTGGAAAACAATATTTGACTGTAACGGGGGTGGATGGCTAGAAAATCAAAACACATAGGTGGAAAACTGAAAAAGAATGCATGCATGTTAGATATGCAGCGGATTATGAGGCAGAGTAGAAAAAATGCAGACATCTCGTGGAAAAGGGAGGAATGATCACATCGCAAATTGGTAAGATGAATCAAACAAATCTACATGCAAAACTCATACAATTCTCTACTTTATTTCACATACTAAAGAAAGGAAGACCGATTTCGGATTTCCTCAATTTCAAATTTTTGTATCAATATAATGGAATGTTGAATGTACCTCAGTCTCATTGGTCTAAAAGTAGTGGATGGGAAATGGAAAAATGCCTTTCGATGATAGAGAAGGAAGATTTGAAAGAGAATGTAAAAAAATCAAAGTTTATCTCTCTTTCAATTGATGAAGTGACAACAGTCGACAACACTGCATGGGTATGTATCCATGTCTATACTTTAGAAAATCATATAAGGAAACCTCATCTATTGGGTGTTATGAAAATGGTTGAAAACTATAATGCCAAAAACCTACATAAAATAGTTGTTTCCCATTTGAAAGATATTACTAGAATGACTGATTATGAAATTGCTACGAATTTGGTATGCGTCAGAGCAGATGGTGTGTCTGCTGTCATGCGGGGTCACCGAATAGGGTTGTGTGTTAGATTACAAACAAGAATGGCCCCATATATGCTACCGATTCACCGTATGGATCACATCATGAATTTAGTGTATAAAATGGTAAGCAACCAAGAAAATGTTGCTAAATTAGAAGACCTTATAAGAGAACTTCATTCCTATATGGCAAGTAGCCCAAAGCAATTTCTTGAGTTTCAGAAATTTACAATTGGAATTACAAATGGCAAAAAACTTATGAAAGATGTTGAGACTAGATGGATCTCATTATATGAACCTGCATGCAGAGTTTGTGAGGAATATCCTTTGTTGGTTGGTTTCATGCACAAATATCATCATGAATTTGATAGGGCGAGGGACTTGTTATTCCGTTTAACTGATTTGGATACATTGCTTACATTGGTTAGTATTCTTCCAATGTTGCAGGAGATCAATACACTGATGAAGCATGCACATGGGAGATTAATCTATATTGTGGATTTTATATGGATGAGAAAAATGGTATGTCAAAGTCTTGATATCTTGTATCATTACCAAGATATTTTTGATACACTGTTTTTGAGAATTGAAAAGCTTTATTAGATCTTTAAAATCCCAATAACTATTTGAGATTTAATAACCATGATCACCTCTACATCACTTTGTTAATGGGAGGGACATACCACCTTGCACATTTTGTAAAAATGTCAAAATATTATAGGATCGGAATGAGAATATGTTCTCACGACACGTAATCTCTTTGAGTCTCAGTTATAGTTGAAACAAGAATAAAGCTTTACAAATTTTTAGAATCCTTATCATTAGAAATTAGAGAATGTTTATCCAAAGATAAAATTCTTGAAGCCATGGGTGTGATGAATCCTAATTTTTGGAATATTGAAGGTGGTCATGCTGACTTTGGAAGAAAGCATTTCCATAAATCCATAGGTGCAATAATGGAACATTTCGCAAAGACTTCAAAGTTCAAGGGTATGGAAATCAAAGGTATAATAAACTCCAATTTTTAAAATTTCAATCAACAAATTTTGCAACAACAATGAGGAACCAATATAAAAATTTAAATGAACCTTCAAAGTGGTGTTATTACAAGGTGGCGAGGAATCTATCAAATTTCTATCTTACAAGAAAATATTAGTGAATATTTTAGATTATATGAGTTATGTCAAACAATGATTTTGGGGTCTGTGGAGGACGAAAGGGTTTTCAGTGCATTATCATTTATAAAATCAAAACTGAGAAACAGGTTGGATAAAAATCTAGAAAGTTGCATGAGGTGTTATGTATCTCGATACTCCATGGAAACCTTTCCTTTCGACAGAGCAATTACGCATTGGAATTCCCTTTGCAAAAGAAGAGGTGAATAATACAGCTACAATTATAACTTTTCCCAACGTTGAGAGTGGAATTGGCGCATCGTCACACTCTACAGAAGAGAACATCGAGTTTGAAGAAGCTATTGATAATGGATTGTTTCAACTTTAAATAGGTATCTTCTTCACCTTAATCTTATTGTTTGTCACTTTAATTTTTTTCAGCTCTTGTTATCATTAAAGATGTTATAGGTATATATATTTACATTTATTTATATACAAATTTTTATTTTTTTGAAAATGTGGGTTGACATCCATCCGAGGAAGCTGGTACTTCTCGGGACTAACAATGTCAAGCAACTCACCCATCTATCTACTAATCCATTTCTCGTGTTGAGTTTTCTTAAAACAAAGATCTAGCACATTACCAAAGTGATGATTTCACAGCCATCTAAAACACTAGAGGTAAGTTAAACCCTATCATATCATCTTTCTTGATTTCTTACAATTATGTTTAATTTATTTTTTATATTTGTAAAATTCTTTGATATATTTTTAAAACTTTGTGGGATAAAATGACATAATCGAATTTTACAGAGGAATATTTTTCCATATTATACAATTCATAATCCACGATCCATTATACAATTCATCATCCATGATCGTGCTAGAAGCTAAATCTACGTCCACATAAAATTCATCATCATCCATATATATCATATCATCATCATATCATTATCATAATCCTGACACTACAATTATTATTAAAACAATTATTTATCTATTTTAAATTTAAAGAAATGTCTCTGTCCTAACACATTCCATTTTTTTAAAAAATTATCCATTATCATCATTCATCATCATCTATATCCATTCTAATGTCATCATGATCATATCATTACAAGTATAGAGAAGAAGAATTATCTTAAAACAAGTTTAAATGTCTAGAGAAGAAGAATTATCGTGCTTGAAGCTAAATCTACGTCCACATACAATTCATGATAATCCAAGTAAACAAGAAACATATGTCATCATCCCTATCTAATGCAATCATCATTACAAGTAAACCAAAAAACATAAACTCCATATACAATCTAGAAATTCTATACATAATATATAGGAAGTTATAAAATTAAAGATTATATAGTATTTCAAATTTTCAAAGGCTATCAAATCTAGATAATAAAATTCAATATTTCAAGTTTCCACACTCAATAATAAAAATTTCAACCCTCTTTTTCTGTATCCATTTCAACTCATGTGCTCCTTTCCCCAATGGTTTCTTTGCCTATGGTTGTACCCCTTTCCCAACGGCAAAAAATAACCCCAGAAATTATGAGATCTTCCGTAGCACCTGTCCAAATTTTTTAAAATTCTTTCTTCTTTCTTTTTGTCGCATCTCCATGGGATGTAAAATTTAGATCAATTATTGCCTTAGCTTTGAATAATATTTCAAGGTCGAAGCCGTGCTCTTTAATTATCCACTTCAATGTATTGTTTTGTTTGTTAACCAAAACAATATTTTCCTTCAAATTCTTCATTGCGGATGGATATTTTTTTCTTTTGTTGTTTCCAAGTGAACTTGGAAAATATTTGCTTGTCTCTTCAAATTTTCATATTTCAACTGCACAAAAAAAGTAATGTCAATTCAACATATTACTAAAATAAGAAAACTTTAAATTAACAAAAATTATTATTTGAAAGTTATAATACTTACGACCGCTCTATCTCTCTCGGCATTTGCAACTGCTACCAGATCCTTTTCCTTAGACCATTTGTTAAAATATCATGGGCCTCAGCACTAATATTTTTCAATTTATTTAATGTCTTATCCAAAATTTCATCTTTATAGTTGTTGTTATACGTGAAAGTCCCACTTCTTACTTGGGTAAGTAAGGAATCCATCTTCACAAGTTGATTCTAGACTGCAGCGTATAAACTATCCCTTTGCCAATAATTTTCATAACAACTAATAATCTCATTGATAAGTAATTTAGCCCTTCTCTCCCATTTTATGAGTTGACTGATATGAGGTAGAATAAACTCACCGACATGGGATTGACAATCATAACCAATTAAGTTCTCTAAAGGAAAAGGTAGCAACTATTCACCATCTGTATTTGATGAAGATGATCTCAGCTGGAGAGGTATGGGGGCTTTCGAGTTGATCAACTGCTACTTGTTTCTGCCTTTGGGTGGCCTGATCCTATTTGTGATAAAATTAATCAATATTCAAACAAATAAATCTAAAGTGAAACATAATTCAATATGGTAAAGTATGTTGAAATTGAAGTATACCTACCTGGCCTTGAATCATCTCATGGGTATTGAAAAATCCAATTGGGTCATTGCTATCAATGCCCAAGTAATCTTCATCTAAATTTATATTATTCAAACTCGATATGATATGCCGTTGCGTGCCTCGGGCAAGCCACCAAGTGAGAGGGTTGGAATTTGAAAGGGGAGGCAATGTTTAGTGTCCCGCTAGGGGCCGGAGTAATTGGCATGCGTTTACCAATGTTCTTTTTCCTGATCCTCTAGTTGGCATTTTAAATATTATTGGTTGAGGGGGCGGTGCTGTCTGTTTGAACAGAAGGAGGACTGCAATGTGTTGAAAAGTTCAAGAAAAAACATATGAAAAACTAGAAAACAATGCAAAAACTATGAAATTAAATGAAGTAGTATTCAAAACTTGTACCTTGTTGTTGAGGGGTAGCTTGTCGTGGTGCTAAGGGTGGTCATGTTGGAGTAGTAATTGGTGGTTGTTGAGAAGATACAAATGCATGTGACTGTACTGAGTGAGTTGGGGAAGATGGTTGAGTTTCGAAACACGCGTATGGTCCAAAGTCCCTACAATGTCATCAACATTGAATTGTATGTCAATTCAATTGGGTAAAATTTAAATTGGAAAATGAAAATACAAATTTGGAATTTGTAAATAATACATGAAAAGGTATTACTTCTCTGGCATTTAACGAATTCAAACTATTGGGGGTTCAGAGAGGAGTGAGCTTCCATTTCAGATTGGGAATCTCCCGAAGCCTCAGCGTGTTGTTGGCCTCTTCCTCTTGATAACGCCTTTTTTCAGGGAAGGGATTCCATAAATCTTCTCTACAAATAGTAAATTATTAATACTTGTGCACAGTGTAATTTTGAAATACAAACTTAATAGTTTATACCTGTTGTTCTTCAAATAGAATTGAAAACTTCATCAATACCTCGTCCGTGCAAGTGGGAATTGGTTTGTCTTTTAAATTTAAAAGAGCCTCGTAATAAATGCCAAGGAGATAGTTTGTGGAGTAAATGACAGGTTTTTCTGAAAGCTTTACATTTGTTATGTCAGCTTTTTTTTATAAAAAGGTGCACCAATCAAATTTTTGTTTTGTGATAGTTACAACAATGTATGCAATGGCCTAGTTTGGTATATCTATTTTCCGACCCTGCAAAACTATTCTGGATTGAAAAAAGGAAATCATTGCAGCAAGAAAGTGGTGTGCAATTTCTTGTGTATCCACACCACACTGGATTTATTGACATGAGCTGCAAATGCCAAAAAATAGTGGGAATTAATATAACATTAAATTTTATCACAATCAAAACCGAATAAAAATGATGAATGAAAATGAATTATACTTACAACCAACATGGAAACCGAACATCGATTCAAGATATTTCTTATCATCTTCGACAAGTGTTTCCTTCGTTGTAACAAAGGGTAAATTTCTAAATGGAAGGCCCAGTAAACCGATGAATGTCAATTGGGTTGATACCAAATTGAAACAATCGATCGCGCTCATAGTAACATAAAAACGATGTTTTTTCTCGTATTGTAATATGGGAGAAGGTAGTTCAAAATATCTTGGTCTATTTTGAAATGGGGAATCTTAACGATCCCTCTAAACTCACATGCATCTATTAAATCCTTGTATTTGAAATTCATCTGTAAAACATTCTGGATGTGGGGGCACAAAGGATTCCTGTAGATGATCTTTCCCGTGGATAAGACTGGATTTTCCTCTTAATTTTTGTCTTGAGCTTGTAGTTGGGATGCACTTGTAGTCGCCATTATAGTTTTTCTTGAGTCTTTGAGAATGATGGATTCCGTATAGAAAAAAATTGAGAGCAGGAAAGTGTAATCATGAAAATGACCAATGGGAAGTTATTTATATGACAAATCCAAGTTCTATGACATTAATCGACGCATGTCAACAAGGGCCATTGACACACGTCAAGAGGAGTCATTGATGCACGTCAATAAGGGCTATTGACGCACCTCAATGTCCCTTGTTGACGTGCATCAATCGCCCTTGTTGACGGCGCCAACGACTCCTCTTGATGTGCGTCAACAAAGGCCATTGACACATGTCAACAAGAGTCGTTGATGTGCATCAATATCCCTTATTGAAATGTGTAAACGACTCCTCTTGATGTGTGTGTCAACACGGCGTCAGTTGAGCTCTTGTTGACACAGGTCAATGAGGCATCAATGTCTGAAAATTTTTAGTCTCTCTAGCTCGAAAAAACTAGCAAAAATTCAGTTCTGGAAAATTGTCAAATTCACCTTCATTTGAAACAGAGTTCAGGGATATTCGCTGTATTTTCCACCTCCAATTTTCTAGAGGTGTCTTAAAATGGACCCCGATGTTACTGAGCTTTCCACTCACCAACATAAAATGGGGGAAAATGTAGACACAAAATCATGCACTTTAGGAATTATTTAGCCTGGTCTTATACTACTATTTATAAGGTTCTCAAGTGAATAAAGTACTAATTAATCTCACCTTTAGGTCTTATTTATTTTATATTTTATTTCGTCATTCCCACATATTTTTCTATACTTATCCACTTGTTTTACAATTTTCCCGTCATTCTAGCCCAAAATCGGGCGCCCAAGCTCGTATTTGGGCGCCCTGTGGTGCCTTGGTCACACCTTGGGCACCTTGATCTATGTTTATCTTTACCACTTCTATTTGGGGCCTTTCTAGTTGATTTTCATCCTTATCCTTTTCCTAGTTGGGGATGTTGGGGTTAATTAAGAAATTAATCTTGAGAACCCTATAAATATAAAGTTATAACACCATACTAAGGGCCCTAGCATCACATACTACTATCACTCCATCTAGAGTTGTATCTATTACATCACTTACATTCACATAGTGCCATGCATCAAGGCTAAGAGATCTACATCAACACACACAAAGACACGGGGGGGAGGGATTTTATTCTATTCCATGTACACATGTTATTACATTTTATATAGTTACTATTGCTCGCTACTTCACAAAATGCAACTAGCACAAGAGCACCTAGGGCACGACATGCACACACTCACTAGAACTACATCCGGGTCCGAAATGTAGTGCAACGCTCAATGATAAGACCACTAGTTTGACAATTGAGGTCAATTTGACCCATTAATTCTACATCTTTTTATTTTTCTTAGGGTTTGATACTTCCTTTCCTCTTATAGGTCTTCATTTGATTATTCACCACAACCGGCACAGCCCAACGAATCCAATGTGACAGATAGATAGTGTTCAGAGATACCTTGCGACCCTATATAATTCAGATTTGAAGCATTTACAGAGATCAGGGCACCTAACTGCAGAGACTAGGAACCACGGGACACCCCACCAATTCAGGTCTTCATGATCCGGTCTTTGCGGGGCTTCATCGATTGATCTTCTACACTTCCAAATTTTATTCCCTGCACTGTGACAACTCGCAGAGTCTCTTCGAATCAGCTAAGCCATTTCCTCTCTTTCTCTTGCATATTTAGGGTTTTGTTTCACTTAGAATAATTATTTTTTATTATTCCATATTGTTTTAGTTTCATTTATACAGCGTTTCAGTCCTCCTAATTAGATTAACTAGGATTACTATTTCCTTACATTTTAGTCCATTTTTAGTTAATCAAAAACACTCTATGTGTCAAAAATGATGAGCTTAGTACATAAGTAATATCAAGAGGTGTAAGATAGTGGGAAGGTATTGAGTAAGAAGAAACATAGCCAAGGTCAAGGGAAAGGAACAAAACATTTTTTTGAGGACTTGTTAGAGCTTAAGGAGAAGAGAAGTCTTGAGAATCCAAAATGGTGAAAATAGCATGAGTGAAGATTAAAGTGTGATGGAGCATTGAAGTGTACTTGAACAAGGTGGATTTAGGTGATACAAGATGAATGTAAAGTTGAAACTAGGTTTCAAACTACAAAACCCTAAGAATGAAGCTAAAACCCCGAGGAGACCTAATTTAAACTAAAATAAAAAGGAGAAGTTGGAGTTGGAGTTGGGATAATTTAAATGGAATTTAGAGAAATAAATTTACCATGGAGATAGAACTCCATAAAGGGCATCAAAAAAGCTAATCATTTTTTCATGAAAGTTCTCATATTGTTCCGCATACAAAGCTTTATATGCTAGGAGGCCTAGAAATTAGACCTAGTAGAAAAGGGTAGAGAAGAATAAAAATGCATGCACTTAGAATTGAGCCTTGAAACTTTGGAATCATTTTAAGGGCCTTAAAGGGTATTCAAAAATCTTGTGATTATCCTTAGCTCTTTGAAATGTGTTATGAACTTCAAAATTATTCATTTGGCAAGGCTACAAGCAAAACAACAAGGTCTAATGGTAAATGATAATAAATGAAGGTATGAAACTTTTTGGTGTTCAAATATGTTTTTAAATGAATTTAACAAATGGTAATGTTGGGGTTAGCACACCAATTGTACAGATAATACATCATATCTAAGCATGCATTCAAATAAAATCGATACCCTACCGGTAAGAAATATACGTAACAAGATATATAAATCAACACCATATTTAACATGGTTCACCCAGTGTGGGCTACGTCCACCAAGAAATAATCCAATCTATTATTCAAAGCTTTCACAAGATATACAATGAAGATTTACAATCTTCCACACCTCTCGATGTATAGTATTGTCTTACTCTTAAGCTTTTGTGTCTTCACCAATAATTCTCTCTCTCACAATAATCATCAAATTTTACAAGTTCTTCTTAATTCTTACTTCTAAACCCTAGCTTTCATGCTTATATAGGCATATACAAACTTAGGGAACTTAGCCATGTAATTACAATCAATAGATCTGCTTTAATACTAAAAATAGATCTAATTTCCGTGAGTTAATTAAAACACCCACACACAAGTAACCGACGTCGGTTAGCCCTAACCGATGTCGGTTCCTCCTTGCCTGACCGATGTTGGTCATAGGTGACTGATGCCGGTCCCTCCATAACCGATGTCGGTTACTGTGTTTTCCAACAAGTTTCATATTACATGCTAATCTGAAGTAATTGAGCTCCACAACTCAACAATCTCCCACTTGGAGATTAATTACTACACTATACATGTACATCGTCATTCTTCAATCCTTCCTTAGCTTTGTTTCTTCCTCTTCAAGTCTCAAACTTGAATACCAATAGAAGTGGAGTGTAGCTCCAACTTCTCCTTTGCTAATGGCTTTGTTAGCATATCCACAGGGTTTTTACTCGTATGAATCTTTTCCAGATTCAACTACCCATCCTCCAATACCTTTCATATGAAGTGATACCTCAACTAAATGTGTTTTGTTCTTGAATGAAATGCTGAGTTATTTTCCAAATTAATTACACTGACTGTCAGTAAACAATTTTCAATCATCTTGCTCCTTTCCCAACTCTTTCATGAGCCTACTCATCCATATCATCTATGTGCTAGCCTCTGTAGCTACAACATACTCGCTTCTATAGTAGACAAAGCCACAACCTTCTCGCAATCTCAAAATCTAGCTAACTGCCATCCCACCTACTATGAAAATATATCCAGTAGTGCTCCTTCTACCATCTAGATCTCTATCCATATCTGAATCAACATAGCCACATAATGAAATATTCAAACTTCCATATCATAATTACATGCTAGATGTCCCTTTCAAATACCGAGTATCCATTAGACTCTTTTCCAATGCTCTTTACCTAGATTAGCCATATATCTACTCATAAATCCCACCGCATGTGCAATGTCTAGTCTGGTACAAACCATAGCATACATGAGACTCCCAACTACTGAAGCATATGGCACTCATGTCATGTATTTTACCTCCTCATGTGATGATGGACACTTGTCTTTGCTCAATTTGAAGTTTCCAGCCATAGGTGTACTAACAAGTTTTGCATTTTACATCTTGACCTTTCTAACACCCTGTAGATATAATCCTCTTGAGACAAATACAATTTCTTATTTTTCTTGTCTCTATGTAGTTGCATACAAAGGATTTTTTTTTTTAGCTCCTAAATCCTTCATAAAAATGTGTGAGCTAGCTTTCCCTTAAGCTAACCAATGTCATACATACTAGATCCTACAATAAGCATATCATCCACATACATTAACAAAATAATATAGCTCCTGTTTTCAAGATTCTTGAAATATACACAATGGTCAAATTCACATCCCAAGTAACCAATCTCATGCATAAAACTATCAAACCTCATGTACGATTGCCTTGGAGCTTGCTTGAGCCCATATAGGCTCTTTTTCAACCTCCACACTAATTCCTCCTTACCCTTGACTTCATACCCAAGTGGCTATCGCATATAAATCTCTTCATCCAAATCACCATGAAGGAAATTCGTCTTCACATCTAATTTCTCTAAACGTAAATCATGTCCGCAACTAAACTCAATACAAGACAAATAGAACTCATCTTAACAATAAGAGAAAATATTTCACCAAATTCAATACCTACTTTCTGTACAAATCCCTTTACTACAATACTTTCCTTGTACCTTTTCTATCCACCCTCTTCTTCCTTGACCTTGTAAACCCACTTGTTTTGCAATGTCCTCTCACTTGTTGCTAACTTAACCAAATCCCAAGTTTAGTTCTATTCCAAGGAGTCCATCTTCTCATCCATGTCATACTCCTACTAGATATGGGTCTCATTCGCATTGTTTCTTCAAAACTCTCTCGGTTCACCATTACAAAGTCAATAATAAATAAAATAGAGGTGTAAATATTTCTGGAGGTTTACTTACCCTTTGTGACCTTCTCACAAGATTTTGGGGTACCGGAGGCTCATTCTGGACCTCCTGGACATTTGTATCCAAATATGTCAATGACCAATGCCGTTTACTTGTAACCGACATCGTTCGCTAATTGATTCGGGTTCAAATATTCTATAACCGATACCAGTTCGCTAACGGATGTCGGTCAAGGGTCAACCGACACTCGACATGTGTAACCCTGCCGGTATTAATTTTAAATCGAGAGTTCATTTTCACTCAAAAAATTATCAACTAGTTCATCCTTGGGTACCAAATTTTGATCCATGTACATTCTCTTTTCATTCCATTCAATATCACAAGTCCTAATAATTTTAGAAATTTCTAAATCTCAAAAATGAAATCCGAAATCACCAAATCCATAACCAATGAAAGCGCATATCTTGGATTTTACATCCAAAGTTTTCCTATTTTCCTTATCAATATGTACAAAAGCTTCAACCAAAAACTTTAAGAAAAGAAAGATCTACCTCTTTTCTGGTCCAAGCTTCCTCTAGTATTCCTCCATCTAGTGAACTTTAAGGCCCACAGATTAATCAAATAAACTATTGTATCAACTTCTTCTGCCCAAAATTGCAAGGGAAATCTAGAAAGTATCATCATACTTCTAGCATGTTCCATGATTGTTATGTTCATTCTTTCGAAACACCATTCTCTGTGGTGTTATTATAAAGTTCGATTAGAATGCACCACAAAATATACAAAAGTACTTCATTGATTATGCATAGAAGAGTTACAATAATATAGGAGAGGTAGCTCCTATATCTAAGGAAAACCTCCTCCACAAATATCTCACCTAACTCCTATATACAAGTGTGGTTACAACCACCACAATTCACGTATAATCACTTTATAATAACATTATTGTTATAAAACAATAATATAACAACCTATCCATAATATTCATCACATCATAAATATCATCTAGTAAATACTCATGTAAATATTAATATTAGTTTCCTAACATTCCCCCCTTAATGTTTACATGGTACAACATATCTCGTTCACCGATCAGAGCCTCGCCACCTCTCGTGTGCTCATGATCAACTCCGCAAATGTGCAAGCATTGGGCTTGCACAAAACTCAAACATGTGCCAACGCACATTTCTTCCACTGATGGTTTTCTCCGGCTTCTACCAACAACCTTACCAATTGCTTTTGCAGGTGCACCAATAACCTTTCACACTTGGTTTTGCAGGATTACCAAAAACCTTACACAATTGGTTTTTACAGGTTTACCAAAAACCTTACACAATTGGTTTTTACAGGTTTACCAAAAACCTTTCACAATTGGTTTTACAGGTTTACCAAAAACCTTTACATCATGATTTCTACAATACTTTTTGATCAATATTATACAATGTCACTACAAAAGGGAATCATGTAGGAAATACTGCTTTCAAAACTGAACAATAAAACATAATGGAAATGGAACAATGAGACCATGTTCCCCCCCTCATTGTGAACATTTCACTTATTCAACCCAAAACAGGAACTCTGAAATCATACTGCACACAACAAACTGTAATTCTAAAATGAAAGAAAACTCACCCACACACTATCACCACAACTTCATGCGGCCCCGTCGTTGGCATGACTGACAAGAGGTCACTGAATGACCTCCGGCCTCCCGTGCCTCCGTCCTCCGGTTGCATACCGCTAACTCAGCGGAATATATATTTGAAGCTCATCAAGTTTCACATTGTACTTTATTTTGTCTCTCCCCGCAATGTGAAAACAATTATTTCCAGACGTCGGATAACACCGAAAATGCGTCTGTGAGGCAATTTTTATTTTTCTTTAATATTTGACAAGGACACTATTGACAAGACTCGATAATACTATTTTGACAATATGACAAACACATATCTTGATGACTAACATAAAATCCAATTAAAGATTGGATTTTAATAGATAAACAAAATGTGATTTTTTTAAAAATGACAAGACTAGTATTATAACAATACAATGATTTTCACTGACACACAACTACTCGACAACAATTGACTCGATAATTTGACTATAACGACATAAACTCGACAAAGACTCTTTATAAATGACACAAAATGATACTTTGTGAAATTGACCAAACTTTAATTTTATAGACAAATGAGACACATAAAGACTTGACTTTAGACAATGAGACACTTCACAATATATTGATAAGAGGACAATTTTCTCAAACATATAAAAGGACAAACCGTTCAACACCAAGAACTAAACATAAACTATAACTTATTAGATAGACTCACATTACGGTTGTCTATATCTATTTCAGCGGAACTAGAGAGTACTCGGAGGCCATTGATCAATGAAATTGATTATGCGCTCAGAAGTCCTGGTCATTGGCATGCAAGACAACTACTAGAATTCTCCTCTTTGATCAAACACACATGGCATGTGGCACATGGAGATGAAAAATCTATCAAATGCATGTTATTCATGATTGCAAGAACTGGAAATATCAAAATTTACCAGACATAGATAATACAGTTGCTTGTAGGAGAATGGACGAGCTGTAAAGACTTCAGAAGTTTAACAAATCCGCAAGATTTGGATCTCCACGTTGAATTAGGTGTCTCTAAATTTTGGCTGCATGAATTGTAGAAGAAACCCCGAATCGGGCGCAAGTAAGCTCAACTTGAAGGGAAAAGACGGTGAAACGGATCATGGCGCTCTGTTACAAAAAAATTCAATCCAGATGTAAAAGTCCCTCGATCCGATTGGAAGTGTGACGGCCGAGCTCGATGCAGATGAGAGAATAGATCTTCACTGTCAAAGGTAGATCCTATAACAGCTTTCGAATGAAGAGGTCATTGGAATGATGCTCGGGAAATCCAATAATGTGTTTACATATGAACACGAGCTGAAACCAAAAAAATGCAGCTTTCATGTAACTAAATACTCGTGGGTAGAATCTTCAAGGTGGCTGGTATGTACACATATGTGAGTCGTCGATCAAGCAATGATCAAGGCTGGATTGTGACCCATTACTAAAACTCGATTTTTTTATCATTGATACAACAGGCCTCAATCTGACACTAGAAATCCAATTCAGCTGAGTTCATCACATAACACAGCCTGAAAACAGTTACTCACTTGAATCCCACTTCCTGCGCGATTTAGCATCCAAAAACACAATTCTGGCTTGATCCAACCGTGGCCATCTATAACAAAACCACACTAAAACAGTCCATTTTATGCGCACCAGCTACTTGACAAATAATCAACGATGACTGATTACGCAGTTTGTTACAAAAACCCGTTCAATGCAATTGACCCGGATGGCAGAAATCTTCATGAATCAATGCACAATTCTCAACATCTCGTGAACAAAAAAACGATTGCACAAGAGCATTTGCCGCAGTATAGGCATTTGACTTCAAATAACAACCAGAGATAATATCCTGCTCTGCAATGTATTTATTGAAATTGATGCGTAGAGACTACATCAGCCAGGGCAGAGAGAAATGGATGCCCCTACAAGAAAACTAATTCTCCATGGAGCAATCAATCGGTTGGAACCAATCGCTCCGATACCAAATATAAAGTTCGGCCGAGTAATGCTTCACAAAATATACAAAATTACTTCATTGATTATGCATAGAAGAGTTACAATAATATAGGAGAGGTAGCTCCTATATCTAAGGAAAACCTCCTCCACAAATATCTCACCTAACTCCTATATACAAGTGTGGTTACAACCACCACAATTCACGTATAATCACTTTATAATAACATTATTGTTATAAAACAATAATATAACAACCTAGCCATAATATTCATCACATCACAAATATCATCTAGTAAATACTCATGTAAATATTAATATTAGTTTCCTAATGCTTATTGGAGCCATTCTTTCTCTACGTATCTCATTCACCGAAAAATAATCATTGAAATCCTTGCTACAATATTTGCCACCATTGTCATATATAAGGCACTTTAACATTGAATTTGATTCATTCTCAAAAAGGATTTACATCTTTTAAAAGTTTGAAAAACATCAAATTTATGTTTAATACAATAAACTCATACCTTTCTTGTAGCATCATTAATTAAAGTACCATAATATTGGGATCCTCCATGAGAAGCTACCCGAGTTGGTCCCCACACATTTGAGTGTACAATCTCTAATTTCTGCTCCTTCTTAGTTTCCCCAACTTTGATAAATCTAACTCTCTTTTGATTTCCAAAAACACAAGTGCTCACAGTAAATCAAGATCTAAATATTTCAAATTTGATAACTTACCCTTAGCCTTTAAGATTTGCATTCCTTTTTGACTCATATGGCCCAACCGATTATGCCACATACATGCACGAATCAAGTAGATAATACAGAAAATTAATTAGTAACACGGGTAGATAAATATAACGTTCCTACCTTTTTACCTCTTTCCACAAAAAAAGAGCCCTTGGTGACTTTCCAAGAGTCTCCTATAAATGTAACCATGTAGCCAACTTCACCTAGTTTCCCGCAGTAAATACGATTCCTCCCGAGGCTTGGCACATGCCTCACATCTCTTAATACCCATGTATTTCCATTCTGCAATTTTAGATGAACTTCCCATTTACCAAAGTAATACTACAAGGTTCATCATCACCCAAATAAACATGCCCAAAATTGGCCTAGACATAATTTCTAAAATATTAGGGGTTACATGGAAAGAAGCTCCTGAATCCAAAACCCATGATTCAATTATATTATCTAAAGAAATAATAAGATCATCTTACATTACCTCTGCTGCAATAAGATTTGCTTCTTTACCTTTTTGTCGGTTGTTGGTTCTCTTTATCCTTTGACCAACAATATTTCTATACATGTCCTTTATTTCCACATTTCCAACAAGTAATTCCCTTACCTCACGGATTTAGATTTGTTATCCCTTGACTTTTATTTCCCATTACTCTTACTCTTGGATCTCTCCTTCGCCTTCCCCCGCTTTCTACATTCAAAGAATTCCCAGATGACAATTCCTCTGTACTCTTCCTATGAATTTCTTCATTCAATATTATACCAACCACATCATCAAACTTCAAAATATTATTATCGATGTTGTACATCGATACCATTACCAAGTTATCCCCACTATCAAGAAAAGAATATAAGAATAGAAGTTCTTTCACTACATCATCAAACGGTATATCAACCAATTTTAACTGATTTACAATAGATCTAAAATCATTCAAATGACTAGATGTAAATCCACCTTCATGCATCTTAGAACTAAATAGTTTCTTCATCAAATAAAATTTATTTGAAGCACTAGGTTTTTCATATAAATTAGCAATAGATTTCATTAACCCTATCGTAGAAGTCACTTCTATAATATTAGAAGCCATGGATGCTTCCAAGCTCAATCTTATAGATCCCAAATCTTTTCTGTCAAGAATCTTCCATTCTTCATCAGTCATCTTCGTAGATCTAGACTTCTCATCCAACAAGAAATACAAATCTCTTTGATACGATAATTTTCAATTTGCATCTTCCATACTTGATAATTTCAATCATCAAACTTCTCTACCTTGTATTTGTTTTCTTCTATCATTGTTGTAGCTCCCACTCAATTAGAAAACCCTCTATGAGTAAATTTTTCAACACACAAACCCTCAAACAAAGATCCGATACTAGTCGTGGGGTTAGCACACCGGTTATATAGATAATACATCAGATCTAAGCATACATGCAAATAAAAGTGGATATTCTACTAGAAGAAATATACATAACAAGAGATATAAATCAACACCAGATTTAACATGGTTCACCCAGTGTGGGCTACGTCCACCAAGAAACAAGTCAATCTATTATCCAAAGCTTTCACAAGATTTACAATCTTCCACACCTCTCAAATGTACAGTATTGTCTTACTCTCAAGCTTTTTCTTCTTCACCAAGAATTCTCTCTCTCACAATTATTCTCACAATAATCATCAACTTTTACAAGTTCTTATTAATTATTACTTCTAAACCCTAGCTTTCATGCTTATATAGGCATATACAAACTTAGGGCACTTAGCCATGCAATTACAATCAATAGATCTAATTTAATACTAAAAATAGATATAATTCCCATGAGTTAATTAAAATGCCCACATGTATGTAACCAAGTTGGTTAGCCCTAATAGATTTTGGTTCCTCCTTTCCTAACCGATGCCGGTCATAGGTGACCAATGCCGATCCCTCCATAACCAATGTTGGTTACTATGTTTTCCAGCAAGTTTCATATTGCATGTTAATCCAAAGTAATTGAGCTCCACAACTTAATAGGTAAGGCATATTTATTCTAAGTATCAATTATCTCGGTCATCTAGGTGTGTTGAGCAAAGTTAGTTTTTGAGAAAATATGCGTTTTGATTGAAGTGATAGCTAACTATGGGTTCTTTGAATGTTTTGAGTTAAGTTTTGATCCTCCTCTCGTATCAAATTATGGACACATAAGTTTTATGTGACTTCCTAGAGCCATTCATATTAATGGAATCGCATGCAACCTCACAAAAATTAAAAATCACAACACTTTATGAGATTCCTTCATCAAGGTACATTGTGCATAAGATCACAAGCTTACGTACGATGTGACAAAGATTCACAAGAACAAAAAGGATTGCACATTTCAAACTACACATAACTTCACAGCACCTTCAAAATTTTAGACATGACATGGCTATGTGTGTAAATAAAAATCTTATCCGTCAACCATTTAGAGTTGTACACCCAAACTTATTATTATTCCAACTTATTTTTTGTTGGTGCAAGATTACTTGTGGATTCAAATGTTCCTACATCATAAATGGTTTCCTTTGTAGCACTTGTTAAATTTTCAAAGATGAAAATTCTCATGAGAATTTTCAAGACTATCTCTCCTTAGTATATATCCAAGCTATTATTTAAGAACATGTGGTTTCATTTTGGAGTGACATCTCACATTGTAGCTAGAGACAACTTATTATCGAGTTAATTTTAGAAGGCATTTTTGTCAAATATGGACAGATGAGAAAAATGAGTAGGTTTACTCGATCCATCCTCATATTGATGGACATCTTGAAATAGTAAATAAGATGAATATTTTCATTTTTATGATGTACAATTCCAAGAAGCATTGCACTTAGATTGTGAGCTTATTGTTTAGAGTAAATTTTACCTCTTCAACTTAACCTAATAAGTAAGAGACTCGAAACTTACCAAACCTCAATATGGCAGCATTTAGAGGTACCCGTGTATTTGAATGGATGATGTTTGATTATTACACTCCATGTATCAAATTAATTATCTCTTTTCTCGCAAATGACATTGCACTCACAAAAACTACACAAAACAGATTAAAAAATATATGGCCATGTTTCACCCGATTCTAAATCATTTCTTCAAATGTTGACAAAAAAATAAGGGTAATGGGCTAGGTGGATGTGTTCAAGGTATTTATTTAATGAGGGACCAAGGGGAGTATGACCTAATTTTAGTGTCTACATTTTGCCCCTTTTTGTCATATAGCTAGTATTGGTAAGTGATCTTGACAAAACTAAGATGTGGTTGCCCTGTATGGATGAAGGTGATCCCCCTCAAACCAAGAACTGATGAGGCAGAAGGCAAAAGTGGTGAGTGGTTTGATTAAAAGGTGAATGTGATGAAGAGGAAGGTGGGTAGTAGGGGTAAAGGGGAAAAAGGTCTACTTGGGTAATCTAGGTAATGGGTCAAGGTCAAAGGTAGTAATAGTCAAATGCATGCACATGTATAAACTGTAGCACAGTACCAGGCTAAAGAGTAGGAAAACTCTACATTTTCTAAGGTTGATAGGTTTATCCAAACAAGGTTGAGGTGATTCCAGTATCCAAGGTATAGGATATGGTCAGGAAACACGACGCAGGTTAGGTACAGGAACATTTAGGTATGTTCTGGTACACCAAAGGTTGGGTCAGGATAAACGGTCATGGCAAGAGGCAAGGTAAGGTCATCAGGTCAATCAACACAAGTAAAAGTGCTACAAGGTATAGCAAACACATGGGGTCAAAGGTCACTAGCGATGTTCCAAGTCCAAGAATCAAGGTCACGGCATGGGTAGGGCTGAGGTATGGGTAATATAACGAGTCCCTAAATGAGGATGAAGTTAGGTAGTAAATGATGAGGTCAGGAGGGTGAGGTGAATAGTCAAGGTAATCATTGGATGAGGGAAAAAAGAGTGATGGGTAGGGTAATAAAGTGAAATTGTGGGAAATGTGGAAAAGAAGGTGACCGATGTCATTCAAGGGTAACCGATGCCAGTATAGGGTAACCAACCATGGTAAGGTAGGGCACGCGACCGATGTCGGTGAAGGTAAAACCGGCGTCGAGTTAGGTCAAGGATATTATAACAATGACAAATCCACATTTTTTGCAAATCATTTGTCTTCTTGCAAATTGGGAAAATGACACAAGAGAGAGGAAAAGTTGGAAAGTGTCCAGATGGAATGGAGAGCTGAGTTGGTGAGCCGAATGGCGGGTGATTGGTAGTTGAGAGGTGGGTCCACGAGATCAGATTGGTTGAGTTTATTGGTTAGAGGTGAGGTGACAGATTGGTGATGGCAGAGGCCGAGAGAGGGATTAGGTGGGCCACCGGTGTAGTGGCCAGACATGCCACCATAGCGATGGTAGCATGATGAGGTAAGCATCAAACCTTTTTCGTGTTTTATGAGATAGAGTAGGTGATAGGTTAGGTGGGGAAAGAAGATTGGGTTTATTTTGTTTTTACGGGGAGGAAAAAATAAAATATGAAATGATGGAGGGTGAATTGGGTATAATATGAGCAGGGAGAGAGGTAAGTGGGTGAATAGGGGGTAGGATGGGGTTAAGGGAAAGTGTAGGTGAGAATGGGTGGGTAGAAGGGTCAGGAGAGGGAGTTTTTGAGAGGGTAGGGTTTTGGGGGTCGTAGTTTTCTCCGCGATAGTGACCGGCGTTGGTCGGAGTTAGGGGCGTGGGTGGGGTCAAATTGATATCGGTCACGATACATGTGTGACCGATGCCAGTTTAGGGGTGACTGGGGTCGGTTAGAGATAACCGGCACCAGTTGGGTTTTGGAGAAAAAGGGGTCAAAAGGGTCCTAGGTCGAGTGGGTGAGATAGGGAAGGGTAGAATAGGGTGTGTTGGTGAAAAATCTAATGTAGGCGGGGGTAAAATGGGTATGGGGAAATGACTAGTGGTTGAGGGTGGGGGCAGATAGAGAAAATGTGATAGGAAGGTAGGTTGGGAAGACAGAAAGAGGTGAGACAGTGGGTATAGGTGAGGTGTCATGGGTGAGTATGGGTATGATGAAGGTAGATTAATTTGATGTTTGTATTAGATGCAAGGGAGAGATCAGTTGTGGATGAGAGACAGGGTGCCACCCCTGCTCTTGAGAGTGTGAGGTGCGGCAACAGTTGAGGAGTGGCAACACATGGAGGAGGTGGGCCTGATTGGGGTCCGGTGCTATTGGCATGTAGTCTGGAAGTTGAATCTAATTGTCACTCTCATCGATAGATGGGATTCAGCGACCAACATGTTCCACCTACTGATGGGTGAGATGACAGTCACCCTGGAGTAGGTGCTGGACCGGTGGATCGATGATGCTAGAGTGAAAAACCAACATAGACAGTGGTGGGTGGCTCATTTACGAGCAGTACCACCCAGGCCAGGGCAGCCGGATTTAGCCACTATCACAGTACAGAGAGACACCCTACAAGGGTAGATGGTGACCTTGATTACCCAATTGGGTATGGTACAGGGACAATTAGCCAATTCAGAGGGGGAGGTGGCCGAGTTACATGCACAGGTGGCCAATCTTCAGGCCCAGATGGCCCAAGGTGGGGATGAAGATGGAGATGGTGATGATGGTCGGGTGGCCACCTTACAGGCATAGGTGATAGGGTTATAGGGCCAGCTAGCCATGGCACAAGCATAGATTGAGGCTTTATAGGCCCAAGCACGAGCACAGGGCATGGGCCAATGGCACCACCACAAGCACCAGGATAGGGTCCCAGTTCACAAGTAGGGGTGGGATAGGGTCCCACAGATAGGTACAGGGTCAGAGGCTTATGGGGCCACCACATACGCACTGTATCCGAGACTCGAGAGGTGAGAGATGAGGCCCAGTATTACACGGACCAACTGACGATGGCAAGGATAGATTGTCTATCGTATGTTGAGTATAGGGCATAGCAGGCCTCTAGCAAGAGGACCAGATCACGCACCCATAGCATGGAGAGCACAGGGGGCCATCAAGCCCCAAGACATGGTCAGGGTGAGGCCACCAGTTCACGGAGGCTAGTTCTAGTTGATTTACTAGTAGGGACCCAACCACCACCTATGATGGGTGGGGAGATGTTAGCAGGTCACTAGACAGGGGCCGAGGAGGTAGAGGGGACAGGTGAGATAGATATGGAGGATGTCCGCCACGATGATGTCTGATATATGGCCCTCGATTTTGATGTAGTTTTGATTTTGATATATATGCCTGCGTGTCAAGATGGTGAGGATATATATATTTTGAGAGATGTATATTATTTTGATATCAGTGTATATTGGATGGATACACACCTATTTTTATGATGAGATGGATGACATTCTGATGATGTACTTTGATGTTGATAGACTATGATTGTTTGATAGATTGTGATGGTTTATGCATAGATGGACTTATGGTAGGTGTGTTAGGCATGGATTGAGTTAGGTCATGGATTTAGGCATGGTGGAGTGAAGTCATAGGCATGGTTGAGTTAGGTCATAGGCATGGTTGAGTCAGGTTGGTGTTAGGCATGGTTGAGTTAGGTTGGTGTTAGGCATGGTTGAGTTAGGTCATAGGCATGGTTGAAGTTAGGTTTTGGTTTTTAATTCATTAATATTTGCAATGAATGATGATATGGGTCATTTTTAAGATGTTTTATAATATTTGCATGATGTTGGTAAAGAAATGGTAGTCATAATAAATGTATGGTTTGATGATGATAAAAATGTCAAGCAACTTGTTGTGTGTTTGGGTTAATTTCAATTTTTGATATAAAAAGGAAACTAAGTAGGGTAGAATGTGATTTAAGAAAATGAAAGATGAATCGGTTAGGGTAGAGAGTGGCCGAGCTAACCACCAAGGGCCCCATGCCCTCAGAGTGTTGCCTACATATGCTTGGCAAAAATGGACCTAAGGTGATGTAGTTCTCCCATAAGCTAGGGAAGAATATGAGGAGGTATGAGAATGACTTGGTAGGTTTTAGGCATGATTTGGGTTTGGGTCTATTATGTGTGTGTGAGTTGTGGGAAAATTGGTATAGGTGATTTCGATGGTGGTAGAAGAAGAAGATTACCCCAAAGGTAAGTGTCGAGGACCAAGTCCTGTATAAGGTAATCAATACGTAATAAATAAGGTTAAAAGATAAGAGGGGGAAATAAAGCCACCTGATTGGTTAGGATCATAATGAGTAGGTCATACCTTGGAGGAGGTGATGGACGTAAGACCCTAAAAGACATTGCATGATTGATTGTTCTAAGGTTGAAAAGTATTCACATGATCACCAAATGTCATGGTTTCCAAGAGGTCCATTGAAAGTAGGAAATGGGAGTGTGAATGGTGAGAGGGGTGAAAGGTGGTTAATTTTTATATGGTATGAGGTAGCATGCTCTTTGGGCAAGAGATCCAAGGTCATAATGGGAAATTCCATGACTAAAAGGATTTCGATGTTGACTACTATTTGAGATAGAATGAGCACTGTGGGAAGTCTATATGGGATGAGAAAATTAACTCCTTGAGATCTTCATGAAGCTAATCAATGCGGGAAGCTTTAGATTCTCTCGCTTCTTTTTTTTAAAGAGCTTTACATATCTGTCCTTCAAGGGAGAAGTCTATTTATAGTAGTGATTACAGAGAGGAAGATGTCCTTTTGAGGGAGTCATATTTTTATTGGAAGTTTGACTCAAGGAGTTGGATCCCATGTGAGGGCTTTGAAGTCATGGACAAGACCAAGGTGAAGAATAGGATTCTTTTTTAGAAAGTAGGGTGAAATGACCATGGGATCTCATCTAAAGGTAGATGAAAAGTATCCATGAGAATCATGCTATGTGTAGCACCGTGGTACACATATTTAAGAGAAGACAAAAGGTGACGGGTACACACATGATTCTTGTTTAATCGTTGGGGAGGTGTAAGAGGTGGATAGCGCTCAAGAGACGAGCATGGGAAGAGGTAAAAGGTGAGGTAGGACTAAAATTCAACAGTAGAATGGTTGAAGATGCAAGGCATTAAGAGGCTCAGGTTCGGGTTTACCATCGAGTGAAGATAAACGATAAGCACATGATCTGTAAGTATGGGTCACGATGTATGGTCCAAGTCAATTAGGAGAAAATTTTCCCTGTTTACTTTTTTCTACTTTAGTTACATGTTGATTTTATTTTAGGACGATATCACCGACATGAAATGTTTGTTCATGGACATGTTTGTCATAGGCACATTTGATGTGTTTTTGGTAAACTTGAAGATGATCAAGAGCGTTAAGATGACATTTGTGTAATAACTAAAGTTTTGCTAAATGGTCCCGATGAAAGTCACCATCATTGAGCATGTCATGGAGAGAAATGTGGAGTGAGGGAATCTAGACTTTGAGAGGCGAACAACCTCGTACTACATAGACCAAAGAAAAGGTGTAGCGGCAAAGTGGACGTGTGAATACTAGTGTGGTATGCCCACAGGAAAAAGGAATGTGTGTATGCTAGTCCTTCCCAAAGTATCATTAACCACTTTCATGAGAATTTTGTTCAAGGTTTTGTTAGTGAATTTGGCTTGGCTGCATTCGTTTAAGGTAATAAGGTGACGAGAAACTTAGCTGAATGTCGAAGGCATCGCAAAGTTTTCGCAATGTTTTGTTTTTAAATTGTTTTCCATTATCAGTGATGAGGCGATGAGGAACACCAAAGTGACAAATGATGTGATGATTGATGAACTCACATATTTTTTAGCTTTCATGGAAATGAGTGGTATGGTTTCAACCCATTTTGTGTAGTATTCACTATCGGTGATGATCCATTGATGTCATTGGGAAGAATGGGGATTGATCTCTCTGACAAGATCCAAACCCCATTGAGAGAGGGGTCAAAGGTCACGGGTGACCTATAAGGTGTGACTGGGTGTATGATGAAGGTTGGCATGTTGTTGGAATTTTACACAACGCTTGACATAGTCGCAACAATCATGGTTAAGGGTTGGCTAGTAATAGCCTAGGTGAAGAATACACTTAGCAATAGTAAGGCCATTGAAGTGACCTCCACATATGCCATCATGAACTTCCTTGATGGTATAAGTAATTTCAGAACTCGTGAGGCATCGTAAGAGAATACCATCAAATCCATGCTTATAGAGGAGGCCCCCATGATGACATAATGAGAGACCTTTTTAAGGAAGGCACATTGTCCATTACGGGTGAGATCAGAAGGTAAGATGGAGAGAGAAAGATAGTTGAGTATTATTTATACCAAAGGTCACTTAGGTGCAGGGTGACATTTCCAATGGAGTAAATGTTGTGAGGTAAATAAGAGGCTGATTGGAGTCATTGTATGGTGAAAAGATTTTAGAATCGGCAGGTGAAGTGGGTATTTGAGAATCCAAGCAGGCCATGGTATCTGTAAATTTGTTGGTTGAACGGGGGACGGTTTGAAGGGCGTAACAGTCAAAGTTGGTCAAAAGTATGTCTACATAATGTTTATACTTTTGAAGTATCTCATTACGACATTGGTATATACCATTGACTTGGTTTATGACCAATTAAGAATCACCAAAGATGTTGATTGATTTGACATCTAGGGCGTAGGTGGCTTGGAGACCTAATATGAGCGCTTCGTATTTGGCAATATTGTTTGTACAATCAAAATCGAGTTTGAAAGACAAAGGCATGGGTTCACCATCAAGTGGAATGAGGATAACACCATCCCCACCCCCATGCTGACACTTAGAACCATCAAAGAAGAGTGTCATTTGGTAAGCGGGTTCGTCCAAGGAAAGGGTAGCAATTGACTCATCTGGAAAGTCAAAATTAGAGGGTTGATCCCGGAAATAGGTGCATCAGCCAATTGGTCGGTGATATCTTGGCCCTTAATGGAATTTTAATGGATGAATTTTAGGTTGAGGTCGGAAAAATCATAATATTTTGGTAAGGTTTGGCATACATGAAGTGTAAGGGGTCGGTGTTGGTCACAACATAGGTTTTTTGGTTGAGTAGGTAATGGCGGAGTTTTGTGGTAACAAAAACTAAGGCTAAGAAAAGTTTTTTGGGATGGGTGTATTGGGTTTCATAGTGCAAAAGAGTACATCTTATGTAATAAACCACTTGCTCCCTATGTTGTTCATCGCGATGAGGAGCATGGCCCCAAAGAGTGATCGTAGCCGAGATGTACAAGTAGAAGGGTTGATCATCTTTAGGTGGAATGATTACGAGTGGTTGAAGAAGGTATTATTATAAGGCCTTAAAAGCTTTGTGGTAGTCATCATCCCATTTAATGGAGACATCCTTCTTTAGTAGATGATGAAATGGTTGGCACACCGATCAAACAATTGTGAAATGAAATGGCAAATAGATTACAACTTACCTGCAGAGCTACGGAGTTGCCTAAGGTTAGTGGGTGGAGGCATTTCAGAATGACCTTGAATTTAGTAGGGTCAACTTCTATACCATGTAGGGAAATGATAAATCCCAGGATTTTTCTTGAGAGGACCACGAAGACACACTTCTTGGGTTGAAGGCGAACACAATATTTAATAAGGTGGTCAAAGATGGTTTTTAGGATGGTGAGGTGCTCAGAGCGGCATTTAGATTTGGCTAGGAGATCATCCACGTAATCTTCCAATATATGATGCATGATGTCATGGAAGATATAATTCATAGCCCACTGATATGTGGCACCAGCATTTTTAAGGCCAAAAGGCATGACTTGATAGTAGAAGGTCCCCCAAGAGGTGATGAATGTGGTTTTGTGTTGATCCTCTTAGGCAATTAAGATTTGGTTATAACCCGAGAATCCATTCATGATTGATAGCATCTCGTGACCAATGATAAGGTCAACCAAATTGGTCAATACCGAGTAGAGGAAAGTCATCTTTTGGGTAAGCTAGATTGAGGTCATAGAACTCTGTGCAAATGCGGAGTACCCCTATTGCCTTAATGATAGGGACAATGTTATAAATCCAATGAGGATAATCAATGGGTAATATGAAGGAAAAGAAAAGAAGGTGTTGAAGTTCTTCTTTGATAAGAAGGAAATGCGAGGTGCATTTTCCTCGGCTTTTATTTTACGGGCTTGGCATCGTGGGAACGATTACGATATTTTAGACCACTATGGTGGGGTCAATACCAGGCATGTCTGCATAAGACCAAGTGAAAGCGTGGTTATGGTTTTTGAGAAAAGAGGTGATGGCTTCCTATTCAACAGCATCTAAAGATTGGTCGATCTTTAAGATGTGCGGGTCATCCTAAGTGTGAATGTTGATTTCGATAGTCGATTCATTCAACATGGTTTGCGTCTCGAGAAAGTAATGATCGATGAATATATGAGTCTTAGGAACCAAGGTAGGTGAGTATAGATTCATCATCCTAACATTGAATGACGTTAATGAAGGTGTATCATCATCAATCATTTCAGGATACATGAAGGGAAGAGAGGAGGGAGCCTCGCCCTCGTGTTGATAAGTCAGAGGCCCCAAGGAGATGGTATTTATGAAAAAAAAATAGGAGGAATGGATTCTGGATCCATCAACTCCGTCGGTGAAGGTGGTGATGGTGGTGAAGAAGGTGGAGAAGGGTTGATGTCCTTAATGAGTTCAATACGAGCCTTCTTAGGAGGTGGTCCAGCAAATCCGATACCACTACGGTCATTATGTTTTTAGGTAGTACATGGAACCACAATATGGCAGCCTTGCTCATAAAATCCAAAACCAAAACCCTTCCACGTACATCGGTGCAGGAAGGTGTGGGTGAAACGGCGATTGATGAGTGACTAGAATTCAACGAAAAATGGGAGGGTTTGTGACGGTGGTTCGGTGTGTATGTGGTAGTATCAAGTCCCCCTATGTGAGGTTGGTACGAAGGTGAGGACCATAAAGGATGTGTTCTCCTATGTGGTGATCATAGCGAGGGTGTTGGTGAATATTTCCGTACTCTTGTGGAGTAAGGAATGTGTTGACACTATATAGGCAATACTCCCCCAGAATGAGGCGTTGAAAAATACCTTCCAAGGGATCAATGGTTGGTATGTGGGTAGCTGGAATAGATTATGTCTTAGAAGTCAACATAGAGGTGGAGCTAACAGATTGGGAGGGTGATGGTTTGGCCATGGAGGTTATGGAAGCGGTAGGAATGGAGGAGGTATGTGCGGTTGAGGTAGCGGTTGTACTAGTAAGTGGAGGTGTAGGTGAAGTGGTAGTGGTTGTGGAGGTAGACACCTTAATGGGTATAAGCATGTCATTGGGTCGATAAAGCATGTTGCATGTTTTAAAAGGTGAAGGATCAGCTAGAATAGTATAGGTGTGTCCTTCATGCTCAAACTTTACAGCGATGCAAAGTGGAAGGAACACAACCCATGACACAAATCCAGGGTCTACCAAGCAACAGCTTATATTGGAATTCCCCCTCCAAGACGTAAAATAACTCTGGAATAGTGTAGGGACCCATGCGAATGTGGAGGATGACAGTGCCTAGTGTAGAGGTGATAGCGTCATTGAATGAACGCAACATGACCGGATGTTTATGCATGAAATTTTCAAGTATGCAAATTTGAGTGAATGCATGGGATGAAATGATATTAATTCTTGCACACCCATTGATCATTACACCGCGTACACATATATCATTGATGTGGACAAAGATGAAGAGGGATGGGTATGGGTCATCGTTTGGTGTGGTGCGATCTCTTCCTAAGAAGCTAAGGGAGGCTACTTGGTGAGTAGGTTGAGGTGTGGCTAAAGGTGGCAATTTGGTGAGAGAGGCTACATGATGGGGCATGATGATGGAGGCTATGGGTGTAGGGTCATTGGGTAAAACCTCAATATATTGCAGGACCTCCATGAGAGCTTGACAATGGAATTTCGAGGTTTGGATGAGGTCATATAAGGACATTTTAAGGGGGTTGGTGTAGTTGTTTGAGCATCGCGCTTTGTGTGACCCCATTAGAAATAGGATACGTGGGGCCACAGATAGTGATTTCGGTGTCGGTGTAGATGGTATGTTGGGAATGGGGTTGGTTGGTGAGTTAGCTACCTTTTCCTTTCCTTTTTCCTTCTGAGCATGGGTAGCAACGTGGATCATGTTGATCTAAGGTGGGGAGGTAGGTGAGGTAGGTGAGCCATGAAAGGTATGGCGACACGAAGGGAAAAATCCCAATGGTAGGAAGGAACTTTGTGGGATGAGTTGGGCACATCGACATTTGGGTGGAGGTTTGGCGAGGTCATTGATGCAAACCATGTTAATTTCAAATCTCGGAGGTGGTTCTAGGAGCTATGGGGGAAAAGTTCTGGTCATTGAGTAGGTAGTGAGGGAAGAGTTGTGGGAATGGGTGTTGGTGAAATGGGGTCCTCATCAAGAAGGTCATCATCATCAAAGTTTTCTTCAGGAGGACATAACTAGATAAGAATGTTTTTCAAAGCCTTACAGTTCTCCACATCGTGTCCTGGCACACGATGGTAGGCACAAATTTTAGTGTCATCAAACCCCTTTGGCTTGGGTTTGAGAGGGTCATAAGGTCTAAGAGGTGGTAATGTGATGATAGAAGTCTCAAGGAGGTTGGTTAATATTTTGGCATAGGACCCTACTAGTGGGTCGCAATGGGAAGTGAAAGTGGGTTTGGGTGTAGGTGTGGTTGATTGTTGAGGAACGGTATTTGTAGGGGGAGTGGGTCGAGCTATGGTTTTGGGTGCTAGCATGGTCTTGGGTGTTGGTCGTATTTTGTTTGGGTAGGGGTATGGTAGATGAACTGGCAGGAGGGTGTATGGTTGTTTTGACTACCTTATTGGAGGGTAGAAAATTTTTGTCTTTGGGTTACACCTTCTTGGGTAAAGGTGATACATGCACACGAGCTCTAGAGGGAAAGGCGTATGGTGGAAGAGGGCACGTTACCCATGGGGATAACGGAGGTGCTATGAAGGTAGATGATGTAGGTCATACAGGAGGTTTGAGGGAAAGAGACCGAAGTGTCATGAGTAGTAAATAAGTAATGATGGTATTAGAGGAATGGGTGGTAAAGATTTTACAAGTGTGGGTGTAACTCATGGCGGGCGCTTGGGTATGTTTGAGGTTTGCAATGGTGGAATGGGTTGCTACATTTTTAGTTTACCGGTGAGTGGAGGTTTCTTAACCGTGTTGGGAGGTTGAGATCCTAAAATGGAAGCAAGGGTGAAGGTGATGAAATTGTGATTGGCACATCGGGGTATGAGTTCTATGGGCTTGGTTCTTCTGTTTGGGTGCGAGTAGGTTTGGTGTTGACTTTGGAGGATGTAGCTAAATCTAGTTTGATAGGTGGATGAATAAGGCTAGTGGTTGGGGTGACCCCTAAGGTGGTAATAGGTTTAGTCGAGGAAGATAATGTAGGTGTGAGTTTGGATTTAGGTGTATGTTGGGTTATGGGTAAGGGTGTGTGTTGAGCTATGATGGGTGTCATGGAAGAAGTTGTGATAGAGGTGGTTGTGCTCGGTTTGATTGGTCGAAATATTTTTAGGTAGATAGTGGAAGTGTCAGCAAGTGACATATGCATTTGCGTTGAGACAGGAAGCAGAATATGTCCCCAAAGTAAAGCTTTATCCACATAATCTAAGTGATCAACTAAGTGCAAGAACAGAACATCTGTAGACAAGGTTTATGAGGACCTAATGGTGATTCCCATAAAAATTTTCTTAGAGACGGGGAATTTGTTTGGCCTTCGGCTTTCGTCGTGCGTAAGAGAGCTGAAAGTAGGTCAGCATGATCTTGGGTTTCTGATGGAGAATGATTACCTAGATGCAAAGGCATTTCTACTAGATCTTTGATGGGAGGAGGAGCTAATGGGTGCTCTTCTATAGGTGGGGGAGATGATGGATGCTCCTCTGTGGGTGGAGAAGATGGAGGGTACTCCTTTGTGGGTGGAGAATATAAACAAGTATCCTCCATGGACTGAAGAAGTATTGTGGGTGACGATTCTCTAGGTGGAGAAGCCAAAGGTGAAATAGCCTCGATATTAGCATAAGGCTCCTCCACGGGTGAGGAAGGAGGTGAAGGATGCTCCTCTGTAGGTGGAGGAGATGAAAGGTGTTCCTCTATGGGTGGAGGGATAGGTGAAGTGGGTTCAAGCGTAGGTGGAGGACTTCGGGCTAGGATTTCCTTGATGGAAGGAATATGAGGTAATTGGGAAGCAACGGGTGCATCACTGAAAATAGCATGGACCTTGCGGGTATGACTATCGTGAGTTGAGGTCTCTCCGGTTTGATCAGAAGAAGGGGCATGATTAGGAAAGGGTTTCTTGAAGATGTGTAGGTTTTGATTGGCAAGTGCGTTAGGATTATCCACGGTTAACTCGCCTTTCTCAAGCATTTCTTGGAAAAAAATTGTAAAGTGATGCAATTGTCGTCACTATGACCCTTTACTCAATGATAGTTGCAGAATTCATGTTCTTTATACCATGCGCAGTGTGGGGTGAGAAGGGTCAAAACTAGTGTGTGGTTTCATTGGAGGAAGGGTGATGGCCTGACTTTGATGAGCTTCTCCAAGACAAAAGAATAAGGTTCCCAATTGGGGTATATTTCATTGTTCCCATCCGAATTGAAAATACTTGAACGGGTGAGAGATTAGATGAGGGCTAGCTTTGATTTGATGGATGAGTGGGCGGCTTTGAGTACCACTATGTTAGTGGTCCCCTTGGCATTTGAATAATTGTTTTGTGGTTTTGAAGAAGAAGAGGTATCATTCGACTTGAATGTCAAGTTCTTATTACATAATTGGATTTTCTTCTCTTCGATAGCATGAATCTCTAGCTTTCATGCCATGATGAATGCTTCGTCAAAGGTTCGGAAGGTTTGGACCTGCAGGGTCGGTGAGATATGCCTAGCACAAGCCCATGTGAAGATTTCAATGAGTTTAGTTTGCAGTAGTTGGAATGTGAGTTGATTGATCAAGCTACGCCAACGAGCAACAAAATCTACGATAGATTCATCGTCATACTGATGCGTAGAGTATAGGTCAGTCATGGTAACTTTCTTAACGATATTAATGGAGAAGTGATCCAAGAAGGCTTGGGCTACTTGGTTGAATGTGAAGATAGAGTGTCTGGGTAACCCACTATACCAATCTAACGCGAGGCGATCGAGACATGGGAAAGGTCCTCATGAGCAAAGCATCATCGTGGGCAATCATATAACACTCCTATTTGAAAGACCACAAATGTTGTTGTGGGTCTTCTTTGCTATTGAAATGGTTGAATTTAGGCATTTCCCAATGCATGGGATATGGATGGATAGGAATGGATGGATGTATAGGCTCATTACAAATCTCATCGTAGGTGAGAGTGTTGCCTGACGAGCCAAAAATGATGCCTCCAATGTCTGCATCTTATCCATCATTAACTTGATTAGGTCATTGGTAGGTTGTGATGGATGGGTGCCTCCTGTAGCATAAGAGGGTTGGTGTTGGGCATGTAACAAGGGTGGCATTCCAGTATATGGTGCTGCCATATAGGTAGATTGAGAAGAAGGTAGTGAAATAGGGGTACATACCCAAAGTGAATAATAGATGAAATAGGAGGTTGATAGTACGTATATGGAGGTGGAAGGGTCATGGTGACCCTAGTGGCAATGGGGGCTAAGGATTGTGGAATGGAAAGGAAGACATTTTGAAAAGGGGTAGGGGTCACCGACACCAGGGGTGGTTGTGTAGCTACGGGTATATGTGAGATAATAGGCGCGAGATGAGGTTGTGCAGGTGGTTGGCGAAGGTATAGTGGATGTGGCGGTGCTGCAACAGATGTAGCGCTTGTGATCATAGCGCAGGTATAGGACCTAGCTGCTAAATGACCGGGAGTAAGGTAGATGCGGGCTCGCGTGAGCCAAATGGGGCTGACACAAGATTGGAAACGAGATTCGAGGGGATATATACGGGCATGTTGTATATTAAGCGAATCGAGGCATCTCGAGTGGACGAGTGGGAAAGGTAAAATTACAAGGCGGTAGGATTTTGGTCAAGGAGTCATGTGAACTCCTCGTCGCTTGTGGCGATAGTGATAGGTTGGGTAAGATCCATGGGTGATAAAATGGAAGGTGGTGAAGGGCTAGGTGGGAGTGGTTGACAACTAGAATGGAATATGAGGGTGCTCGCTTGGCTTTGGGTCAGCACCATGTGAGCAGTGCAGATTAGATTGGATTGTTTTACGTAAATAACACATAAATATAGCAGAAAATAGGAGAGACAAACGGTAAGTAATAGGTGGATTAGGTACCAAATGTCAGCTAGAAAATGACATAGGATGACCGATGTCGGTTAGGTTAAACCGATTCGGTCACAGGTAACCACGGTTGGTCACTGTGGAAAGTGGATAGTTGGTCAAAACAAGGTAAAAGGCCAATAATCTACCAAGTATGCAAGATGCTAATGGGATTTACCAGTAAAGTGAATATGATGATAGTGACAGAGACTTTGAAAAGAAAAGAATGTGAATAGGTGTCCTTTTGGGTAGGTTGACCAAAAGAACTGTAACCGACGCCGGTTAGGTAAAACCGATGACGGTCGAGCATAACCAACGCGGTCCACCGGACCGACACCGATTCAATGAAATTGAGACAGTGATGAAGAAAATGTGGTTGTGAGTTAAAATTTGATGTGGAATCAAACCCATAATTTTGAGAATGATGAGAATATGGTCCAACACACTCAGATGAAGTTGGAATACACCAACTATGATGAGAAGCATGCAAGGGAAATAAGAAAATGAAGAGTGAAACCTCTCACCTCAAAACACAAGCCAAGCAGAAACACTAAGAAAACACGATCCTAAGAGTTCCTTTTCTATTATGTTTGTAACCTTTTGTTATTTTAAGGACTAACTCATGAATTTTAGAATAGATTTTTTTGGTGAGGATGGCTTCCTACAAAGAAGGAAATCTAGAGGGTGAGGTTTCAGGTATGTTATGGCAAGGCAGGCCATCCTCCGATGGGGGCTTCGAGCGAGAGATAACCAAGTGGGGTGCCCAGCATTGTGTCGTGATCATGTGATCACCTACAGCTTCTTCCGGGTGAGATGTTGTTTAAGAATGTGTATATATTTTGAATTTGTGATGTTTGGATATGACTTAGAGAGAGAGAAAGAGAAAGAAAGTTCTTTCTACGATTCATTTGTCAACCATCAGATGGGAATGACTTCCAGCATATAGGTTGCCCTCAATTAATGTGAGCTAATGCAAAAAAGCAAAATGAAATGCAATGATTTTAAACCCAAATCAAAATGTAGAATTCAATTAATGTGATAATGATATGATAAATCAATAACCGATAATAAAATAAAAGTAGACATGATATAACCATTCAATGCAAAGGCAAAGGGAATGACATGGTCTAGGGTTATATGTTGGTATGATGGTGATTCTTGGTCCAAAGGGAGTTTGGGAATCATAGTATGGCTCAAAGGAGAAATGATACAAACTTGTATATGATTTGCAAAGGCAAGTATGAATCTAATTTGGATAAGTGATAAAATGTGATAGATGACTAAAAGGAGCTGCAAAAGGTTTGATAAGAACCTACAAAGGTAGAATGATGGAAAAGGCTAGTGTTTGATATGTGTATATTCTCAAAAAAGCAAGCGAGATGATGTGTTTAATTGAGATAATGAAAAGGATGGCTCAAAGGAGTTGGATATGGCTTAGAGGAGTGTGATTGGATAGAAAGAGACTCATGAGACAAATTGTTTGTCAAGATTGGGGTCTGAATGTCAAAAAGTCAAGTTGTCATGGTAAAGGGATCTAATAGACAGGAATCACCGGCGATTGGGAAAATCATTGGTGATTGGGGCCAAATATACACAGGTTGACAAAGGTGAGACATAATTGATCAAAAATTTTAAACGATGAATGATTAAAGTAATGATGTGTGAATAAGGTGCATACCTGGTTCAAATGATAGATAAGGCTAAGAGTAGATGTTACTGGAGTCTGTAGACATCCAAACGGATCATTGATTTGAGCTTCAGAATGTGTTGATGAAGTTTATGAAGATTGAGTGATACGGAGTTAGCTAAAAGTGATCTAGAATGGCTCCAAGATACTCAATAGAGATAAATGATAACACTTGATGTTGATTTTATTGTCTCAGTGTTCAATGACGATGTACAGAAGGCTTGATGGAATACTGAGGATCGAAAGTGTGAGAAGATCCTCCCATAAAGATGCTAATTTGGGCTTAAATAATCACTGGTGATTTAACAAATTTCGATGATTTTGGCCATTTGGAGTTTTTTTAGTAAATTGTTGAAATAATTTACTAATTTGAGTTTTCTTGTTCATGTTTTTGAGGGATAGGATATGAGGTGGTTTTTGAAAATTCGTTTTGTCTCGTGAGGTGTCAAGGAAAGGATTTTATTAGTTAGATATGTTCTAATTTAGCCTAAGTTTTTTTAGGATATGTATTAGGTTGTTTGATTAAGATATATGAAATGTACAAATATATGGTTGTTTGTGATAATATAAGATTTTGATAAGATAATGGGGGATTTATAAAAATACCCATGATTGATGTGTCGGGATAAGGAATTGGGGTGATTTTAAATAATATTTAAAGAATAACTTAGGTGGATTAATAAATATCATGGAATATGATATTTGTGTATATGAAGAAATATTTAATTAATTAAAAATGGGGTGGGGAATATGGGGTGTTGATATAATTAATCTAATGTAGTAATATATTATGAATGTGAATGAAATAATTAAATGAAGATGTGGGAGTGCAATTTTTAGTGTCTACATTTGCCCCTTTTTGTTGAGTGGTTTTGAGACAAGCCATGAGACAAAAATGAGATGTGATGGAAGTGAGGGATGTAGAATCATGTGATGAGGTGTTCCCCTCAAACTAGGGGTTGATGACTAAAAGGGAATCGATCACTAGTTTGGAAGAGAAAGATGAAAAGATACAAAGATGAGGAGTGATGAGGGATGATGGAATAATGCCCCAAGATGAGGTAGATAAATAAGATAAATGTCATCATAAAATCAAGTGATAGGGGAACCAAAGGGTTCATGTCCTATAGACATATGATCTAATGAAAATGAATGTTTTGATGAGGTCAAAGGATAAATGTCAAAGGTGGGCTTATAAGGCCATGAAGTCAAGTGATAGGGGAACCAAAGGGTTCGTGTCCTATAGACATATGACTTAATGATGAAAAGGATGATAATTTGACGAGGTCAAAGGACCAATGATTGATGTTTGCCACAAAAGGTGGGCTTACGAGGCCAAGAAGTCAAGTGATAGGGGAACCAAAGGGTTTGTGTCCTATAGACATATGACTTCAACGATGAAAAGATGATGGTTTGATGAGGTCAAAGGAAAAATTGATGTTGCCACAAAGGTGGGCTTACAAGGACGTAGATGGGGGTCTGACGATGACCAGAGGTGTAGTACCTAAGGAGGTATCCATTTGAAAAATGTCGATTTGATTGAACAAATGTGACGTTTTAGACACAATAAAGTCATGTTAAGATGTATTGAGGATTGTGTTGATGTTAAGAGATTTTATTTATTTGTGATGATGTTGATGTTGATATTAATGATGTTTTAGATGTTGTTGGTGTTTGTTTAGGTGATGATGTTTGATGTTGATGTTAAGATTCATTGATTTAATGTTTTTGTCACAACCATGGTCAAGAATGAAATGTGGATTGATTGCTTTATACTAGATTTGATACATATGTGATGGGAAGCAATGGAATGAAGGTACTTGCACTTTTGGCCTTTCAATAGTTGTTAATAGATGACTAACAATGGGTAGTCACACGTAGGATCTTAGATATAAAGAGATGAAGTGAAAAGATGTACCTTCCTAGAACATGAGAAGGGCTGACATATGTAGGTTATGTGGGAAAATAGGTTCTCCTTTCAATGGTTTCATAGGGAAATTCCCCAGCTTTACATTATTTGATTTTGAAGCAAACTGATCAATGCGGGAAGTTTTTTATATGGGAAAGCTAATCAATGTGGGAAGCTTTCTTGGATGCTTTTGATATTGATGTATTTTTGAAGGCTGATCAAAATAGGAAGCCTTTTACATAGGTAGCCATCCTTCAAGGGTATGGTCTACAATTTTGATTTTTGACTTTTTTGATTTTATAGATAGCCATCCTTGAGGGATCGGTCTATGATTTTGATGGATAGTTGTCCTTCAAGGGATCATCTATCATTTATTTTTACTTTTGAGAAATGCATCCAAATGATTTTAATACATATATTTTTTAGTTGAGGGGAAAACCCTAATAGACCATTTTGAGGAGGGGAAGAAATATATGTGCATGACCTACACATGTGTGCCCCAAGACATGTCTTTGGTTGATATACAAGGTAGATGGAAGTAATGATTGTGGGTTCTGCTAAGGAGGAACTTATCCATGTGAAAGATATGATGAATAGAGCCGTGGTGCTCATCTTTAAGGTTTGTGAGGATAGTGATGGAAGACCACATGCTTTCAAATCATTACAATGATAAGATGGCTGGTGGATAATGAAATAAGATCTTTGATGTGACTATTGTCTTGACGGTTGATGTGTTAATAGTAGAAAGGATGAAGTGCAAGACATTTCAAAGGTTGACCCATGTTATATGGACCGATCCAGTTAGGGGAAAACTTTCCACATTTACTTCATTCTAATGTAGTGACATTTTGATTGGATTGATAGGTTTGGTGAATATGTGTTAGAGGAATGTGAAAGATAAGACTTTGAAGCCTCAGTAGAGAGAGGAATCCCCCTAGCATGATAATGTGGATAGAAACAATGTTCACTGAAAGGAACAATACCTCTCAAGTTAGGATGATGAAAGTTTTGATCTTGATTGATTGAGTATATGGTAAACAAAGGGAGATGTGGAGCTTTTAACAAAGGATTCATTGAAAATGTGGGTTGGTAAAGAGGGGTTAATGATGAAGCTTTGGTTTTACCTTTTCTTTGTGTATGTTGATTTTGGATTCATATAAGTGGGTGAACCACATTGATTTGAGATGAAGGACCTTCAATGGAAGGTGATGAGAAAATGGATGAAAAGGTTTGTCGAGATTTGGTTGAGTATGACCTCCTAGTCTTGTTGATGTTAGTAAGAACATTGTTAATGACTTGGATGTAGATGTTGGCAAGGTTGAAGGACCTTCAATGGAAGGTGCTGATAAGATTGAGGACCTTCAAAGGAAGGTGTTGATGAGACTGAGAGACCTTCAATGGAAGGTGTTAATGAGATTGATGGACCTTCAATGGAAGGTGCTAACAAGATGAAGGGACCTCTAATGGAAGGTGTTAATGAGTTTGTTGGACCTTCAAAGGAAGGTGCTGACAAAATTGATGGACCTTCAATGGAAAGTGCTAAAGAGATGTTTGACAAAGGTCTGCTAATGACAGAATTAGGATGTCCCCTTGACTTACAGATGTCCTTGAGGACATTGACGAGGATGGAGATGTTGGTAATGTTGATGATGGGTTAGGATGGTCCTCTTCTAGGAGAAGATCATTGATGAGGAAGATTCATTGGATTATGGATTTCAATGCTTTACAACTTTCCGTATTATGACTTGGGCTTCTATGATAGGCACATAGGTTTTGTTTTGATTGTACCATGTGGGTTTTCAAGTTTGTGGGTTAGGTGTTTTAATTGGTGGTAATGTGATGAGAGAAGCCTTGCATGAGCCTCTCGAGGATGTCGATATAAGTCCCTTTTGGAGGGTTTGGATTAATGGATTTTGATTTTTTTGTTTTACGAGGATGCTTAGTATGATGTGTCTTGTTTTTGGATGGGGGTAGATTCGTAGACGTTGTATGGTATTGAGACATCGTAGGGACATTGTGAGGTTGGTAAGATATAGGATTGATAGAATTGGATGATGGATCAGATCCCAAAATAGAAGAGGAGGGATTGATAGTATACGAATGTGTGACAAAATGTTGAGATAAAGGATGAGGTCCTAGGATCGATGGTAAAGGTGAAATTGTAGAATTGAAAGATTTGGATTGTGAGAGAGGATGGGGTCCCAAAATGGATGGAAAGTTTGAGACATTAGATGATGTGTACTTTGGCTTTGTAATTTTGATTTTAGGAAAAGGAGGGGTTTTACGATAGATGATGAGGATGAGATGGTGGGTGTGATAGGTTTTGATTTTGTAACATTTGTGTTAGATAGAGGAGAGGGATTCACATCAAATGATGAGGGTGGCCGTAAGTGTGATGGTATTTGATTGTGGGGTATTTGATTCAAGGACAAGGTTTTAGGGCTAGATGGAAAGTGAGGAGCTATAGATAGGATTGGGTCTAATTCGGATGAGGGAGGTGTCATTTCTAGACATGATTTGGTGGATTATGTAAGCTTTCTAATTCTTGATTGGTTTACAAGGATAATTGGATGTTGTGATCTTCGATTATAGGTGCCTCCTCAGTAATGACTTCCAACATGGAATCTAAAGGTTGTGAGGAGGTAATAGATGATTGGAAAATGGACACAAGTAATGCCGATGTGTGAGGATCATCAAAAAGAGGATCCAAGGGTTCTAAGCCTTCAAGTGGAGGCACTAGTGATGAAGGGGTCTCCTCATGGGGAAAACATGTGTAATAGTGTTGATGGTATGACTTAAAGGATATACAATATCTATATGGACTGATTCTATCGAGGGGTTGGATCGGGAAGACTAGTAAAGTTCATCATACGTGGTAGTTTCATCTTGAATTGTAGGAATACCTAGGAGAATCAGAAAAAATAGTTTCATCTGAATCATAGGAAGACCTAAGGAGAATCAGATGAAACATTTGTAGGTTGAGGATCGAGATGGATTCTTGAGGGCTTGGTTTTCTAATTTCTTGGCCATGGAAAAGGCTTCATCGAAGGTCTAAAATGTGTGGATCTGAAGAGTGGATGATATCTAATGATGAGAACATGATCGAGAAAACAACTCGATTAGTTCTGATTGTGGAAATGGGAAGGACAATTTATTAATGGTGTTTTTCCATCTAGTGATAAAATCTCCAAGGGATTCATTTTCAGATTGTTTGATGGTAGCAAGGTCAGAAATGGTGATTTATGAGTAACATTTATAACAAAGTGATTGAGGAATAACATGGCTAACTATGTGAAAGAGACCAAAGAATGTCGAGGAAGGGAATTATACCAATCCAAGGAAATTCCTACCAGTGACATGGGAAAGGTTTTGAGAAGAAGATCTTGATCATGGATAATGAGATAACATGAGTGTCTAAAGGATAGTATGTGCTGTTGAGGATCCTCCTGGCCATAGAACAAAGTAAATTTAGGTGATTCCCAATGCGGAGGATAGGACTTATATAATATTGATGGATGAATGGGTTCATTACAAACCTGATCATAAGTGAGGATGTGTTTGGATCCCTTGGTAGTGGATTCTAAATTGTCTAATCTATTTGAAAAGTCTTGCAAAGGATCATTTGTGGGAGTAGATGTGAAGGAATTATTAATAAGAGGATGTGATTGATTTGGTGATGAGGATTGAAGGTAGGATGATTTTTTGTGGATCAGTTTGATGTGGAGTTTGGTAAGGGGTAGCTTGAGAAGATATTGTTTGTAAAGTGGGTTGTGATAAAGGGATGTGGGGAGATGTGGAAAAATATTGAGTATGTTGTTGTTGGATGAGAGGGATTGATTGAGATTGAGTAGGGATATTTGTATGGGTTTGGGATGTTTAGGATACCGAAAAATGGGATTGAAGTAGAGATGGATTGATTAGATGAAGGATAGGGAATATTAAGATTTGATGTAATTGTGATGAAGGAGAGGTTGTGGAAAATATTGTTTGATTGGACAGGGATGGGAAGCGATAGTTTGGAAATAGCTTGGTTGTAAAGAATAATCATAAGTTTGTTGAAAGGGGTTATTGTATGATTGTTGGATGGGCTGAAGGGTAGAAGTTCCATAAGGGACATAGGATGGTCTAGATGACTCTAGAAACATGCCAGAGCTAAATGAAGTTAAATAAGATGTAGTGGGTTGATAAGACTGATAAGGACTAGATTTCTATATAGGGAATGTTTTGATATTGATAAAAATATGATGCATAATGATTATAAGGATATATAGATATAAGGATTGATCCATTTTAAACAATAATCAACTGAAAATGATACAACAAAAATGCTAAAAGAGCTTTAAATATAACAAACAAGTCAAGAAGAATAATTTTAATTATCTTGATTTAATTAAAAAAGAATGAAATGTGTAAAATGGACTAATAGGGTCCTAGGAAATGATGAAAAGTATATGGATGGTTTAAAATGTCATATTGATAGAAATTGTGTGTTTATGGGTGTTGATTCCTAATATACCTATTTAAGGTACGTGAGGCCCGGGAAATGAGAACTATGGATGGTTTCGTATGTTTAAGGGCAGGTTCCTAGATATACCTAAAGGTACGTGAGGGCATGGCCAATACATGCGTGGTATTGGGCCTACCCCCTCACTTCATGGTCCCACAATGATAAGGGTGTTAGGTGCTTAGCCAATATATATTGATAGATAGATGATTATACTTGGCTAAGAACACCAAGTCGGATTCTCCTCTTGGTGATCAAATCCAAGTAGGTATCCACCTAGGTAGGAATTGTTTTAAATGTGTTTTTATTTTAAGTGGTTTGGTTGTGTGTGGGGGAAAGAAAAGTGAATGCAACAAATTATCCTCCTAATTAATTCTATGTGAAACAGAAGGATGAAAATTTCATTTTAAAACCCAAATCAAAATGTTGTTTTTGATGAAAAAATCAAACAAAATGCAAACTGAAAAAAAAGAAAGTTTTAGGACTCATCGTTAAACACTCCTTTTTTTTTTTTTTAGCAATTTTTAAGCAAAGCAGAATCCAACAATCAGTAAATAAAGCTTTCCAAAACAAACCCTATAAATAGGTTAGGAAAAAAACAAAAAGTGAAAAGAAAAAAAAGGAAAAAACAAATTGTTAGGCTTTGAAAAACACCCAAAGAAATCGTTGGTGATTTTCCAAGCTACAAATTCCAACAGGAATTATTACATGAGAGAACCAAATTTTAAAAAAAATGCTATTTTAATGAAATAAGACAAAAAAATGAGGGACTAAGGGTCCCACCTGGGTGTGCCAAGATGTTTAGAGTAAATTTTACCTCTTCAACTTAACCTAATAAGCAAGATAATAAAACTTACAAACCTCGAGATGGTGGGGTTTAGAGGTACCCATAGATGTGGATGGACAATGTTTGATTGTTGTGCTCATGTATCAAATGAATTAGCTCTTGTCTACAAATGACGTTGCAATCACAAACACTACACAAAATAGGATTAAACAAATATATGGTGGATTTCCTAGAAAAGGCTAGTCCTCAGGAAGTCAAAGGAATTCCTTGCAAGGATGTCAATCTACTTTTGAGAAATTAATGTGATAATGATACGATAAATCGATAACTGATAATAAAATAAAAGTAGATGATATAACCATTCAATGAAAAGGCAAAGGGACTGATGTGGTCTAGGGTTATATGTTGGTCTGATGGTGATTCCTGGTCCAAAGGGAGTTTAGGAATCATAGTATGGCTCGAAGGAGAAATGATACAGACTTGTATATGATTTACGAAAAGGAAAGTATGAATCTAATTTGGATAAGTGATAAAATGTGATAGATGACTCAAAGGAGCTCAAAAGGTTTGATAAGCACCTGCAAAGGCATAATGATGGCAAAGGCTAGTGTCTGGATATGTGTATATGCTCACAAAGGCAAGCGAGATGATGTGTTTAATTGAGATAATGTGAAGGATGGCTCAAAGGAGATGGATATGGCTAAGAGGAGCATGATTGGACTGAAAGAGACTCATAGAGACAGAGTGTTGGTCAAGATTGGGGTCTGAATGTCAAAAAGTCAAGCTACCATGGTAAAGGGATCTAATAAACAAGAATCATCGGTGATTGGGAAAATCATTGGCGATTGGGGTTAAATATACAAAGGTTGACAAAGGTCGAGACAAAATTGATCAAAAATTTTAAACGATGAATGATTAAAGTAATGATGTGTGAATAAGGTGCATACCTAGTTCAAATGATAGATAAGGCTGAGAGTAGATGTTACCTAGAGTTGTAGACGTCCAAAGGGATCACTGATTTGAGCTTCAGAATGTGTTGATGAAGTCTGCAGATTGAGTGATACGGAGGTGGCTACAAGTGATCTAGAATGGCTCCAAGATATTCAATAGAGATAAATGATAACACTTGATGTTGATTTTATTGTCTTAGTTTTTAATGACGATGTACATAATGCTTTATGGAAGATCGAGGCTTGAAAGTGTGAGAATATCCTCTTATAAAGAGACTGCAATTTGGTTTAAATAATAATTTTGGTGATTTCGGCCACCATTTGGATTTTTATTAAATTTTTGAAACAATTTACTAATTCGAGTTTTCTTGTTCGTGTTTTTAAGGGATAGGATTAGGTGGTTTTGAAAATGTTGTGTTGTCTAATGAGGTGTCAAGGAAAGGATTTTATTAGTTAGATATGTTCTAATTTAGCCTAAGTTTGTTTAGGATATGTATTAGGTTGTTTGATTAAGATATATCAAATGTACAAATATATGATTATTTGTGATAATATAAGATTTTGATAAGATAATGAGGGATTTATAAAAATACCCATGATTGATGTGTTGGGATAAGGAATTAGGGGTGATTTTAAATAATATTTAGAGAACTAACTTAGGTGGATTAATAAATATCATTAAATATGATATTTGTGTATATGAAGAAATATTTAATTAATTAAAAATACCGAGGGATGAATTTTTATGTGATGAGGTGTTCTTCCTCAAATTAAAGGTTGATGACATAAAAGGGAATCAATCACTAGTTTGGAAGAGAAATATGAAAAGATACAAAAATGAGGAGGGATGAGGGATGATGGAATAATTCCCAAGACGAGGTTGATAAATGTCATCATAAAATCAAGTGATAGGGGAACCAAAGGGTTCGTGTCCTATAGACATATGATCTAATGATGAAAATGAATGTTTCGAGGAGATCAAAGGACCAATGATAGATTCTGCCACAAAAGTGGGCTTACGAGGCCATGAAGTCAAGTGATAGGGGAACTAAAGGGTTCGTGTCCTATAGACATATGACTTCAAAGATGACAGGATGATTGTTTGATGAGGTCAAAGGAAAAAAATTGATGTTGCCACAAAGGTGGGCATATAGGGACGTAGATGGGGGTCCTGAAAATGACCGGAGGAGGTATAGTACCTAAGGAGGTATCCGTTTGACAAATGTCGATTTGATTGAACAAATGTGATGTTTTAGACACAATAAAGTCATGTTAAGATGTATTGAGGATTGATGTTAAGATATTTTATTTCTTTGTGATGATGTTGATGTTTATATTAATGATGTTTTATATGTTGTTGGTGTTTGTTTAGGTGATGATGTTTGATGTTGATGTTAAGATTCATTGATTTAAGGTTTGTCACAACCATGGTCAAGAATGAAACATGGATTGATTTCTGTATACTAGATTTGATACATGTGTGATGCGAAGCAACGGAATGAAGGTGCTTGCACTTTTGGCCTTCTACAATTGTTGTTAACAGATGACTAACAATGGGTAGTCACGGGTAGGATCTTAGATATAAAGAGATGAAGTGAAAATATGTACCTTCCTAGAACATGAGAAGGGCTAACATATGTAGGCTATGCAAGAAAAAGAGGGTTCTCCTTTCAATGGTTTCATAGGAAAATGCCCTGACTTTACATTATTTGATTTTGAAGCAAGTTGATCAATACGGGAAGTTTTCTATAAGGGGAAAGCTAATAAAGGTGGGAAGCTTTCAAGATGCTTTTGATATTGATGTATTTTTGAGAGCTGACCAAAGCGGGAAGCCTTTTACATAGGTGGCCATCATTCAAGGGTATGGTCTACAATTTTGAATTTTGACTTTTGATTTTACATATAGGCGTCCTTTGAGGAATCGGTTTATGATTTTTAAGGATAGTTGTCCTTCAAGGGATCAATCTACCCTTTATTTTGACTTTTGAGAAATGCATCAAATGATTTTAATACATATATTTTTAGTTGAGGGAAAATCCATAATAGACTGTTTTGAGGAGGGGAAGAAAGATATGTGCATGACCTACACATGTGTGCCCCAAGTCATGTCTTTAGTTGATACACAAGGTAGATGGAAGTAATGATTATGGGGTTCCTACTAAGGAGGAACTTATCCATGTGAAATATGCGATGAATAGATCCGTGGTGCTCATCTTTAAGGTTTGTGAGGATAGTGATGGAAGACCACATGCTTTCAAATCATTACAATGATAATATGGTTTTGTGGATGATGGAATAATATCTTTGATGTGACTATTATCATGATGGTCGATGTGTTAATAGTAGAAAGGCCGAAAGTGCAAGACATTTCAAAGGTTGACCCATCTTTATATGGACCAATCCGGTCGGGGAAAACTCTCCACGTTTACTTCATTCTAATGTAGTGGAATTTTGATTGGATTGATAGGTTTGGTGAAGATGTGTTAGAGGAATGTGCAAGATAAGACTTTCGAACCCTCATTAGAGAGGAATCCCCTAGCATGATATTGTGGATAGAAACAATGTTCTTTGAAAGGAACAATACCTCTCGGAGTTAGGATGATGAAAGTTTTTATCTTTATTGATTGAGTATATGATAAACAAAGGGATATGTGGAGCTTTTAACAAAGGAGTCGTTGAAAATGTGGGTTGGTAAAGAGGGGTTAAGCAGCGAATCTTATTTACAAATAAATACTTATTGCAATCTCATAATCCCTCGAGAATCATCCTCTACCTCTTTACATTAACCTTAGGGGAAACAACCTCGAGTAACATGTGGATGAACTTGCATTTTCACCTTCTCCTATGGCAACCATGATGAAGAAAATTAGAATACGTATGAATTTCATTTATTTATAATAAATGATGTCATTTAATATAAGAAATTCATTATGAAATTGACATTACTAGCTCATACACGTGTAAGAGGTGTAACATACATTATGTCCATAACAAATCCAATATCTAATGATCGTCAAATTTTAGGAGGAGACTGTAATGAATTCATAAATTAAAAACAAGAACAAGGTTACATAACAAAAATAATGAAACTCACGCACATACAAATTACATGACATTATCTGCACATACATTAAATATAGTTCATCGCCTTCATAAATGGTGATTAAAAATACTAAAACTCACATTAGTAAATCCCTTAATATGTGCCCTTATATCAATATCTCCAAATGCCAAAGGTCCGGTGGATTACTATTCAACATCAAATTGTCATTTTAAGATAACATCTTTATATGGAAAATAAATTAACATGTAAAATATTTACTAATTTATTACAAATTTAGACCTAAGGGGTTTTTCCACCCCAATAAATGTGAGGAAGTGGAATGTGATACTAGATGTGTTGTTTGACCCTAAAATTTTATAACAAATACACATGACTCATTAATTTTCATTCATAATAAATTAATATTGTTAATTATAAAATTTAGTACAAAAAATATATACTAAATTACATTTAACTTCATGTAAAATTAGCCACTAGTCAATACCAAAGGTCAAATCTAGTAGATCATTGATGATGATGATGTTATCCAATATAATCATGTCATGTCTCCTCCAATCAAACATCCTACTTAGCTTGTGGAGTAGCCTAGCTACGTTATGGAATATCCCGACTAGGTGTGGAGTAGCATCACTAGGCTATAGAGCAACCTCATCAACCACATATTTGTCTAGACTCCCACAAGCATGATAAACTATGATATATGATGTCTAATGCTTTGAAGGACCAACCTCACCATCCGGGAGAGATGTGTGTCATGTTAAAGTAATGACTGTGTCAACTAACTAATATACGATTGTCTCAACCTCCATGGTCTCTTTTGGGACTGAAGGGACTAAAACATGTTGAATATATGGGAGATCAAGGGGTCTAAGTGGTTAGTTCTGCAAACATCGTGCCCCCAATCTATCATGTGTATTGACTTTTCTTTTCCATAGAACTTTTAAATATCAAAAATAGTTTGGTACTTCGTTGAGGATGATCTCACAATAGAGTTTCCTAAATAAATATGGTAGAACCTCAAAATTGTTACAAAGATATTGAAAAATATATATCCACCATCTATCCCAAAATTATTTTTGATCCCCTCATGGTTACACCAATGGATCAAGAATATTTTGCAGCTCAATAGTAAGGGTACATTGGTTTTAGGGTCAGTGAACAAAGCACACAACTTGATTTAGGTGATTTTTCCTTCACCGCATTGTAAGACAATTTATCTGCATAAAAATTTTGACAATTGGTTTTGTAATCCTTCCATGTGTTTAGTTGACCCATTACACTATCGATCTTAAATATTAATGACTCCAATGATAATGCAAAATTTTGGTGACAAGTACTCATGGCATTGGAGTTTCTTAGACCATCTATTAAACCTTAAATTTGAGCTTTGTTATGTTGAATCTCCCCTAAAAGGTTTTCTTAGGTATTGGGAGGATGTCTTGGAAATTAAAGGAGGTGTTTTGACCTCATTCTATAGGTGAAGGAGGGTTTTTAAGTGAATAGAGTGGATTCAATAAAAATAAAAATAAAAAATGAATCAAGAACAATGCAAGAAAAACAAGTTTAATCACTAAAAATACTCTAAATTTAATTATAACTCGCATCATGGACTCTCTTCCATGGTCGATTCATTCTCCAATCAAGGATTAACCTCTATAAACTCGCTTCGCATTATTCCCTACTCACATTTTTTCTCAAAAATATTTTTGGGCCAAGAAAAATGAAATGGATTAGTCTCGGTTGATCCGATATACTTTTTTACAGTGATAATATTCTCGTATTATAACATGAGCTCATTATAACACACTTTTTTGTATAGCACGATCACATTATAATGCAACCAAACCATAATGCACTCTGTTATGCGTAAAGTGGCCAAAAAGTGTATTTTTGGCCACTTTTTGCAGTCCCTTATCTCCATGCACATGCTCAGTATCTTTTCCTATAAGTGATAAAAATTCATTTCCTAGCTTAAGGGGGGACAAATATAGACACCTAAATTTGTAATTTATCACTTGACAATGTAATTATTGGCATAATCTATAAATCATGACTTGTGTTCACAATCTAAGCTCAATTACAAATCCTTAGTCCTATGAATGACTTTTATCTCATAAGTTGCACTACTCTTTCACACACAAAATTGCTTACATCCATCTATATAAGTATATCACATCCAACTATCATATACAAAATTTTCCAATACATCATTCCATGTCTATACGAGAGCACCAAACAGGACCGAATTATCCAATGGTTGGTCTTTAATGTGATTGTATCCCCATTCAACCAACAATCAATTACATAATTTGATAAATTTATTTGGTTCAGCACTTTCCTTATGGATCGACCTTAATGCAAAATTATACCTACGAACTCGTATATAAGCAAGTCAAATGCACTCATTTACTCACTTGACACTTTCAATATAACCACTTGCAAATATCATTCCAATTCACTCAAAACTCTCATAAATTCCCCTAAAGCAACATCAAACTCTAGGAGTAGCCCCTACACATGTATGAAGCTCACTTAACTAGGTTTTAGAGTCATGCTTCCTAACATAGAGACCATCCAAGTCAAGTGAAGAAAAGCACGGAAATTCATTGTCTACATTATCAAGTGATGAAATTACTAAAGTTATGTGTATCCATATGGATATCACATACAAGGTGGAGAACTATGTGTAGTTTGAGGCCTCTTCAAAGTATTGCAATGTAGGCGGTATACGGATTGCACTTCAACCCAACTACTTACCTTTTGCATGATCTCCTACCCATGGTGGGGTTTGAAGCTATTTTGGGTCATACATAAGGTTTCACATATGTGTCCCAACTAGGGTTTCAAAATGAAGCATATTTCGAAGGTTCACACATAAACATGACGTTGTAGAATGTTAGAAGCTCATCATACGAGAACCACCAAATAGGTACAAAAGTACTAAATAATTACATAGATATCATGAAATTTCATTCATGTTCGGATCTACACTCCCAGTGTCTAGAGATAAAGCACTTGTAGATCAATCATATCCTTTTTACCTTTATATCACCGTGAAATCATCCTTTTGAGCATCTAATCGCCTAAGTACACCTCATTTCTTGCACCTAGTTGTATTTAGCACTTTTTCAATCACTTTATTCTCGCATATTGCTAAATAGTTATATTCTTATGTGCGAGCATTGATATTTATTTAATTAAATTGAATATATATCATGTTTCTAACTCTAATCCAAAGATAATAGATAAGTAAACACCCGAAATTTATTTATTTATTTTAGGTTAAATCAATATCCTATAACTCCACTTAGACACCGGAAACTCATAGTTAGGCTTTGTTTGAAACAAACTTAGTTCTTTATCTTCACTTAGTTTCCTTTACGAACTTATCTATTCCAATCTTAGTTAACCAAAAAACCTATGAAAGGAAGTTCTCATTCTCTAAAAAGGCCTTCAATAAAAAATAGTAATGGAAATTCAAACAATTTAGCTTCAATCTATTAGATAACCATCATCTCTCTTAACCCTTTGACTTCTTATTAATTATACTAAGACTATCATGAATGTTATCGTCTTGCGTTGAAAATGATTGGTGTATGGTGCATAAGGTGACTTATGTCTTAGTAGGTGAGGATTTTAGTAGATAAGGTCATTCACCTAATCTTACTTGTTCATGATGTGTCATCATGCACAATATTACTGTTCATAATGGTCCTTCTGCAACTACATAGAAATGGTCGAACCCAACAAAAGTTCATAGATGTGTAACTCTAAAGATCATAACTTATGCATCAATTGTGGAACATCATAAAAATAGAGCTCGCAAACATCTCTGCAACATTCACGGGGTCACCATGAAAAAATGGTATATAACATGTGCAATCATACATATGGTAATTTTTCTTTATATTTTTTTATATTGACATATCAATACGGGTTGCTTGAATATAAAAGGGGGCCTTAATAATGAGAGAATGTAGTGGTAAATATAAAAAATAAGGCGTGACATATAGAGTCCTATATGACAAGTGTATTTTACATTTTTACCAAGGAATACCCTGTGTTAACAATCTATGGACACATAAGTTTCATGTGACTTCCTATAGGCATGCATATTCATGGAATTGCATGCAACCTCGCAAAAAACAAGAATCACAATAGTTTGTGAGATTCCTTCATCAAGAGGACATTGTGCATAAGATCACAAGCTTACGTACAATGTCACAAAACTTCGCTATAACAACAAGGATTGCACGTTGCAAACCACACATAACCGAAAACCTCCAAAAGTTTAGACACGACATGGCTATGTGTAAATAAAAGTCTTATCCTTCAACCATTTAGAATTGTACACGTAGCTTATTATTACTCGAACTTAATTTTTGTTGGTGAAAAGATTCCTTGTGGATTCAAATGCTCCTACATCATAAATGATTTCCTTCATAGCACTTGCTACATTTTCAAAGATGAAAATTCTCGTGAGCCTTATCAAAGACTATCTAGCCTCAATATATAGCCAAGATATTATTTTAGAATGTGTGGTTTCATTTTGGTGACATTTCACTCTATTTGGAGACAACTTACTCTCGAGTTTATTTTGGAAGGCGGTTTTGTCAAATATAGACAGAAAATTGAGTAAGTTTGCTCCAATACATCCTTAGATTGATGTGCATGCTGAAATAGCAAATACAATGAATATTTTCATTTTTATGCACTTAGATTGTGAGCTTGCCTCCCACAACATAATTATAAACAAAGCTCTCCACACCTAAATAAAATACCATCCACACCTAATATGTGCAAAATACTAGCTCATTTGAGAAATTTTTCTATTTACCCAATATTATATTTTTTTAATCAATATAAAACTGTACCTCTTGTGGATTAAAACATGTGCTCACCTATATAAAGTACACTTTCACCATCGTGTCTACTGAAGTCATGTCCCTTCAAGTTGTACCATACATAATATTTAATAAGATTTTCTTATAACAAATATAATCTAATAAATCTTATAGAATGATATAAATTAGAGATTCACACATATGCTCTTGTCAGGTTAATAAATATATAGCTAATGTAATACCTTTGACATTACTTCCATCATAATAAATATATACTAACAATATAGAATATGACTATTATAAATTTAAATTCATTTAAAATAAATATATTCCTGCCAACCACAAAGTTTTAGGTGGGGTTGATTTGAGGTGCGTATTTAAAGGAGGACTAAGTCTCCAAATCCAAGCTTTACGACAAGGAACATAACATAATCCAGCTGTGCGAATTTAAAAATATACACAAAGATATACTTAATAAGATATACTTATTAACGTGCCCAAATCATTAATAATCTGTTCCAAATAATCATCTCGTTAAACAAATTGCATTTTTATTCTTAAATGTTTCAGTCAATGACAAAGCTTAGCACATCACAATGAAGCATACGTGACACTATTTTAACTTATACAGAACAATATATTATCAATTTAAAGTTAAAACTATTGACTTTATGCCCAGCTTCTCCAATGATTACGGAATACAGTAATTTTGTATGCCCTCATTTGACTTTGTAACTGCCTAATTATTCTCACTGGTTTTAAGGATTTAACAAGCCCCAAAAAATTCTTGAAGCAACAAACATATATATTCTCTCTTTCCTTTCCATCGAATCATGGAAGACATGTAGATACACAATATATATGCATAGTTTCAGGGTCTACAGAGGGATGGCATAATTTATCTCCTCTTTCCTTTTAATTATGGAAGCCACGTTTTCTGTTGGGTGCAATTAAACAGTGTATAGATGTACGATATTTATGCATAGTTTCAGGCTCTACACGGATGACATAATATCTCTATTAAATAGTTACACTTAAAAGCATAAAACTTAAGTTGACAATGAGGTGAGGCATAACTTATATTGATAGAAAAATGATGGTTTATTTTTTTTCAATAATTTAGAGGGATCAGCAAATATCCAGGGACCGGAGTTTCAAAGACGAGCTCTAACACAAACATACAGATAAATCATAGGATTTGAACCCATAACCTGGCCACCTAAAATAATGACCGAGGCCAAGTAAGCCAATTGCGGGGCTTAAAGAGCAGGTTTGTTATGAAATGAGTATGTTCAACCTAGAATCATAATCTATATTAATAAATAAGGGGCATGGGCGGAGCAAGCGTAATCTTGTATAGAGGGATTACCTCAAAAAATATACAACCTTGAATTTGGCATCCATTTTACTATCATAGGACAGTCTTTCTTCCTTGTAATTTTATTGAGAAAAATTGTGGATTACTTTATTCAATGTGGAACCCTTCAATGCACAAACATTTATGACAAATTTAAAATATGTGCTTTTAAAAGCAGGCGGCTATTCTCTAGACAAAATACAGCTATGTCATTGGATGTCACGTCAATGTCCATACGCTACTCGAGAAAACATTTAGTATATTTTTTCAAATTAGGTATGTATTTCATGTTTGAAATACACACTATTTCCCATGCACAACATTTTCTTGGCAAATGTTTTTCCCAACCCCATGCATGAGAGCACAAATGCATCTCGCTGCAACACATGGTAAATATTTGAAAGCCGCCTGTTTGTGATTTTTTTAAGCTGGAGAACTACGACATGTTATATATGTATGCATGTGTATAAGTACATTTTTAGAATAACATATAGGGTAGTTTTTCTTCTTTACAACTATATTGAGACCATCTGACACCACTAAGTGGAAATTTGTAGTGAAGGTAATGGAGTCATTAATTAATATAGAACCCTTCAATGCATGAAGCCATGTGCTTTACCATTATCATTGGAACTTTTTTTTTTTTTTTTATCCTTTTCAGCTATGATCTGTCACCAATCAACAGGAAATTTACATAAAAAATTGTTTGTCATTAATCAATGTGGAACTCTATATTACAAAATACATCTCCACATTTTTCAGAAAGGCTCTTGAGAGAAATCAGCCTTTGTAAACCCAGGACAGCTTGGTAGTAGGCTCCGAGTTCTTACCACTCTTCAGATATGTATTTAAAATATCTGAACTAGTTACCTATATAATGTACAAATCCTACTCTTCCACATGTGTTTCCTATATGTACTATTCATGGACAAGCAAGTCGGTAGGCCCAGCAACTGGCAGGCTGCAGCTTGTGGATGTGATTCTCACATGGTGGATGGTGTGTTGGTCTTTACCCACACAATGTCAAACATGGTTAAAAATTTGGGAGTTTATGGCCCTGATCTTGCTGGACAATAGCGTATAGAGCAATTCTTCTTCTTTACAACTATATTGAGGCCATCTGTCACCAGTCAGTCTAAATTCGCAGTGAAGGTAATGGAATCATTAATTAAGATAGAACCCTTCAATGCATGAAGCCATATGCTCTACAATTATCATTGCACTTTTTTTGTTTTTTTCCTTGTTAACTATGATCTGTCACACCAGTCAACAGGAAATTTACATAAAAATTGTTTTTCATTAATCAATGTGGAACTATGACAAATACATCTCCATGATTTTTTTCAGGACTCTATAGAGAAATCAGCCTTTGTAAACCCAGCCTTTCTAAACCAAAGATAGCTTCCTAGTAGGCTCCGAGTTCCTACCACTCTCCAGATAGATGTACTTAAGATATCTGAACAAGTTACCTAAATAATGTACAAATCCTACTCTTCCACATGCACTGCCTATATCTACTATTCATGAACAAACAAGTCGGTAGGCCCTGCTACTGGCAGATGCAACTTGTGGTTTGATTCTCCCATGGTGGATGGTGTTGGTCCTTACAAGTACAATGTCAAACATGGATAGAAATTTGGGAGACTTTGCATGATTCCTTTTCAGAGTTTATGATCATGCTGGACAACTGCATACTCACTTTGGTCTCCAGTTGGTGAGACTCAAAGATCACACATATAAATGCTTAGCTGGTCCCCATTTTAGTGCCTAGAATGTATATTATGAGTGATGTTGCAGCTCGCCAAGATTTGCCTCTTCCTATAAATATCAGAAACTGCCAAAGATGAGAGCCTCCCGCTGTATAACTGTGAAAATGAAAGGCCCACCAACCATTCTGATTCCTGTTACAGAATTTCTATTAAGTTGGTCTGTTTACTTATACATTAAAAGCTTGATCATGCTTACTTAAAACTCGGCTTCTTTGCTACCTGATGATGGCCCTCTCAAACGTCATGTTTAAAAATCTTACGCAATTGTTTTCTCCTAAAACAATCCTTCAAAAGCTTTTATGCTGTTGACTATTCAAGAGTAACGCGTTTCTTCTTTATTCGTGCATGTCTACTTTTGATCTTATTTGTTTAGGTACCCACTCATCTCTAACTGCAAAATGCAAAGTTTCAGCACTTCAAATAAGAAACTTGTTATCAACTTATATGTAACTAAGTATTGCAAAAAAGGAAAACGGGTGAGCAGATGACTTTTCAGACATATTTATGTCAGTTCCAACTTAGTGAGGCTAGCTTCTTAGCATAATAACCAGTGGGCGTGGGACCTAGAGCACCATTTGGTAGAACTAACCTAACAGTGATCTTCTTTTTTATGGCTGACAAATATGTTGTTAAGGATGGATTTCTTGTTAAGACATGGGTGTTTGTTTTATCTACCCAATTATGCATGGATGGAAAGCACCTGGCAGCAGAAGCATCTCAGGCAAGTCAGAAATAGAAATAGGTATACAAATGATGCCTGCAGAATAATACTGACATGACACCATTGAAGAAAAATGGGATCTCCCAACAAATGAATCCACCTTTGACTAGTAGATATATCACTGCCTTGCGTAACAAAGCTCTCCAAACTTCCAAAGTAGACTCAATCAGACTGGGAATAAGGATTGAATATGGACAGACCAGATCTTCAGCTAAAAGGGCTTGCCTAACAACATTTACAAAATGCACTAGCAATGTATGGTACCCCTATATTAATTCCAATTATATCACCTTTTGTGTAACTAATGGATTTAAGATTCCAAGTATCACCTTTTGAGTAGTTAATGGATATAAATTTTATTCTCATTTCACACTTGTCTGGAAATGTAAGAATGAAAATCTAATATATGCTATTCATTGTATCATGTGAACAAAAATATGTAGAGATTTTTGAGTTTCAATTATCAGAGAACAACCTACAACAAGAATTCAGATCACGAGTAGTCTTAGTACAGCGACACATTTACAGACCAAAAGTAAAGGAGGCTCTGAGTTTGCATCTTAAGATGGTTTCTTTTTAAAAAATTGATAGATCTTGTTTGACCGAGAGAAGATGCCAGCTTTAGAAAAGATGTGCTTCTTATCTTGAAATGTAATGTACCTCGAGTTCCAAAGTCTGGTTAAATGATAAATTTAATTCATTAAAAATTCAATTCTCCATCATCTATTTACTCTAGTATGGTACATAGATACACTCAGGGATCCCATTCTTCAAAATTTATTACTCTACATTTATAACCTCGTCTAATCCAAGCATCTCTTGGGAGAGATTTTGTAAAGTGATTGCTTCTTTGGCTTCACAAGACTTCCCCAAGCCACTGTACAACCTTATAAAAGCACCAGTAGAGGTAAGCCACTTCAACTGCAAAAGTAATGTTTGTAACCATTACTGACAATACCTCTCCTAATTATACATCATGCCTACTGCTTTTATATAACCATTCATACCTACAATAATCTGCCCTGTAAAGCTCCTCAGTACTTTCCATTAAGAGCTAATTATTCTTCTCTCCATCTATTCAAGTAATCCCTTATAAACTGTAGCCTTTCCAGAAATTGATGACATTTTCATCAGCTCGGGGCCAACTGAGTTAGCTACCAAGATTCTTCCTTCCAGAGACAAATCTTCGCTGTCATTAAATATGTGGCAAACACTATTAATTTTCCAACCTCAAAGTGATAAATCATGTACCTAATGATTGGAAGTCACATTGCTTGTTTCAGACTTTTCAAATAGATTGAATGGAAAGTAGCACCTGACACAAACCACTTTGGAACTAGAAATTCCATAATACCAGGTTGAATGGTAGATTGATCTCAGGTCAATTTTGTATTTGACAGGTAAACCCACCTCCACCCCTTCCACTCCCTTTCCCCATCAAATGGATCAAATAGAAGATAACTGGCTAAAACGCCTATCAAATGAATCAAACAGAAGGTAACCAGCTGAAACCCCCATCAAATAGATCAAATAGAAGATGGCCAGCTAAAACTCCCATCAAATAGAAGATTGCCAGCTAAAACCCCCATCAAATAGATCAAATTTAAGATAACCAGCTAAAACCCCTTTCAAATAGAAGATAACCTACTAAAAGCCCTATCAAATGAATCAAATAAAAGGTAACCAGCTAAAATCCTCATCAAATAGACCAAATGGCGGATGATTCAGACACAAGCCCATCTAGAACTTCGTAACTGAGAATACAATAGCAGTAGTAAACTGATTGGCGAAGAGGCCACAAGAGACAATTCTCTCCCAAAAGAAACCTTTTGACTTTAGAACTGGATTGTAAAATCTCAAATCAACATCTTCACCTACCAAAACCTGCAAATTTTAACTAGAAAGGAAGGCTTTTGGAGCTGGATGTTGCTGTCAAGGACTTGAAACAGTCAGAAGGAGTGAATGCTTGAGGAAGATTGGCACGTTTGATGATGCGCTGCATATTATGCTGCAAGCTCTGTTGAACTAAACGTCTTACCACTTTTCTCTCCTCACTCATATTATCTCCATTCTCATCCTTGTTTATTGTTTCCATATCTGTGTGCTGACCAGTTATAGGTGCAGAAATGGGTGAGGTTTTCGAATTCTATCCTCTCGAACACACTCAAGAATTCGAGAGGCTCTCTTCTGAGCCAGTGTAGTACCAAGAAGAGTGAGTTCCAATAGAGAAGACACAATTCCAGACTCCACCATGGCTCTTCTGTGTGACCAATTATTGTGTGCCATGATCATGAGAATGAATGCTGCTTTCTCCTGGCATTTTGGTGCATCAGCCCAATTAAGCACATCTATCAGTATCGGAAAACCTTCATTGGGTTTTGCTATGCCTTTTCTCCCTTCCTCTGTGGTTGCTAGATTGCTCAAAATTCCCAAAACCTTCTCTGATACCTCCATATCATCAATAATATGCAGTAAGAACTCAACCACATTTGTGTCCACAATAAGTCCAGCATTTGTGGGACAGATTGATAGGTTGTAAAGAGCCCTAAGTGCATCCCTTCTTCCCTGTGTACTTCCATGCTGCATAATGTTCACCAAGAACGGTATCGCACCAGATGATCCTATAATAGGTTTATTCACATCCAGGGCAGATAAGCTTAGAAAATCCGCCACCACAGTTTCTCTAACAGACTCGTTTGACCCCTGCAAAGGGTTACCATCTTCTGAACTGCACCAGCCTTGACTATTGCTGCTTTATTCCTGCAAAATGTAAATTCCAGCCATCAGATCTTATCCCCTGTTATTCTCATTTCAAGTCAACTTCGGGAAACAAATGCAAGATCACCCTTGCACATGCATTTTAAAATAGATCTCTCTAAATGGGTTTGTAACTTTTAGTTTTTATCCATGGATCTGACAACTATTTGAACACTAAAACTTTGCATACAGATGCCTATACATGGTGATGGAATAGATAAAATCCAAAAAACATTTAACACAGTAACTTAATGAAGTAAAAATGCTGCAAGAATGGAGCTCTGCACATGGGTTTGTAAGCTCTGACTAACATTGCCAGAAAGAATCTGTAACAAGCTGAAAACCACAGAGATAGATGTTGTGGGGACTTGGTTTAAGCTTTAAGGTACTTCAACATTGAATATGGGGACCAGGTACAGTTACTTCAACATTAGCATAAAGGATCTGTAACAAACCGAAAACCACAGATATGGGTGCTTTGGAGACTTGTTTAAGTCTTAAGGTACTTTGACAATGAATTTGGGAACCAGGTTAAGGAACTTCAGCATTGCCTGAAACGATTTGTAACAAACTGAAAACCACAAAAATGGGTTTTTGAGGGACTTGTTTTAAGCCTCAAGGTACTTCAACATTAAATTTAGAAACACTGCAAGAACGGGGTTGTGCACATGGGTTTGTAAGCTCCTACTGACATTGCCAGAAAGGATAAGTAAAAAACTGAAAACCACAGACATGGGTGTTTTAGGGATTTGGTTCAAGATACTTCCAGCATTAAATTTGGAGACCAGGTTAAGGTACTTCAACAGTTAAACCTTGAATTTTGAAGTTAGTGTACTTGATCTATATTTTTAGCAATACCAATACAGGTAAATCATCAAGTAAGAAGCTCTGGCGGACCAGCATTGCAATAATTCATCTTTCTTCACGTTTTCAAAGATCAAGATTTCAAAAGCATCAGCAATACCTTGCAAGGATGGATCTTTAACCATCGGTTCCTAAAATCAAAATCCTAGCATTCCAAGAATGAAATCTTTAAACAAGGACTACAAAGATACTCCTAGAAGCTAAGAGATACAATTAGTGCGAATGGAAATCAGTTTGAAACAAGATAAGATGAAAAGCTTACATATCATTGCCGATGGCAAGATTCAGCAGTGCAAATAAAGTAGAGATTTGCACATTTGCCTCAGATGCATCCAGCATTCCAACAAGAGGCGGAATTGCACCCAGCATGGCAAGAGTAACTCGAGCATGAGCATCATCCTTTGCAATTCTTCTGATATCAATGGCAGCCTTTTTCTGAACACTCTCATTACCAAATTGCAGCGACTGTACAACGGCTTGGAGCTCATTGAAGGCCTTAATCTTTCTCTCGAGGTTATCTATTTCCTCGTCATCTCTACCTGTAGATGCTTCATCCTCCATAGCAATCCCACGCCTCGACCTGCATTCCAAGTCCTTCGAATCAATCCTCAGGCTTTCCACAAGCTGCTTCCAGTCATCATCTTCACCGGCCTTGGTACTTTCGGCATCTTGGGGATCAAGGACAGACTTGTCTTTTAACTGTTTTCCTGCTCGTTTATCAGGCTGAAAACTCCGATCCTCATCACGAACATGCATTTGAGTACCATCATTGTCATATTTGACACTATTATTGTGGCCTAAATGCAGATTTGTTGCAGCAGATCCCGATTTCTGCTGTTGCTTTAGGGCTTCTTGGGCTGTTATCATAGATTTGCTTCTCTTATGACGACTAGCAGAGGAGCCTCCACAGCGCACTGTATCAATGAGCCTCCTTCCCAAGTTAGCCCTGCAAAATGCAAATGAGGCCTTTGTCACGGCCCTGCTTCTCTCCACCATAACATTGCCGTTGCTTGAACTGTTTGGCATTGTTACTTAGCTGGAAGAGGTATTTGTAGCTGCTCAAATTCAAGGCCAATACAATGAGACAATATAAAACATTGAATTTGATGATAAACTGTAGTCCAAGCAGATGTTTTTCTTAGCTGCAGGGTACATGACAAATCTCCCCATCAACAATAAGCAAGCTTCTTCTGAAGCATACCCAACTACATTTCCCCCAATGCATTTTTCCCAAGCATGACCAAATATGAGTCTGATCAGATTCTTTGATCTCCAAGATACCTATTAACTCAAAATATATAAGACATAAATAGCAAAATCTGTATAAACTGGTGCTTTCAAGGACAATCATCGGGATTTCAATCTAAACAGAAAAATCAATGGGTATGATCATATCGATTGAAGTCTCTCTATGCTAATATTTTGAGAACAGACGACATCGTCTGTTTTTAAAAACACACATTCTCACTGGTCTCAAGATTTAAGCTTCTCCAATCTAAGATTTCTGCTTGAACCAGAGTCCAACTCGCAACAACAAAATGACATGTGGCTTTTACCCCAACACGGCAAAAACACATTACACCTCCATGACATATGCATCCAACATCAAACAATCTAAGGATCCAAGCCTGAAATCACTCATTGATTTCAGCATAATCAAAGCTCGGCCTCGTCTTTCAACATGCAAGCATCTCTATGCTCGAAAACACCGTAGTCATACCTTGAGGAGCGCAACAGGCATTCAAACCTAATGAATCTAGCCATTCTGGTACTGTTGAAGATGTTTTCCACAGGACACAAATGGCTATATATACATTGGGTGTACATATCAATGGATCATGTACTCGTCATCGCCACCCATTTTTCAAGACAGCAGGTCCATCTCCAATTTCTTATCCCATACCGATACATGGAGAATTCAAAGTATACACAAATTACAAAGCACCTTATATAAATTTTGGCCCTGCCCCTGATTGCAATATAAAGATAGTCCACCTACCAGCAATCCTACAGCAGATACATAAGCACACAAAAAAAAATGTCAGTAACATACTTACCCCACAATATTACCATATAGACTCCAACATAATTATATCCATTCACGAGAATCAAGCAAACTCCTATTTACACTGTAGCAGCAAAGCACAAGAACTTGCACCGTGCAATAAATCATTCTTTCACAGCTCTTAACTCTAACATGATCACCATATCATATGACAAAATCAACACCGCATTCACAAAAATGGTATGAAAAAATCATTTATCAACCCACAATCTTGGAAAAATGGTAAGAACAAAATACAGTGAGTGATCTGATATATACCAGTGAGGCATTGATTGAGAGTTAATTAAATACAGAATGGGAGAAAAATATGCCTGCCTTGGTGGTTGAATATCATATCATTTTTATCCTCGTGCTGCTGCTGTTGCTGTACACTGGCTGGCAGTACTGCATTCTGAATCTGTTTTAGTGCCGTCTGTGTTTTTAGTGTGGCTTATAATTCTTAAGTAGGCTAGGTAGTATACCCTACAAGAAGAATTCAAATTTCACCAAACCCCCTTTTGAATTAAAGTTTACGTTGCTCCATTATATATTTACCTTTTCAACTGTCTCCACTTTAGGGGCAGGACACCCTGGAGGAGTTTGAAACCTTCAACATTATTATTAGGTTTTTGTTAAGATTGCCATATATTAGGGTTTTGTTGTTACTGGCTTACTTCACGGTAGAAAATTATTAATATAACATTGGGTTATGAAGCAAATGGTTCAGGGCACAAAGTTATTAATCTATTAATATGTAAAAATTAAATGGAGATTAACTTTTATATGAAAATAGAAGATGCCATGGAAAACTTGCAAAATATTAAGTCCAAACTAGTTGGACAAAATGAAAAAGACATAATATTATTATATTAATAAAGAATATTAGGTGGATGCTAGTGAACTCACAAGATATGTACTAACACATTAATTTTGTAGGCTAATGATTACATTGAAACTATTACTCATGTGAGTTTTTAGAAGAGGAAAGGTATCATTTTGAGCTGAATACTATTATTAGTTATATAGGACTCACAAGATAAGTATTGACAAATTAATTTTGGAGGTTAATAATTACATTGAAATCATTGTTAGTGGGAGCATCTATTTCTCATGTGAGAGTACCTAGAAGAGGAAGGGTGTTAATATCTCATCATTCCAATTTGTAATATTATTAAATCTTCTTGTCTTTTCCTTCCAAATAAATATTAATCATTAAAAATCTATAAAACATTATATCAAAATCAACATTTATATAGGAAACCATAATACTTTAATCTCGTACATAAATAAGACATTATATTGAAACCAACATATTAACCTTGATACGACATTACATTATATTATTATTCATGTCTCTATGGAGAAGAGGAAGGGTGTTCAAAATATACAATACACTACATCTAAACAAGTGCTTATGTGTGGGTACCAAAACATGGACACACTAAACTTAAAACAGTCATTAGTTATTTGTTAATCCTTAGGATTACTAAAACTAAAACCTTGATACATGATAATTTATTATATGGAAACTATAACTCAATATTTACCATCATAAATGTGAGAGAACTCATGCAAGACACTACATGAAACTATCGCTTATAGTAATATTAAAATGAAGAAGGATACTAACACATTAACATGTATATGATATCACATAGATAATCAAAAGTTTGAGAGAACTACATTAAAACTATTTCTTATAGTATTATAGAAAAGAAGAAGGATGGAGGATGCTAACACATAATTCACAAAATATTACATTGATATGACAATGAGCATTTTAAGCAAAATACATCATTTTCTCTATTTTGAATATTTTAACATTTATTTCAATTTTTCGTCTTTTACGTCAAAAGTGGCTTGATTGATACCAAAATGGTTAGTTTATGCAAACGCTCACTAATTCACCAATTTCGGATACTAAACTTTGATTAAAATCAATATTTAAAGTTGAAATATAGCAAGAAACTAAATTAAAAAGAGAAAATTACTAAAAGTTCTTTTTATTGTCTTTAAGAGGTCTTCGCAATGACTCCTAGCCTTCAATTTACTACTCCCGCTAATAAAAATACATATACTTGCTTTGTTCTCCTTCTACAAAGAGAAAACATTACATTTCAATTACAAATTCATCCCTTTTATATTGTTTTCGGGCTATTTGGTTCATCGGCCAAAGCCTTAGCCTTTTACCAAGTGTAGACACTAAATCACACACTTTGGGTAATTATCTAGTCCTGATTGCATACTACTATTCATGTGATTCCTAAGTAAGAAAAGTACTAACTAACCCATGTCTTTGGTCACCTTTCTTTGCTTTCTATTGCTACTTTTGGTCTTACACCCTTACTTGCTCAATCTACCTTTTTATACTTTGACATTTATCATCTTGAAACCAAGAACCAGCCCAGACGACAACGCCATGCACTCTCGTCCCCTCGGGCGCCCTATCCCTTTTGTACTTTGTTCACACTTTTTGGGTCCTTTCTAGTCGTTTAAGCATCTTATCTTTTTGGTAGTCGGCCTTTTCAGGGTTAATTACGAAATTCAAGCAAATGAATCATATAAATATAAAGTTATGTGATCATAATAAAGGACCAGAACTAAGCATCGGCTATTATCACCTAAGGTTGCATCCATCAAGCATCTAAGAGCTCCATTGCATCCATCTAGCACCATCCAAGGGACACAAGGGTTGGTTATTCTACATACACTTCATAAGAGGGAAGTTCATTCTATTCCATGCACACATCTATTACATTTCTTTACATCTAGTTTATTTGCTCATTATCAAGTGTGACACGCACAAGAGCCACCTAGGGCCAATTTCGCGCGCACACACACACATAAAACTACATTGGTGTCTGAGATGTAGTGTAGCACTCAGTCGTAAGTTCACCATTGTGATAGATGAGGATAGTTTGACCCCTTATTCTGCATCTTTCTTTTTAGGATTTGATGTCTATTTGAGGGTTTTATAGGTTCATATTTGTTTCGCATGTTTCCGGTGACCTCGGTGATCATAATGCAACCAACTAGCGACCCATCGATGAGGTTTTTCGAGCTTTTCCGTAGATCTGGGTGCCCAAAAATAGGTCTAAGACGCACGCAGTGCTCGTGTCCCTCTACAAGTGCCCGATCCAGAGTATGTTCTTCTAGATCTACATTTTTCTAGGTCTTTGTGTGAGGCTTCGCCTCTTTGTTCACTTGATCAACACTTTGGTACACTCCAAATTTTATTGTGAATCAACTAAGTACCTTTTTCTCCTCCTTGCAATTAGGGTTTCATAATTTATTTCTTAGTTGCTTGGGTGTAATTTTTGTACTTAATTGTTTATTCATTTACCACCTAATAACATTTAGATTAGGCTTACATTTTACATTTTAGCTTAATCACTAAGCAGCGTTGGGATTGAATCCCCCTTGAAATGCCTTTTCTCTTAGCTTTTAAGCTTGAAAATCAAGAATAAATACCAAGTCTTTCTTTATCGACCCCAAATAGGACGTGCCTTAATGGTAAGACCCGAATATGGGTTGCGTGGGGTGATGGGGTTGAGCACCACTCCCACATTTTATCCTTTTATTAAGGCTTGTGATTTTCTTAGCACATTTATTAGTTTTATAATCCGACATTAATGGGAAATGGAACAAACAAAGTATTTAAATAGTATGTATTTGCCTTGTAAAGTGGTCAAAGGACCATCTAATGCATTGAAATGGCTTTGAATTCACCGTGCTTTGTGAACCAATTAGTAGTTTGGAGCTTGTAATGTATTGGACTCACCTTGATAAGCAAGATTGGTTGTTGTGTGTTTTCATGCATTGGATTTGGGCGCCATGTGGAAGGTTTGTTGGTAGGCCTATTGAAGGCCACGTGGTGGCCTAAGGCCCCACCACATGGTCGGCGTTGACCTCACCCAATATTTTCACAACTTAGGACTATTAGTCCCACATTGAACTGTTGTGAAGAACATAGAGGTTTATATAGAAAATCACTTACATTGTGATATGAAGTTGGTGACAAGCTCCCCCTCCATACAAGAAAGGACCTCATTAATTGATGGGCACCCAACCAATAAATAGTGGGGGCCTACACTTTATCGTCGAAGACCGGAGGCCAAAACCAAACAAACCCATTTACCTTATCTCGACACATGTCACTACCGATTAGTCCATGTATCATGCCCTAATTGGTCCACTTGGAAAGCCTAGTCACAGGATGACATCGACATTATACCTATGCACATTTTTTACTTATTTGGTTTTAGCTTCAACAAGCCTTGACTTTTAGATACGAAGTCGGTTTGACCCCATTCAAAATGTATTGGAAATTTCTCAACGAGCTCTTCATTGTGCATGAAGTACAAGCATATTGTGAGACCATATGACCTATTTATATGTGGGTTTCTACCTAGATCATACATCAAAATTATCCCTTATTGTAATTTATAAGACATGACATCAAATATATCACCAAATGAATTTGTTGACATTAATTAATGATATCCTCTTATCATTGGATTCATACTTGAATTTTCATGGAAAAAATAATGAATTTTCATCCAGACTAAAATTGACTAATTAACTTTTTTAGACTATTGTGTCATATAGCTTATAAAAAATATTTTCCAAATGTTATTTTTAGGTGACTCCATGAATCAAGTTTTAATGTGTGTACTATAGATAAATGTGCTTTCATTAAATTTCAACACAATTTTCCTAATATATTTTAAATTGTGTCAATATATAGCAAATGTAGATAATAATAAGTTAGCTATTGTTGAAAAACCAAAATTTAGAACTACAAGAAATCAAATATGATCATTCAATTAAATAAAAATAGGCTGTAAATATTTATATATATTGAATAGTTGATTTTGCATTATAAATATCACTAGATGTTGTATGTCTAGTTTACCACATAACTCCTAGCTACATGTGTATGAACCCTTCGCAACCTAGCGCATGCCAATTGAGATTCACCACATATGTTGGACTATCACATTAGAAAATATCCTAGCACGCTCACCCGAAGCATGAGAGATTATAGGCCTTCGTCATATTTAGCAAAGATGGAAAATAAATGCATGCACATAAACTATGTTCCTAAGGAAAATACTATTAGAATCAAACATTCATGAATCGGAAAGATAAACCCATAAGAACAAGTATACTTAGTAATTCCACACAAATCCATTACAATATTCATGATTAAATGCTCATTTGTACAATAACCCTTTCTCCTCTCAACACATCTATGTTGTGTTGTTCTCTCCTATGTATCTTTTTCTATTTGTATATCCTTTATAATGAAATCTTAAGGGGTATTTGTACTAGTGGAGGCTTTCCCTTCACTATTTGAACTAGAGTTATATTTAGTCCTTGAGTTCAATCTAAAAATAACCATCTATTACATCCATGTGTTAGATATGTCACATGACACCTATTTACCACTTAACACTCTTCATGGTAGTATTTTTTCTACCATCTTAAAGTTCTTCCGCTTTGATGACCACTTTCTTGTTGTGCGTGCTTCTCTGGCTATTTCTGGAAGCTTTATTTTTATCACTTGATTGCCTTCAACTTTCACTTTACACGTTATTTTTCCTCTCTTGGAATGCACACATTTAAAATTGCAACTTTTCTTTTCTATAATTAATCTAATTGTTCCTTTGGTGCACTAATATTTTCTCACACATGTAGGTTCCTTACAAATCCAGTTATCTACATGTGTCTCATTATCTCCATGCACATCTAAATTTTTCTTCATGCTCTATAATGGCTCGTGGATTTTTCTTTGTTTATCTCAAATCATCACGTAATTTTTGTTCTTCTCCCACCATATGTGCATTCTCAAAAGAATAGGAAATAATAAAGAATAAGAATGGTTACCTAATGTGCTACTTAGCCAATAAATGATATAAAAAAATTAGAGGCTCAACATCACCGCACACTAAACTCATTTCTCACCCTTGGATAACCCTTTATTTGCCTCTTCAAATAATTTTGGTACCTCCTTCCTTAAAAATATTCACGTGCCTTACATTGATCTAAGGCTTTATATAACAAGGCGGCCATCTTTTTGGTACACACATTGAGGTCCTTCAAAGCTTTGATAACTTTTTAGGCTTTTGTGCCCCTTTTTGAATTTTTTGAAAGGTTTTTCCTACCTCAATATCCATTGCATCAAGTTTCCTTTCTTCCTTAAAAGTTATTTTTCTTAGTTCACCCAAGCACTACTTGATTTTATCATTTTCCACATTGATTTCTTCTTCCAAATTCTCAATGTCGTGAAGTAATTTGTTGTAACTAGCCTTATTAATGTCACTACTATCAACCTGAATTTCTAAGGCATTTTATTTTTGGACCTTAGGGAACATTTTTGCGTCAAAAACTTGGAATTTTTGAAAAAATCTTTGACCACCTTATCTGCATATGTGGCCTTCTCTCGAAGCTTTATGGTCGAGTTTGCACAAGTCTTCAACTTCTTAATGTAGAGAGCTCTTGATTTTCCTTCTCCTCTTTTCCCTATAGTGCGAAACTATCTCCCTCTAGCTCCCTTTGCTTAAGGAACATATTGACCAAATTTAATAACTTGTCCACACCCACTAATTAACTAAAATTGAACTAAAATATTGGAAGTATAACAAACTAGTTAATCTAATATAGGAGGACTAAAACACTATAAACTATGCTAAAATAGTATGGAAATGATTTTAAGTAATTATACTAAATGAAATAAAACCCTAAATGTGCAAAGATGTAAAAGGAAAGGACTTAGCTGATTGTTGGAGACTATTGCAGGTTGTCGCGAGCGAGTCGACCATAGATCACGGAAGTAGAAACGATCATTCATAGCTCCCACAAATGTCGATTTGGAGGATCGAGAGCAACCGAGGCACCTAGGAAGGTATTGGGGCACCACAGTGCAGAATAGGCACCTGGTCTCTATAAAATCTCATAATCTGATTTTTGCAAGGTCGCAAGATGATCGGAATATTGCATGTTTGTCACATTTGAATCTGTTGATCCGCGCCGAGTGTATGAAATAATGCAAGATGAAGGAATGACCTACAAAAGACAAATAAGTATCAAAACCCTAAAAATAAAAGATAAAATGAATGGGTTGGACTGATCTCAGTCACCACAACAATGGGCTTACTAAACTAAGCGGTGCACTACATTTCGAGACCCAAATGTAGTTCTAGTGCATGTGTGCATGTCGTGCCCTAGGTGCTCTTGTGCCAGTTGCACTTTTTGAAGTAGCGAGAAATAATAACTATAGAAAAATGTAATAGTATGTGTGCATGGAATAGAATAGAATCCCTCCCCTATGTTGTGTTTTGATGCAGATCTCCTAGCCTTGATACATGGCACTATGTGGATGCAAGTGATGCAATGGATGTAATGGATGCAACTCTAGATGGAGTGATAGTAGTATATGACACTGGGACCCTCATTATGGTCTCATAACTTTATATTTATAGGGTTATCTTGCTCTAATTTTGTAATTAACCCCGACATGGCCAATTAGGAAAAAGATAAGGATGAAAAATGGCTATAAATATCCCAAAATGAAGTGGAAAAGTGGAACACGAATCGTGGCACCCCAGGTGGGACTAGGGTGCCTCGGGGCACCCCAAGATCTGAGCTTGGGCACCTCGGTTTAGGCTAAAATGACGGGATAGTGGCGAAATAGTTGGGCATGTATAGGAAAATATGCGGGAATGATGAAATAAAAGGTAAAATAAGATGGCCAAAAGGTGGGATTAATTAGTACTTTCTTCACTTGAGAACCCTCTAAATAGTAGTATAAGACCGGGCTAAATAATGCCTAAAGTGCATGATTTTGTGTATACACCCCACTTGATCCATTGATAGTGCTTTGGCCAACTTTGAGTTCATTAGTGATGATCTATTTTAATAAATTTAGTACCTTAAATTCATCACGCATTCTATCAAATATTGGTTCTCCTTTGAGAGTTTATCTAATCTTTTCTTGGTTTTTATAGCTCCTTAGTCATCTCCCGCACTCTCTTCCTTTGTAAGTGATTTTCTGCGTTATTTGTGAGGTTATATTAGATAAGCTCTATAATAATCTTTAATAGTGTGTCCCTATCCTGTCTCCAAATTTTGGAAGGTGTCCACAAAGGCCACTTCTAATCCCTCTATTACTTCATACAGAACCTTATGCAATCTTGAAAGGGTGTCTCTAATTGAAGCTCATTTGTGCAAGTGTCTAGGGTGAAGCATAATGACTTCTTTGTCATTGTTGTCGCAACCTTATCCTTAAAATAATTCCAATAGAAGAGTTTTTATTTTGTTTTCCCCTTCTAGAAAATTGAGTGAATAGGTTTTAAGGAGTGTTTCTCATCATACTCCATGTATTCATCCTTTTCTTATTCTTCCTCTTCTTGAAAACCCTTTCCTTTTTCTATGCGGAACTATGCATTTTCTTCTTCATCATTGACACATGTATCTTCTTGATTTCTACTTCATCCTCCTCGGCATGTGTTTCTTCCTCTTCCTCCCTATTTTCTTCTTCTCTCCCGATTTTTCTATAACTTCTTCTTCAACATTGAAGATTTTAGGAGGAGTTTTGGAGGTATAGATGTTTCAATGCTTTGAATTCCTTGAGATGTTGACTACTTTTAGGACTGAATTCTATATGTGCGGCACTTTTCATAGGGGATGATACCTTTTGAGGATTAACATTTTTGGAACATTAGGTTACCTTGTTCCCCCTCCTCAAAGGTGCGCACATCCTTTTGGATGAAGTTAATGTCAATTTCCATATATTCTAGAACACCTATTCTTATCAAACCTTCATAAGGCCCCGCACTTCTTATTTTTGGGTACATTGTCTCAACAAAGGTTTTCCCAGTGTAAAATTTCCTACAATGTCTATCCTTTTCCTTGTCAAGTCCTTAAAAATTGAAATTTTCATGATCTTGTTGTTCCTCCTCCTCCTCATCGTAATTCGCATGATGATCATGAATTTTGGAGGAATCTCCAATGATTTTGTTTTCTTTCCCTTTTTGGGCATCTTTGTCTTTTTCTTTGGATGCGTGCACATTTCTTTGTCAGGCTCCTAAACCTCCTACACATTACCCATTTTCCTTTTCTCGAACTTTAAGTAGTAGAAAAATCATACTTTATGGTTTCCTATCATATGCTATTGTCTCTACCAGGTTGATCGGTAGACATCTATTTCATGTGTCTCCACATACACACTCTTACATGCATATTTATACTATGTAAGAAGGGTGTGTATGTCTACATCAATTCGTAGTGCATCAATTTATAATTTCTTCTCGTCCCTAATCTAATTGATGGATCACAAAAAGTATTGCATTGTGAAGGAAAAAGGCAACTTAACCCGAGGAGATAAGTTTTCATTCTTCATTTTCAAGTGTGTTAAAGAGTAATGTTACATCACAACAAACTCTTCTTTTCCTTCCACCACTTTTGGTAACTATCACAGATTCGCAACGCCTCTTCAAAGGCATCTCTCAAATTCCTTAGCCAATTATTGTAGACACAAAATCATGCACTTGGGTACATTTCTAGGTTTTAAAAGCATACGTGCATTCATATGATTCCTAAGCGAGAAAAATAGTAATTGATAGCTATCTTTGGCCTCTTTACTTTGTTTCTTTTCCTCTCTCTAGTCTTTTACACCCTACAACTCAAGTATGAACTTTATTTCTTTATCTTTCATGACTCGGGCACCAGCGCCTAGATACGATGTTAGCGCCTAGGTGCCCTTGTACTTTGAACACCTTCAACCTCTTTTTACTTTACTATCTCTTTTTGGGCTTCTTTTATCTTTTAGGCATCTTATTTTCTTATGGGTCGACCTTTCGGTTGTCAATTATGGAATTCAACCAAGGGAATTGTTGTCAAAATTTCACCCCACAGGTAATTTTGATAACATGCATCGAATATTCAAGTCGGGAAAATTGATTGATTCGGGGCAAAAATCATGTTCTTAGAGTCCCCTCAAATATTTTCTAAGTTCCCTGTCTGCGAGAGGAAAAGAGCAAGCTCGAGAAAATGCGAAAAAAAGGTTGCGAGAAGGCAAGTAGGTTGATCCAGGAAAAATCATAAAAATGACTAAGTCCTAGTCCACAGGGGCGATCGGGACATTTGGGACAAAAAGGCTCGAACCGGCGGCTCGGCCAAGTAAGTACAAACAACCCATGCAAAGCAACGGGGACATCACGGGACAAAAGTACGTGGCGGGCGCGAAATGCCGGTTTGACCGAGAAAAAATTGGCCAACTGGCTTTGAGAGGGACACATCTCGGGACAATCGGGCCGGCAGGCGCGAACCGGCCGAATCGGCAGAAATGAGTCCGAGAGGGTCCAAAATCAAATGGGACATCTCGGGACAAATGGACGCGAAATGCCCGAACCGGCCAAAATGAGCACAAAGGGCCCAAAATCAAATGGGACATCCGGGACAAATGGAGGCGAAGTACGCGAAGGAGCCGAGGACCAATCAGAAACTGCCACGTGTCCTCACAGGAGGAAAAGTCAAAAGGTCAAAGGGGCGAGACCGAACCAATGAAATGGCGCCACGTGTCCAAGTTTAAGGGGCCCACAAGCAATTTCAAAAAGAAAGCCCGCGAAAGACGGAGGAGAGAGAATTGCTCGTCCAATCAGCACGTGCCACGTGTCGTCCAGATGGCGAAGAGCGGGAAAACATTTTAAAATTCGTTTTGATCTGTTCCGTGCCCTAAATCTTTAGATCGCCATATCTTTTGATCCAGAGCTCGGATTTCCACGTTCTTTATATCAACGGAAAGCTGTTGAGATGCTCTACATGATTCTGGGATCAATCTCGAGTTTTGGTGCAGTCTGAAGAGAGAAAAATCAAGAAACAGCTCTGACATGTGGTAATGGCCAGAAGCGACCTTTCAACAACCCGTTTTAATGCTAATGGGTCGCATTCTTCTTCTGCACGGCCAGAAGTGACATTTTAGCGGCCAAATTAATACAAATGGGTCGCATTCTCCTCCAAAATCGCTCAAAGTGACAGGGTATGGGTTGGTAAGATCCTCCATGCTGATTTAATGCATCTGCAGTCAATGAGGAATGGGCTTGCACGTTTTCCCACGTTTTCTGTCCCCTGGGCTCGACCCATGCAATGTAAAAGCCAGATTTGGCTCATTTTAAAAAAAAAGAAGAAGTTGTTCATTCTTTCTGCTCTGCCCTCCCTTCTTTTCTTCTCTAGGGTTGAAAATGGAGTTGGAACCTCCTCCCTTGCTCTGTAATGGCGTTTTTGCCTTTTACTAATGGAATGATGTTCTGTGCAAACTTCTGGAGCAACAAAACGTGTTTTGTGATGCATCTGTCCATCCTCTCTCGTTTTTTTCTTGTTCTCTCCTTGCCTCTCTTCATTTGCAGTATCTATGCATGTCTAAATGTTCATTGCAGTTTGGAGCTATGTTCATGGAGTTTTGGGACATTTTTGTGTGAAATCTATCCTTGGGCTGTGATGCATCTCGTCCATCCTTCCCATTGCTCACCTCTCTTTGTCCCATGGTGGTTTTGATAGATGTCCAACATTCTCCTTCTACGGTGTATCACCGTTTTAGTGTAGGCTTTTGCTTTGTTTTTTCCTTTCTCTCTCTCTCTCTCTGTCTCCTTGGCATGGTTAGATTAGGATTAGATTAGCTTTCCTGCACTTTGGAATAGCTTGTGGCGGAGTAGTTTAGGAGTAGGAACCAGCCTTCTCTGGAGATTCCTCTCTCGGTTTTACAAGTCCCACGCTGGAGAGAGGTTTCCATGTTGTGCAATCACACTGGATGCCGAACATCAACCTAGAAGCCCGATGTGCGTCCAGGGGGTGCTTTGTGATTTTGCACTAACAGAATCATATAAATATAAATCTATGTGACCAAAATAAGGGACCAAGCTCTAAGAATCTATTATCATCACCTAAGGTTGCCTCCAAAGGCATCCATATAGCACTCATACAAGGGACAATGGATTGCATTTTCTCGCATACACACATAGGAAGGGTAGTTCATTTTTCCATCCACACATATACTTACATTGTTATATCTAGGTATCGTCCACTATCACTTGCACTTGCATGAGGATTCCTAGGAAAAATTCTATCACGCACACACACAAGAACTACATGGAGTCGAGATGCGGTGCAACACTCGGTTGTAAGGTCACCCAACGTCCTTGCAACCATTATGCCTCAAATTCAAATCCAGTTAAGTTAGCAATAAACTTATTGGAGGTCGAGGCAACGAAGGATGGAGGGCAATCATTGCTCTCGTCAATCACCAATGACGGGGCCACATTTTGGTATGGTGGCATCTCTTTTTCATTTTGTTTTGATTTATTTTTAGTGTTCTTGGTTGTGTGAATAAATGGAAATTTCACATTGTGGGGGAACATAACACCAATGTTCCATTTCCATTATGCGCCTAAAATGACTAAAGTTAATTAAGAACATTTCCTATGTTGTTTGAGATCAAGTTGTAGCGATTGACAACAATGGCTATAATTAAGAACATTGTGATTCTTATAAAATGTGATGTGAAATTATTTCTATATTTCAGTTGTTTTCTTTGAGTGGTGTGTGGTTTCATTCCCTTGCTATGATTGAAACACGAAGGATGTGCATTTTGGAATTTGAGAACAATTGTATAGGAGGGCAATTGAACTAGAGCGATTGTCTAACTATAGAGATTCTCTAACTATCATACTTCTAACATTAATCGACCGGTTAAATCTAGCGTTCACTTTGGAAGTGAAAGAGGGAACTATTAAGTTCAGTATGTAGGTGAATCCTGGAAGTGTGATCATCGGTATGGGATTCACTATGGTGAAGTGGATTGGTCATGTGCAGAAAGATCCAGACAACAAGATCCAAGCCAGCAATATGTAGAGAAATACGATTATGTTTCCAATTCTTCGATGTGTTTTCTTCCCATGTTTGTGTTATATAGGAAACCTTGTTCTCACGCGGGTGAAAGCTGATACTTGGAAGCCACCAACAACTTCAAATGATGGAGGGCTTAGGAACTTGTATGCAGATATGGATCTATGGGCGCAAAGAATATAGATGTGTGATACAAAGAAGATAGATCTGCAAAACTGAAACATATGTGATTAGATAAAAATATGTGGGGGTTTCCCGGACAATCCTCAGTTCCAAGATGATGTCAACCCCTATGTCTAGAAAGATAACAATAAATGATGAACAATAGATATCCTATAGAAATAATGAAATATAAAATCACAAGTAACTGAAATGATGAGGGGACTTAGCTTGTGCTCTGCTATGGAGATGAAAGTGAGATGAAATGGGCATCGGGATTGTTAGGAATTATTATTAGTGCTCACATTATTATAAAAGTTAGATTATAATTATGTTGAGTTGATATTACAATTGTTATAATATATTGTTTTAACAATATATTATTATAGAGTTTTGTTGTACCCGTAAAGTTATAAACGGGTAAGTTGTTTGTTGACTTCCTATTTTCTAGGAAGTAGTTCTTCTATTATATTGGCTATATATTAGCCAAATATGTTGTGCAGAAATATATGGAGAATATATTATTTTATTGCTGTGTAAATCTGCTTGTTCTCTAAGATTTGGTATCAGAGCGATTATGGAGTTCTAATGATTTGTTAGGGGTAGTTGTAATTCTCCATTGCCCTGTGAATGAGATGCCAATATTGAGAAGAACACGATGGGTGGTGCAGTTGAAAATATTATAGTGGTCGTAGAGTTCTGTTTTAGTTTTATAACATAGTTATACAAAATTTTGGAGTTAAGACTGTTAAGCGCATGTATTTTGGATCTGGTGATATGCATTTGGAAATCTGTGTCAAATGCATTTTCAAGGCAAGGCAGCGACAGGATCTAAGCACCTATCATCCAAAAAATTCGCCAATACCTATGATTTTATTGTGGTGAATCCGCTTAATACTCAGATCGCCTCTTCCGTGTACACGTGTGTAAAACGTTGGGGGTCACAGTGCAGATATTTAAAAATCATCAAATGCCTAGGATCTCAATGTTATTCAAAGCATGGAAATTGTGTTGCTGAATAAGAAGATCTTTGGTTTGTGTTTTATAATTCGAGCTCAGACCAAATTCTAGATTTTGCAGTCAATTCTTCTTTGCATCTGCTGCTATCGTGGATCAGTTTTGTTTGATGCTTGAGCGGCTATACCTGAGCATTCACAACGTACTTTTTGGTTTTCATTTTGGAGAGCATCGTGCACTTGTTCGGAAAGTGTTGTTGCAAGGAATCCAAACTCAAACCTACCACTTCGCTTAGTTTCTCTGTTTCGCGTCAAACATTTATAGCCTGCGCACTCAAAGTTTGTCATTCTCTCTTACGTCTGCATCGAAGGATTTGAATTATGCCTGAGGGATGACTCAAATATAAGTACATTCAATTGGAGAAAATAGCATCAGTTTCTTCTAATATGTGCCACGTAATCCAACATATGCATCTCTGCATGAGAATTGCGATCTGCAGTGGAAGGATCGATCAAATTTGTGGAATGGAATTAGTAAGCCGTATTCAAGTCTTTTCCATAGTACTGTTTAGTATTAAAATTTAATGTTAAGTCGATTTTGTGAAATTCGGTTTGTGCAGTGGTTGAGTAGTCACTTTATAAACATACAGGCCTATTTAGTATCATGTCTTTATCATGTTAGGTGCCAATTCAATGAGGATCTCCTCTAGGGATTTTTTTTTTAATATTTTCCTTTATTGTCCTCGTGGTATGTTAAAAGACAAAAATTGGTGGTCATAGTCTATTCATAGTCAATTATGTTTAAATTACGTGTCAAGTTTTAGTGTCATTTTAATTTTTTATTAGTCAGAATTTAATATCCTATGTCTATCTAGAGGGTCATTATGTTATTCAAAAGTTTGACAAGTCAAATAATTCCATATAGGTGATTTTAGGATTTTTTTAATATACTCATTTTCATTTAAAAAGTAATCTCATTTTATTACTTTTTAATTTAGTCAAGTCTTTTTGTCCAATTCAAAATAGTCATTGTCAAAGTCAAGAGTTAGAGTCGTCTAATTGTAAAAGTCCGAAAATTAAAAAAATTACCTTACGGACGCATTTTCGGTGTTACCCGACGTCCAGGAAAAATAAAGTGTTTCACATTGCGGGAGGGAAGAAAAGAATAAGATCAATGTGGAAACAAATGTGCTTCATGTTCACATCTTGCTGAGTTAGCAGCATGACACCGGAGGCAGGAGGCATCGGAGGTTGGAGGTCATTCAGCGACCTCTCGTCAGTTGCCAACGACGGGGCCGCATATCAGCTTTGGTGACAGGTGTGTGTGCAGTTTGATTTTAGTGCTTCCAGTGTGGTGTGTCTCAGTTTGCAGTAATCTTGTTTTCAATAAGTGGAAATTACACATTGAGGGGGGAACATCATTCCAATGTTCCATTTCCAGTATGTCAGTTTTTTCTATGTATGTATGAGCAACAGATGTCAGCAGAATTTCCTATGTTATTCCCTGCAGTGAGATGTGATGAGGGCTGAGAATAGTACTTTGCATATCATGATGTGGTTGTAGGTAAACCACTTGAAAACCTTCATTTGTGGTTTGTGGTAAACCAATAGCAAAACCACCATTCTTGGTTGTTGGTAATCCATTTGCAAAACCATCACTTTGTGGTTTGTGGTAAACCAATTGCAAAACCACCATTCTCGGTTTTGGTCAACCGTTTACAAAACCATCCCTGAGGTTTGTGATCATCCTGTGAAAATCACCAGATCATGAGCAGGTGCAAGTACAAAGGCAGGTTTTCCCCATGTTCGCACTAAGGGGGGGAATGTTAGGAATTATTATTAGTGCTCACATTATTATAAAAGTTAGATTATAATTATGTTGAGTTGATATTACAATTGTTATAATATATTGTTTTAACAATATATTATTATAGAGTTTTGTTGTACCCGTAAAGTTATAAATGGGTAAGTTGTTTGTTGACTTCCTATTTTCTAGGAAGTAGTTCTTCTATTATATTGGCTATATATTAGCCAAATATGTTGCAGAAATATATGGAGAATATATTATTTTATTGTTGTGTAAATCTGCTTGTTCTCTAAGAGGGATGACAAGATGATGAACAATGGAAAATATTTCTCCCACACTCCTCACCTCTAACTTCTAACAATGGAAAAGGTTTTCCTTGACCTCAAACTTGTAGAACTTAATTAAGCACTTTCTTCTCCTCTCCTAAAAACTTCAATAAGCAGAGATTTCATATTGATTCCTCCTTTTCTGGGTCCTAGTCTAGATTTAGGTCTAGATATCTCGTTCGTCTCTCCTCTTCTTGAAAGAGGGGAAAACCCATATTTATAACTTGGAGGTGAGGTTAGATTGGGGTTAACGAGTAACCGGGGTTTGGTAAATTAACCTGGTTAAGAGACATGATGTGATCATGCGGGGCCCATGGTTTGACTTATTAGGTGGAGTGGGGAGCATGATTTGAATGGGTAGGTGAGATAATAGATTCCATTCTTGAAATTAAGAGTGGAGTGTCGGATGGGTATATTATTACCCATGAATTGAATAATTTGATATGGGAGATAATGCCAAAATTCAATTATTAAATGGGTTTATATGGAGCCCATTTGATAATTAATTAAATTTGGGTGAGTAAATGGATGGGATTTATTTAAATTTAAGAAAAAGAAAAGTGAGAGTGAAAGTTGAATGAAGGAGAATGAATGCGGGATGAACGAGAGGGGTCACACCAAAAATTGGTGTCTACATTTGCCCCTTTTTGTTGAGTGGTTTGCGATAGCAAGCCACGAGACAAAAATAAAAAGGGTTGGATGAAATATGTGTCCGATGATGGATGAAGACATGACCAAAGGTAAGATGCCCCATGTGAAAAAGGATCACAATATCAATGAAAAATATGGCAATGTCTCCGATAACACATTAGTAGAGGACAATTACGGTCTCAACAGAGACAGGCGACAATGTTCTACGGACCAGTGGGTGGGTGGAGACCACTGCAATATGGATGTAGACCGTGATGACCAATGTGTTATAGGAAAACATCAAAATATGCACAATTGAATGTGAAGATTATGCGAAATCCTTTGTATATGAGGAATCGAGTGAAAAATCATGCATCTGCAAAAGGGACAAGGATGAAAATAATGATGCCCTAACACAAGGCACGAGAAGGACAAAAAGTGAGTTATATGTGTCAACAAGTACAAGGATGAAAAGGTGCCCCAACATAGGACACAAAAATGACATAATGGGAGATGGATGTTGAAATAAAATATCCCAGGGGGAACAAGTATGGCCATGAATGTGGATATGAAGAACAGATTGGATAAAATGCCCCAAGAGGGTGTTAAATATGATGTTGAATACATGTTTCTTAAGAAAGGTTTCAGAGTTGAAGGTAGATGAATAATGGGGCGAAGAAAAAGGAAAGCAATCCCGCTTCTTTGACAAATAGGAAAAGGAGTCAAGCTACTTTTGCAAAAAAGTAGAACAAACATTTGTGGAAGAGAACAAGATCAGATAGGTGATGGTCATTATGGTATCCTCCAAGACAAAAATGTCAAAGGAAGATGGGAAGAGATTCTTAGAAATGGATATGATGATGCCCCTATGCAAGAGGACTAACGAAGATAAAATATGTGACAAGGTTCTCAAAAAGAGAAGAGGTCAATGTTGTAGAGAGAATAACGAGAACAATAATGAAATGGATCGATGGTGGTACATAAACGAAGAAACATTGGCATTGATGTGGAATGTCAGTGTGAGGGATGTGGTGAAGGACGAATGAGAAAGATAAAAGGGAATGGACAGAGAGTAGTAGTTGATTATGAGAAGAACAAGAAAGGTTGAAGATGAAGGTGACATGGGTATGGAATAAAGGAACGAAGATGAAGGAGGAGAAAAAACATAGTGAGGAAATCCAATTCAAAGAATATGAAATTGACCGCATGGAAATGCATGTGGATGGTGGGATGATAAAAGAGACATGGGACAATGCTGAAGAGTTAAGTCATCAATGGGGAAGTAAGAAGGAAGTGTAAGGTAAAATGGGGAAGAAGATGATATAGAGGAAGTAAAATAAAACGAGGATCAGAAAGGAGGAGAGAACAACGAAGAAAATTATGTAGAAGGAAGGGAACCAAGGATGAAGATATTTGATAAAGAGTGAGAAGCATAAGGAATGTAAAGAGAAGCTTTAGGGGAGGAATGACATAGATTGGAAAAGATGCAAAGAAGTGTGAGATGAGGATAAGTTGATGACGAGAAAATAGAGAGGGGGTGTATGATAAAGACAATGAAGAAATTGACAAGGAAGAATGAAAGATGGAGAGGTGGTGAGGAAAAAGAGAGGAAGGGATAGGAGAGGCAATGCCAGCGAATGGATGTTAGGAGAAATCCACCAATAATGATCAGTAGGGAAGGATGGGACAAAAGGTGAGAAGAGGGGGAAAGTAAACGAGGAATGGAAGGGGGAATGCCAATGAAGGGATGTTAGGAGAAGTCCCCGATAATGATCAGAGGACACAGAGGAAGGAAGGAATGAAGATAGAATGGAGGGGGTCAAAGAAAAGGATCCCATGTGCAGAATGGGGATGAGTGATTTTTAGGAGAAGTCCACCAATAATTATTAGTGCAGAAATAGAAGATGATGATGAAAGAATGTTAGGAGATGAACAATGACAATGATGGGTAAGTATGGGGGTAGATATGTGGGAGAACTCTAGAAGATGGAGTGGAAAGAGTAAAGAAAGGAGGGATAACAATGTGTGTGAAGATGAAGGCAAGGAGAGGATGTAGTGGATGAGAATGAATGAGATAAAAATGAAGAAACAAGACACGAAATGAATGGGGAAGCAACAATTAAGTAAGATTACCAAGCAAGGGATGATGGAGATGAACAGGGGGCAAGTAGGAAGTGGTGTTTGCGAGAATGGAAGAGGAGGTGAGAGGATGTGATGATGGGGAATGCCGATAAAATGTAGATGGTGAGAATGTGGAGTGGTGGGCAAGTGTAGGATGACAAATCATCCTTAAGAGGGAATCTTAAGTAAGATCGCCATGCCGCAGGAGGAGTTAAGTAAGATCACCAAACTAGTAGTGACGATATGGAAGGAGAAAGACAACATTGTATTGGATACATGTGTGGAATGGTTGGTTGGAGTAGACGAGTATGATGAGAGGTGGGAGACAGAAGATGAGGAAGATATGATGGGAGGTGGAAGGGTCAGATGGAAAACCATTCTTAAGAGGGACTCTTAAGTAATATTTTCATGCGATGGGGATGGTTAAGTAGGATCGTTTCAAGAAGAAGAAGAATGATGAAAAGACTGAGTAATGTATACCAAAATGGAACAAGAGATGAAAGGAGGTGATATCAAGGTGATAACAAGGAAACAAAGGAGTGTGACATGAGTGGATGGAGGAACATATGCAGTGTAGATGGAGAGTGTAAGGGAAATCCTTAATTGGGATGCCCACGTGGTGGGAGTGATGATGTAAGAGTGTCAAGCAAAAAAGGAGGAGCAGAAAGATGTTTGTGGTGGTGATTGTCATCCGCTGAAAGAGGAAATGGTGGAGAAGATTCTACAACATGGGAGGATCCAAGGAAGAAGATATACCTTAACTAAGATTCTTTGGCTGTATGGATGGTTAAGTAAGATTGTCAAACTGAAAGTGGAAGAGTGAAAGGGAAACTCAAGAGGAAAGACAAGTAAGATATTTAACGTGGTGAAAGGGGACAAAAAGGTGAGAAGGATGATGTGGAGACAAATGGTGATGAGTGGAAATGGGGAGCGAAGAGCAATGGATCAAAGATATTGTTGAACATGTTGGGGATAAGAAGCTGTAGGATAACGAACTTTCCTTGAGAAGGATCCTCAAGTAGGATTTGTAAACTGCAACGACAATCAAGTAGAATTCACAAACTGAAAAGTGTATTTGCAAGCGCATTCATGGAGATTATGGATAGATATAGAATTCATAGTGTGAAATTTGATGTGATTTTGATAAAAGATGACCTTGATGAGATGAATGAAACATAGTTGTAGCAAGGGCGTACAGGGAAACTATGCTTCGAACTGGATTGGAGATAAACAAGAAAGGTTACCACTCAAGGCATTGCACTTAACAGAATAATAGGTGTTAACACATAACCAACGATAGTTAGTTATACTAAAAGACCATGAGGGAAATATGGATGAAAGATTCTCATAAACCTAATGTTGACATGAAAAGGATTTGAGATGTAACTTGTATGTGGAAGAAGGTTCTCCAAAGGTGGTGTTCCTTAAGTCTATGCCCCAACTTTGGGAAAGGGAAAGAACAATAGAAGAAAGTTGATCATGCGGGAAGCTTTCTAAGAATGTTGATAAAAGGAAGGTTGATCAATGTGGGAAACCTTCCAAATTCCATAATAAAAGAGTAGCCATCCTTTGAGGGTATGGTCTACTTTATACATAATATGGATGGCAAGAATAATATATATGATAGCCATCCTTCAAGGGATTGGTCTATTTCTTTTGATTTTGTATGCTTTTCTTTTTAGCTTTTTTTTTTTTTTTCTCTTATTTTTTGCATGAACAACTGTCCTTCGAGGGATCAGTCTATTTTTGATAACTTTGATTTTTCCTTTTACATACATGAATTTTAGCTTTACATGGGGGAGAGCTGGGAATAGCGAAGTAGACCACTTAGGAGGGGATAATGAATGTACAAGAGACACCCTGGACCCTTTGCATGGCTGTAATAGGAGAATGAGAAGGTGATGGATGTAATGGTTATGGGGTCATATCAAAGCAGTGAAGGCAGACCACATAATTCATATCATTACAATGACAAATGGAAGGGGCTAAGGATGGAGGAATGATCTAAGGATATAACTAAGTGCTCATTGGTAGATATGCTAACAATAGACTGGTCACAAGTGCAATGCATTAAGAGGTTATGTTTCTTGGTTTACCATCAAGAGAGGGAAGACATTAAGTTGCAACAAGATGAGATGATAGACAAGCAGGAAATAAAACTATGTCCTTAAGGAAACAAAAATATGACCACGACGGTGGATTTGGATGAAAATAAATGATGCCTCGAGAGAGACACAAATACGACAGGACAAAAATGGCCACAAATGTGGACTTGATGAAATAGATGGTGCCCAAAAGAGACACAAATATGGCCACAATGGTGGACTTTGGTAAACAAATAACAAAACGGTCCCTCACGTGATGAAAAAATGGCCTAAGGACAAAAATGGCCACAATGGTGGACTTAGAATGAGATGAGGATTGGGATAAATAGTTTATTGGATGAATGTGAAGAAGATAAACAAAAAATTTCAATGAGCGAAGTCCCCTAGTGACAAGGGAGTTGTATGGATGATACACTCAAGGGCGAGGGAAGGTTGCTCCCCCAATGAATTAAATGTGAAGGAGTTAAAGGATGTCGAAAGAGTTTAGATGAGATTGTTTTGGATTTGGATGGGATAAACGATCAAGACCACAAGTGTGCTTGGCAAGATAAGTGGTATTGATTGACAATGGAGGACCTTCCTCAGGAGAAAAGTCGTGTGTGGGAGGGATATTAAATGATGATGTGGATGAAGGAATGTGGGGAACTCAATGGATGGGATACGAATTGATTAAATGTAGATGGAGAAGGATATTTCTCCTGAATGAGAAAATCATCTTTCTTAATAAGGTTGTGGATGATCATCTGAAATTCCTTACAATGTTGATGTCATGGCCCGGGTACGATGATAAGCGCAAATGTAATTAGGATTGAACCATGATGGCTTTGGACCATAGGGATTAAAGGCTTTAATGGGAGGAAGTGTGATGGCAGATATTCAAGTTAAATGTGAAGGATATCTATGTAAGACCCCATTGAAGTGTCATGGGGAAGGTAACTCTTGTGGGTTTTGATAGGATATCTCAGCTTGGAGTTAGGAGAAAAAGTGGATGTAGATTGGATGGGTAAATTATGTGTTTTGGGAGACAAATCAAATTTGGTGGAAGGATTGTATTGTTTGGATTCAAATTTAGGTGAGGATGTACATTGGATGGGTAGATTATACGTCTTAGATGAAAAATCGAATTGGATTGGAGGATTGGATTGTTTGGCTATAAATTTATCATTGTGAGATGTCGTAGATGGAGCGACTGATCCTAAAATAGATGTTGTGGCATTGGATTGTTGAGAAGAGGGAAAATATGAATGTTTTTGAGGATGCGCAGGGGACTGTCGGGGATGTTTGCCATGAGCCTTAGACTTCACCCGAGAAGATTTACTCCTAGCAGGGATGATAATAATCTCAACCGGAGGATCTGATAGTGGTGGTGTGGTTATTAATGGAGAAAATGTCCTAAAACAAGATGAGGATGTTAATGGAGAAATAAGTGTTTGTATGATGTGATTAATGAGATCTATGTGAGATGTGGATTGTTTAGGTTTTGGCAAGGAAAGAGTTGATTTTGTAGAGGGAGAATGTAAACCATATTTATTTGATTTAGGTGGATGTGTTTGTTCAGTAGATGTTTCAAAGGGTATCTTTGATAAGGTTGTAGATCGAGAAGATTTTTTTCGTTGTGATAGACAAATTAGGTAAAGAGTATTGGGATAGACCAGGTGATGTGGCCATAGGAAAGGATGTCAAGGTAGAGATAGGTGGATTTGTTGATATGATAGATATAGGGGTAGTTGGGATAGATAGGGATGTAGGCATATTCAGAATATTTGGAGATGTGGGTGATGTGAAAACCGATGGAGTAGACATTATGGGTAATGTAACAAATGCAGGAGTATTTTCGGGTGTAGAAGTAGGTGGGATTGGTTGTTTCATAAATGTTTGAGGGGTAAGAATGATATGTTTGCTAATGGGGTTGATGTCGAGGTGGGGTCTGTAAAGGTACATGTGGTAGAAATGAGTTTAGTTGGGATGGTTGTGAGTAATGTAGGTGTAGTAATAGGTGTGTTTGAGGAAGATGTGGGTGAAGGAATAGATGTGAGAGATGTAGGGATATGTGTGGATATCAGTGGGGCTGAAATAGGTGTTAAGGATGAATCTAATGTGGTAGATTGGGGTGTGCTTGAAGTGGAGGAAGTGGATGATATAGTCAAATTTGATGTAGATGTGGATAAGGTAGGAGAAGGTGTAGGTTCAAGAAAAGTAGTAAAAGTTGACATAGGTGTGATAGTTGTGGGTGCAACAAGTTCCGCATAAGGAGTGGGCATAATGTCTAAGGTAGGAACATGCAGATTTGGTGATAAGATGAGATCTTGATTGATGGTGTCAATCATATAAGCATTTGATAGTTGAGATGTAAAGGGCGTGGCTTGATTTATTGGTGGTTGATTAGGTAAATTTTGAGTAGTGGAGCTATCGATTTGGATATCCCCTTGATTTATGAGTTGTTGGACATGATCTTTGAAGGAATGACATTTCTCAATGTCATGACCTTTGACTTGATGATATTTACAATAGTGGGCTTTGTGATACCAAATAGGCTTGGCTTCATGAATTGTCCATGGGTCGTATGGGTGGAAGTTGGATGGAGTTTACGGCCACCAACTTATCAAATATGAGCTATATGATTCTCCCAAGGGGGTATAGTTGATTGTTGGTTGAGGGCTCATTGTTGAGGCCATGTGTTGATATAGATGCGGATGAGGGTTTAATGACCATAGTGTTGGCCACACCCTTAAATTTGTTGTTATGTGTGAGTGGTTTAGTAGATTCAACTTTAGGTTTGGCTAATTTGAGTTTAAGATGACCTTGCTCAATGGCACGGGTTTTGAGTTTGTGAGCCATTGTGAAAGCTTCATCAAAGGTTTGGAATGATTGGATTTACAAAGTAGATGATATATATGTTTTGCACAAAAATGTGAGAATAATTCGATGAGTTTGGTTTGTGGAAGAGTGAAGGACAGTTGGTTTATACACCATGCCATCGTGTGCGAAAAATTCGGTGATAGGATCGTTTTCAAACTGTCGATGGTGTATAGGTCAGCAATAGTAGTTTTGTGCACAATGTTAATTGAAAAGTGTTCTAAGAACAACTGTGCAAGTTGGGTGAAAGAGAATATGGAATGTTGCGGGATATTGTTGTACCATTCCAACGCAGGACCAGAAAAAGACATGGGGAAAGTGCGAAGAAGTAGATCGTGATCATGCACAATAAAACAACATGCATGTTTAAATGTGAGGAGATGTTGTTGGGGATATTCCTTGTTGAAATTAATAAACTCAAGAAGTTTCCAATGAGGAGGGTAGGGTTTGATTGGAACCGATGGATGAATTGGTTTGTTACAGATTTGTTCATAGGATAATGTATCCTTGGGTGCTAAGGTAATGGTTTCTAAATTGGCCAATCGATTCATCAAAGCATGAATAGGATCATTTGATGTGATGTTAGGTTGGGATTGGATTGGTTGTGTGGTTTGAAAAGTAGTTTGATGAGCACTAATTTTTGGATAAGGTGTGGATATGTAAGTGTTGGGTGAATCATTTGATAAGGTGGTTGATAAACTTGGGTGGGATGTTTGCATGTTGTGTGTGGGTGAAGTGTGTGTGGGGAACTGTTTGGTAAGGATTAACATGTGTCATGGGTTGAGATTGTTGCATAGGCTGACTTTGAACAATAGGGACATGATGTGTTTATTGAAGTTGGGTAGGTTGTTGTGGTAAATGATAAGTGGGGATATGTGTGTTAAGAGGTTGAGATGATTGGAGCATACGATGGATATGAATGTAAGTGTGAAGAGATTGAGATGGCTGGATAAGACCTATTAGTAGTGGATGAAATAGAATTGTCAAAATGGGATGTGGGTGGAATGCGATCCACCAATTTAGGAGATTGGGAGGATTGAGAGATTGTAGGAGATTTTTGGAGTAAGAAGTCATATATGGGGTTAGGAGGAGGCCCAAGTATGTCTCTAGAGGAGCGGGAGATGGTGATGCGGTTAATTTAGGAAGATTGGCTTGGTGAGGGATATGAGGATTAGTTTTAAGATAGGGATAATCGTGCATGACATGGTTCTCAAGAAGTGAGGTCATGGAGACTGGAGGTTGGGTGACTGATGACATGGTTTTGAGTTTAGAATCTTGTTGGGAGAGATCGTTAGGAGAAGTAATTTTATTGGATGGAGGACATTGTTGTTTTGTTTTGATTTGAGAGAGAGTGACAATAGGCGTGAAATAGAGAAACATTTGTTTATGTAATTTGTTGACAAACAAATCAAGCAACATATTTTTTTATCATCATGATTAATTATGAGATGTGAAAAAAAAGTAAAATGGATAATGAAGGTGCCTAAAGAACGGAAGTCTAAGGCTGGTTTCAGGTAGTTTTGGTTAGGAAATGTCTGAGACGGTTTCTGTTGGGTGTTCAAGTCCCAATCAGTTAACCAGGTGAGAGGAGTATTTGATGTGTTGATTTTGTTCGTGAAGTTTTAGGTAGTGTGTGATAAGTGAAATGCAGAAGGTTAGACCCTTATTTAGGCTATGTGAGCAAGCATAGGATGCATGAGGTTTGTTTTAGACCAAATTTGAAATGTGACGTTCAATGCAGAAAATCACTCAGGAAAGGGAAATTACAATGCAGAAGAGAGAAAATAAAGAAAACGAGTAAAACCTGAGAAAGCTTTCCCTGTTATTTAATTGCACGTGATGATGGTGTACTTGGAAGCGATGACCCATGGCCAGGAATGTCTGGGTACCCTAAAATTGCACTGTTTATAATTGTGGAAGAATTCGGTGAAAAGGATTCGCTAATGTGTTTATGTTTCAATGGTTGTCTTTGACAACATAATTTTGTTTGCAAGTTTGTGGAGTGTACCTCGTGGACTTTTACAGACTACCTGCAAAAGAAAATAAATGTAATTAGTTGATGTGATTATAACTGTCAGTAAATATTTTGTGTACAAAAATTATTTTTATAAAAATAAAAATAAAAGAAATTAATCTAAAGGATTAATAAAAGTTGGAATTCAATGTTCACATTTAATTAGGGTAAAGAAAACTGATAAAATAAACTATGAAGTAAACAATTACATAAGCGATGAAATAGATTGTGAAATAAAATTATGAAAATATGTGACACAAATTATTAATAACGAGGTGATATGAGATAACCTATAAACGACAAGACATTAACGTGTGTATTTTGTGTTTGTTTCATTTCTTTACGTGAACTATAAATAAGAATAACCATAAAAATGAATGTGAATGTGGATTTTAAGAGGTAACGATGAAAAGTAGATGGGGAGAGTGGAATTTTATTTTAATAATGAAGACTTTGGGGAGGATGAAAGCAATTTGATTTGAAATTTGTAATGGAGATGGGAGAAAATAGTGGACCTAAGTTGTGGACTTAGTTGAATAAAGGAGGGCAGAGATAGGTCGGTGACCGAAAAGTGAACATGAAAGTCAAATCCGACATGAAAAGTCGACAATGTACATGGACATGGCTTTTCATATGGACGATGACATAATAAGAATCACAAAGAATCTAAACGAAAAACATATACTTAGCTATGGTAAATCGAACACTATTTATAAATGTATACTAAAGATTTGAAAACCACTCTCTGTACAAAGAGACTATATAGTCACGACCCCAAAGGCCTGTGGGGATTTGAAATTGAGCTAGAAATAGTTGGAAGACAATTTTTGCTTAAATGTGTTATGAAGAATTGTAATCCAATCGATACAAAGAGACTATACATTGATACTACCCAGATGAGCTTGCATGAATTCAAAATCGAGTCAGTAAATACTTGGAAGCATCACATATTAGAATCTTGTGGGTATGCATAAATATATGCTCAGAATTGTAAGCTGATCAATTATAAAATAAATTACAGATCACCTCTCCCAAAGATGTGTGTGTATTTTGAGATGAGAGGAAAACAATTGGAAGAATCAACCCTCAGAATCTTGTAAGTCTCAGTATAGATATTCATTTTCTAAGTAGGACATGAGAAATCGTGAAGATACAGGTTCGGGGAGTGGGGAAAACATGTGAGTAGAGGGAAGGTTCTGCATGGGAGACATGGATTGGAAAGGGAATTAGCTCAGTCATAGATTAGTGTGGGAGATGGGGAGAATGGGAGTCGAGTCGGGTAGAGGGTCGAGTTGGTAGATAGGTGGGTCATGTCAAGTGGGAGAGTGGGATGAGGAGTGTTGGTGATGGTGAGTTGGGTAGGATGATGGCTCGAGTCGAGGGGTATGTGAGGTCGGTGGTGATGATGGAAGATAATAGCTCACGAGGAAGAGGAGATGGGAGCTATGTGGGTAGAAGCTCGGGAGTAGGGAGTTAGGAGATGGGGCAGCTCGGGTGGTAATGGTCAAGTAGGGAAGAGAGGAGGAAAGGGGAATCGTTTTGAAGGGGAATGGTGGGAGCTCGGGTGGAGAGGTAGATAGGAGCTTGGGTAAAGAAAAGGTTAGATGGGGGGATGGGTAGTTTAGGATTTTAGAAATTAATGAAATTTTCCATTTTTAATTTTTTTGAATTTATTCATTTATTTAATTAATAATAATGATTTTTGTGTTGTTTTTATAGGACATGAAATAAAATCTAGGAACGTAATAATGCGGAACCAGAAGACAAAGTAAAACTGACACACAAAACCCCTTACCTCATGATGGAAAAATACTACCAAATGTAAGTAACATGCCAAACAGACAAAGATAATATTAAATCCTTGCAAGAAAGTGAGCGGGAAAATGAAACATTCACAAAATATATATCATGTGACGACAACTAGGAGAATAATAAATTACACAATCAAACTTGAAAACACAACCAAGTGATAAGGTTAATTTCTGGATTCATTTCCCATGTGGGTAGAACTCAACAGAAAACAAGAAGAGCACGTACCTCAAGGTGACCTAAACGATGGATCATGCTAAACTGAGATCAACAAATATTAAGACCATGCAAACAAGCAAGTTAAACAAGACGAGTAAAATAAAAAAAAAAACGACCAGATCTGGGATCTGGTCCCACCGGGTGTGCCAAAATGTTGTACAGAAAAATCGTTCTCGCGCGGGTGAAAGCCGACAATCGAAGCCACCACCAACAACTTTGAATGATGGAGGGCTTAGGACCTCAGATGCAGATATGGATCTACGGGTGCAAAGAAGATAGATGTGTGATATAAAGAAGATATATTTGCAAAAATGAAATAGATGTGATTAGATAAAAATATGCGGGGTTGCCTAGACAATCTCGGTTCCAAGAGGATGTTAACTCCCTTAGAGGATGTCAACCCCGTGTCTAGAAAGATAACAATAAATGATGAACAATAGATATCATATAGAAATAATGAAATACAAAATGACAAGTAACTGAAATGATGAGGGACTTATCTGGTGCTCGATATGGAGATGAAATGGGCATCAGGATGACAAGATGACAAAAAATGGCAAAGATTTCTCCAACACTCCTCACCTCTAACTTCTAACAATGGAAAAGGTTTTCCTTGACCTCAAACTTGTAGAACTTAATCAAGCACTTTCTTCTCCTCTCCTAAAAATATTTAGTAAGCAGAGATTTCATATTGATTCCTCCTTCTTTTCGGGTCCTAGTCTAGGTTCAAGTTTAGGTTTCAGTCTCTCCTCTTCTTGAAAGAGGGGAAAACCCATATTTATAACTTGGAGGTGAGGTTAGATTGGGTTAATGAGTAACAGGGTTGGTAAATTAACCTTGGTTAAGAGACATGATGTGATCACGTGGGGCCCATGGTTTGAATTATTAGGTGGAGTAGGGAACATGATTTGAATGGGTGGGTGAGATAATAGATTTTATTTTTGAAATTAAGAGTGGAGTGTTGGATGGGTATATTATTACCCATGAATTGAATAATTTGTTATGGGAGATAATGCCAAACTTCAATTATTAAATGGGTTTATATGGAACCCATTTGATAATTAATTAAATTTGGGTGAGTAAATGGATGGTATTTATTTAAATTTAAGAAAAAGAAAAGAGAGTGAAATTTGAAAGAAGGAGAACGAATGTGGGATGAATGAGAGGGTTACACCAAAATTGGTGTCTGATTCGCACTAAGGGGGAATGTTAGGAAATCATATTATTAGTGCTCCATTTGGTTATTGTTAAATTGGTTAGATTTTTATTTGGGGCCGTGTATATTGTTATACCCGTGTATCCATACCGGGTTATTTGTTATTTGTATTTTCTATGTTTAGGAAGTAGTACGCCTATTATTTTTCCTATATATTAGTAACCTACTCCACGTGAATAATTTCATCAAGTATTTTGTGTGTTTGATCCGTTGATATACCAAGACATTCAAACTCTACCTTCCGAGTATGTATTAAAATCTTTCTTCTTCTTCTTCTTTTCAATTCATGGATCATTCTTCTTATCCTTCTTTCACCCCAACTAAGGTTTCTGGCATGGTTACTACTGCTGATGATTTTATGCAAGTACATACTCAACATCCTCCTCGCTTCATTACTTCTATGGTTGATCCAACTATCAATGTCGTCACTACTTGCCGCATTTGTCCTCCTATGGCTCAACTAGTTTCTATCCCACCTGTTAGGTTGTGGAGCCTGTTTTCATGTGTGAAAGTGTTGAAGACTGTACACTAAGAGTACTGTACACTTTTCATGTTTTTTTTTTGGCTTCGAAAAATTGCACCCGAAATATCGGGAAATGTGCTTTTCTCATATGGGCGAGTTTTTTGACCCATAGGTTTATGGGATGGGTTTTGCCCATGGTTTTGATACCCATGGTTTTGTAAAAGCTGCTAAGCGATTGTCTATTTATATGGTCTTATGCATATGATATATGTACAAGCAAATGTATTGCAGATGTGTTTTGAATTCGGCTGTGAATTCTATAGAGTTTGTTGAGCATAGCTCCAAACGGATCCGGGTATTGTATTGACAGAGCGGTGGCTTGTAATAAAATATGAGCAAGTGATTCTTGGTGGACGTAGCCCAAATTGGGTGAACCATGTTAAATAATGTCTCTTTGTGTTGTGTTATTTTATTTTGCAATTTTATTTGAGATATGTAATAATTTTTGCATATTAGTTTCTCTCATATGTTGCGATTCTGTGAGGGATTATTCCGCATATTTTATCCCTTATTTCCTAACAATTGGTATCGAGCTGGTTTGGTTTCTTTGAAGTGTTGAATCGCGAGGAAAGTTTTTACCTTGAGTGGGAGCTATGGCAGATGAAGGAAGATCTAGGGTTGATAAATTCAACGGGCATAATTTTAGTCTTTGGAAGATGCAGATGGAAGATTACCTATATCAGAAGGATCTTTATACTCCGTTGTCTGAGAAGGTGAACAAACCCTCGGGTATGACAGATGCGGAATGGGATTTGTTGGATCGGAAGGCACTTGGAACGATCCGGTTGAGTCTTGCATCTTCGGTATTATTTAATGTTTCAAAGGAAAAGACTACAAAAGATCTAATGGATGTATTAGGGAAGTTGTATGAAAAACCCTCTACCTCTAATAAGATATTTTTAATGAAAAAATTGTTTAATATGAAGATGTCGAGAATAGTTGAGAAAGCATATCATTTAAATGATTTCAATACGGTAGTGAATATGCTAGCTTGATTCAATAGAATTTGATGAAGAAGTTAGGGATTTATTAATTTTGTGCTCTTTACCCGAGAGTTGGAATAGCACGGTAATGGCGGTAAGTAACTTAGTTCGGTAAATTTAACTCGAAGTTGAAGTTTGAGGATGTTGTACGGGTGATTCTAAGCGAGGAAATGCGAAGAAAAAGCTCTGGGAATCTTCTACTTCAGGAATGCTTTGACAAAGTGGAAACTAGAGGGAGACAGAAGAATAGAGGAAACCGTGGAAAATCAAAAGATTGGGCAAGGTCAAAATCCAAGAACAAGATTGTATCTTTGGAATTGTGGAAAGCTTTGGGCATGCAAAGAAGGATTTGTTGGGAGCTTCGGGATAAGAAGAAACAACGGGGAAGAAAACAAGGAGGCAAATGTGGCAACGGGTAATGTATGTCGGGATGATTTGATTCTTTCTTTTGCACAATATTATCGAATCTTGGGTTTTAGATTGAGGGCTTCTTTCCATGCTTCTCCACATAGGCATTATTTTGTTGATTATGTTCAAGGAGATTTTGGGCATGTTTTTCTTGGTGATGATGAGCCTTGCAAAGCATAGTTGGAAAAGGTTCATGCTCGGAGTTAAGATGCGAGAATGGGAATACTTGGCTATTGAAGGATGTCGGACATGTGCCTACATTGAGACGAAATTTGATATCGGTAGGCGGTTGGGAAGTGATGGTTTGTCTTATGATATTTACAGTGAGACTCTTGGAAGGTTACCAAGGGTGCTCTTGTGGTGGCAAGAGGTAAGAAGGTTGGAACCTTGTATTTAACCACCGATAGTACTAATGATTGTAATCTTGTGGCTTGAGATGCGAGATACAATATTATGGCACTATAGGATCGGTCATATGAGCCATAAGGGCATGAACATCATAAAGAAGATTTTCCTGGATATACGAAATAGGTTTGGATTTCTGTGAGAAGCGCATATATGGGAAATAAAAGCGAGTAAGGTTTCTCAAGGTTGGACCTACAAAGAAAGAGAGTAAGTTAGAGCTGGTGCATTCTGATGTGTGGGGGCCAGCTTAGGTATCATCTCTTGGGGGTTCAAGTTATTATGTTACTTTTATTGATGATGCAACAAGGAAAGTTTGGGTTTATTGTATTAGAAACAAATCGATGTATTTAACACTTTTGTTAAATGGAAAGCCTTAGTAGAGAATGAAACAGGTCTTAAGCTAAAATGTCTCAGGTCAGATAATGGAGGGGAGTATTGCAGCAATGAATTTGATGATTATTGTTCTAAGAATGGAATCCATAGGCAAAAGACGGTTCCAGGAACTCCGCAGCAGAATGGGGTATCAGAAAGGATGAACAGAACAATAATGGAACGTGCTAGGAGCATGAGGTTACATGCAGGACTGCCTCTTTCTTTTTGGGCAGAAGCGGTGAGCACAGTTGTGTACTTGATAAACAGAGGACCCTCAAGTACCTTGGATGGAGGCATACCTGAGGAGGCTTGGTATGGTAAGAAAGTTGATTATTCATTTCTTAGAGTCTTTGGATGTGAGGTGTTTGTTCACATAGACAAGGATGATAGGACTAAGCTAGAGGCTAAATCAGAAAAATGTACTTTCATTGGTTATGGTGGTGATGACTTTGGATATAAATGTTGGAGTATTAAGGACAAGAAAATCATTCAATCTAGGGATGTGGTCTTTAATGAGAAAGTCATGTATAAGCAATAGTTACAGGAAAACAGGAAGAATCCAAGAAAGAATATACAGCGGTAGAGGATCTTCCGGATGGGAAAGTGACACATGAATCAGTTCAGGAACCCCCTCAACAGGAACCCCAAACTCCTATATTGAGGAGGTCTTCTAGGGTAAGAAGAGAACCTGAACATTTTTCTCCTTCTCTTTATTATTTATTACTCACTTGATAGTGGAGAACCGAGAGAGCTTTGATGAAGCAAACGGGTAGATGCCAGGAAGAAGTGGGAGAAAGCCATGGATGAGGAGCATCAGGCTCTCATGGAGAACCAGACATGGGATTTGGTAAAGCTACCCAAAGGAAAAAGAGCATTACAGAATAAGTGGGTGTTTAGAGTCAAAGAGGAAGAAGGAGGCAAGAAAAGATACAAGGCCCGGTTGGTGGTCAAGGGGTTTACCAGAAAAAAGGTATAGATTTTGATGAGATTTTTTTCTCTGTAGTAAAAATGACTTCTATCGAAGCTGTTCTTGGAATAGTGGCAGAAGGAGACTTGCACTTAGAACAGCTTAGATGTAAAGACCGCATTTCTCCATGGCAATTTGGAGGAGGAGCTATATATGCAAAGCAATGAAGGATATGAAGTTAAAGGTAAAGAGGAGATGGTGTGCAAACTGAAGAAGAGCTTGTATGGCCTGAAACAAGCTCCACGTCAATGGTATAAGAATTTTGATAGCTTCATGATGGAGCAAGGTTATATCAGATGTCATTTTGACCATTGTGTGTATACAAAGAAATTTGAGGATGGAAGTTATATTATCCTGTGTTTGTATGTTGATGACATGCTGGTTGCAGGTAAAAACATGTAGGAAATAAAATTACTCAAGAAGCAACTAAGTGAATCCTTTGCTATGAAGGATTTGGGTGCAGCCAAACAAATCCTTGGTATGAGGATATCTCGGGATAGGAAGGAACGGAAGTTGACTTTATCTCAGGAAGAGTACATTAAGAAGGTCTTGGAGAGGTTTAATATGCAGGATGCTAAACCGGTTGGGACTCCTTTGGCAGGCCATTTCAAGTTATCAAAGGAGCAATGTCCCAAGACAGAGCAGGAGAGGAACCAAATGTCCAAGGTACCTTACTCATCGGCGGTTTGGCGATTTGATGTATGCTATGGTGTGCACGAGGCCTGATATTGCCCATGCAGTGGGAGTTGTGAGTAGATTTATGAGTGATCCGGTAAAGAGCATCAAGCAAGTAGTAAAGTGGATCCTTCGGTATTTAAGAGGGACCATGGGGACGAGTTTTTGCTGATGGATCGACACCACTTTACGTGGTTATGTAGATTTAGACATGGCTGGAGATGTAGATAGTAGGAGGAGCATGACGAGTTATATTTACACCGTAGGTGGGACAACGGTGAGTGGATTTCACGACTACGTAAAATTTGGTGGTTTTGTCAACCACGGAGGTGAGTATGTTGCTGCCACGAGAGGCAAGAAAAGAGATGATTTGGTTACAACAATTACTTGAGGAGTTGGAGCATAAGGGAGAAATGTAAGCTACATAGTGATAGTCGAGTGCTATACACCTAGCTAAGAACTCGCTTTCCACTCTAGGACAAAGCATATACGATTAAGGTATCATTTCATCGGGACAGACTTTGGAGGAAGAGAAGTTGAAGTTGGAGAAGATTCATACTAGTCGAATCCTGCAGACATGATGACCAAGGCGGCCACAAGGAAAAACTAAAGTTGTGTTCAGCTTTGGTTGGTCTTCACAGAAACTAGTGAAGGGTTGAGAAGCTTGCTCAGAGGAAAACTAGTCTCCAAGTGGGAGATTGTTAGGTTGTGGAGCCTGTTTTTATGTGTGAAAGTGTTGAAGACTGCTAAAAGTACTGTACACTTGTACACTAAGAGTAATCTTGTACACTTTTCATTTTTTTTTTTGGCCTCGAAAAATTGCACCCGAAATATTGGGAAATGTGCTTTTCTCATATGGGCGAGTTTTTGACCCATAAGTTTATGGGACGGGTTTTGCCCATGGTTTTGATACCCACGGTTTTGTAAAACTGCTTAAGCAATTGTCTATTTATATGGTCTTATGCATATGATAGATGTACAAGCAAATGTATTGCAGATGTGTTTTGAATTCGGGTGTGAATTCTGTAGAGTTTGTTGAGCATAGCTCCAAACGGATCTGGGTATTGTATTGAGAGAGTGGTGGCTTGTAATAAAATCTGAGCAAGTGATTCTTGGTGGATGTAGCCCAAATTGGGTGAACCACGTTAAATACTATCTCTTTGTGTTGTGTTATTTTATTCTGTAATTTTATTTGAGATCTGTAATAATTTTTGCATATTAGTTTCTATTGTTGCGATTATGTGAGGGATTATTCCGCATATTTTATCCCTTATTTCCTAACATCACCACCTATCACTTCTATAGCTCCTACCACCACTTCTAAGTTACGAAATCATAGGGAAACTTAAGAATAAACCAAAAAAATATCTCTTTATGATTTATTGTGCAATGCACCCAATTGTCATCAAACATTAGAATTCACTATATCCGCTATTCAACATAAAAATGTTAGCACTGATGATTCTGATGATGAGGTTGATGTTGTGGAACTTAATGATGACACATTGCACAATATTAACTTTACTCCTTTAGAGATAGATGAGTCCTATTTTAATGATAATTTTGTTTCTATTGGGCCCGGTGAATATCGGTTCAAGAAACCCCTCCTTCCACTAATCTTTGCGATACTTTTAGTGGGCCTGTCCATACATTGGATGTCATACAACCAACCTCATCTCACTTTTCCCGACATTACCTCCTTTCACATGCACTCTTTTCTTAAATAAATCTTATTGGCATCACATTCCATTTTATCCTACGATTTGATATTTTTGCATGCATGATGGTCTAGCTCGGATGGGATTTACACTTGATGATTTCCTTCCTCCACCTCATTCTCCTCACCTCTACCATATATTTGTTCACATCATTTTTGCTTATGGCCTCCACATCTTCCATCTCCCAATCTTTTTGCATGGACTTCTCCACTTACACTTGGGAAGTCTTAGCTTGACTACATTAGTGGCAGTTTGGATCCTGGTCATATTGATATCACATTTCCCATTCCTTTCGGTCATGTTTCTATTTACAATGATTCATTTCACGGCTATACATAGAACCTTACTTGGTGGTATGCACATGGTTGTCCACTACCACCTTTCATTGATGAAGAATAAATAATGGGCATGTACAATTTGTGCCGCAATGGATCTTTACATGATCAACCCCATACTATTGCTTACTAGGTCTCTGACACTTCTCTGTTTGACTTCGACCATGACATTGATGATCTCTTAGATGATGTTACTTGATTCTTCTCTACATCATACACTTGGGGGCATCATGTTTACTTCCCCCTCTTAGCATCATCAGGTGTCCAAAATTTCTACTCTTACGATCCGTGCTCCATGCTTTCTATTTCTAAGCAATCTTACGCAACTTGATACACTTTGTATTGTCATTACCCTATGACATAGTCTTGTGTTAAGGTTCACACTTTACTATTGAGGGCGCAATACATCCATGAGCCTCACACACTACACATTTCACACTCCACACTTCACGATACATATTTTTAGCACTACATTCTCACACATCATACTATCCTCTTCTACACTCTATACTCTACGCCATGATATATCTTTCTAGCATCTATTTCAAACCATTTCCCAATGACACACTCTTGTTCTATGGTTCATTCTTGATTGTCGAGGGGTATTTTATAAATGAACCTCATCTCATACTCATCCACATTTTCTCGGAGGGAACTTTTCTCACATAACATTCAATTTGCATTCCATTCCATTAATACTCACAACATGTTGCATATCTTGGTTGCACATACTCTTGTTTGCTTATGCTAGTTACATGCACACTTTACTTACTATATTAGACAAATATCTAGTATGTCATTATATTATCTATATATATGTGCACGTTCACTTATTCTTTAGTTGTGAATGCAGAATTTATATAGATCCTCACACGAACAATGATGCTTGGAAATGTTCCTCTTACTAGTCCCACCGAGAGGCTCCTGCGGGCATATACATTTCTACACATTAAAGGTGCTATTGTTTCATTATTTACTACTTCCTATTCTTAATAGCACACTAGTTCACATTGATCTATACACACTTTGACATACTCTTTATCTTTCTAACATGCTAACGGGTGCTTCATGTGCAATATTTGTCTTACAGGAACTATTTTCCACCATGGTTTCTTGATACTTTACTTGCTATTATTTTCCATTTTTTGTCATTGTATGCCATTATTTGCAGGCTATGCCCTTTGTATTTTATTCACACTTTATGATTTTTGCCGCTTCATCTTTGATTTTCTTGTGCCATTGTGAGCGATGTCTCATATATGAAACCTACTTTTCACAATCTCTCTTTTGTATGCACATTTGCTTATTTCACTACTTTTCCATGACATGCTTGCTTGTTTTTACTAACACATGTATCTATCCAATTTTTTTGCATGTGCCTTGGTTTCTACCATGCACATTCCCTCCCCTACAAGGTATCTACTACATTCAATATCAAGTCCTCTCTTTGGCCCGCATTCTCCTAGTGGTGTCACATGCACCCCAAACGAGGGGGCATACATTGTGTGAATTAGTCACCCCATACAACAATACAAAATAGTTCAACATAGGAACATAACATGCTATAATTATAAAAATGACCTAGAATCTGATTTGGGTCCTTAATCCAACACGAAACTAGCACCCAAATACTGAGACACTAGCGCCGAGAACTCCTAACCTTTCTTGGGTGCTAATGACAAGGGGGAAGTTACAATTACTCTCTCAAATCAACACAGTCTACAACAATTTCTAGAGCAGTTTCATAAGATCAAGTACTGACCTCAGAATACAGAATCCATGCAATATCATACTATATCCATTTTCTACACGAAATAATACGGAAATAAACATGGGACGTACCATCTGCAAAGGTGGTTTTTATTCAGAAGTAGCTATGGAAGGAGAGTAATACTATACCTCTCTCCCCAACACTATTTTGTCATGGCATGAGATCACCCAAAAAACTCGCATTTGGTGTGAGATCACCTAACAAACTCATCCTTGGCAAGAAATCACCCAAAAAAATCACTCTTAGCATGAGATCGCCCAAAAAAATCACTCTTCTACAACATTTTCAAGACATTTTCTATCCCTTTCATTCTTCACGGATCAGGTGCACACTTTCCTTGTACTAATTTTTACACACATTTTCATACTTTTTACATGCTTTTGCAAGGGTTTTCATAATACATGACTTTGACTACTCTTTCACTCTTTTTTGTAGGTACATTCTTAATTCACAACAAGAAGTAGCCCTACATCAAGTGCAACAATAGGTACAACATGGTATTACACTATATGCTTCACCCATAGGGTCACTTCCTCTTTTTTAGCTTCCACGCTTCATTTTTTATCACTTCATGTTTTCACTTGTCTCTTCATCACGCCATCGCCATCACACTCTACATGGTTATCGGTACACATCTTCTATCTACTTTATTTTATTGAGTATTCACTCAAAAACATAAATTGGGGAAAATGTAGACACAAAATCACACACTTGGGTACATTTCTAGGTCCTAAAAGCATATTTGCATTCATATGATTCTTAAGTGAGAAAACTAGTAATTGACAACTATATTTGGCCTTTTTGCTTTGTTTCTTGTCTTATTTTTGGTATTTTACACCCTACTGACCTAGTCTAAACTTTATTGCTTTATCTTTCATGACTCTAGGCACCATCACCTGTGTGCCCTCGTCCTTCAGGCACCCCCAAACTCTTTCTACTTTACTCACTCTTTTTGGGATTCTTTTATCTTTTGGGCATCTTTTTTTTTATGGGTCGGCATTCCAGTTGTCAATTAAAAAATTAAACCAAAGGAATCATATAAATACAAAACTATGTGACCAAAATAAGGGACCAAGCTCTACGCATCTATTATCATTACCTAAGGTTGCATCCAAAGACATCCATCTAGCACTCATACAAGAGATGAGGGATTACATTTTCGCATACACACATATGAAGGGAATTTTATTCTTCCATCCACACATTTACTTACATTGCTACATCTAGCTATCACCCCTTATCACGTGTACTTGCACAAGGAATTCTTAGGGAAAAATTCTATCACACATGCACAAAAAATACATGGAGTCTGATATGTAGTGCAACACTCGGTCCTAAGTTCACTCGGTTAGGTGACCGGCCTGGGTCTGATCCGACTCCCCATATTGCATTTTTCTTTTTGGATTTGATGTAGTTTGAGGGTTTTGTAGGTCATCATCTCTTTGCAAGTTATAGGTGAATTTTGTGATCATCCAACGACACATACATGAGACCAACAATGACTATCAAAGACAACCTTTCGACACTAGAAAATTCAAGTTCGACCATTTTCGTAGACACGGGTGCCCACTAGTGAGACTCCACCACCCAAGCACCCTTGACCCAATCCAAGAGCCTTGGTATAGGCTCATCTGGTAGCTCCGAGAATTTATTGTTCACGATTACGATAATCTTCCCTTCCTGTTTATCATTTTCTCCGATCTGTATAGTCTCGACATCAGTGTAAATCAGCTAACTCATCCACTCTCTCTCTTGCAACTAGGGTTTCATATTTCATTAGCTCATTTGTTGTGTATCTAGCAACTATTTATCATATTTTCCATATGTTACTCTATAATATTATGGTTTCACAAAGATATTTTATTTTTGTTAAATCAATTATTGAGTCCGGCCTTATATGCATTATTCAAGGTGGCAAGGAATATACATTTATTATATCACTCGGCCGAAAACTTATTTTCAATAGAAGATACCCACTTAGGCTGCTCATCCCACTCGACACACTTATCTCATTAAACACTAAAAAGGATCGCACCCGGATGAATTTTCCACCATTCCTATGCATGTTCTTCAAGTCTTGATTAATGATTTTAGTAATATCTTGGGATATGTTGTAACATGTTCCTTTCATTTTCATATGGGCAATATGAAAACATTTCTTTTACCGATTTCAATCCACCTCTCTATGCCATCCATCTTGGAAGTAACGGGGTGTGTCACAACCCTTATTCCTAGGTCTTGAATGTTTGCAATGGGGAATGTGTAACCCCCTTCTTATAATTCAAGAGTCCGCCTATTTTTTTGATCTCTATATCATCATGTAGGTCCACCTCCAATTCATTTCCACTATTGAATAACTCAATTGTATTATTAATGAACACAAAAATTATCCTCATGCGTCTACCCATAAAATAGAAATATCCTTCATGTATGTGTAAAATAAAGAATTGAACCAACTTTGTTGGTTTGCTAATGTCTTGAAATTTGAACAATCTGTAAGACCATGACCTTTTATAACATCTGCTTTATGTTATCATCAAAAATCATGCCTTCTTCGGTGGTCTTCTTCTTTTTCTGTCATATATAGTCTTATGACATGGCACCTTCTAGTCTAGGCATGCAATGATTGAAATCTATTATTTTAAAAGTTGCACCTTTTATTTTCTAGGTCTCTCCTTCTAAGACCAATTCTCGGTATTACATTTCTAGATTTAAAGGTGGTAACGACATGAGAATTTTTCCTTAGTCTTTACACTCCTACTGAATTTCATAGCTTGGGCACCCTTTTTCTATGTCTGTTTGGAAGTGATAGCTTTGGCTTTGTCTTTATCTTCATCTAGTTCCTCTATTATTAATTGCTCTTTTCTTCTTATTTAATCTCTCTAATAATGTTACTACCCAATCCTTCGTTTCCTATCATTTATTCCTCTGAACTACTTGAACTAGTCTTACTAGAAGAACTAGATTATTGTGCGACTCTATTTTCATAAACCTCCTCTTGTCTAGTGTTCTTGTGTACCTAGTTCAGAGTCCTTATTGATTCACTCTTAGGCCATTTAAATCCCCAAATTTCCTTATTTTTACCGAGAAATATCAACCTCCACATTAATGGTAGTTGAGGTGTTTGAGATTAGCTTTGAATATTCCTATTTCCTCTATTGTAACCTATAATTTATGTCTATGTTATGTCTTTTTTCCCAACTGAAATCTTGCAAAAGCTTAAACTCCTCTATAATTGTGGAAAGATAGTTGCTTATGTGTTATGGTTTGCTTCTTAAAAACTCTTTTTGCTTTTATTTGGATATATTATTCATCTCAATGCAATGTAATCTATAAATTGAGTTATCATCCTTTTATACAATCTCTCCAAACTAGTAATTAAGAACACATCAACTCCTTTCACATACGTGAACTCTTACTTCCTTACCTACTACATTTAATACTAAGTGGTTTCCAACTATTTTCCATTTTCTATTTTTGTGCTCTTTTTTAAATTCAAACCTAACTTAATTAGTTAATGATTCCCTATTTTTATTCATGCTTGCACAAAATTAGTAGACATGTGTTACTCTTTGCCTTGTGCCTCCTAGCTACGATAGGTAGCTTACATTCTTGATATGTGTCACATTCCATGTGCACATTCCTTTTCTTACACACTTCCTTGCCCCATAGCTTTTCCTACAATCACTTTACCCTTTCCACTTCCATCTTCTCATGTGCTCTACCTTCCTTATGCCTTTTTTCACTATTCCTTGTTAAGTTTATCAATTCCCAATTTATTTACATTTAACTATATTTTTCCATTCATTGTCTTATCATCTATTCTTATGTGTTGAGCACATTACTTTTCCTTTCCCTAAAATTTTATATTTTTAAACACTTACTAATTTCTAGTGCACATTTCTTGTTATTTTCTTGCGCACCCCACACAAAAGTGATACTCCATTTTTCCGGCACACGATCATTCCGAGACATATATCGGGACCCTTATTTTTCCTTTTTGTGTAGAAAAATATTCAAAACATTGAGCCTTTATCTTTTCACGCACCGATTTGTGACACATGGAGAACATTGGTCTCACCACTTCCCGCAACAATTTAGTTATAAAATTTGGTCTTTTCTTGTTAAAGGATGCCAATGAATAACATGTGGAGGGTATCGGTTCTTCCATTCTCCAAAATATCTTTAATTATGGAATGCCTTGATGGGAAACACATGACCTTCATTAGTGCCACTCTTATCCACACATCTTTAAATTTCATCTTCAACATTCATTTCCACCACCGCTTCGATTCCTTTTGTATGCATGTGAAAGTAAACTAAGCTAATGGAAGGGATTTAACACCAAGTAAATCCTTAACTTAGTTCATTTAAACAAATACATCAAGATTGAGCTAAAAAGGAAAAGCTTAATTAAATTGCACAAAATGTAAATCTAACACTAAATGCAAACCTCCTTTTTGATGTTTGGATGTGCTTTGATATGTAGATACTTCCTTATGTGAGCTGAATGCAAGTTATGTACGATCAAACCTAAAATGGAAGAGATCTCATCAATATGGCTAAAGTTCCATTTTTGAATCTTCTCCTACTAACTTTAACAATGGAGGTTTCTCAATTTATGCAAGATTTCTTGTTATAGAACTACTCTCTTGAGATATCAAATGTCTTATAAGGACAAAGTGTTGGGTGTTCAAGATTAAAAGGTGGGAAAGGTGTAGATTGGTAGGAAGGTACTAGGTTTTTTATACAAATTTCCAATTCGGGAGAAGCTTGTAGCCTATTGATTGTGGGATAAAGGGAATGTAGAATTAGAAAAGGATAAACATTATTATAAGAGATTAATTAGAGATTAGTGACCCATGGGAGTTTGGGAAGGTTTAATTAATCAATTAAGATTGATCAATGGGACAAGTTTAGCTTATAGAATCTATTTGGATATGACTTGAGGGAAATCAGTAGAATTATAGGGGTTTTAAAAGGGGATTTAATTAATAAGAGGGTTTATTAATTAAATACAAGATTGTGAAAGGGTAATTAATTAATAATGGGTAATTAATTAATTAAAAGAGGATTTTAACTAACAAAGTGACATTAATTGGCATCCAAGATGAGGGACAAGGCTAGTTAATTAATGAAATGTTGTTAATTAACTGAGAAGATGGGGGATATTAACTAATTACCACAAAATCACCAATTATAATAGAATGATGGGAAAGAATACAATCAAGTACAATTTTAATATTAAAATAACGTGGTCGAAATTAGGTGTCTACATTTACCCCTCTTTGATGTGGTGTAGTATGATTGATGCCATTTCAAGGATAGTAGACAACTTTATTTTGTACGGGTAGAAGAAAAATTAGTAAGATGGAAAATTCCCCTTATGTGTCGATGGGGTGATAGAGTAGGTTAATCGATGCTTGAAAAGAAGAGAAAAATGATCACAGTGGAATAAAATCCCATTATGACGGTGGTGAGCCATCGTAGTTGTTAAAACCATCACTTGAGAGGGTTATAAGAGGTGGGAGGGGTAAAAAAATCATTGTTACAATTGTCACATGAGTTAGAAGAAATAGAAAAGGTTAGTTAGAGGGAATGTTAGTTAGAATGGGAAGCAAGATAGATGAGGGTATGGAAAGATTGTAACATAACTTACATACCGTCATGGCTCAAAAGTACCTTTTATTTGATGTAAGCATACAAAAAAATGGTAAAATGACATGAAAATCCATAATACCAATTTTTTTGCAATGCTAAAGAACTAACTCAAAGAAAAATACATAAGCAATGTAATATGAGAAAGTAAACAAACAAGCAAACAAAAAAATAAGCACAATCAAATACACTCAAACAAACAACGTTCAAACCAATTGTACCAATTTTTTTATCCATCTTTTGTACCCAAATGTTTTAGTTATACAAAAAGGGTTAAGATGATTCCCCAAGTGAGGATACATACAAGGGATTGGATGGAGGAAATAAAAGTCCTAAGAAAATAAAATGTGCACTATGAAACTTCCCGAGCAATGATATATGTCAGAAGACAAACATAGTGAGAAAACAAGTTTTTATTGATGAAAGAAGATCACAAGACGATCCACATGTCATGCATTAGAACTAACAAGCACTGAAGTAGGATGTTTTGTAGTATAGTTTCCAAATTTTTAGTGTTTTTGAGTTAGACATTGGTTTTGGGTTTTGTGTTATGTTTTGCAATGTTTTTTTAATTTCAAAATTTTTGGATCTTTTTGGATTTTCAAATTTTGTGAATGTTTAGGATTTTTGGATTTTATAGGCTTTCGAAACTATGTACACTAGAACAATATGACAAGATTACATGCAATGAGAGATGAAAATATACAAGGGAAAGTTCTTACGCATATATATAAGAATAGGACAAGCCGGATCAAGGTTAAGAGGGATAGGTTCAACAACATTTCAAATTCAAGTGAGTGGACAACTAGGAAAGAGGGATCATTTCTCCCAAGTATGAGGTTATTTTGAACAACGAAATCCTCCTATAATGTCAAAACTTAGTTTTCACCAAAGGACTTATCCAAAGTGCCACAATTGTGTGGTTATCGGTGACAACTTTTGGTAATAGCGTGTCATAACATAATATGCAACACAAAAAAGATGGCTAAGAAAAATGATAAAAATAGGTATAACATTGTTTATTGAAATGGGGAGAAAGTTTCCTTAGACATGTAAGAAGGAAATTTATGCACATGGATGTTCTGAATGAAGAAGAAGAACAATGCAAATGCTTATGAATGGATATGAATAATGTAACTAAAAGGTTGGCGATGAAAAAGCGATGAGCCAAATGCATAAATCATGATACAAAAGATGGACTAAAGCAAGATTTTGAACAAGGTCCATAAAATAATTGGTAGCATACTAGTCATGTTGATCATCGAGATCTAGTGTGTGCATGTGATAATTAATTACTTTTAAAAGTCAAGATTTGATAGGAAATAAGTGAAGACAAACTAGACAATGTGACAAAATGATAGTATTTGATAGTTTATTAGTGAATGGAGGGTGGAAGGAGAGCCATAAACTACTTTGCTTCCAACCGTGCATTCATAACCCCGATGGAGATGTATTTAATTCTAGTCAAGACATTTTTATACTATCATTGCCAGCATCCATAGCCTTAGTAGAGATATTGGAAATACCCCTAGAGAGAGTTATACACACACATAACCACACACACACATATATGCATGTATATATGTATGTATGTATGTATGTATGTATGCATATGTGTGTGTGTGTGTATTTTGTCATGCATTTTTACATGCCCAAAAATTTAAAACTTGATCCATGACAACCAAGCCAAATGTGAATACTTGCCTCAAATGCTTCCCAAATCCCTCTCCTGTCAATTTTTTTCTATGTCATAATCATATTGAACCTAGAGGTACTTACTATATACTTGAATAATAATTTTCAAAGGTTAAAAGCGGTGGGATAAGGTAAACTCTTCCATTCAACAAAGTGCAAAAAGACTAGTTCTTCGACAAGCTCAAAAAGGCCAATTTTGGCCATTTCAAGGAGGTGTGCATCCTCCGGAAAGGTTCCAAAAGATCATAATCATCTAGAGGTGGTTGTAGACACCAATTTTTGGTGTCGTTCCTCCACTTCACCCCGCATCCACTCTCCTGCATTAGTCTTGTCCATTCAAACTCCCTTTCCCTCCTAATTTCATTCAAATTCCTTTTCCCTCCAAAATTTAATTAATTCCATTTCCCACCAAAAATACATATCTAATTAATCAATGTTAATTGATTAATTAATCCCTTTTAAATCAACTTATGAATTTAATATTCAAAAGTAATCCATGTCATCCCACTAATGAATTTAAAATTCAAAAGTAATCCCACTTATGAATTTAATATTCAAAAGCAATCCATGTCACCCCACTAATGAATTTAAAATTCAAAAGTAATCCCACTTATGAATTTAATATTCAAAAGTAATCCATATCATCCCACTAATGAATTTAAAATTCAAAAGTAATCCCACTTATGAATTTAATATTCAAATAGTAAATCCATATCCATCCACTTATGAATTTAATATTCGAATAGTAAATCCATATCCATCCACTTATGAATATTAAATTCATATTCATCCACTTATGAATTTAATATTCAAATAGTAAATCCATATTCATCCACTTGTGAATTTAATATTCATCCACTTGTGAATTTAATATTCACATTTAATCCATGACAATCCACTCATGAATTTAATATTCTAATCATGTCCCCCACTCACTTAATTGGAGTTACTTTTCCAAATCAGGATTATCTAAATTAATCTCCTCTTCAGGCTATAAATAAGAGCCTTCCCCCATTTCAAACAAGCTAGAAATTGGAGAAAAACTCTTGCATTCTTGTGATTCCACTTATTATCATCATATCATCATAATTCCCTTGTATTTCTAGTTTTATCATCATACCATCTTCATGCCCTTGAGATCCCCTTAGAAATTCCATTTCTTGACATCCTTCCATCTTCAACAGGAAAGTTTTTAGGCTTGTTTGGCAGGTCCCCCTCATCCGACCCAAATTTCCATTGATTCGTGCAGGTTTGGTTCTCTTTACATTTATTTTGATCAGATCAGTAGCTTCTCTATACATCAGCGCTTATAGGTTCGTTATTTATTAGTTTTTTCATGTTATCCATATATATTTCATATTATTTTACCTTATCAAAGGGGTTGTCATCCGCACAAGCAAGCTCATGCTTATTAGAATCGACTTCATCGGGAAGCCTCTACATATACTATCTAATCCATTTTACTCGTAGTTTCCTTTGTTTTACAAGTCTATTGAGCCCACAATGGGGACACTCACTTGCACCCATCCATTTGTCATCCTCTCCCAAGGTACCTTAAATCCTCATATCTTGGAGGTTGTTTGGTTTTCTTTGTTCTCTATCTCACTAATCTATACGTGGGACGTAAAAAATGATCAACATTCTGGCATGCTCGGTGGGACCTTCCCATGATTTGTTGTTGTTGGTTTCATAACTCCTTATCTTATCGGTCATTTTCCTGCTTGTGTTTGCTTTCATAATTTCATTTTCTATACCATATGGATTGCTTTGGTTAACCCTTGCATTGTGGGAAATCTTGTTGTTTTGTGTTGTCTTATGTTGTGTGGACAAAATCTAGTAGTGGTGCATATGATATTTCCTTCGTCGTGGGAAATCTTGTTGTTATGTGCCCTCTTTTTCATACAAGGCCTTATTTTTCCTATTATTAAGTAATAATCACAACTCGTTGCATGCATGCTCTTCTCTTGCACTTATCACTAGAGATCTTGAGAATCAGAAACATGACTGTGGTATCCTACATCATATTTTTTTATCGTAGAACATTACTAACCACTTCTGCAGGATCATTGACCGCATAGTAGTTTTCCATTTTTAGTCAACATACTCACATTGATAACTCCATATTTTCTTCTGTATTTTTGTTGCGTTAACCATGTAGTTGGTCTACATTTCTAGCTTGTTTTCATCAAGATTGATTGGAGCCTACTCTTTGTTTGCCTCAACTTTATGCTAAATAAAATGGAAAAGAACTATCCATGTATTCCTCATTTCCCCCTATTTTCTCCTTTTACATCGCAATTTCCCTTTTCCTATGTGTGTCCTCATCGAAAGATAACATTTGGATTTGGGTTAACAAAAAAATTTTATTTTCTGCATCCTACTTGCTCACATAGTTTAAGTAGGGGTTAACTTTGTTGCATCTCACATTATCACACACAACCTCAACTCACGAACAAAATCAACACATCTAAAACATCATCCTACCAGGTGGAATGATTGGGATTTCATCATCCGATAGAAAGCCATTGTGGTGTTTTGGCCACATTAGAAACTTTATACATACTTGTGCCTCTTGTAACTTCTGGTATATCGAGGAATCCCAAGACAAAGCATCATAAAACCAAACATAGACTTCCTTTCTTAGGTACCTTATTAACCATCCCCTTTCTATTTTTCACACTTTCTAAATTAAAGACAAAAAAAAGAACTATTTTTCTGAATTTCTATGTTTAGTTAGTGTAAAATTTGTTTTTGTTTCATGCCCATAATTACTCATTCAACCACTAAGAAAATGGAACACAACTTTGCTTCAAATAGCTCTTCATCTCAACAAACATCCACCACAACAACTACCTTATCTATGCCCTTGATTACCTCTTTCATGGGCACTCAACCCCTCATCAACATTTCTCACCAAGGACCCCTTGTTCACACTTCAACCTTAGATGAGACCAATTATTTCTTATACCATCAATCTATCACATCTAGGCCAGCCACCCCACCATCTGTTAGATCAGAGCCTTTTGGTCTTCCTATCATTCCTTGCGGTGAAGAGTTCCAATAACTTCTTGATGCCAATCCGGTGGCTCTCCAAGACTATCTCCTTAGAAAATCCACTCATCTTCCTCCAGATGGTCCACCACTTCAGAATATTTACTCTTATCAGACCAATCCCGAAAACACCCAATTTATAATAAACAAACTTCTTACATCCCAACATGACCTCACTTCATCTTCTACCAATCCACCATCCCACCAAACTACTCAGTTAGTCACACCTATTCCCCCAATCTCCCACCAATCAATACAACTATTGTAACTACTGTTCCTATCACCTCTTCGACCACAATTATCACTAGTGCCCCTACCCAACATGCCCAAACATCACATCTCCTATCTAAAAAACAAGCTCCTCTCACATCACACGTGCATGTCATTTCTTCCCAACCCACTTTTATGGGTCCTTTGCATTATTCAATTTCTCGCCCATTCCATCAACCTATCTACGCCCACATCCCCACTCAACAATTTCCATAAAAACTAACCCATTCCCAACAATCATACCATATTCCCAAATCTAAATAACAATTATTTCAATAACCACCCCTTCAATCACAACCCATGATTTACACTCACCCTTATACAATTCCTCAAACAACCACGAATCCATAAATCCACCAACAAACTCATCTAGCCACTTCTTACATGAAACCACCATTTATCATCCCCAAATAAACTCTTCTAAGTGATCCCATACATGCTCTTGTGAGTAGGATAGCTAACCTCAAAGTTGCTACTTTAGCATCCAAATCTTCATTATCATACAAACAAATGTAATGAGCCTATTCACCCATTTGTACTAATTAAATCATATCATTTACACTGGGAATTTTCAAAATTCACCAAGTTTAACAACAAAGAGGATCCACAATAGAATCTTCATGCATTTAGACATGCATGCTACCTTATTGCACATGATTAGTACTTAATGCTTTGCACTTTCCCCATGTCCTTGGCCGGTCCTGTGCTAGATTGGTACAATAGTATCCCGCAATATTCTATAGTATCCTTCACCCAACTTGTGTAACTATTTTTAGAACACTTTTCAGTTACATCATGTGCAAAGTAACTATTATTTTCTTGTACGGCATTCGACGGTTTGAAGATGAGTCCATCACGGACTTTGTCGCACGATGGCACAACGTTACAAACCAACTATCATTTACTCTTCTACAAACCGAACTCATCAAGATCTTCTCATGTTCATGTGTGAAGCATACATCATCTACCTTAAAAATCCAATCGTTCTGAACCTTTGATAAAGCCTTTACTATGGCCCACAAACTCGAAACTCGTGCCATTGAGTAAGGTCATCTTAAAATTAGATCGAACAAACCTAAAATTGAATCCACTAAACCATCCGCACATAACAACATATTTAAAGGTGCAGCCAACACTGTGGTTTTTAACTCCTCATCTACACCTACATCTAGCACATGGCCTCAACAACGAGCCCCTCAACCAACACCCAAATACACCCCTGGGAGAATCATATAGTTCAATATTTGATAAGTTGATGGCGGTAAATCTAATCACACTTCCTCCTATCCAACCACTTGATGAATCAATACCAAAACATGTTTGGTATCGTAAAGACTATTATTACAAGTACCACCAAATCGAGGACACAACATAGAGAAATGTCAGCTTTACGAGTTGGTCCAAAGATTCATTAATCGAGGTGACCTCCAAGTAGACAACCCCAACGCACCTCCAAATCAACCACTAGAGGTATTTAAACAACCATTCCCTAACCACACACCAACAAGTCAAACCACCACCAACAACCCAAGCGCCCAATGCTCATACTATAAACACTCTTCACACCATGGACCAAGATCCTATCCCATCCACAACTTCCCCTCCTTCATCGCCAATCACATCCACCTCCTTGGACATTTCCCCTACATCTAAAAACCCATTAACACTTATACCCACAACCACACCAATCATACCTACATCTATCTCGAAACCTATTCCTACATCCAGACCTACCATACCAACCCCATTCACAAACTTGTCATTCTTACCCCTTGAGACACTTATGAAACAACCATTCTCACCTACTTCTACACCCGATATTAATCCTAAACCTACTTCATTACCTATCATATCTACTCCATCGATTACCGCATCCCCTTCATTAGATTTTAATACCTTACCTACACCCATTCCACCTTTACCCATTATACCATCCTTAGAATCAATACCGGTTCCTCTTTCCACATTTTTTTCCATACCCACCACATCAATTGTTGTGGCCACATCTACATCTATCCCTACCTTTACCACATCTAAATAAAATTCAACTATACATACCACTTCATCCAAATATATCGTACCCCCAACTTTTCTTATTCAACTCCTTAATCGCATCACCTACATCTCCAAATTTCCTAATTATACCCACCTCCCTATCGATCCCAACTACCCATATATCTCTGTCATATCAACAAATCCACTTACCCCTACCTTGAAATCTTCATCACCTACACATATATCCTTTCTCATGGTCACATCATCTATTACCACACCAACCAGATCCTCTCGATTCACAAAATATATTAATGATATCCCTTGAAAATTCATGGAACAATCACCTTCACCGAGTCAAACACAAATGGTTTTCATCCTCCCACTATAGAACCAGATATTTCCACCTTGGCTAATCCAAATCCTACACAATCCCAATCTCATATAGACCTTATTAATCGCATTATACAAACACCTCTTTCTCCATCAATATCCTCTTCTATTTTTAGTTATTTTTCTCCATCAATATCCACATCTACACCACAATCTTTAGATCCCGTAGTTGAGATTATCATTATCCCTGCCAAGGTTAAATTTATTTGATTAATATCTAAGACTCATTGTAAACATCCCCAAAAGTATCCCGCACATCCTCGTAAGAAGTCAAGTATTACCTCTCCTCAAAGTAATCTAATGTTACAACATCTATTTTAGGGTCAATCCCTTCATCTAATACACCTCGTAATGATAAATCCCAATCCAAACAATCTAACTCTCCTCCTAAAATTGGTTCATCATTCAAGACACCTAATTTACCCATCCAACCAACATCCACACCTAAATATCCTATCAAAATCCACAAGAGCTACCTTCCCCATGACACTTCAATTGGGTCGTATGTAGACGTCCTTTGACATTTAATTCAAATATCTACCATCACACTTCCTCCCATTAAATATTTTAATCCACATAGTCCAAATCCATCGTGGTTCAATCCCAATTGCATTTGTGTTTATCATCATACCCTAGCCATGACATTGAACATTGTAAGGCCTTTCAGACAATAGTCCATAATGTTATTGAGAAGTATGATTTCCTCATTCAGGGGGAACATCCTTCTCCATCTACATCTGATCCAATTCGTATCCAATCCGTTGGTTTTCCAAGACTCCTCCATCCACATCATCCCTTAACATCTCTCCTGCACATGAAATTCTTCCTAAGGAAGGTCCTCCATTGTTCATCGATCATTGTTTATCTTTCCAATCATCCTTGTGGTCTCTTCTGTGTATCCTATCTAATATCCAAAACAATCCTATCTAAACTCCTTCGTCATCCACTAACTCATCCACATATAATATAATCTCCCTCGCTAGGGGGACATCCTCCCCTCATCCTTAGCATCCCTTCCACATAAATTCATCTCTTATCCATCCATATAACTCCCTTGATGTGGGGACTTCACTTTTGACATCGTTTTATTCATGTCATCCAATCTTGAATCCAAATTAATCTTATCCAAGTCTTCATCTTACTTTTATGTCCACTTCGTGGCCCTATTCATCCCTTTCTTTGGGGATCATTTATTTTCATTTTAAGTCCACACTTATGGCCATATTTGTCTCTCCCTTAAGGGACTTTATTTTTCATGTTAAGTCTCGCCTTTATGGCCATATTCATGCCTCTCTTGGGGCACTATATTCATTAAAGTTTGTCGTTGTGGCCATATTTGTGCCTCCCTTGGGGCACCATATTTTCATCATAAGCCCACTTTTGTGGCCATTTTTCATCTTACCAGGATGCATTTTGTTCGCTTCCTCACTTTTGAAAAGGCAGTGCATAGTTTCCATCTTATCTATCTCATGACGTCTTATCCAATCATTATCCCATCCAAAATCCACCATTGTGGTCATATTTGTCCCTCTCTTGGGGGACCATCTACTCGTCTCATTAGGGACACATATTTTCACTTCCTTAAGGGTAACACATAGTTTTTTATATTTTCTCATCTATCTCATCATCCTATCAAGCTTTCATCCTATTTTAAATGCGACTTTCATCAGGATAGTGTATGGAAAGTTTGGATTCCTTTGAGGGTAAACAAGAAATAAAACCTCTTAACGCATTGTACTTACGAACATTCTATTGTTAGCATATATACCAATCAATAGTTAGTTATATCTTTAGATCATTCCTCCATCATCGACCCTTCCATCTATCATTGTAATGATATGGAGCTATGTGTTATACCTTCACTTCCTAGACATGATGTAGTGCCCACTTCCTTCGACACCTATTGATGATTATTTTGATCTTTTGTTGGTTACATTATGGACATTATTATAGTTCGATTTAGTATGATGTTAGACATTGGATAATGGATTATTGTTGATCTTGATTTGAATATGATGCACGATGATTATTAGAGACACTCATATGTGGATGATGATATACTATTTGACATGGATGTTTTATGGATGTTGTTCGAGACATGTGATTTTGGATATTATGAGTAGATCTAGAAAATGGATATTATATGTTGATATAGTTGTTGATATAAATTGTATGTGATAATGTTAAATTGCCTTGATGTTGTTGTGATTCACATATTTAGATGATTTTGTGATTATATTTATATTTATTTTGGATGTTCTGATATGGCCACGAGGCCGAAGGAGGTATTTGTGTTTTTGCAAGTTAAATATCACAACAAACATCGGGGATTGGAGACCAACCACAATGGAATTCTAGGTGAATTCGACAAGGTCACCATGGCAACATGTTTTGTGTGTGTGTGTGTGTGTTGTTTTGTTAGGGATTCCCATGGGGGGATTACCTTTATATGTGACCATGGGTATTGTGTATTTTATTAATGTGGTTATTTTTATTATTGTTGTATGTATTTTATTAGTGATGTGTCCCTCTCTTTTATTTAATTATGTTGTGGTAGATTAATGTGAGAAATCATATGGTTAAAATTTAAATAAATCAATTGGGATATGGGAAAGTAATTATGGAAGTTGTTGGCTCTTTGTATTAAATATGTAAGGGATGTGTAAGTTGTGTAAGAGTTGTGTAAGTCAGATTTTGGAGTATGAAACACTCCACCTCCTTGGAAATTCGAATTTGTCCTTGGGGGCTGTTTTTGGAGGCTTGTGGGACAAGTAAAACTTGTCCCATACCTCTCAATTTAATTTACCAACCATACTTATGGTTGGAGAGGTGATTTTAGACTTTTATAATGCATTTTATAAATCATGTTGCAAGTTTTGATTGCACTCTCTTACATTTTATTTAATTTGCAGTCCTTTGGGGTGTGGGCTTTTTGGAGTGTGCAAGTAAATTGTCATATTTTCACCCACCTCTTTATTGTGCTTGGGAGAATGAAATTTTGTCTTTTGTGTTTGGAGTTGAGGATGTGTGATGTGACATCCTACATGGATCCACATCATCCTCTTCTCTTCCCTCTTCTATAAAATTCAAACTCTTTGCTTGTTTTAGGTTGTTGGTTCATTTTGCAAACTTCCTTGGGGGCACATTTTTTTTGTTTGGAGCTCTTGTGGATTATGGAGGAGATTGGAGATAATTTCATACTTGGCATTGCTGTTTTGGGACTATGTTTTTGGCATTGAAATCTTGTTGTTGGAAACAAAAGCTACCATGGAAAGGTAGGAGCTTAGCTCTTCTTTTGTGATTGTTATTTCTTTTGTGTATGAATGAATGGTGCATGTTTTTGATTTATTTGTTGGCTGGTTGGGTAGACTACCATAGGAATGGTGTAGGAGAAGGCTATGGGGAATTCATGTGGGGGAGGGGGCACATAAGGGAATGCTAGTGGCATCATATTTTGTGGAGGGAGTTTGGGTTTGGGATCCACCATGGAAAAGAAATAGGTTGCATTTCTTACTTTGTGGGGGTATAATGAGGGATTGTGAGGATATGTGTGGTGAAATTTATTGGCGGTTTGTTACGGTGGATGCCCAATTCCCATTGGGAGGCATAAGTAGCTTCCCCCATAGTCCTTGCTCCTTTGGCTTGCATGATCAAGCCTGAGTTCTATTTGAATGTTGCAAATGTAGTTGTAAACTGCTGTTTTTGTTCGGACTGTGTTTTATATTGAACTATGCATGTTGAAAGAATGTTGTGTGTTGTGGAAGCCAGTTGTTTCCATGGGTTGAATCACACCTGTTATTGTATTGTGGTTGGGGCTCGGGGGCCAATGATGAAGGATGGATTCTCCTTTCATTGGATGTCTTGGTTGGGTGGAGAGCGTTGCCTTTCCCCCACTTTTGTTATGATCAATTGGAAGAAAAAATAAAACTTGCATGTTTCATTCGGACGAGAAGGAAAAATGTAGTTTTGACGAGTACCTTGTGAAATAAACTCATTTGTAACCTTTCCCACTTGAAGTGGATGAAATTGTAATATTATATTTGTGAAGAAAAGATGTATGTAACTGATTGTGGAAGTTGTACAATTGAAATGTGAAGGATATTTATACTCCATTCTGTTTATTGGAAAGAAAGAAATAGAAATGTGTTATTGCATTCAAACATGGAAAGATGTAAAGTTGTATACTTGGAATTAATAAAGAATTGCAAGATCTTCTCTCATTTGCATTGTTGTGTTGAATTGGAATATCAAATTGTGATTGGAATCCTTGTTTAGAAAAATGGAAAAAGAAGAAACATGTGAGATGTAATTATATTATTTTGCCTTGTTTAAAAATATATGATTTGGGAAAAGATAGAAACTAGATTCTTGTTTTAATGATTGCTTGAAGAAGGAAAACACTTAAGTCTACCATGGATTGAATTCAATGTTTCATTGTATGGTAAAAAGAGAAAATTAAATCTCTGTTGAAAGAAAGAAACGTATGTGAGGAAAATACAATAATTTGCCTCTTTTGGAAATATATAAAAATTAAAATCGAGTTGCATTATGGGTTTAGAATAGTTTGATTTAAATAATTTAAATGTATTAGAATAGATTAGAAATGAAATTCCACACTTGAATGATGAAATTGATATACAGATCCTCTAGAAATGGATCTCTGTTGCAAATTTAAAACTGGAAAATAAATTTAATTAAAATGTACGAGTTCGGAACTCGCACACTATAATTAACTTGGAAATGTTAAAATTTAGCATCTTTGTATCATCAAGGAACTCAAATTGACAAAGAAAACTTAAGAAAACAATTTAAAACATTGCAAAATCGAGTCCAATCCCTTTCACAGTCGTTTTCTGTCAATTGTTGGAAAAATAAAAATTGGAATCAATTGAGCAAATTTACCTTCCTAAAACATTCTAATTCCTTCCTAGAATAATCCTCCATGTCTGTTTGGCATGTTGAGTAAAGGAGGAGATCAAATTGATCAAAAATTTACAATCAAAATTACCGGTTGGTGCATTTAAAATCATGCAGATCTTTTTGTAAAATTTACCCCTTAAAATTTATCAAAATGTAAAATTTATGATTCTGTGCAAAGAGGGCATTGAGAGCTTTCTAGAAAGTCCTTGTTTGCACAAAAATGAGCTTTCTAGCAAAAGTTATGGCCCTCTGAAGTTTTTTTTCCTTGGCGAGAAAATTTTCCTTGGCAGGCCCGTGGCCCGAAACTTTCCCGTTGAAAATAAATCCTTAGAAAATTTTAAAAATTTTGGGGAAAATTTTTAAAATTTTGGGGAAAATTTTGGAATTAACCCGCTGCCCGCAGCAACCGAGAGGCTACCATGTGGCAGCATGGGGGTGACAAAGGGTGGGAAAACCTCGCGACCTTTCCTTTTTTTTTGAATTTTTGTTTTGGAAAAATTTCAAAGGACCCCGCGTGCCCCGCACTCTGCCCCGCCTCGGTGAAGGCCCTTCCGTGGATGTATAGACCGCGCGTCAAACCTCTCCCTTTTCGCTCCCTTGGGAAAATTCACCAGCTATCCCCACCACTCCACCCATCTCTCTCTCTCTCTTTCTCCATGCTTCGTCTCATGAGCGTTATGTGTCCCTGGCGGACTGCGAGCACATGGGCACTAAATGGTTTTTCTTCCCCTTCGGCAAAATTTCCTAAACACCTCCACCACCCCGCCCTTCCCTCTTTCTCCCCGCCTTTGCTTAGAGCCTGACATGTGCCCTTGGAGGAAAGCGGAGGCACAAGAGAATTGTGGCCTTTGCACCGCATGGGGAAAAATTTCAAACACTACCCTGCGACCCGCCAACCCGACAAAGGGTCTTCTTCCCTACTCGACACGTGTCCCCTTGGGGGAAAATTTGACCCCTAAAGTCCGCTGGTCCATATCTGGAGTTCTACAAGGAGTTAGGAGGACTTCTTTATATCATTGGAAAGGTGAGAAAATTTCCTATCCAATGGGAATGATTTAGGAAAATTTTGAATGTGTTAAGTGTGAGAAAAATCAAGTTGAAACTCTGAGCCTATTTGAGAGTGGGTATGGTGTTAAAATTACCCCGAACCTAACTGAAACTTCTAACCCTAAAATTTGGACCTTGTGACCTCTGATAATTGTTAATAAATGAAAATTATGTTCTAGTAATTTAGACTTGTTCTTGAACCCGATATTGTCAATCTGTTGTCTTGCAACCTGGTTGTAGACACTTCTAATAAAAAAAATTATCCTATAATTTTCTTAACTAATCCTAGGTTGTTTCTTGGGTCTCAAGTGGGTTGTTTTAATGGGAATCACACATGACCTTAAATATGGGCACCATGCCTCTATCCATAAAATTTTTCTTATGGATAGGTTATCCCTTTTTGGTGAGAACTTCGCGATCATTACACCCATCACCTTCTTGTTTACCTATTGGAACCACACTAAGGGTCTAGGCAAGTCAATTGTGAAATCATCATCCCTCCTAAGTGGTATACCTAGCTATACCCAACTCTTCCCCATAAAAAAGTGAAAATTATGGATGCTCCTATCTCATGTTATCTTATCCAAAAAATAGACTCGATCCTCGAAGGAAAACATTTCATAAAAACATATAATAAAAATAGACCAACCCTCGAAGGACAACTATCGTGCATATCTTATCCTGCCATCTAAAAGAAAAAGTCAAAAACCAAAAAGCAAAAGAAAAAAGTAGATCATACCCTCAAAGGATGGCTACTCTGTTATATCATGGCAGCCAAGGCTTCCCATATTTATCAACCTTCTATGTATCATAACATCTTAAGAAAACTTCCCGTATCGATTAGCTTTCTTATATACACATGAGACTTCCCGTATTGATTAGTTTTCATCTTCCCCCTTCCTATAGCTGGGGCATAGTCCCAGGAGCACCCACCTATGGAGAACCCTCTTCCCATGCACAAGTTACTATACCCCTTGGTCATGTCGACATTAGGTTTATGAGATTATTTCATCCATATTTCCCTCATGGTATTTTAATATAACTACCTATCGTTGATTATGTGTTAACATTTTCTATTGGTTCAAGCAATGCCTTGAGTAATTTTATTTCTTGTTTACCTCCAATCTGATTCAAAGCATGGTTTCCTTGTATAATCCTTGTTATGATTATGAGTCATTTATCTTGTTAAGGTCACCTTTTATCAAGATCACATTCTTACGTAACTAATTTCAAACTAAACCATCTATATTCATATGTTTACTTTAAGGATGACATCTATTAACACCATCCATAAATCAATGAAATATGTTAATGTCTATGAGCACTTTCCCTAATACACTTTTTGGTTTGGGAATTCTACTTGATCTCCATTACAGTTTGTGAATCCTACTTGAGAATCCCTCTCAAGGAGAGTTCATTATCCTACAACTCCTTATCCATCACCATGGCCAACATGTCCTTTCTCCATCCACCCTCCCACATCACCTTTATCTTCCTGTCAATTATCCCCACCTCACCCTTCTCACCATTCATGTCCCCTTCTACCACATGGTGTGAACATCACCCTTCTCACCATTCCTACCTTTTCATCCCCAGCTTGGCATGTTTACTTAACTATTCATGTACCACAACAATCCTACTCAAAGTAAACCTGTCATTTTGGACAATGCCTCATTCACAATTCCCTCTCGTTGACTATTCCTTCCTCCTAGTTTCCCGTACCAATCAACATTTTTCTCCTACCATTACCCTTTATTATTCTATCAAATCATAGAGTACATACACCATCTCCCACTTGCAATTATACTCCTTTCCCCCATTTCCCCCATTTTCCCCCGTTGATCCATCATCCTTCATACCACTTTTTTCTATTCTTTTCATGTGTTGTTTCTTCACCATATCCATCCTCATCATCCACGTCCTCTCCTCGCCTTTAATATTTTCATAAATATCCTTCCACCACTCAAACTCTCCCACATATCCACTCTCATATCTTATTGTTATTGTTGTTGGTCTTCCCCGATGTCCCTTTACCGACACTACCTCCTCTACTCCCCATTACCTTTTGCTTTGTATTCACTTTCCCTTCATCCTTCACCAAAAATGATTATTGTTGGTCCTCCCCTAACATTGATTCCTCCATCATCCATTATCTCTTTCCTCCCCTTCCTTGTCTCCACCTTCACCCTTTCGTGTGACTTCTTCACAACCTCTCCATCTCTCCTTTTCCATTTTCAATATCTTTACTGTCTCCATCATACAACCCTCTTATCTTCTTATCCCCATCTCATGTATTTCTACAGATTTTTCCATTCTTCACTTGTGTTTCCTTCTTACTCTCTCATTATTCCCTTGTTTTCTTCCTCAATATCCCATATTTTTATCCTCCCACCTTCCACATGCATTTCCATGCGGTTTGTACAATATTTCTTCCCTTGACCTTCAAAATTCATTTCGTTTCTCTTCTCTACCAACCCTGTCTCTTTATTTTTCTTACTTTCTCTAATCTTCTCCACATCGTCATGTTCTTTTCTCTATTATCTTTATTTTCACGTTCTATCACCTCTTTCATATTCTTCAAATTCTTCGTCTTCTTCATCTCTTCTAGTTCTCTCACTTCCTCTTCTTCACCTCCTTCATTGTATATTTGTTATTCCACTACATTAATTTTGTTCTTATTTCTCTCTTTTTCCTACTTCCACCCTCTCGCTATGTTGTCTTTTCTCATCTCATCTTTTGCTTCTTGTTTGACTTCCTCATTTCCCGCTCTTATCATCCTTTTCTACTATTCTCTTTCATCCATATTTTTTTCTCTTCCTCCACCAAGTCCAATCTATCCCATACCTATTGGAAGTGTGTGTCACTTGTGTTTTCATTGATGTCACAGTGGGCTAGGTGATCTAGGCATCGTTGGTTAGGTGATCTAGGAGTCTCCAAAGGTGCATATGTGTGTTTTTGAGTCTCTCAAAGGTGGTATGAAGGTAAAACAAGGTCCATGAGGTGAGTGAGATGTGTTAATGAGTTTGTAACATGTCCAAATGGTTTAGTCATGTAATGTATGGGTCAAGTCAAGTCATTCTAGGCCTTGGCCTAATGTAAGTACATGGTGTAAATCAAGAAAACATGAAAATCCACTAAAACCAAAGAATAAAAAGCATGGATATAACATCATGAGGTGGAATAGGAGATATATAAGGTGATACAAAATTCAAACCAGGTGGTTGAAGGTGAAACAAGTCAGTATAGTGTTTTCTTAAGTTCTTCCACAAGTAAGCAAAGTGTGATACGATGAACCACGCCATAAAGATGAAAAAAAGCATGGTGTGAGCATGGAATGGTGTTGTATGAGGTTTAAAATTCTTCATATGTGGTCAATCAGATGTTTTGAGCACTCATATAGGTCAGACTAGTAGAGCAATTGAGAATCAGAGACCAAAGGGTACCTAGATGAGATGGAATGGAAAGATACAAGATGAACCAAATAAAAATCACTTGGAAGTGTTAGAGGGATGTTTCCTTAAGGTGTGAAAATTTTTAGAAGCTGAGGATGAATATTTTACAAGTTATGTAAGTATTTCCAAAACCAAGTTTTTCAAAGTATGCAAATTGAGCACCAAACTTCTTAGCAGTCAAGAAAAATTGTGAAGCCTCCTTCAGATAAGTCATAAGAGACAAAAATGGATTAAATTGGGATAAAATTATGGTGTAAAAAGTATTTTTGTGATTGTTTGAGTATTTTAGAAGTTCTATCCATTTTTGTGAGCATGTTTGTAGTCCTTCAAAACCTAGTTTGGACCAGTTTTAGAAAATTGAGTTGGATAGGTGACCAAAATAAAATGTTTTGATTGAAAAATATTGGAACATGTAGAGGAATCCTAACATCACATTTCCATGGTGATTTTACCTCTTGGCACTTGGTGGTCCCCACTCAAAAATAGGTTTTTTAAGAAGATTTTAGTGTACAAGTAAAACTTGCAAAGGATCATATGGTAAAATATGAGGTGGATGATGTTGGGGATGTCTAAATAAACTTCATGAAGTTACCTAAGTAACTCATTTGGAGAAAATTGGAGTATTGAGTGCATGTTTTTTTGAGCTTACCGACAAAAGGAGCTTGTTTTGAGAAGCTTGTTAGAATGGGATGGTAGGTGAATGCTTATCCATTTTACCTATTGTTATGGGTATGAATTCTTGAAAATTTTTTGTGTACATCCAAATTTAATTTTTAAGGTGATAGGGAGCTAGGTGAAAATTTTCCATTTGGAGGTGTTTGACCACATTGTATGGAAGACTAGTTTTTTTGACCACATTTTAGAGACCAACCAAGACCAGGACCAGTAAAGATCCAAGTTTTTGGAAGTCTTATTCCATGAATTGGAGCAGTATGATAGGTGGATGAGATATTAGAATTCATGATATTTCCATTTATAGGTTACTTTCCTCATGATGAATATATTTGAGGTATGTATCAGCTAAATTTTGAAGACCAAATTTAGAGAGATTTGAAACCAACCAGAAAGTCTTGCAAAGTTGTGTTTCTTGGTGTGTTAAACTTGATTTGGCTCTTTCTGGTAAATTTTAATGAAATTAGACATCATAAGATTCATTTTGATATATTACTTGGGTCATGAAGATGAGTGGAAGTGGTCTAGTTAGATGATTTTTCAAGACTATTTTTATAGAAGTTGATTTAGGCACACCTATGAGCCTAAATGGATACATTGGATAATGTGGAAATTTTATAAGAACAAAGAGAATATTTTGATTTGGTGGGACCATTTACCATGTGAAAAAAATCTTGAATACTTATGGAAAGTTTGAAGAGCTAGAAGACAAAAATATGAGTGATTTGAAGAGTCATGGTAAGTGGAAGGTCAAAAGTCATGTCTAAGAGGTATATCTATTCATGTAAGATAATTTGTGAGATGTTGTTGATAACCCCCATTATATTATTTTGAAGAAATATTTTTGCAAAGAAAAACCTCTTGGGAATAGCCCAAAACCCCTGGAATATTTTTTTCAGGTTTGTAGTTGGTTGTGGTTGTATGAAGATGATGAAGTGTTTGTGACAACAGGTTGATAAAGAAGAGCTAATTTGTAGCTGTGTAGTTGAATGCTAATCCTAATTGTATCTTGTAATCTGATGATATTAATCAAGCATCAAGTCTTGTGTTTTTGAATGTCAATAAAGAATAAGCATTGATCATATCTTGTATTCATTTCTTGTATGCATTCCATGACAAACTATATCTATTGATGTTTAAACATTCTTGACTATAGTCTATGAGAGTGTATGTATATGAATGAATATTCATTGTTTGAAGTAGAAAATAATTTTTTTCTCATAGGACTGATTCACCCCCTCTCAGTCCCTGTCAATTCTAACAATTGGTATCAGAGCAGGCCCTTGGAAGTGGTCTTAACAAGCTAAAGGGAGATCTTTGGTGACAGGATGACACCTCTAGATTTGAATACTATTCAGATCAATACCTTCATGATAAGGAACATGGTAGGTATGCAAGGTGATGTGATCAACAAGATATCAGAAACTCAAGATGAAATTATCAAAGTCATGAAAGTTCAAGTTGAAGAGGCCCAAGCTGAGCTGAGAATCAAGAGAGAAGAATGTCTCAAACATGAAGCTGAAAGAGAAGAAATAGTCAAGGTCCTAATGAAGCAATTTGAGGAGACACAAGAAGAAATGAAGAAAGATAAATAAGAATTGGAGAGAGATAATGAAGATCTAAAGAAAGAAATAAGCATCATGATAAGTAAGGTATCATCTTTTCAAGAGATCTAAAAAATTGGATAGGATGTTAGAAAAAAAAAAGGTATATGGTGATAGAACAGGTCTAGGTTTCATAGAAAACTCATGTAGTATGGAATGAAGGTGAATCAAGTCAAGGTTCAAATAGCAAAATGCAGTCAATAAATGGAAGTAGTAAAAACATTCATCTCATAAAATATCACCTGTTAGGCAACCAAATGCATTTAAGCATGGTATTTTTCATGGTAATTGCTACAAGTGTGGTGCTTATGGCCACATGGCTAATGCATGTAATCCTAATGTGGAAAATAATGAAGATTCTAAAGAAGAAACTAAAGAACAAGGAAAAAGGAAGAGAAAAAATTTGGACAAAGATATGGAGCTGAATGTTATCACTATCATGAAAGGACACCTAACAAAGTACTGCAAAAATGAACCATCAAACACAAGAAGGTATGAAAGAAAATTTAATGGCTATTTACTATGCTTGTAATGAGTTTGGACACAAGGATTTTGAGTGCAAAGGAAGGCAGGTTGAATGCTTTAGGTGCCACAAGGTTGGGCACATTGCAAGGTTTTATGATGCAGGTAAACTAAAGAAAGAAAGCCAAAACCCAAGAAACAAACTCAGACATATAAAAGGAAGGGAGAATCTAGTCAAGGTGATAAAGAGGATTCCAAGAGTGTGATTGATCAAAATAATAAGTCTGTCTATGACAAACAAAGAATCAGAGAATCATGAACCAGTCAAGAAACCAAAAGAATATTTGAGACCTTGTTAGGTCTCTCATCAAGCTCCTCCATGGGATATTGGTGTGAGGGGAGTTTTCTTTGTCAAGAGTGTGTCTTCATGTATGGGAGAGGCTTGGAGAGTGTATCTACAACATGTATGAGAAAATACTAGGCTCATTTCAGCTCCAAGAGTTAGTTTTGTATGTTGGTCAGAAATAGTGTTGAGAATAAACAATGTTCTAGCATGAAAATGAGATGGGATAGAAAAATTTAGACCTATTATTTTCACAAAAATTTTGGAGATGATAGAGGAAGGTGTCTTGATGCTTCATGAAAAATTTTAGGTCAAATTTAGGTCATTTGTTCAAGTTATGTGAGTTTTTGTAAAATAGGATTTTTGAAAAGCTCATTTTGAGTTTCTGCCTAGATTCTTATCCTTCAAAAAAATTATACAATCTCCTTTGAATAAATCATAGAAGAAATTTTTGATTAAATTGGCATAAAAATCATGTGCAAAAATAATTTTTTCAAAAGGAGGTGTGGTTGAAAAGTTATGATCATTTTAGTGGAGCAAATTTTCTCTCTTTTGGGTGTGCACCAAAGAAGAGCAAAAACTAAAAGTTGAAATTGGTCTAAAATATTTTTGATCCTTCTCAAGATCTTTTAGTATTATATCTATGGTGGTTTCATTACTTATATGTTTTGTTGAAGGAAAACTCCATGGAGTTCTATATAGTAGCTCATGTCTTGAACCTTAGTTGATTGATGCTCAAGCACAAACCCTTAGTATGTAAGAATCAAACATGAGTTAAGTGTTTCAATGGAAAATTTTCAAAGCCCAAAAATCAATTCAAGGTCTCTCAAAAAATTATTGATTGGTTGAAATGGTCATTTATGTGTAGATCAAAATGTAAACTTAGTTTGACTTCACCATGAGTCAATGAAAGTGAAATTAAAATTTTCTAGCATTCTCTCCATGAAGAACAATCATGATGCATATTCTTCAATTACTTGATTTTAAGCATAATATATTTCATATGTAGAGGTTAGAGTAAAATTTTACATCTCCTTGGAAAAATATTGAGAAAAATGATGGAGTAGTTGGTCCTTTTACCTACTATCATGACTATTGAAGGGATGACCTCTTCTTAAGTAGGCCATGCTACGAAATTGGTTATTTTAGGTTATCTAGGAGGTATCAAGTGATCTGAAAGTGAACATGCATGAAGGGTAGGGTCATGATTTTCTAAATCTACCTAAAAGACCCCAAAAGGTAATAAAATATTCCAATCTTCATCTATATAGTGAGGAGCACTATTCTTTTAGAATTTATGCATAACTAGTCAGACCAGTATTTCTTTGGGAGAATATGGATTAAGCTTGAACAAATATGTGCCATTTTAAAAAGATGGAATTTGATCCAAGAAAGCTACAGGTGAAGGAATTTTTTATTTCATTAATGATTGAAAAAGGCATTGAATTTTACCTTGTCTCGGGAAGTCACAAAAGTTATTCCTTGAACTAGGGTTTCCACGAGAAATTTTTCTCAAAAACAATAAAATCCACCATTAATTCACAAAACCTTGGAATAATGTTTGTAATGTTATTTCAAAAGGTTTGTAAGATATTTGCAGATGATTTGATCAACGATAGAGAGATAACCGTTTAGTGAGAAATTTTTAAACTGTTTTTGGTGTTGAAGGTAAATGATCTTTTTCTTCAAATTCCTTGGACTATATGCAAAATATCTTTAAATACATTAAATTTTCAAGAAAGAACAGTCCTTGAAGAGCTCGAATAATCTTGAAAACCAAATATATCTTGACTATGTGCACACCATGACTGGGAAAGACAAGTTTGTCCATGTTTCTTAATCCTTGATCAATTCAAGGTTGTATTTCTTGTTGGTTTAGGATGTCAAGTGTGGGTGAAGACCTTGAAGATATTTTAATGGGATATTGAAATTTTTTCTATGTACTTAATGCTTGCATCTTGAAGACAGTGGAATAAAAATGATGTTCATACAAGGAGTAGGTTTAAGGTTGACTCAAATGGTCAAATAATTGTTGATACAAGTTACTCTAAATTAAAATGAGGGTGTTGGTGATTCAAGGAGTCTTGAACAAATCTAATGGAGTAGGATTTATCATCCTACATCAAGTAATGAAAATGAAATGTCTTTCATAACCCTAGGACTATTTTGCAAAAGCTTGAGAGTAAGGTCTTCTCAAATACCTTGGTCAAATTGAGGACTCTCTAAGGAAGATTAAGAGACCTTCAACAATATCACACATTTGCAATACTCTTCCACTCCATAGAAGAAGTCAAAGAGACTCATGTTTTTAATCATTAATCTTTTGAGTTCCTGAAGGGAAGGTGAAGGTCCTCCTACTGGAAAGAAGAAGGAGATGAAGTGATAATAAGTTGTAGAGTCATGAAGAGAAAGAAAATTAATTTCTTTGAATCTTTGAAGAAGTAAGAAAAATACAAAGTAATATATAAAAGATCTTGAAGAATAAGATGGTTGAAAAAGTGAAAAGTATAAGAAGTAAATAAAAGTTGAAAAAAACACTATATGGTCTCTATTTTCTCTATAGGTGTATATGAAATTTCTTTTTATGGTGAAAAATTAGTGTGTGAGATTAAAATGTAGGGTGTTAGAATTATGAATAGTAACATTTGAATGAGATATAAAGAAGAAAAAAATCATGAATGCAAAAAAATAATTCGGAGGAATGTGAAACTAGTAAATGTATAATTACTTGTATTTTGGAAACTAAGAAGAGAATCTATTAGAAAAGAAACATAGTGAAATATAATATAATAGTGATATTTCAAGAAGAACTAAATATGTGAGTGAAAGTTAGAGTACAAATGGATACCAATGATCCTATTGTATTTAAAAGTGATTACATATATTTAAAGTTGTTTTTGGAATCAACCATACAATTATTTGATGATTAAAGAAAGTAAACACAATATTAGGAAGAAAAATCTTGAAGGTATAATATAGTGAGTGTTTTAAGGTTGAAGATACTATGATTTAGTGATGGATATGTGTAAAGATGATAGATCTTACCAGTATAAAAATGCATGGTTAGAGCTCTTTGAGGTGTGTGTGTCATGAAAGAAGCATTTCTCAGTTTGCATGAAACTCTAACAAGACCATAAAAAGCTCATGATGGTCTTATGAAGGGTTTGAAGTCTTCATGATGCTACTCAAGGGATTTTTTAATAGAGATTTTATTGAAATTAGTGACAAAGTAAATGGACTCTGTAGGTGGATAGAATACTCTGAAAAAGAAGTCTTCAAAGTTGTAAATAGTTGGGTATAGAATTTTTAGTTCCTTGAGTCAGGAAACCGTGACACTAGTGTGTTAGTTGGTGTGGAGAAGACAGTTTGTACTATTGATGCATTGGTGAATTTTGTTGATATATGATGATGTCTTGAAGACTCATTATGAATCCTATATGAGAAAGAACATAAGGAAAGACTTTCATATCCTTAAGTATCTCATTGTTTGAAGCTGATGAAAAATATGGTGAAAGACACAAAGTTAAGTGGATTGAAGTGATCGTGAGCTGATGTTGGTTTAGAAATAAGAGAAATTGTATTCCTCTAGGTGTAAAGGTTGATATGATGCAACATGAGTTGCTCTTGTAAGTAGCCTAATAAACTGTCAGTCAAAAGAGATGCATGACAAGAATGATCACATTTATCTCAGTTAAAGGAGTTAAAAACAGAGCTAGAGGAAGTTGAATTGAGCTTCTAAAGAGTGATATAGAACTTGAAAAGATGCAAATGTGCAAGAAAACAACATTCTTAGTCAAGTGGGATGATGGTTGGTCATTGAGGCCAAGAAAGAGTCTAGGGTTCAAACAATGTTTCATCAGATGCTAAAGGAGTCAAAGTAAAGACAATACAGTCCAAGGGGGAGCTACTTGGTAAAGTAAGTCATTGTATGAGATTAGTTTCTATTATGAATGTCCTTGGTTATTTTTTAATTTTTATGTCAAGTAGTCAATGCATGCCTTTGTCATAGATGTCAAAGGGGAGAAGTGTGTCAAGAAACATGCAAATGAGGTCATCTAAAGTAGATGGTTTCCATCAATGTTTCTAAAAAGTTTCCATCAGTTTCAAAGGGGAGTTTTGTCACTTGTGTCACTTGTGTTGTCATTGATGTCAAGTCCATTGATGTCAAGTGGTCTAGGTGATCTAGGCATGTTGGTTAGGTGATCTAGGAGTCTCAAAGGTGCATATGTGTTTTTGAGTCTCTCAAAGGTGGTATGAAGGTCAAACAAAGTCCATGAGGTGAGTGAGATGTGTCAATGAGTCTGTAACATGTCCAAATGTTAACCATGTAATGTATGGGTCAAGTCAAGTCATTATAGGCCTTGGCCTAATGCAAGTACATGGTGTAAATCAAGAAAACATGAAAATACACTCAAAAAAAGGAGAAAAATCATGAATATATAATAGTGAGTGGAACATGATATATAGAAGGTGATAAAAAAGTCAAACTAGGTGGTTGAAGGTGAAACATGTCAATATAGTGTTTTCTTAAGCTCTTCCACAAGCAAAGCAAGTGTGATATGATGATACAAGGCATGAATATGAAAAAAAAATGGTGTGATCATGAAATGGTTGTTTATAAGGTTTATAAAAGCTTCATAGGTGGTCAATCAGGTGTTTTGAGCACTCATACAGTCATAATACTAGTAACAACTGAGAATCAAAGACTAAAGGGTACCTAGATGAGATGGAATGGAAAGATGTAGGATGAACCAAAGAAAAAAATAAATTGTAAGTGTTAGAGGGATGTGTCCTTAAGGTGTGAGAAAAATTTAGAAGCTGAGGATGAATATTTTGCAAGTTATGCAAGTATTTCCAAAACCCGGGTTTCAAAGTATGCAAATTGAGCACCAAACTTCTTAGCAAGTAAAGAAAATTGTGAAGCCTCATTTAGATAAGTCATAAATTACAAAAATGGATTAAATTGGGATAAAATTATGGTGCAAAAATTATTTTGGTGATTGGTTGAGTATTTTAGAAGTTCTATCATTTTTTGAGCATGTTTGTAGTCCTTCAAAACCTAGTTTGGACCAGTTTTGGAAAATTGAGTTGGTTAGTGACCAAACTCAACTTTTTGATTGAAAAAATATTTGAACATATAGAGGACTCTAAAAACACATTTCCATGGTGATTTGACTTCTTGAAACTTGGTGGTCCCCACTCAAAAATAGGTTTTTAAAAAGATTTCAGTGTATAGGTAAAAATTGCAAAGGATCATATGCTCAAATATGAGGTGGATGATGTTGGGGATGTCTAAATCATCTTCATGAAGTTACCTGAGTAACTCATTTGGAGAAAATTGGAGTATTGAGTGCATTTTTGAGCTTACCGGCAAAAGGAGCTTGTCTTGAGAAGCTTGTCAAAATGGGATGGTAGGTGAATGTTTCTCCATTTTGACCTATGGGTATGAATGATTTAAAATGTTTTATACATCCAAATTGAAGTGTTGAAGGTGATAGGGAACTCTGAAAATTTTTGTGGACGTGTTTTACCACATTGTATGGAAGACTAATTTTTGACCACATTGTATAAAGACTTTTTGGTTTTCGGGACCATACCGAGCTTATAAAGATCAAGTTTTTGGAAGCCTTATTCCATGAATTGGAGCATTATGATAGGTGGATGAGATAGTAAAATTCATGATATTTCCATTTATAGGTTACTTTCCTCATGATGAAGAGATTTGAGGTATGTACCAACTAAATGTTTGAAGACCAAATTTAGAGATGTTGAAACCAGCCAGACAAGTCTTGCAAAGTTGTGTTTCTTGGTGTGTTGAACCTTGATTTAGATCTTTTGGTAAATTTTAATTAAATTAGACATCATAAGATTAATTTTTATATATTACTTTGGTCACGAAGATGAGTGGAAGTAGTCTAGTTAGATGATATTTCATGACTATTTTTATAGAAGTTGATTTAGGCAAACCTATAAGCCTAAATGGATACATTGGCTAATGTGGCGAGTTTATAAGCATAAAATATAATAATTTGAGTTTGTGGGACCATTTGACATGTGAAAAAAAATCTTGAATACTTATGGAAATTTTTAAGATCTAGAAGATAAAAATATGAGTGATTTGAATAGTCATGGTAAGTGGAAGGTCAAAAGTCATGTCTAAGAGGTATATCTATTCATGCAAGATAATTTGTGAGATGTTGTTGATAACCCCCATTATATTCTTTTGAATAACTCTTTGTTGCAAAGAAAAACCTTTGGGCATATCCCAAAACCCCTGGAATATTTTTTGGTCTATAGCTGGTTGTGGTTGTATGAAGATGTTGAAGTGTTTGTGACAACAAGTTGATAAAGAAGAGATAAGTTGCAGATGTGTAGTTGAATGCTAATCCTGATTGTATCTTGTAATATGATGATATTAATCAAGCATCAAGTCTTGTGTTTTTTAATGTCAATAAAGAAGAATTTTTGAGCATATCTTGTATTCATTTCTTGTATGCATTCCATGACAAACTATATCTATTGATGTTTAAACATTATTGACTATAGTCTATGAGAGAGTATGTATATGAATGAATATACATTATTTGAAGTAGATATTTTTTTCTCACTAGACTGATTCACCCCCTCTCGGTCCTTTTCAATTTTAACAATACCTTGGTCTTTTTCATCTCTAGCCTTTTTTTTTCTTTTTTATTTTCTTTCTCCTTTTATTTCAATTCTTCATCTTCCTCATCTCCTCCATGTCTCCATAATTTATCTCCCTTCATCTTCATCACCTCTGTCACTTTCATCTCCTCTCTTTTCATCTCGTCTTTCGCTTGTTTGAATTCCTCATTTCTTGCTCCTATCATCCTTCTCTATTTCATTTTCTCTAGATCCATCGCATTCACTTTATTATCTACCTTTGTCTTCTTTTCTCCGTTCTATCACATCTTTCCTCTTATTTACATTTTTCATTTTAATTACCTCATATGTAATTTTTATCATCTCTCTCTCTCTCTCTTCTATTTTTAGTACTTTCACCCTCTCTCTATCATCTTATCTCTTCTCAACCCACCTTCTTCTTAATTTTTCATCCTCATTCCCTTCTCATATCATCCTTCTCTATTATTATTTCCCCCTCTTTCATTCCTCTTTTTTCCTCCTCCACCATGTTTGTTTTATTCCACATCTCTTTCTTCTTCATTTCGACTTTTCGTTTCTCCATTAACCGCAACACTTGTCCATTCTATTTTGTTTTGGATGAGCTCTCTCATTCGTTATATCCTTTAGCACATCTTCACACCTCACATCCTAAGTCAAAAAAAATCTCTACCCGTTTGTAGACCACAACTTCTCCGTTCTATTACACCCCATTCTCATCCTTCTCTCCACGACCTTGACCCCTTTTTTAGCTTCTTCCATTCTCGTCAACCCTCTCTCGATGGGGCATCATCACATCTATCCCTCATCACATCTTCCCAAGGAATTTTTTTCTTAGAGGATTCCATAACGGTCATCACATACATCCCTCTATTTTTTCTTCATAAATTCCTGCTCTATTTAACAAATATAGATTAAACTCACATGAGAAACATGAATGATTTCTTATAGAAATATTACCTTCCTTAGAAAAATATCTCTTCATAAACCATAATTAATCCCCCTCGGGACAATTTATTCATCATTGCAACTATATATTATGAAATTTCACCTTCTCATCCCTAATTATTTCCCCTTATAGCATTTTGTATCATCACTTTTTCGCATCTTGTCTTTTGATCATATTTGTGCCCCTACAATAAGGCATCATTATTTTGCCTCCCCATCCTTTTTGTATGTATACCTTTCGATCAATTCCTCACATATGAAGGATTTTGCATTATTTTCTCATATTACTTGCATATTTTTTGATGTTTGCTTATGATCCGCTTGAGATATTTCCCATTGGATTCTATTAATTTCATAGTGATTTTCACCCACCACTTTGGTTCACAGAGCATTACTTCCATCTCCATTGAGACCACCCTTTTTCCCCTACCGACGTGATATCAAAGTCACCGCTATAGTTTTTATCATTGTTGACATCCTTTTTGCTTGGGGAATCTTGCTTTGCCTTATCATTTTACCCATTTATCTTCACCCATTTGACCTTCAACATCTATCTCTTTCAAACTCGGGATCGATGTACCTTAGGTCATCAATCCCAAGTTTGAGGGGGAACACTCAATCAATAATCTTTTCAATACTTCATCATTTTTGTCTCGCGGCTTGCTTGACGCAAACCACTCATAAAAAGGGAAAATGTAGACACCAATTTTTGGTAGACACCAATTTTGGTGTCATTCCTCCACTTCACCCCGTGTTCGCTCTCTTGTATTAATATTGTCTATTAAAAATCCCTTTCCCTCCTAATTTCATTCGAATTAATTTTCCCTCCAAGATTTAATTAATTCCATTTCACCTAAAAATACATATCTAATTAATCAATGTTTATTGATTAATTATTTCCTTTTAAATCAACTTATGAATTTAATATTCAAAATTAATCCATGTCATCCCTTTAATGAATTTAAAATTGAAAAGTAATCCCACTTCTGAATATTAATGAATATGGTGCCCCAAGAGAGGCACAAATATGGCCACAAAGGCAAACTTAACATGAAAACAAGGTCACTCAAGGGAGAGGTGAATATGGCCACAAGTGTGGACTTAAGATGAAAATAAATGCGCCCCCAAGAAAGGGATGAATAGGGCCACAAAAGTGGATAGAAAAATAAGATGAAGAATTGGAAAAGATTAATTTGGATTTAAGATTGGATGAGATGCATAAAACGATGTCAAAAGTGAAGTCCCCAAACATCAAGGGAGTTGTATGGATGGATAAGAGATGAATTGATGTGGAAGGTGATGTCACCAAATCACTACACCCTCCAAATGGCCGAATGTGAACATGACATTTTGTGTGAATGGGACACATGGGATCACCTCTCAAGTTGTGGTACTTGGGCTTAAGGTGAACCTCCGGAGAAGGCCGACTTCCTCTTCCTAACTAAACACAACACTACTTCTAATGCAAGATAAAAGGGTTATCTAGTCCTATGATAATACTTCATGGGATTAGGGAAAAAGATTTGCAAGGAAATAAAACCTATACTAGAAGTGGTGATGCACCAATATTAAGGGATGTTCAATATCTAGAAGGGTAAGTGTGGGAGGTATGCTTGCATCACTAACCATTGATGAGGCCATAAATTGGCCATAAATTACCATTATTTTGTCCTTCTAAGTTACCTTTGAAAGTGGATTTAAATGTAATCTAGGAACTTATAGTTTTCTTAAGATAGAATATAGGATATATATCTTGTTCATTATTTATAAATCTTTTGTTATCTATTTTTTGACTAATCCTATTGATTATTTGGGAAAAGATGCAAAGTCTTGTGTATGCAAGCCATAAAGGAAAGATAATGCTAGTATTGGGAAAACTATAATTGATCATAAATAGTACATTTAAAATCAAATATAATTTCATATTTAGATTCCTATTGAAAAATTATGCAAGCTCAAAAAAATAATCATCTCAATCCAAGGTAACATGTGAAAGTTATAGTTGTTTTGAGTTAGCTACGGAACTCACAGAGTTAGTGCGGAACTCACAGAGTTAGTTCCAGAACTTGTAGGTTTAGTTCGGAACTTGTATCAATTGAATGGCAGTTAGTTTTAGAACTTTTAATTCATGGAAAAATCAGATTTAGTTTCGGAACTTGTAGATTTAGTTCTGGAACTTGCATAAAAGGAATGACAACTTTAGTTCCAGAACTTGCATCAATGGAATGACAATTTTGAGGGATTGTGAAAACTCAAAGATTCCAATGGGAAATATGAGAGAGGTTTTTGTTCATAGAAATGTGTTTAACAAAAACCTCATTCAGATTTGTTACAGGTTTTACCAATCAAGAGAGATCTGACTTTTAATGAGCTGCAGTTTGAGGAAACGTGTATCAGATGAGCACTAAAAGTTCCATAAACAGAAACAGAAAAGTCAAATGGAAAATATGAGAGAATTTTTTGTTCATACAAATGCATTTAACAAAAACATCATTCAGATTTGTTACAGGTTTTACAAATGAAGAGAGATATAACTTTTAGTGAGCTGCAGTTCGAGGAAACGTGTATAAGATGAGCACTAAAAGTTCCATAAACTGAAACAAAAAATTCAAATGGAAAATATGAGAGAGTTTTTTATTCATAGAAATGTGTTTAACAAAAACCTCATTCATATTTGCTACAGGTTTTACCAATCAAGAGAAATCTAACTTTTAGTGAACTGCTGGTCGAGGAAAAAGCGTATTTGACAAGCATCAAAATTTCCACAATAAAAAACAACAAAGTAAAATGGAAAATCCAAGAAAGGTATTTGGTCAAAATAATATTTTGAGGGAAATCCTCCTTCCAATAATGTATAGGAATAAAATCATTATGATTCTTGTTATCGAAAATCAAGGAGAAGATTTGGGAGAAAATCTTCCTAAAATAAGTGAGATAAGATTTGACTTCAATAATATATCTCTCTCCATATTTTGTGGAGATGGAGATCTTAGTTGTTAGGATTGGAATAAAGATAAGATCAATTTGTATTTCCTAAAATAAGGAGCTGGATGGATAAATAAATTATAAATGCAACCTTCCACACTTAGATAAGTAATTTCTTTTCCCCAAGTAATCAAGATCTGTTCTTTCTTTCCAATATTTGGAAGTAAAGTTTTTCTACAAGTTCTGAATTAAAAGTATGAATTAAATCCTCTTCCAAGGAATGAGCTAGCCACTCATTCCAAGGAATATGGATCAATGTGTTAATGTTTATTTCTTTATTTCTGCAATTTTCCTTTTGTTTTAAATTTTTGTTTTTTATGTTATGTAATTTCTTTATTTCTGTAGTTTTCCTTTTGTTGTAAATTTCTGTTTTTTTATGTTATGTAATTTCTTTTGTGAACCTACAGGTGTCCTTTCCTCTTTCCTTTATTTTTAATTTAGCAATTTCAATTTATGCAAGTGTGCCTTTATTTCTGCAAGTGTGCATTTCAATTCATGCAAGTGTGTTTCTTTCATGCAAACTTTATTTCTACAAGTGTGCCTTTTAATTTTCGCAAGTGTGATTTATTTTATGCAAGTTTGGTTTGTGTTTAAAGGAGTTGCTTTCCAAGATCTTCTTTTATTATGCATACAACCTTTGGACACCAACCCGGATTGACATTTTTAATGGCGAGGATTGACGAGCCTCATCAACCACCTTCACCTATCGCAATTAGAAAGGGAAAAAATACCACAAACCAATGCGGACATTCCTCTATTAAACTTGAGTATTCATAAGGGTAGATCAAATCAGATTCAACACATAATTAATTCATCATAAGGAAACCACACATGCATATATCAAACATATATTTTTGCAACCAGGGATAATAATGACATAAAATTAATGCAGAAGGAAAATAAGATTTCCACAACTGACATAAAAGATAGTAGTATTATTCCTTCATAGCATGAAATAAATATTCTGAAATAAAGGTAGGATAATCACTCTCACTAAGGATTTGTAAATTCACAAAGTAAACATTGATTAACCATTCAACACAATAAATCATATTTTCAACAAGAAGGTGTAACTCTGAATGTAATTAAAAGGTATCTTAGAATCTTAGAAGCACTCTTCCAAGCTTGAAGAGCAACTCCTCTAAAAAATAATCTATATCTACTAACTGGAAGCATCAACTATTTATAAGTTCTTAGGCCGAGCCATTACAACTAGGCCCTTAACTAACATTTAACTTAAAATAGAAATGTCATTAATATTAAGGAACATACTCCCATGAAAATAGAAAATTTGTTGCAAGGGTTTGACTCAGTCAACCCTGCAACTTTGACCGATCCGAGCTTGGACTTGTCCTTTCATGCCCGCTTAGTTTTGGCCTAGTTCATCTGCACCTCCCTCACCTATAAGTTTCTGTTGTCCTTCTTCCCACACATCCATTTGGTGTTTATACTCAATTGAAGCACTTGATAATCCCTTGAATTTCTTCATCTCCAAGCCCACATGCATAGTGATTCACTACATCCACTATCTTGATCTCTTTTGTGATCCTGGCTAGAAATATTCAAAGTTTATTTGTAACTTTATTTAGTCTCCCTTTGAAATTTTGACATAATACCAATCGGTCAATGGAGTCACTATTGAAGATCTTGGTGACCTCATCGTCACACTTCACCAAATATTTGAAATTTCCCTTAATCTGGTCCTCAGGAAGAGCATCAATATTTTCATTAAAGAATTTTCAATTGGTGATATCAAACTCCTCTGAGATGTCATTCAGGGAATCTGTGATCTCCACTCATTTCTCCTCCAATTTCTTAATCAGATCCTACAATACTTGACACTAGAATTCCATGGCCTTTTGATATTCAAATAATTTAGAGACATCATCAATCACCTCTTCTTGAAGAAGCAAGTTGGGATCCTCTTCTTTGACATCACTCCATGTTGCCAAATTTAAATTTAGATTATTATTATCTTCAGAGAAGGCCTCATCCATCTTGGAAATGGTGCTTTTTGCAACCTGTAGATCATTATATATCTCAACTGCTTCCTTGATTAAAGGATTGGATTCCTACAGAATTTTTTTCATCCATCCACTCATTGATCTCCCTTTCTGGCCTCGCTTGTTGAGCTTATGATAAGAAATATCATCGATTATATATGAAATTGTCATAGCCATAGTAGTTGAGACTTCAGTGGATGGAGTGGGTTGGGTTACTTTGCGCAACAGTGCAGTGAGTTGCTCGACCTTGGCTTTGAGCTCATCCTTGGTGGCCTTATCTTTGTCATATTTCTCCAAAAGGGCCCCAAGAGAAGTGTGCACATCTTGCTTGGATCCTTCATGAGTAGCCTTCCCCAATGAGAATTTTGAAATCTGGTAATCCGCAGCTGTGATAATTTCTTTAGTTTTCCCTCAACAGGGGTGGTAACCTCTATCACACATTCTCCAGATGGGTTAATCATCAGAATTGACATGGTTCTCGGTCTCTTGGCCTGTCTCTTGGGAATATGCTCCAATATGCTAAGATCTATGACATCTCCTAGAGGAACCTTCTTCTTTTTCTTGGGAGTTTGCCTAAACAACCATTATGGTATGGCTAGAGCTGATGAAGATGGGGTTACATATATAATACCAGAAACATTGGTTAAAGCAAGATCACTAGAAATACCAGTTGGTATTTGAGTAGAGGTAGCAATGATGGAAGGTGTGGATGTAGGAACAACCATAGGAATTGACAGAACAATGTTGGGGGTTATGATTGAAGAAAATGGAAGTGTTAAAGGAAGTGAGGAGGGAACGATCGACCCAATATATTCCCGAGTGATAAGGCTGGAAGTGATGAGAATACTTGGGCCATAGAAAGGGACGGGAAGGAAGAAATGATTTTGGAAGTGGAAGGAACTTATATTAGAAGTAATAATGGAGGAAGAAGAAGGTGTGATGGATCTTAGATGATACTAGAAGAGTCATTGACTTCAACCACTTACGCCACATGCACTGCAGAGATGCGATCTTGGGAGTAGAAGCCTTGGAGAGAGACAAGCCACCAACAACAAATGAAATCATCTTTGGGATTGTAGGATCCTTTTGAGTCAACCTTTTCCCTTTAGTAGGTGTTGGTTGGCTTATTGCTAGTGTAGCTCCTGTATTTTTAGGTTGATTTTCCCCTTTGGGTGAGATTCCCAAAGTGGCCAACCAACTGAAAGTCCTTTTTAAAATGGGTCCGCCCTCTCCTTTGTCCGCTTTGCACTCTTCCACATAAAAATCAATCCATGTCAGCGGTTGATTGACAACATTATCATTCTTTTATGATGAATCCAAAACCTCATCACTGTCTTGCATGTCCTTGGGCACATCGGCCAAACCAAATTACCGAACCTCATCAAGGGTCAATATTTCATAATCTCTTTATCGAACGATGTATTCATCCCGAAAATGAATCCAAATATCTTCTAATTGGGGCATGTGGGCACTAGACCAACTTGTTTCTCCAAACTTACCCCAATAATCAAAATTAGTCTATGGATGAAAGGTCCGCAGGGTTACCTCAACCATTTCTGCATCAACATTTTTGCCTTGTGAATATTTGGGAAAGAGTACCTGCCAATCGAAATAGGGAAATGCATTCCCACTTTGTGATGCTTGTTTTGGATTTGATGATAATCCAACAACTACCAAAATAATTCCAATAGAATCCATTTGTTAGTGGGGCACCTTGGCAATTTTCTTGGGGCACCTATGAAACCCGAACCCGGATGTAGGTGAATGAAGGAACCGAAAGTAGATTGCTCCCCATTCTTTCACTTCTTTGAAAGCCTCATCGGAAATCCTCCGATTATATAGTTCTTTGTCAAAACGATAGAGGATGACAGTGAAAACAACATAATTGACTCTACAGAAATGCCTGATTCCCTCATCCGAGTGAGTTGGGGATAAAAGTCATATATTTGGGAGGTGCTGCGAACACCCCTAGTATTCAAACCAACAAAATCTCCCATAGCAGCTTGACAGCATGCATGCACCAGAAAGATGTCATGTAGAAATTAGTTGTATCGACACTCTACCAAATTGATTACAAATGGATCTACTAGTATGCTCCCCCCACCGTATAAATTCATCATTCTTCTTGATGGTCACGATGTACAAAAACATCCATTCCTAGAATTCCTTTATAGAAGGAAGACCTGAAACTCTACTTAACAACACAATGAGATCACTGACCTCTTGAATAAAATCGACCGATGCATAGTTTTGGGTAGTTTGGCAAAGTTCTTGGCTAGATAAGTTTTCATCATGATCCTCAAGCATACTTCCTCTTTCTTATCCCAATGTTCCACTGCTATCTCTGGTGAAATTGTGGCATAATATTGAATGTTGAGAAGTTTAAGTAGATCTTCAAAGAAGTCTGGGTCCAAACGGATTACCACCTTATCATCACTATCTCTGACTGACATGGAGTCTTTGTCAAAGTGGGTCTGTGTAGCTAAAACAAATTCTGGGCAATGCATAGATGTGGGAAAACTGGCGGTAAGGGCAAGCCCACTATCGTAGATGGCCTACATCCATGGTTTCTTGTTTGGAGCCTTTAATATTTCCTAGAAATCTGGAAAATAAATTTGTCCTAGATCAGTGTCCCCAATATTTCCTAAGTCGGAGGATAGGCAAGAGTGAGGAGAAACTCCAAGAAATGAGTACTTCATCTTCTCCTTTCCCTTTGAAGTGGAAGCAGACATCAAGCCCTGTATTTCGGAAGTTGAAGTTGTAGAAATTACGAAAACCGAAAGAAAAACTTCTAAAATTCCAAACTAAAAATTTCTAAAGGAAACACTAAACTGAAATCTCCGAAAAAGTTTCGAACTAAAATTTCTAAAAACTTTCTCCGAGCAGAATCTCCGAAACCAAAAGTTCCAACGGAAATCTATGAAAGAATTTTTTTGAACAAGAAGTTTTACAAAGAGTTTCTTTGAAGTCGAAAGTTCTAAAAACCTGAACAACTTTTTCCAAAATCTTTATCTCCGAAACAAAAAGTTTCAAAGGAAATTTCAAACTAAAATCTTTGAAAAATTTCTCCGAAAAATAAATCTCGAACTGAAATCTCCGAAAGAATTTTTTGAACAATTTTTTTCCGAAACCTTTCTCCCAAAAGAAATTTCCAAAAACGTTTTTGAAAGAGTTTCTCTAGAGAAGGAAGTTCAAAACCAAAAGAAAAAACCTCCAAACAATATTCCTAAACAAGTTTCCCCAAAAAGATATTTTTGAAATAAATTCCTTGAAGGAATTCTCCCAAACAAGTTTCTCCAAACAAGCCTCTCCAAACAAGGAAAAGGACCCTGCCGAATAATGTTAACTCACAAAATATGGAAAATGAGAAATGAGAAGAAGTATGGGAGGCCTAAGAGGATCCTTTGAACAACTCTGAGTACCTGAAGAAAACTCAAAATGTGAAACATGGTGAACAAAAGGAGCGACATCAAAAAATACACAGAGGAAGACCAAAAAGAAAACAAAATGAGATGGAAACAAAGAAAAGGATCTTAAACCAAAAAGAAAATAAACAAATTACCATACCTTGAAAAAGACGTTGTAAAGTACAAGAAACAGATGTCAGAGCAAATGTGTCAAGTAAAAATGACGAGTAAAAAACTGAGTTTAAATAGAAAACCGATATTAATGGTAGAAATACGATCCGTATGGAGGTAGGTGAAAAATTAATTGGATCAGATGTAGATGGAGAAGGATGTTCCCCTGAATTAGGAAATCATCTTTCTCAATAAGGTTATGGATGATTGTCGAAAGGCCTTACAATGTTCATTGTCATGGCTTGGGGTACATCGATAAGTGCAAATGCAATTGGGATTGAACCATGATAGCTTTGGACTATGTGGATGAAAATATTTAATTGGGGGAGGTGTGATGGAAAATATTTGAATTAAATGTCAATGGATGTTTGCATAAGACCTAATCGAAGTGTCATGGGGAAGGTAGCTCTTATGGGTTTTGATAGGATATTTAGGAGTGGATGTTGGTTGGATGGGTAAACTAGGTGTTTTTAAAGATGAACTAGTTTTGGGAGGAGAGTTAGATTGTTTAGATTGGAATTTATCATTACAAGGTGTATTAGATGAAGAGATTTCCCTAAAATAGATGTCGTAATATTGGATTGCTTTGAGGAGAGGTAACACTTGACTTATTACGAGGATGCGTAAGAGAATTTGGGGAGGTTTACCATGAGTCTCAAATATTAATCGAGAAAATTTACCCTTGGCGCGGATGATGATAATATGAACTGGAGGATCTAAATATTGTGGTGTAGGTGTGGATATTGATGGAGAAAGAGGTATTTGTATAATGTAATTAATAAGGTCTATATGAGATTGGGATTATGTAGGCTTTGGATTAGCAAAGGTGGAAATAGTTGGTTCTATAGTGGGAGGATGAAAACCGTTTGTGTTTGACTTAGGTGGAGGTTCTTGTTCCATGAATTGTTCAAGGGGTATCATTGATATATTTAAAAATTGAGAGGATGTGGTTTGTGTGGTAACGAGTGATGTGGCCATGGTACAGTTGATGAAGATGTTAAGGTAGGAGTAAGTGGATTTGTTGATATGACAGATATAGGGGTAGTTGGGATCGATAGGGAGGTGGGAATAATTGGAACATTTGGAGATGTAGGTGATGTGGTTAACGAGTTGAAATATGACAGGTTGGGGCACAATACATGTGGATGAAGTGGTATGTATAGTGAAGTTTATTTATATGTGGTAAAGGTAGGGATAGACATATATGTGGCCACAATAGTTGATGTGGTGGGTACATAAAAATTGTGGAAAGAGTAACCAATATTGATTGTAAGGATGGTATAATGGGTAAATGTGGAATGGGTGTAGGTAAGGTATTCAAATCCAATGAAGGGGATGTGGTAACCGACAGAGTAGATATGATAGGTAATGAAGTAGATTTAGGATTTATATCGGGTGTAGAAGTAGGTGAGAATGGATTTTTCAAAAGTGTCTTAAGGGGTAGGAATGACATGTTTGCGAATGGGGTTGGTGTGGCGAGGTGTGGATGTAGGAATAGGTTTGAGATAGATGTAGGTATGATTGGTGTGGTTGTGGGTATAAGTGTTAATGAGTTTGGAGATGTAGGGGCAATGTCCAAGGAGGTGGATGTGATTAGTGATGAAGGAGGGGAAGTTATGGACATGATAGGATATTGGTCCATGGTGTGAAGAGTGTTTATATAATGAACATTGGGTGCTTGGGTTATAGTGGTGGTGGATTGAATCCTCTGTGTGTGGTTAGGGAATGGTTGTTTAAATACCTCTAGTGGTTGATTTGGAGGTGCGTTGGGGTTGTATACTTGGAGGTCACCTTGATTAATGATTCTTTGGACCAAATCTTTAAAAGTTTGACATTTCTCTATGTCATGTCCTTAGACTTGGTGGTACTTGCAATAATGGTCTTTGTGATACCGCATAGGTTTTGGTCTTGATTCGTCAAGTGGTTAGATAGGAAGAAGTGTGATTAGATTTACCACCTAAGTTTATCAAATATTGAAATATATGATTTTACGGGGTGTAGTTGGGTGTTGGTCAATGGGCTTTTGTTGAGGACATGTGCTAGATGTAGGTGTGGATAAGGAGTTAAAAACCATGGCATTGGATGAACCTTTAAATATGTCGTTATGTGCAGATGGTTTAGTAGATTCAATTTTAGGTTTGTTCGATCTGAGTTTAAGATGACCTTGCTTAATGACATGAGTTTCGAGTTTGTGGGCCATGGTAAAGGATTTGTTAAAGGTTTGGAAAAATTAGATTTGTAAGGTAGATGATATACGCTTCACACATGAACATGAGAAGAGATCAATGAGATCATTTTTTTGAATAGGGAAGGATAACTGGTTTATAATGTCATGCCATCATGTGAAAAAGTCTCGTGATGGATTTATCCTCAAAGTATTCAATAATGTATAGATCATTGATAGTTACTTTGTGTGTGATGTTAATTGAAAAGTGTTCTAAAAAAGGTTTGCAAGTTGGGTGAAGGAAAATATATAATATTACAGGATACTATTGTACCATTCTAGCGTAGGAATGACCAAGGACATGGGGAAAATGTGAAGCATTAAGTCCTGATCATGTGTAATAAGGTATCACACATGTCTGAATGCACAAATATGCTATTGTGGATCCTCTTTATTGTTAAACATGGTGAATATTGGAAATTCCCCAGTGTAAAGGATATGATTTAATTGAGTACGGATGGGTGAATTGACTAATTTCATATTTGTTCATACAATATTGAAGATTTGGATACTAAAGTAACTTGACTTCGAGGTTGGCTATCCTATTTAAAAGAGCATGCATGGGATCATTCGAGAAAAGTCTCATTGGGGAGGAGAGGTGGTGGTTACATGTAAGAAGTGGTCGAGACGAGTTTGTTTGTTGATGGATCTGTGGATGCATGGGTGTTTGAGGAATTTGATAAGGGTGAGTATAAATCATGGGATGTGATTGCGGGGTGGTTGTTGAAAGAAATTTTATTGAGAAATGGTAACATGGTATGATTGTTGCGATTGGGTTGGTTGTTGCATAAATTGTTGAGTGGGGATGTGGGTGTAGATAGGTTGATGGAATGGGTGAGACACTGAATAATGTGAAGGACCCGTAAAAGGGGTTGGGAAGAAATGACATGCACGTGTGATGTGAGAGGAGCTTGTTGTTTGGATAGGGGATGTGATGTGTGGGTATGTTGGATAGGGGCACTAGTGATAATTGTGGCCAAATAGGTGATATGAACAATAGTTACAATAGTTGTATTGATTGGAGGGAGATTGGGGGAATGGGTGTGACTAACTATGTAGTTTTTGGGATGGTGGATTGGTAGAAGATGAAGCAAGGTAATATTGGGATGTAAGAAGTTTGTTTTCTATAAATTGGGTGTTTTTAGGATTGGTCTAATAAGAGTAAATCTGCTGAAGTGGTGGACCATCTGGAGGAAGCTGAGTGGATTTTCTAAGGAGATAGTCTTAGAGATCCACTAGATTGGAATCAAGAAGTTGTTGGAACTCTACATCGCTGTGAGGAATGATAAGAAGACCAAAAGGCTCCGATCTAATAGATGGTGGGGTGTTTGGCCTAGATGGGATAGATTGATGGTATAAGAAAGATTTGGTCTCATCTAAGGTCAAAGTGTGAACAAGGGGTACTTGGTGAGAAACATTGATGAGGGGTTGAGTGCCCATGAAAGAGGTAATCAAGGGCACAAATAAGGCATTTTTTTATAGTGGATGTTTGTTGAGATGAGAAATATTAGAAGGAAAGTTGTGTTCCATTTTCTTAGTGGTGAATGTGTAGTTATGAGCATGAAACCCAAACCAAATTTTACACTAACTAAACCAAACAAGTCAGAAAACATTTTTTTTTTAAAATTTAGAAAGTGTGAAAAATAGAAAGGGGATGGATAACAAGGTACCTAAGAAAGGCAGATCTATGTTTGGTTTTAGGATGTTTTGGCTTGGATTCCTTGATATACCCAAAGGTATGAGAGGTAAAATTGTACATAAAGTTTCTAACATGACCAAAACACTCGTAGCGAATTTTTTTGGGTGATGAATTACTGATCAATACACCTAGTAGGATGATGTTTTAGATGTGTTGATTTTGTTGTGAGTTAAGGTTGTGTGTGATGATGTGAAATGCAGAAATTTAGCCCCTACTTAGACTATGTGAGCAAGCGGGATGCATAATTTTTTTGTTAACCCAAATCCAAATGTTATATTTCGATGATGACACACACATAGGAAAAGGGAACTTGCGATGTAAAAGGAGAAAATAGGGAAAAATGAGGAATACCTAGATAGTGATTTTCTATTTTATCCGGAAACAAGTTGAGGAAATAAAAGAGTAGGCTCAAGAAATCCTATCGCAAAGCAAGCGAACAATGTAGACTATCTCTTACGCTTAGCGCAATAGAAATACAATAAAAATATGAAGTTATCAATGTGAGTATGTTGATTAAAAATGACAAACTACTATGCGGTCAATGATCCTGAAGAAGTGGTTAGTAATGTTTTACTATTAAAAATATGATTTAGGATACCACAGATCACGTTTCGATTCTCAGGATCACTTTTGATAAGCGTAAGAGAAGAGCATACATGCAATGGGTTGTGAACTATAAACTAGAAATGTAAGGCCTTATATAAACTAAAAACAAGAAAAGTAAATTACCATAAACCACACAAATTACTATGAACCACAAAATGCAAACGAAAAACTAATAATTTTTTAGAACAAAAATTAAGTTAATATAAACCACTAAAATGACGAGAATAACACCATTGCGAGGAAGAGTGTCGAGAACCCTACAAATAAATATTAATACAACAGTTCAAAGGGGTAATGAACACAGATTAAATGAAGGAGTCTACGATGAAGGAAGCAATGTATCCAAAACTACCAAACCTATCCACACAACATAAGACAACACAAAACAACACGATTTCCCACAATGTAAGGTTTAACCAAAGAAATCCATATGGTATAGAAAATGAAATTACAAAAGCAAACACAAGCAGGAAAATGAATGATAAGATAAGGAGTTGTGAAACCAACAAAAAAATTGTGGGAAGGTCCCATCGGGCGTGTGAGAATGTTGATCGAGTTTTCTTCGTCCTGTCTAGATTAGTGAGCTAGATAACAAAGAAAACCAAACAACCTCAAAGATGCAAGGGTTTAAGGTACCTTGGGAGAAGATGATGATAAATGGATGAGCACAAAGTGAGTTTCCTCACTATGAATATGTGTATTGGATATCCAAGAAGGTGTCGGAAGTGGTTTAAGAAAGTTTAGGGAATATTTGGTGGTTTAGGGACATTTTGTGTAAAAGTAGGTTTTTCTGCAAAGAATGAATGATCAAAATATGAACATGAGATTATCCAAATGATTTGAGGAGATCTATAAGGAGTTAGAATGAAAAAATAGGAATTGGAAATCTAAAAAAATTCTCTTCATGATGAAAGAATTATATTTTATACAAGACCTAAGGATTTCTCAAGACAATTCAACTTTGGTATTTGCACATCATTGTATTGATCAAAACAAGGCCATTGTTTGGAGTTGTAGGACAAATTAGGTTCTAAAATATATTCCATTAATCTTAAAATTTTCTTTGGAGTCATAATCATATATAATTTCACCTAAAAATACCTCCAAGCTCCGAGAACATGGTTTTCAAGTCTTCACTAGTGTTGAGTGTGTTGATCCCATACTTAGCCAATTTTCTCATTACCACATGTCATGATTTTGCTCTCTGTAACTCTATTTTGTTCCTATTGTACCATTCCAAAGGGGAAATAGGGTATAAAAATGAGTTCCCTGCACCATCCCCTTTGTGATTCTCCATGTGATCAATTTTTCGGTCTCGTGTGCTTATCAAGCTTTCTCCATCATCCTCACATTGCATTTGATGGTGACACTTGTCAAGATCTTGTGCCCCCATTTGTGTCCCTATTGACCCTTTGAACCAAGGTAGGGAAAGGGAAAAATATTAGCACCACCCCCACCATCCATTAAACCCATCTTTTAACTCACACTTAGCCATTGTCATTCAACCATGGTCAAACTCTAATTACTAAGAAGACATAATACAAAGTTCACTTGTTCTAAGTTGGTTTTCTTTACATAGTTCCATCCCTACTCAATTTTTGATGCTGAAACCTAAAAAAATATTAGAACACAGTAGATGTTCTTCCTAACACATTACATAGCAGCTATGACTTTAAAAATGGAGCTTTTCCCATAACTCTTAATCCGAAACCCAATTACACTAAGATTTTAGCATATTGCTCTACTCTCAGGTGCCTTTGTGATCAATGAAGCTTCATACCAGATGATTACATGGTTTTATACAACATGAAACCTGAAACCATCCATCGAAAAGTTACATTTTTGATTTATAGGAGTTCTAGTGGAAGGATCACAACGAAAATTGGAGCACGAGACTCGGAGTAGAGCCGAATCTAACGATGGTTTTTTGTTGCAAACCAAAAAAATATTACCAATTTATAAAAACAACACATTTTTTTGGATAATGAATTACTAAATATAGTAATTATCATCAATCTATAATCACTCATAACATTCAAAAAATCGTGTAAAACAATAAACAAGGTAAAACATGTAATTTTCCCAAAATAACAATTTAAGAAAAAATAAACCGCTAAAAATAGAAAATTCCTAAAAATGGTAATACATCATCAACGAAGGTAAATTAAGTGTGATAAGAGCTTCAAAAGACAAAACTTCAGAAAAAAATTGACAATAATTCCCAAAATAATATCTCCTCATCCCGCCTACTAAAAATAGAAATTTCAATTTTCAGTGTAGAAAGTTGAAGTTGGTTCTTTTTTCACTCATGTCACTTCTTTTTCTATTGTCACATGATTGTAAATATGTCTCATATCTTAAAAATAAAATTAACTCTCTACAAGGATCCGAAGTACCATTTTGAGCACATTTGTGTCAAGGAACAAGATAGAGCATGTCGAGGCACAATAGGTAAAAGTTAGAGACATTGTGCGTTAGAAAAGAATTTGAAAAGAGTCAAGATATCCATTAGAATACAAATTAATTGAAAGGAGGTCATCATGATCATAATTGAAATGAGAAACTCTTAAGGAAATATGAGGAACGTCATGTCTTGAATTCATCGTCACCTCTCCAAGAAAAAAGTATAAGTGAGCTAGTCAAGTCATCAAAGCCTTTAGGCCTTCATATGTGAAGAATCAAAGGACATTCCTTTCTCATCGGAATCATCCAAGCACAAAGGTATGCAAGCATCCCAAGTATGATTTCATTTAAGTAATCTAGAGTAGTGAAGGATAAATAGGTGATCTTCATGTGTGACATCATGAATGCAAGAAAAAGAAATCATCCCAATTTCATTTGATGTCATAGTGTTGTTAAAAACTCAATAAAACACCTGGTAGTGTGGTCAATCCTCAAAGGATGAAACATTGAAATTGAATCTCACTTCAGTGCCATCAAGATGCATTAAACAAGAATATTTGAAAAGAAAGGTAAGGAAAATAGGTGCACAATGGTTCTATATTCCAGAAGGATTCATAAGAAGGTAAAGCTCATCATAGATCCCATAGAGCCTCTCGAGTCAAAAAGAGTGATCCATCACAAAATACTTCTCTTCAAGAACATCCAAGTGTATCTTTCTCGATGGTGGAAAGCTTCCCATGAGAAACATGTAAAAAGGACTTGTATAAACTGATTATGGAGCCAGGAAAGGTAAGAAGGTATAGATATTCATTTATAGAATTGTGTGTATACTAATGGGAAATCCTCCACATTTCATCTATTTTCACCCACATGGTAGTGTTATTTAAAACTCACCTAAGGCATTGTAGTGTGATCATATCTCAAGAAGGAAAGGCATTACAATCATTTCATTCTATCCCAACCGATGGGACGCTTCTCAAGAATCTCATTTTGGAAGCAATTATCTTTCTCAATGAAGTTAAGACTCATCTCAGTAAGAGAAGGATAAACATAAAGAAGTTTAAACATCATGGAGTTGTCTCTCATGATCATTGGATCCATTTGTAAAAGCCTAAGGAGAATGAAAGTGATCCTCACTCTCACTATGAGATCAAGAAGGAACCATCATGAGTGGTGTAGATAGTTATCTCAAGATCACATTGTAATGCTTCACAATAATGTTTCTAAACACTCATTCAAGTACTCTAGAGTGTCAGTGCATCTAGAAGAAGGAAGAAATTGTGATTATCATGCTTCAAATCAGCAAGTTATTCATCAGAAAATCTTCTCCTCATCAGATCATTTAACTCATCCTTCTTCTCTCTCCATGTTCTAATTTCTCATTAAGAATGTAATTTTTTCTATTTCTTCCTATTCACTTAAGTGAACCTTAGCTAAACATTGTAAGATTTATTTTTCAATAATAAGAAAAATACTCACTTCTTAGGAATATGAAAGGTCACAAGTGATGAGGATAGGTGAAGAGTCATGTGGAGGGTAGATGAAAGGACAATTTGTAATGCTATAAATTGGAATGGATTCTCTATTCCAAAGGGTTGGAAATTATTTATTGAATGTATGTTGTTGATATTACCACTTCTACATCAAACAATAAAAGCTGCAATTCTTCTATTTCTTGTCTTATGTTCATCTACTCTCTCTTTTCAAATTTGCATACATGATAATCTTGTAAAACCAAGAAAGGTGTCTGTGCCTTTGATGAATTAATTAATGGAAGTCCATGTCTATGATTTGTTGTGTCTTATCGTTGTTTTCATTGTTGTGTTCTTCTAATTGAATGTGGAATTAATCTGATTATTCTATGTGAACTCTACTAGTGCCTACTCACAATAGTAACCCTCTCTCTCTATTTCCCTAACTCCTATTTACCGCTCATCGCTGAAAATTCCCCTCTTGTACCCTATACAAGAGATTTTACGTAGATTTAGTGGAGTGTTCATGTGTGATCCTTGGCCTATTGGGCACCCTATAACTTTTACATAGTTTACATTCAATAATGGGATCCTCCCCATACACAAGTAGGGGCTTAGCCTCGCACTATTGGCGAAACATCAATAATTTGCAATAAGAGAAATTATTTCACCAATAATTTTTGGAAACTCTAATGAGGAGAGATCTTCCCTGGTGTACCCTAAAATATCTATGAAAATAATAAAAATTCATATATGTAGAAAATCCATAAAAATTGAAAATACTAAAAATTACCAGAAATATCATTTGAATGTTCAAGAAGCCTTGCTTAATCCTGTTGAAAAATATGCATCTTTCCAACTTCATTCCTTTCTAAGTCCTTTGAGATAAAATGGAAGAAATAAGCTACACCCGATATAATTATGTAGGTGGAATTTTTGATCCTGCATTCAAGGAGCAATAAAGAGATGATTTCAGACTTCCCATTGTACCTGCAAGAAGGCAAGTTAATTAAAATCCCTTGAAGGTCATTCGAAGATCCAATTTTTTAACCACTAGTCCTCATTCCTCCTAAAGAAGAAAGAGAAAAATAACAGAGGAATAAGAACAAGAAGAAATGGCTACCCTTTTGCCATTGGGACAACATACTTGTTCGTTGGATTTGGATCCACCACTTCATGAAATCCCAAAGGGGTCAAGAATTTTTTTCCCAAGTTATATGATGATGGAAAGTAACATCCTGATGATCATGTCACAAATTTCATCATAACCTATGACATTCTTGGAGTGCAACACAAAGATGTAACAATGTGTCCGTTCATGGAAACATTACAAGATGCCATTTTAGATCTGGTTCTACTACTTGTCATCATGCACAATTAGTGATTGGGATGATATGAAGAAATTTTTGAAGCAAGATTCAAGAATCCTAAAGATTATCATACCCTCCTTGCTCAACTTACTCAGATGAAGAAAGAACCACAAGATCCCATGAGATATTTTATGGAAAAATTCAATAAGTTGATCAATAAGATTCTAAATGCTGCTCTTCCTACTAAGGATAATTTGAAGAGGTTATTTATTAATTACCAAATGCTTGAAATTACTTTCATACTAATGATATTTTAACCAAAAAATTTGGAAAATGCTCAAGAAATTTCTATTGGAGAGGAAGATTAATTGATCATGTTAGGGAAGATCAAGAATCCTTCAATCAAGGATCAAGCCCAAAATTTCAGAAATGAAAGAGATGATACATTATTGCAAAAGCTGGCCAATGATTTGAAAATGTTTAAGAAGAAAGTTACACAACATGCATCATAAAATAACAGTAACCAAAATCAAATTATAGGAGCATTAAGAAGGATTTCCTTGGAAGCTCCACCAGTGAATGCAATATGTGGGACCGATGAAGATGAAGGAGAAGAAATTATTGAATTAGAAATTAATGAGGAAGTAGAAGAATAATGTGCTAGGATTGGGTATTGTGAATTATCACCGATGAAGTGTTTGAGGAACCTATAGATAGATACTCCTATGCAGTGTTCACCGATCAAAAATGGAGAAAGAGAGATCTTATTTTTCTACCCAAGATAAGAATTTAGATCCTAAAGTGGTGACTCGTGAAAAAAAGGAGGATCATCAATGTCCGTTTCCATGGTATCACCAAGAGGAAGCCCAAGACCATCTTAGCCAAGAATCCTTCTACCTCTTGGGTAAGTTTCATCTAACTTCCCTTCAAAAATCAATTTTTTTTTCTTCCGTTGATCCTGAAAAGGAAAATCCTACCCTTTTCAAGGCTATCATAGTCCCTAATGTGCTTAATTCTTCCCCATAATTTAACATCATCAATCATTGCAAGAAAACCAAAATTCAAAATTTTGAGTCTGAATACTTGAAAACCCACCCTAAGAAATTTGATAGGCTTATGCAGTTTATCAAAGGAAGTAGTTAAAGTTTGTGTTAAAAAAATGCCACCACTAAAGAACTACCTTCCACTCCTCACAACCTGTCTTACTTCCATATCCTCCACCTCACGGGAAGATAGTGTTGGAAGCACAATGACTAAGATAGGGGTGAATCAGTCCTTTAAAACGTTTACTTTAGTTGTCTTAAGTTACATAAACCATTAAAAGAATTAATTGAACATACATTAACCATTGAGAGCATATTAAGAATTAACAACCATACAAATAAACAAGAGAGTATACAAGAACACTAAATATAAAGTGGGAAACCCTCAAGGGGAATAAAACACACTAAAAATACTAAATATATTACTCAATTCAAAAGACTTGTTTGAATATTACACATCACACAAGATTTCTTTAGTGAAACACCCACTTCACAAGGAGCACCAAACCCTATTTAGTATAACACCCACTATACAAGGATGCTATAACATCACAAGATGATATATCACTCACTAGACCACATAATGATGAAGATAACTGATGATGACTTGTTGCTCAAACAACTGATTGTTATCACGATTAGCTCATACACCTCAAAACCCTCTCAAACAAATCTCTCTCCTTCTTCACTCAAACTTGCACCTTCTTATGTTGATTAGGTATAATTACCTTAAATACTTTCTACTCTACCCTCCTTAACATCTCATGCTTCTTCTTATCTCTGCCTTATATCCATCTAACACTCTATTTAACCTCCTCTAGCTCGCTCACAACTCTTACTCCATCACTAGTTTAAATAAACAATCATAACTCACTTTATATACATTACACATCTCATAAGCACCTATAGGTCGACTGGACCAATAAAGTTGGTCATATCAATATGAAATCATCAGAACAAGTCACTCACAAGCCTCCATAGGTTGTTAATGACCCTTGATACACCAAAACATTCATTAGGTCTTCCATAAGTCCTAAAATCCTAAAAAAACTAATAAATCCCGAGAATCCTTGTCCTTTAAGGCCTTCACCAAAGCCTAGAAAAATCAGACACATTGTCTAAGTAATTTACATTCCTTGCACAAGCCTATATATCTCTACGCTAGCTAAACAAGTCATATCACCATTGAATATGAATGTTTCCTACTCATTCTGAGCACCTCCAATAAACCAATATTTAAAGATGATGACCAAACTTCAACATATTTCCTCAACCATGGCATGTAGCCAATCAATGGAAATAAATTGACTCAAGAACCATAAAAAACCATGTTATACCTCTTGAATTAGCCCATAGAGTCATCAAATCATCTCTATCCTCTAGGATACCTATACTTCCTAGCAAAAATCTTGGAAACATGATCTTTTCACACCTATAATGACACTATCAAGGCATCTCGGTGAATGGAATATGATCATATTGAACCAATCATCACTCTCAATAGCTATATCTCATTAATCAAGACAAGATACTAGTCTTTCTAACAAATTGTACTAAAAACCCTGTTGACGATTATCCTTGTAGATGAACCGTCAGAGTCATTGGATACCTTAGGTTAGTGGGACATGCACCCTAAGGTAACCTCCAAATTTTAAAGAAGCTAGATCTTCTCTATGGTGAGAGATGAGGGTCAAAGAAAAATCAAACATAGCACAAAACTAATAGAAGTGATGCACCAAAAAAGAAGGGAGAAGTTATCCAACTGCTTGAAATGGGGAAAAGGTGAGCAATGAAAAGGGTGGACGAAATGCACCACATGCCAGAGATAGATTCACATAGAACACCACTTCAAACCCATTAAGCACAACTTAAAACCCGTAGTGAACATTAGAAATATGCACAATATACCAACAGTAAAATAAAGGCTATTAGAGACAATAAAAACATGCAAAGGATGGACGAAATGCATCACAGAACATATTATATTTCTCTAAAATTGTGCACAGTATAACAACTAGCAGGTAAGAGGCAGAAAATTCCATTATAACGCTTCAGAAGAAGGATTGGGCTCCTAGCTCATCTCCCAATCAGTGAAGAAAAAGGAGAAAAGAAGAAACATGACTAACTCTTCGGAGATATATCTTATGAACCTTACAGATTACAATATATAGAACAAGAAGAAGAGAAGAGATAAATTCTGGAACTAGGATTTTCAATCACCTACCCCTTGTAATAAATGAGATGAAGTGATAGAAATAGATTGGCCAAATCTTTCTCGCACTACCCCATGATCTTTCATTTAAGGAATGAGAGCCATACTCATTTATCACATTCTCAACTACTTTGCAATCACCTCCCTTGAAGTGGGATCACCTTTTAAGGAATGTATCCTCAAATCTTTATCACCTATTAAAATTTCTTGATTTCCACGCATCGGGTTCGGGTCATGGTTTTGACACCTAGTTTTGATCTATTCTACTTAGAAATGGCCTCATGAGTACAGGTGAACCTTTTGAGTTTCTATGGGTTAACTTCCTTTACACGGAATCTGTGCATTAAATTTTTTCTGTAAGTGACAAGTTAATAACTTCTCCCTCCACTTTTGAGAGATCTGAACATTTAAAAGTTCTAGATGAGTTCCATTACTACTGTACATAGCATTAACCTACTGCCATTATTTGTAACCTACTTTGAGTTTGGGGCCCATTTGTGCTGAGCTTCTATAGAGGTCAAGCGCATCTCTAGGGTCTCCATTTTCCTTGCCTCTTTTGAAATTACACCGGGCCGACACGTGGCACCTTCCACAACTCTTCTACTCCTTGAGTTTACAATGGGACTCATTGTATATTAATACAAGGAGCCTTTCCTTAGTGGCCCCCTTATTATTAAATCCATGTGAAAGTCCCGCAGGTTTTGGGATTCACTTCCTCCCTTTTGGTTTTTGAAACTACGTCGGGCCGATATGTGGTACCTTCTGCAGCTCTTTTACTTCCTTGAGTTTCCGGGTTCCGATTTTTCACCATGATTTGGCTAAGTATTCTCTGATATTTCCGAAGGATTGAATATTTTACATCATCTTCGATATTCTTAGAACTATCTTTATTTAATTAGCAAGAATTTTATTGTTATCTAATTTCAGCGGGCGGTGGAGGAAATTTGATAACAAAACCTTCACTATCCTTAAACCCTATCAAGTAGGTCAACTTATGACTTCATCTTTGCCAATCAAACTCGACCATGTATGGGTCAAACAAAAAATGGAACATTCCACATTATATGTACACAAAACCCTCATAGGCATTAGAAATCTCTTCTTAGGCCACATATGCCCAAGAACCACCTTTCATCACGAATTTCAAAATTGCCAATTAGGCCTAAGAACTAGTCTTCACTTTTAGCCTTGTGCACACCTCCAAATGGATCTACCATGGTATGAAACCATAAAACATGTAGCCTAGATTCCCTTCTTCTTATAACACCGATTTACACAATAGGTCCAATTGCAAACTTGAGAGAAAACCAAAGTTTCGAATACATGCAATTCTAAGTGGGGTTCACCTACTGTTAAGACACCAAATCACCACCATCAGAAATATGGAAGAGTCCTTTCCATCATCCAATCATCACATTTGATTAGCCAATACATTTTAGGCTCGTACTAACAAGTTTTCCTTCATCACTCTTTAACAAGGGTTTTGGTAGGGTTTTATATCACATTAGATTCTTTGTGATTGTTCATAAATCACAAGGCATCATTTCACCTCATTTTTTTGGAAAACTTATTAACTCCATTCCCCATCATCCCTAGAAGGATTATGTCCTCATGAAAAATTTACACATGCTAAATAACATACAACATCTCATATCGAACTAGAAAACACACCTTCTTGAGTTTGGTAGTGCTAAAAACATCATATCATGCAGAATTATCAACATACAAACCTAAAATTTTGCCCAAAAATTTAGGAAAACATATTTTAACTTCCCCAAGGCTCATTTGATCATTCTTGGCTCTACGCCATCTCAACCAATCTCACTTTCCTAACTAGATCATGGAATTAGGTCTAGTTTAGAACTAGATAGAGTAGGTTAACACTATAACTATGCTTCAAATCTATTCATAAGGCCCTAACACATTTGAGACAACATTTCTCACTCCCGTACATGCCTTGATGGGACCACATACATATGTAATTGACCTTTATGCTCCATTAGGCCACCAAACACCTAGACTAGGTTTAGATGTAGACTTACAAACCATGTGAAGCTCTCCATGAATTTACCATGCTTCAAAAATCCTTCATGCATCTCTGTCCTCCATGTGCCAACACCCATGTTGACTAGGCCTCCTGATTAGGCCTACTTGACCAAACAACTCTCACCATTTCCACTCTTACAATCATGTCACTACTTGTTTTCCCATGTTATCATCAATAAAAAATTCCTCTTGCACTTATTTCCAGAAACCTTTGTTATTAATGCCATTGCACCTTTTACATCAATGATAACACCAACAAATACATGCCAAAAATCTTCCCTTTGTAATTAATGGAAAACAACATGGTTCTTCTCCCCTTTTACATTAATGACAAAGGCACATACCTGTAGCACTTAGTATTCATCTTTAACAACATATTAAGACCACCTCTTGGTTGGAAACATCAACCAAAACATCAAACAAGATTAAGGTCATGTTATTCTTTTCTTAACACTATTTTGGCTACATCATATCATGAGAGCACCTTTGAAGCTCCCCTAGGTAGATGCACATCATAGCTTATACAAATACATACTGATTATGAGAAAAACATCATGCTTGACTCATCATGAGTGTTAGACCATATGGAGACACCCAAAATTGACTTGATCTAGTTATATAAAGAATGGTAACTATTGTGTAAATAACCCTCGGGCTATTTTGGCAACCTACACCTTCATTTCCGGACTTAGGTGAATTCACAAAATTTTGGGAGTGAAGAATTCATTTTAAAAGTGCATCGGGTTTTTTAGGCTCTTCATGCACCTACATATGTTCTATGCTCCTCAATTCCCACCCCAAAAATCATTTTGAAAAATATGGAAAAAATGCTTAAGGGTCAAAATTACCCTTGTATTTCATTGGGTCTTGGGGATCAAAATACAATTTACATGCAAAATGCTCCTCAAACTCGAAATTAGAAATACAAAGGATTCAATGTATTTCAAGTTGCAAGTTTCAAGTTGTAATTTGCATGCAAATTGAAATGTGAGACCTGATCCCCAAAACCCAAGCTTCATAGTGCATTTCAGGTTTCAGGTTCCAATTTGTAGTTTACATGCAAACCGCAACTTGATCCTCAAAACTTGGAACCTGAAAAGTGTAAATCAAGTCCTAACTTCTTCCAGAGACCATTCTAGAATTTGGGGTTGTTTTTCAAGGGCCGAGTTCCACCTTTATATTTCGAGAGGTCAACGTGTGAAAATCAAAGTCAAACTTTCGACAGCCTAATTCATTTTAGGTTTTTAACTCTATTTTTCCACTTGCATTCCAATGCCTAAAACCTAATTTCATTTGTGTTAGGTTTTTGAAAGTGTTTTTCAGGGTTGAAGTTCCGATGGAGGCATGATTTAACAGTTCAACCACTTGCATTTATTGAAGTATGACACCCTGAACTTTAAATAGCCATAAATTTTGACCTATAACTTTGATTTTTATAAACTTGGTACCATTGGAAATCCTCAAAGCATCCTCTACACCAAAAAAATGGATTTCTTAATTTTAATGAGGTTAAGTATTTTAAAAATGGGAAATACATTCCACCATTAAAATAACGAGTTCCATATTTCTCAACCACCGATTTGATGAGGTGTGGTGCCCATTCCTTCTTCTGCAAGAAAAGTACCATGGGAATGGCCTTGATAGGGTACCCATGCCTATTTTCAAGAAATCAATGCATCTTTTTGGTGATTAAAAATAAGAAATTTAATTCTCTCTCTTTTCTCTTTCCCCATTCGATATATAATGTCAAAATATCTCATTGGGGGATGTTCTAAAATGTAAAGGAACTATGTCAAAAAAATTCCGAGAAGTCTGTGAGTTATATACCTTTATTTGAGCTTGGAAATGTGTTCTTGTGCCTTCCTCTTCATTTATAGTGGTTTGTGCATACTTTAAAAGCAATAATATCTTCGTTTTGTGGTGTTTTCTCAACTCGAATTATATTTTGTTATATTTACTTGCCTCTCCATTTTTTTGTTGTATTTTTACTTGAATTTTTCCTTTTCAAGTTCATTTGTTTGTGTCTCATGGAGAATAGAAGGTAAAATATTGTTTTGGATTTGTGTCATTCATACTTGACCTCTCCCTTCTCCATTTTCATTCTCCCTTTTCCCTCATTAGAGTGTCTTCACCCTTTTCTTGGTGTTATCACCTCCCTTAGTGTAGGATTTCATTTTATGTATCTCACTCTCACCCTGGTCCCTTAGAATCATAGAGTGGAGCTAGATAGTTACATTTCCAACAATAGGAGTGATTTAACAATAGGATTAAGTAGAGGAACCAACCTTCTCTGGAGGTTGATCTCACTTTGCAAGTCCCACACTTGTGAGATTATCCCATGTTAGAAAAAGGTAGGGATCTGTAATAAGAAAATACTAGGGTGCTACTATTTTGTGATAATAGTAACATCTTTTAGGAACAAGAGCCCTAAATATCCCCTTCAGACAAACTTGCCAATTTTCTCTTTGATATAGGAATATACTAAGCATATGAAACATCACCTTATTTCTCCCCTTGACAACATACCATCATTATATATCTAAAAATACAAAACATAAGAGCACATACCTTGAAAAATTTCCATGGAGATAGGTCATATCCAACACCACAGTCCTGAAGTAACTTTTTAGTGTTCTTTTCCTTCTTTTCATGATATCATAGCTGTTTGAGCATATGACTAGCTCCCCCTTTTAGTATGCCTGTAATAATCAAGAGATATGCCTAAATAGCCCTTATTTACACCTTAGACACCTGATTGAGGATTATTATCAGCTCTCCTTATCTTATGAAGTCTTCATACACCTGTTACTCACCATTACAACACTCAATAACATATTGTACCCTGTCATGATGTATACTTCAAACATAATTAACTGGTAACACTTCTAGCTTCACATCATTAGGATTATGAGAAATTACACTCCCCTTTAACTCATGCAATCATACATAGCACCATGAAGATTCATACACATGTAGTAACAAGATATGCTTCCCCTTACTACACAACTACCTCTTCAAAGATAAACTCATAAAAATTCATTAGATTTTGATGTATCTCGCATAATCTCCATAGAAATTCATCAAGATTCAAGCCTCCACTCTAGACCTACATAGCCTTACAAACCATCTTGACATTCCATACACTTTTTTAGAAACACTACTAACACAAGCATCCACATATAAATTTGAAACAATGTTCATCAATTGAAGAACTCACTTTTTGATTTGCACATAACTATCAGTGCTTAACATTACTCATACTATCTCTATGATGCATGATCACACTTGATACATTTACATATAAATTTGAAACAATGTTCATCAATTGAAGAAGGTGTAATGATTGTAGAAGGATACTCATACTATCTCTATGATGCATGATCACACTTGATACATTTAAAAATATAAATCAAGGACCAAGGCACAACATATAGAACTAGTCAATACACAAACATACCTATAAAACAACATTACACCTTCTGATCCGCCATCATACAAAGTGAATGACTTTCTTCTTCATGAACCTAACAACATTTTTATATGACATTACCTTAACCAAATTCTAAGAATATTGGAGACCTTCAAGAACCTAATAAGAGTAGCTTCACATCATGATTGCACTCATACAATCACACAATTCAAACCATTCAAGACCCCCCTTAACACTATGCTTCATATAGATGATAAATGTATCTAAGAAGCCTAGTAAAGACATCCCACAAAAGGAGGAGTCCAGTATAAAAAAATGAGGAGGTTCCATGCCCTCTTTGGCACGTGTGACTCACCTTTTCCTTATTTATTTTAATTAGTAACCTATAAACCTTCTTGTTTTGCTTCAACAACTGGTTTAGGTGGAATAACATGATTTAATATTCGTTCCCATAGACTTCCTTTCCTTTTCTCCTACACTTTAGGAGCCTAAAACTTATTTTTTTCCTTGAAGGACCATAAAAATAGTCTCTAGCAATATGTCCAACATTATTGTAGCTAAAACATACAATTTCACTCTTACATCTAGGAACTTCATCTCTCCAATTTTGACTAGATGATTCCTAAAGACAATATCAAGCAATGTGACCTCTCTTATGGTAGTTATGTTTCTTGACTGGTCATCTCTACTATCTCTCCATGGATATATTTGACTATCCTTCTACAATCATTTTCTCTATGCCCAAAAACATTGCAAGTATAAGCAATAGCCATTAAAATATTTCTCATACCTTGATGCATTGGGATGCCTTACAGACTTTGTCTTCACATTTCCTTTGAAATTTCACTCTTTATAAACTACTTTGGCATTTATACCTTTAATCTCCTTGCTTTGAGTAATGTATTCTTGCATTACCTCTTTTCCATTGAGATCTTCCTTGAACCATAGACTAGTCATATCTCCTAGATCTTTGAATTTGAAGAGATCATCAATACCTTAGAGATCTTTTCAAAATTATGGAATGATTTATCCTTGTTAATTGCTTTAGAAAACTCTTCCCTTAGAAAGATCACTTCTTCTTCAAAATTAATGCATTATTACTCTTTGGATTGTAGGCTTGTAGTCATAGAAATAATATATATCTCTAACTGTTTGATTGTCTCATCAATCTTACTAGTTTCATACTAATGCTTCTCCTTAAGATCATAAATATTTCCTTAATATCATTTGACTTGTGTTCTCAAATTTTTGTTATTCTTCTCAACATGCTTTAACTCTATTTGAACACACATTAGCTCACTTTCTAGGTTTTCTTCTTCTTCTTCTTTAGAATGCATGCAAGAATCTTCAAACAATATGAAGTCTTCAATTTTATAGCTCTTAGTATCCTTATCCATAACTAAGAATTCATCACCTACATCACCAGGCTCATAATAAAAATTCGAGATAGAAACACCATCATTGTTACTTATCTCAGATGAGCAATAATCTTCTTTTGAGTAGAAACTTTTCTTGGACTTCTTCTTGTTCTCAAACCTCTTAAACTCATTCTTTCCCTTATCAAACCTGTGATTCCTCTTATCAAGATCTTCATCACACTCTTCATCATATTAATCCTTATGCTTATGAGGGCACCTACTTGGCAAAATAGCCTATCTCACTAGAGGTAAAACATCTAAAAGGAAATTTACCCTTGTACTTACCTAAACCACGTTTCAACCTTTTAGAAAAATTTGTAATCCGTTCATCATCATCAATCTCAGGAGAATCATCATCATCATTAGTCTTCTTATCCTTTGAATTATTCTCAGCCTTGAAAGAAACCTCCTTCTTGATAGGTTTTGAGTCAATGGTCCTCATCTCATAGGCTGTCAAAATGCCATGGAGCTCATCCATCAACATGACACTCAAATCCTTGGATTCCTCAATGGAAAAAACTTTAGGATCAAACTTGGGAGTGAGAGATCTCAAAAAATTTTTCACCACTACTTATTCTTTCACCTCTTCACCTAAACCTCTAATGATGTTGACAACTTGATCAACTCTGAGTAGATAAGAAACAATAGATTCTTCTTCCTTCATCTTTAGGATTTCAAATTTATTCTTGTATGCATGGATCTTTTCAATATTTACTTTGAAATCTCCTTCATAGATGACCTTAAGCTTCTCCCAAATGACCTTATCAGATGTAAAATACATAACCTTGATAAGTTCTTATTTTTCCAGTCCACACAAAATAACATTCAATTCTTTGGAGTTGTCATTACTAGTATTCTTATATGTAGCAATGGTTAAAGGAGTATGAGGATCAATAGACCCATTTATCATTGAATGCTAAATGTCACATCCTAAAGTTATGATATGATTCCTCATCTTGATGCTCCAAAATGCATATTTTGACCCATCAATAATAGGAGCTTTACTAGTGGAAGTACCAATCTACTGACTTGCCATTTTAGTGCTTTAAAGGATCTCCTTCAAGTGATTAAACTTACTTCAAAAGGACCTTTCTATGATACCAATTTTAGGAAGAACAATGATTAAGAGGGGGATGAATCAATCCTTTAAAACATTTACTTTAGTTGTATTGAGTTGCATACACCATTCAAAGCATCAATTTAGCATACATTAACCAATAAGAGCATATTAAGCATGAACAACAATACACATGAACAAGAGAGTACAAATAACACTAGATATAAAGTGGTAAGCCCTAAAGGGAAGAAAAACCATTGAAACTTTTGAATATATTACTCAATTCAAATTTTATGAATATTACACATCACACAAGATTTCTTTATTGAAGCACCCACTTCATAAGGAGAACCAACCCCTATTTAGTATAACACCCAATATACAAGGAGGATAAAACTACCCAATGATCAAACACCCACTTAACCACATGATGATGAAGATAAATGATGACTTGTTGGTCAAACAACTTATCGTGATCATAAGATTAGCTCATATACCTCAAAAACCCTCTCAAACAACTCTATCTCCTTCATCACTCAAACTTACACCTTCATATTCTGATTAGGTCTAATGGCCTTGAAGACCTTCTACTCTTCCCTCATCACCTTATAATATTTCTTCTTATCTCTTCCTTATATCTCTCTAACATTCTCTTTCACCTCCTCGAATTATCTCAAAACTCTTTCTCCATCACTAGTTCAAATTAACAAACATAACTTACTTTATATACATGAAACATCTCATAAGCACCTCTAGGCCAACACAAACCAATAAGGTTGTTCATATAAATATTAATACATCAATTAAAAATCATTCATGAGCCTCCATATGTCATCAATGAACCTTGATACACCAAGACCTTCATTAGGTCTTCAATTAGGCCTAGAAGCCTAAAAAAACTACTTCGCCAAATCCCGAGGATATTTTTCAGTAAAGGCATTCACCAAAGACAAGAAATTTTTTTCCAAGTCATTTAAATTCCTTTTACAAGCCCACATATCTCTGCACCAACTAAACAAGTCATATCATCATCGAATAAGACTATGTACTACGAATGTTGAACACCTCCAACAAACCTATCTTCAAAGATGAAGACCAAGCTTCAACATATATCCTCAACCATGGCATGTAACCACTAAATGAAAATCCATTGAATCAAAGAACATGAAAAACAATGTTATACCTCATGACCTAGCCCATAGAGTCATTAAATCATCTCTATCATTTAGGATACTTGTATTTCCTAGAAACAGATCTTAGAAACATGATCTTTTCGAACTTTTAATGACACTATCAAGACCTATAAGTGCATGTAAGATGATCCCATTGAACCCATAATCACTCTCCAATATCTAGATATCATGAATCAAGACAAGATATTGGTCTTTCTAACCAATTGCACCAAAGAACCTTCACTGTCCTTAAACCCTGTCAAGTAGGTCAACTTATGACCTCATCCTTTCCAATCAAACTAACTTTTAGGGTTAAAAAAGCATGGAACATGTCAAATTGGATGTCTACAACACCCTCATAGGAATTATACATCTCTTATTAGGCCACACATGCCCAAGAACCACCTTTCATCATGACTATGAAAAATTTCCAAGTAGGCCTAAAAACTAGTCTTCACTTTTAGACATATGCAGACCTCTAAATGGATCTACCATGGTGCAAAACCATCTAAAACATGTAGCCTAAATTCCTTTCTTCTGATAACACAAATTTAGACAATAGGTCCAATGGAAAACCTAAGAGAAAACCAAACTTTCTTGAAAACATACAATTATGAGTTGGGTTCACCTATTGTCAAGACACCAAATTACCACCATTAGAAATATGAAATATTCCTTTCCATCCTCCAATCATCACATTTTATGATCCATACCAACAAATTTTACTTCATCGCTCTTGAACTAGGGTTTTGGTAGGGTTTTTGAGCACTTTAGGTTCTTAGTGATTATTCATAAAGCACATGACATAATTTCACCTCATTATCTTTGAAAAAATTCTTAACTCCATGCCCCATCATCATAAAAGGATCAGGTCCCCATGAAAAACTTTGCTTGTGCCAATTAACATTAAACATCTCATATCAACATAGAAAACAACGTTCTTGAGTTTGGTAGTGCTAAAAACATCATATCATGCAAATTATCAACATACACACATGGAATTTTTGCCATAACTTTAGGGTAACCTATGTTAACTTCCCAAATGCCCATATTTTCATTCTTGACTCTACACCATCTCAACCAATCTCACTTGCGTAACTAGGTTATGGAATTAGGTCTAGTTTATACCTAGACAAAGTAGGTTAACACTATACTTGTTCTTTAAATCCCTTCAGAAGGTCCTAACATATTTAAGACAAAATATCTCACTCTTTTGTATTACCTCATGAGCCCACATACATTTTGCAACTGACCTTCATGCTCTATTAGGCCACCAAACAAGCTGGAATATGTTTAGATGTAGATCTACAAACCATGCTCAAACCCGCAATTACCTTCTAAGTCCTATATGAGTGTCTCATCACACTATCAACTTGATCTCCATGCCTTGACCATAATTCATAAGAATTCATGCATCTTTTTCCTTCATGTGCCAACACCCATGCTGAATCGGCCTACTTGACCAAAAAAATCTCACCATTTCTAATCTTTTAATCATGTCACTACTTTTCTTCCCATGTTATCATCAACACAAACTTCCTCTTACAATTATTGTCATCAATTTTTTTAATAATTCCCTTGCACCTTTTACATCAATGAAAACACCAACACATACATGCCAATAGATAGAACCTTGTGACAAAATAAATAAATAATGTTAATATAAGCTTACTGGTTAATGGGTAAAAAATAAGTAATTGCATCATTGACTATGGTTCTTTTGACAAGGTTGTGCTTGAAAAAGTTTATAAATATCTTGATATCTATATCTATCCTACCACTACCCATTATTACTCTATGGAAATGAAATAGGTTCCTCGGTTGGCCAGTCGAAATTCTCGGGTAGCATTTCTGATTTTCCTTACAAGAAGATCATAATAAGAATTTTTGTGGCATACATGCTAGACTCATACGGTATGTTGTTGAGCCAAATATTATATCGAGATGTTTTTGGAGATATATATATGGTTTGGTTACATGCTATCATTCATGTAAATGGTAAAATGAAGAAACTTCTTCCCATCGGAAAATGAAGTACACCATTCAAAGGCCTAATGACCTAAGGGTGGATATCCTATTTCAAGATTCAAGGTCTTACAAATTTTTGATAAATTTAGAGGAAGATGGAAAGCTTACCATATTACATAAGAGTATCCAAGTGTCATGGATCCGGTAAGAGAACATCATGGTGACTTGATGGAACCAGATTTGAAAGCATGTATTTCCCATTGGATGTGAGCATGAATGTAGCTTCTCCATTGGATGTTGATGATGATCATGTGAGTCTTGAATTACAACAAAGTAATCTCAAAGTAATGAGAAATGAAGATCATAAAGGAGTGATACCAAGAAAATTCTTGTTAGGTGAGATCAATTTTTCAAACCATGTTCTCAATATTCGGCACGAAATTCCATTCAACAAGTATTTTTGTGAATACAAAGACTTATGTTTCTCATTAGAAGAGAATGATAAGGGATGCAAGAATGACAATATGTTTCAACATTTTGAATTCAAATCCACTCAAGAAGATGATGATTTCATCACATAAATGGACTCCCTAGTTCTTGGTGGTCGAGATTGGGAAAATGACAATATAAATATTTCAGCTCCAATTTTGTGCTCATTCCCCTTTCATGAGGATAGAGACATTATCAATGAAAAATGGATAGATGGAATGGTTTTTGATCCCAAGGCTGATATTTTTTCAAAATGAAAACCTTATTAATAAGGAATTTATGGATAATAGTATGCTTGCATATTTCAAGATCAACTCCACTCAAAGAAAAGGTGCTTTCACCATGAATATGGACTTCAAAGCTCAAAATGAACAAGATGGAGAAGATCATAATTTCAACATTATATGCCCAACCTTGTGCTTATTATCTTTCCAAGATAATGAAGTAATATACATGCCACACTGTACATGGTAGCAAGTTAAGAAAGAGCCGAGTGTATGAAAGAGGATTTCTTGGATAGAGTGAAAAATAGAGGACATTAAGAGGATAATGATAATGTTGAAGTTTTCAAAGAATTTGTTGAGAATCAACCCATGAAAGTGGTGGTCATGAAGAAGATAAAAAAATAAGAAAAAATTCCTATCAAATTACATAAGCTTTGGTATGAAAGCAATAATCCCAATATGATTGAGACTCATTCTCATACTAGTGAAGGAAAATTAGTAATCAGAATGAATTTAGGATTTAATGGGAAAATGGAAAGAATGTGTCAAATCAGTAAAGGAAATGAACTGACTAAGTGGGTCATAAATTGCAAAGATAAACAAGTAATGTTTCTCAATAAATTGAGAAAGGGTTCATATTTCAAATTGAGCCTATTAATGAATTTGTGGAAGAAAAGCATTCAATGATAACCATATACGGTACGCACTCAATTTGAATTAGTGCTTCAATGAAAGAAAGATTTCCATCGCATGTACATAAGTGATTTAGGATGGTTTTATTTATTGTGTGGTGTTTTTACCACCCCTTTAATATAGTTTCCCTTTCCATTGTGTGTTTGCTTTCCGTGTTGTATGTTTTTCCCTTTTGTGTGTTCGTTGTTTGTGTTAGTGGTGGAGAATTGAATATATTGGCCCAATGGATAAAGCATTGGTCTGCTACCCATGATATATATAGATTTATCCATTTCTCCTTACGATGAAATTTCCTCGAGTTAGAGCTATTTGTTGTTATGCATTTTTTTGGCCCAAAAATTTAAAACTTGAGCCATGAAAACTAAACCAAATGTGAAGACTTGCCTCAAATGCTTCCCAAACCCTTCTCCATGTAAAGTTTCATTCTATGTCATGATCATATTAAGCATGTAGGTACTTAAAATATAATAAATAATAATGTTCAAAGGTTAAAAGTGGTGGGATGAGGTAAACTCTTCCTTTTAGCAAAGTGCAAAGAAGACTATTTCTTTGTGAGGCTTAGAAAGGCCGATTTTGGCCATTTCAAGGTAGGTGTGCATCCTATGGGAAGGATGAAAAGGTGGTATTGGAGATCCAATAATTTATTTGAAGTGTTTTATGAAATTTTAGGGAATATTCGTGGTTTAAGGATAGTTTGGGTAAAAGTAGTTTTTTTAGGTACAAGGAATGAATAGTCAAAATGTGAACCTAAGCTTCTCTAGATGATTTTAGGAGCTCCGTAAGGAGTTATAATGAAAAAAATAGGCATTGGAAATATGAGAAAATCCTACTCATGATGAAAGTATCATATTTTTCACAAGACCTAAGGATTTCTCAAGACAATTCAACTTTGATAGGTGCACCTCAGTGTCCTGATCAAAATAGGGCCATTTTTTGAGTTTCAGGAAGAATTAGGTTTTGAAATATATGTAATTGATATTATAGGGTTCCTTGGATGAAAAAACAAATAACATTTCACCTAAAACTACTTGTCTAAGTTCTAAGAACATGGTTTTAAAGTCTTCACTAGTGCTCGGTGTATTGATCCCATACTTAGCCAATTTTCTCACTAGCACATGTCATGATTTTGATCCTAGAGATCCTTTTTGTCCCTATTGTCCCTTTCTAAGAATGGGATTGTTACTTCAGCTAAATGTAAGAGGTCTATATATAACACACTTGCATGTGTGGTTATGCCTGTGTGAAACGCACGTGGCTATTAATAACATGTAACCTATTTTTGGAATAGATAAGTGGTGAAGGGAAAGTCCCCACCCTATATATATGATGCAAATCACATAGTAGTAGAGAGATATATATAGGTATATGCAAAGTGTAAGAGGTAAGCATAGAGAAATATATAGGTATATGCAGAGCGCAAGAGGTAAGCATAAAGAGATATGTGCATATGACTAGATTACTGTAACAGATCCATGCACGCATCAATATAGAATTCCATTATTGTAAGGAGCTTATGTGCTTATTAATAAATGGAAGTTATTGGCTGAATCTAAGTGTCATTCCTATGTGTAATTGAGTAGTGCATGTTCTTGATTCAATCATGATTATTATTTAAGCTTGTTCTTTCATAGATCTGAATATGGCATGCATTTTAGAATGATGGATTGGTTATGGATCTATATGTTTGTTCCTTCATCATGCTAACATCCTGCTATAGCAACCCTAAAGAGGGACATGGTACCTTTGTGCTCTTTGGGTGAGCGCTCGTCTAGGGTAAGTGATGTGCCAGCATGTTTAGGGTGTTACCTAGTAAATTCTAGGCTGCATCATTGGTTCCATTTCGGGACCTCTTTTTCAGTTGTTTTTAGGATGGTTCACGATGAAGACGTACTGGTTAACTCTAGCAAGTATTGAGGAGTGGATACATAATATGGAGGAAGAATATGCACGATAGTTCAACATTGGATATGAGTTTAACGCATGCACTTAGGTAGAACAAAATCTATATGACAATTTATATGAGAGATTTTTTGCCATCTTTCTAGTAGAATTATACGAGTGGCTGATTGCTTATGCATCTAAGCGAAATTAGAGGTATCGCGTACTTTTCTAGACACATGAAGAATTTTAGGCCCTTTATGATGTTGATCTGATCTAGACTCACGCTGTGGATACGTGGTTTCATGGTGTTCTAAATATTTATATTCTAGAATATTCAATTTCGACATATTCTTTCCCGGAGGTAGTTGAATTCCAATTTTTGTGGTATCCTAGAGGAGCATATCTGCAAGGTATTCCACTGGCGATCAAGATCTTGATGGTAACTTTGAACCTGGAGAGTAAACCGATGGCTAACTAAACCTCACCACACATGAGGGTAGGAACAAGTTTGGTGAAAGATGGTAGACCTAGCGGTAGAAAGGAAGAGAGAGGAAAGGTGGCTTAAGTATAATGAGGCGCACGAGAGGGAGATAGAGAAGCAAGGTACAGTTGCAAAAAGTATGTCATTGAGGAGAGAGATGGATCATGAAGGATTTAAAGATCACATAAAAGACATGGAGCGAGAGCATCGGAAGTCCCCCATCTTGGAAAGCATGACATAGATCCCCCCTTGGCTTCACACAGAAGTGTGCCAACAAAGACTACTTGGGCCATGGGTACGCATCTTAATCCACCTGGTGACCTAGCAATTGCGCTTGGTTTTCTAGTACCTAGTACAAGTAACTAACAAGCTAACTTGGGAAGTAGGAGAGAAGGAGTAAGTCAAGAAGAAAGCAAATCAATGGTAGGTCAGACAACTTCATTATTTGGAGGAACCTTTTTAGGCACATCATCCACACAAAACGTGAGCACATAGAATATTGGATTCACCTCGGAAGTGGAACTACATCACATTATAGAGGTTTAGTATAGTACTACTTGTCGCCGATCATATGGGATTACATCTACAGGTCATATTCCAACTACAAAGGTGGAGGATCAAGAGGTATAAGTGGTTCTAGTTTTGGTGGATCTGGTGGTTCTAGAGGCAGAGGAAACACAAGAGGTTCTGGATCAGGTGGTCAAGGCCCACAACAACCACAAAATATCTATATGGAGATGTCTCTTCATCCCACGGAGCATAGAGGTATAGAGGATGTTTTTGAACATGTGAATTGTGTGAAATCTTATGGCACATGAAATGGATCATGGCTTCTAAGCGTAAGGAAAGTCAATTCGCTACTACCTTATAGGGATGAGCAAACAACTGGTATAGAAAGTTTGAACTGATCAAACTTGCGTGGATTATGCAGCATTGAAGGATGATTTCTTAAAAGAGTTATATATCCTAGAGTTTGAGCAGACGAGTATCAGCGTGCTCAAAGATATCAAATAGGGCACTACTGAGAGTGTATGTGAGTATAATGCGCACTTTAAGACACTTATATCTAAGTTGTCTTATGATATTCACACTAGCCAACATGCATAATGGTTTGTTGGAGGATTGACTACACCATTTATAAGGGTGTTGTCACATAAGACATACATTGATCTGCATGAAGCATTGGAGGCAACCCTATGTGCTGAGGTAGTTGGGAGCATTGACATTGGTGTTAGTACATTCTTAGAGGCATAGATGATAGCCATGACAAATAAAATAGAAAAATTATTGGCAAATTCAGCCCATGAAATGCACTCGGGGATTGGTGTACATATTATGAAGTGGAAGGTCACACCAAGGATAGTTGCCCTCGTAGATCTATACGTTCATTGTTGTTAGACTGTGAAATCTATCATTTGAATCATGATGCTAGCCACTATCCTTTGTTACAGTGTGCAATAAGGAAGAATGCATCCTAATTTTGCAAGTTTTACAGGTCCACGACCCATGACACTGAGGATTATCGATTTATTGGTGAGATCCATGATGCTATAGACATTTGGGTAAGACGAGAAAAGTGTAACGGATAAATAAATGAACAAGAATGAGCACCAGGATCGAGATCATAATCAAATGTGCTATTACATGACTGAGGGCCATTTTGAAGGAGGTCATGGAAGAGGATGTGAATATTGAGGTGGATATGGAGGGTGAGGCCATGGTGGAGGAAGAAGCGAGTTTCCTCGCGAACGTGTTATACATGCGGATCCCCTGATCATTATAGGTACGAATGTCCCCAGAATGTTACATGTTATTTCTATGGAAAGAATCATAGCTATGAGGAGTGCGCAGACTTATATGAGCATCTTAGTAAACAACATAAGTAGGAAAACAAAGGCACATGGATGGTTAAAAACCAGCGGGTGGAGGAAAATCAGTGGATGCCCAAGATATCACCAGAACTTAAGGCCTTAACTATGAAGATTACCACACATGTTGAAGCGACACGCATAAGAGAGGCATCGTACTAGAAGCCTACAATCATTAAGGAGGAGGTTCTGCATGCAAGGTACCCAGATCCTGCCCATCAGAAGGAAGTCTATTAAGAGACCATGGAGGTCCTCAGAAATCTTCAAGGCAAAATACAATGTTTAAAAGAGCAGTCTAGAAATATGGAACAAAAGAAAGAAGCAGGGAAGGTCCCCTCTGATATTGATGACATCAAAGAGGTGTGTAAAATGTTGCTCAGGAGAATATTATTCCATTATTAGGGAATTGGTTGAAGGGGAACACTCACACGAAAGCACTGAGAATGAACGAAAAATCCTACATGCAAATCTTCCCCCTGATAGCATTGACTATGATAAAGAGATCACTCTGAATGTTGTTGTAGATGGATGGTTGTTGAGTAATATTTTTATTGATACAGGTGCGGAAGTCAATGTGCTTACTTTAGATGCATGGGTACAAATGAGGAGACCTCCATTACAAACATCATCTAATGTGTTGTTTATGGAAAATAGGACTAATGCTACTCCTATAGGAGTTTTGAAGGATGCATCTATAATGAAACAAGGGGCCAAATTCATTGGGGATTTTGAGGTATTAACACTTCGAGAAGCGAGACAATTTTCTAGCTTTCTTGGGACGCCCTTGGTGTTATGTGAATAATGCTGATTTGAGATTCAATAAGGGGTATATCAGCTTTGAGAACAAAGAGGAAAGGGTTGTGATACCTTTGACAGATGGGAATTCTACACCGTATGTTAAGCCTCTAAGTGAAGAGGACTTAAACCGAATCTATGTACACGTTATTAAGGACCCAGAGGCTAACTGTGTTATCCAAAATAAGCCCCCTGCTTATTTTGGTCTTCATCTTCATTCCTTCCTTTGCCTCAGTCAAATTTTTACACATTTCAAGCACTCAAAATTTTCTAGGTATTGCTTCATTAGATAGAGAATTTTCTCCCCTTTCCAGAAAGGTAAATAAGTCCTCCTAACTCCTTGTATTTTGCAAGTTATGGCTCGGTGGAGTTTGGAGGGGAAATTTTCCCAAGGCGGGCCCGCGGGAAAAAATTTGGCACTTAGCCTTTTGGGGTCAAAGGGTAAAGGAAAATTTTGGCCCGAAAGCCCATAAGGAGATGAGAGGGTGCCATGTGGCAGGTCGGAGTGGCGGGGTGGAAGGACTTTGAGTTTTTTGGCAGTGTTTGGTCAAAGTGCGTCAAAGGGAAAAATACAAGCGCAAGCCCGCCAAGTGAGCAATAAGATGGATGCCACGTGTCCTATTAGTGGTGGAAGTCGGGGTGGCGGAAGGACTTTGGATTTTTCCAAAGTGGTTAGTGGTGCAAAGGTAAAAAGTGGAGCGCATCCCCGCCAAGCAACCAGATGGTGCCACGTGTCCTAGAGTGGTGGAGGTGCGAGTTTGTTTGGAAAATTTTCCAATTTGCAAAAGGGGCAGAATGATCATTTGAACCCACGGATCAATGAGAAGATGCCACGTGGTGGTGCAAGTTGGGCAAGGATAGATATTTTTGGGAAATTTTCCAATTTGAAAAAGGAGGGAAAAAGTTCAAATTTCAGCCCGTGAACCCTAATTTTGCCCTAATTTCACATGTTTTGCCCTAAATCTTCAGAGGGCCATATCTTTTGATCAGAGCTTGGATTTTTGCATTTTTATATCATTGGAAAGCTGTTGAAATTATCCACATGATGGACTATTCAATTTTGATTTTTGGTGGATATTTGTGGGAGAAAATTGAAGAAATGTCCCTGGCACGGAAAAAAATACATAACTGACATTCAACCACCAAAATTAATGAAGTATGGGTCGTTTTTTTGATCTGCAGAGCAATGTACTTTGGCATATGGGTTTTTCCATGAAGCCCATCACTTTTAGGTGAGATTTAAGGGATTTTATTGGTGGTTGAGCTCATAAATCAATTTTCCCACGTTTTTGCCTTTCCTTCGTTCTACTTCACCATTAAAAGCCTAGTTTTGGCTCATTTGTAAAGGGTTGGATGTTTTTGTTCTTGCAGACTCCCCTCTTCCCCTTGGCACATGTGAATTTGAGGAGTTTCAGACCTTCCATGGAGATTATGGCACATTTTTTTCCTCTCTGCCATTGTAATGCATTGTATTAAACTTGGGAATGGTAATGCATGTTTTGTGAATGATCCTCCAATCCTCTCATGCATTTATCATTGTCTTCTGATCTTTCATTATATTTGAAATCTGTGCATGCTTTGGTGTTACATCTCTATGATCTATGTTTATTTGCAAGACAAAAGTTCATCACTCCTTTGGTGTATCACCATTTTTACTTAGTTTTGTTTCCTTTTGCATCCTTTATCTCTGTCTCCTTGGAATTTAGAGTAGGATTTAGCATTGAACCTCTACAAAATTCATGCATACACCTAAAAAGAGGGGTAAGAACTAGCTTTCTCTGGAGAGTTTTCTCACCTTGCAAGGTCCCACACCTTGGAGAAAACTCAATGTTGTGCAATCACACTAAATGACCCAATTTTGGACTACAGATCTGAAGGTCATTTAGGGGGTGTTGTAGATTTGCACTAATAGTTTTGGCACCGAGTGGGACCTTAGAGGTCTTCATCTTCATTACAACAAATTTGATGTGTAATTTTTGTAAGTTTCTTGCTTGAAAGAGCCTTGATTTGCACATCTGGTGACTCCAAAAGGATAGAATCATTGGTTTCAGCAGTCCAAGCTTGAAGATTCATGAGAAGGATCTAAACAAGGTCAAGGACTAGAGAGGAGGGATTGTTTAACTATCTACAATTATCCCCAGAAAAGAGAAGAGGAAGAAGGATTCAAAGGTCTCCATCTCCACCAAACAAAACTCTATCAACTCCTCCACCTGGTAGACCTTTCATCCAATCAACAAGGGTTCTCAGGCCAATCAAAATGGCACAACCCAATCCTTATGTCAACTTTATTGGCAGCAGCCCACTTGCTCTCAATGCACAAAACCCTAGTTCCAATTATAGCATTGAAGAACATCCCATACTTTACTGGAGAAAATCAGACCACCCCTGGTGATCATGTCAAAGACATTGCTAATGTTTTTGTAATCCATGAGATTGTTGAGATGGAAATTGCTGTCAAATTGCTTGGCATCTTCATTCAAAGGGAAAGCCTTGCAATGGTTTAGGAGCCTTGAGGTAGGCTCTATCCAAATTGGAACTAGTTGTGCACTGACCCTCCATAACCAATTTGGAGAGAAAGGGGACAACTTGTCTCTATTGGAGCAACTGACAACTATCAAGAGAGCTCCCAATGAGTAGCTAATAGACTTCAATTTCAGATTTCAAAGAACATGGGATAGAATCCCATTGGCAGTGAGGCCAACACTCAAGGTGCTTTCTTATACTTTCTCAAGGCTTTAAATTATGACATTTCTATGTTGATCCAATCCATGGGAGGTGTAAACTATACCTGTAGACTTACAACATCACCATTAGGGCTGAGAATTGTTTGATCCAAGCTGGTAAACTTGCACCTAGGCCTCTATGCCCTTATATCTAGAGTTGGAAAGCCCAAGTACTAGTCAAGCACCTACTTTAGCTCCTATTCCCACTCCTAGAAATAGAGTTCAAATGAAACTTCTACTTCATCCTCTAGTGCCTCAAATGAGCTTCAAGAAATTATGAAACAATTAAAAATTTGGGCAATGAGATGGTTACGCAAGAGGCAACAAGCTCAAAGTTTTAGGCCTTCTTATCAGCCTCAAACTCAGCCTAATAGACAACCATATCAGCCTAATAGGCCACCCAACCCAGCTGCAAATCAAAATCAAGTAAGGCCTCCTGCAATAGACCATTTCAGCCCTATAACCCCAATGTTTGCATCTACCTCTAAAGCCTTAGTGCCAGTGTAAAATAATATAGCTCAAGAGTATGATTGGTGTTTCCCATGCAATGAACCTCATAACCAATCTATGTGCTTCAATGGTGCTTTGAACCAAGCTTTGATGGTGAAAAAAACTGGTGTAGAGAGTGAGTGAGTCAAGAAACAAACCAACAACAAGGGACATCTCAACAAGATACAACTCCAAATGAGACTACACTTGTGAATTGGTAGGCTGAAGATTTTTGTGGTATGAATCAAACACCTTCTCAGAGTGTAGCAGCTAACACATGGTCAAAGAAGAGGAATATTGGTGAAGGGAAGTCATTAGATCCAAGTGATTCACAACCTTCCATCACTCCACAAGGTGTTGGCAAGAAAAATGTAGTTCCAAATGTGTAAGGACAGCCCAAGCCACCTTCTAGACCAGCTCAAATACCAATTTGTTGTAGCCCATGTACAAGAAAAGAATGTGCAGACTAAAGGGAAGCAAAGAGATGGTTCATCCCCATTTAACATCATTGAACAAATGAAGAAGACCAATGTGAACATATCTATGTGGGAGTCACTATCCATCCCAGGACAAAGGGATCTACTACAAGCTGCCATGAAGAATTGGTCAACCTCAAATCAGCAAGCTCATATGTAAGAGAAGGTACTCACAAATTCTACTCAGCTGAGGGAAATCTTGGAGGACAAGTAAGGTAAAATTTTGAAGCCCCCTCCATTCTATGTTTCATTGATCATTGGGGATAAACTAGTACATAATTGTATGATTGATTCTGGGGCAAGTAGTTCTATGATGCCCAAGCAAATAGCTGATCAGTTGGGCCTTCAATATGAAGTCATATCCAAGGGGTAGTGTAATTAGATGGGAAAATAGTAACAATAGTTGGGGTAATTAAATATTTGAGCCTTACTTTGCATGCATGCCCCAATGTCACTATTTTGCAAGATGTGTCGGTGATAGATTTGCCACCACTCTTTGCCATATGTTTATCAAGGGATTTCATAGCTAGAATTGGAGGCTACCTATCTTGATTGGTCACACATGCTGTTTAGGACAAGGTATGGAGCCAAGGCCACAATCAGGTCTGAACCTATTGCAAACTTTCACATTGAGCCTCATACTCCAAGCCCAATCAATGCCAATTGTTCAACGTTTGATCAAGAGGATTATCCAAGCACACATGAAGCTGACACCAAAGTTGGAAGCATTCTAGATTTGAATCTTGATGAATGGGAAAGAAAGGTACATGCTTTTGATCCCTACAAGGAAATAGAGGAATATGAACTAGGAGTCTATTACATGCATGAAGAAAATCAGCCTCTTCCTAGCATCACCAAGCTAGACCATAAAGATGACAATGAGGTATGGTAGTTGTTCTTTGATGGATCAAGAAGTAGACAAGGTGTAGGAGGGGGAGCTATGCTTGTTTCACCTCAAGGCATTAAGTATTATTCAGCTTTTAGATTTCAGTTTGCATGTTCTAACAACACTGTTGAATATGAGGCTTTGATACATGGATTACATTGGTCAAGGAAGAGAGGCATCAAAAACTTACAAGTCTTTGGTGATAGTGAGCTGATTGTTAATCAAGTTAAAGGACAACATGCTGCCAAGAATGACCTACTCAAGAGTTATAAGAATAGAGTGTGGGACCTCATTGAGGATTTTGAGGGCTTTGGCATCAACTCCATTCCTAGGAAAGAAACCAAGCTGCTTGATAGGCTTGCAGCAGTTGGAGCAACCTTTGATGTTGTGGAAAGTATCAAAAGAGATAAAATGTAGCCAAACATCCATGTGATTGTGAGGCCATCGTGCAAAACAATAATGCAAGTTGGCAAGTGTTTGAGAGTGACCAACAAATCATCAATTTCTTATAAGAGGAAGTTGAGTTCTCAGCCAAAAATAGGAAAAGTTAGAACAACAGTACGGTGATCAAGTGGTACAGCTGAGAACCAAAAACTACCAAAGGACTTGTGACTTTAGAGTCTATTTTCAATCCTAATGATCAATTTAGGAAGGAGAAAGCAAACATCCAAGTCAAGGGAGAGGATTTAGAGCCCATCTCAGTTGGAGAAGGCAAGTCACTTCAAATTGGTAAAGTGGCAACCGAGCAAGAAAGGTATGAGTTCATGCAACTTTTCCAAGAGTTCCCTGGATGTATTTTCTTGGAGCTATGAAGACTTGAGAGGTTTCAATCCCAAGCTATCTCAACACACAATTGAACTAGATCCAAGTGCTAAGCCCATTAGGAAAAAAAAAAGAGACCGGTCAATCCACACATTGAGCCTCTCATGAAGAAGGAATTGAATAAGTTAATAGAGGCAAGTATCATATTCCCCATCAAGCATTCAAGATGGGTTGCAAACTTGGTTCCAGTTAGAAAGAAGAGTGGAGAAATCAGGTTGTGTGTAGACTTTAGAGATTTGAACAGAGCATCCCTCAAGGATCACTACCCACTTCCTTCTATGGAGCAGATTTTGCAAGTTGTTACTAGCTCTGAGAGGTTTTCATTGCTAGATGGTTATTTAGGGTATAATCAGATCATGGTAAAGGAAGATGATCAGTTCAAAACAGCCTTCACCACCAAATGGGGAACCTATGCATATAGAAAAATGCCATTTGGGTTGTCTAACATCGGAGCTACTTTCAAAGGGAAATGGATATGGTGTTCAAGGGATTGATCAAAAAAATAGTGTTGATATACCTAGATGATATTATTGTATTTTCTAAAAGTGCAGCAGACCATCTCTTTCATTTGAGACAAGTGTTCCAAAGATGTAGAAGATTTGGGGTATCCTTGAATCCCAAAAATGCATTTTCTAGCTCATGAAGGCAAGCTCCTAGGCCACATTGTTTCTAAAGAAGGGTTAGAAATTGATCCAGAGAGGGTTGAAGCAATAAGAGCACTGCCATTGCCAAGTCATAAGAAGGCTCTTCAAAGTTTCTTGGGAAGAATCAATTTTGTTTGAAGGTTTGTTCCAAACTTTGTAGCCCTTGTCAAGCCAATAACTATGATGTTGAAGAAAAGTGTGGCATTCAAATGGATAGCTGAAGGTAAGGACAAGTTTTGAGGCAATCAAAGAAGCTATCTCATAGGCTCCAACTCTCATTAACCAGATTTCTCCAAAGACTTCATCCTTTATGCATTTGGTGGTGGTGATACAATTTCTGCAATTTTAGTACAACAAGAATGAAGAAAATGCAGAGCAACCAATTGCCTTCTTTAGCCAAAGCTTGGAGGACTATGAAGTAAGGTATTCCTTCATTGAGAAGCATGTTCTTGTAGTGATTAGGAGCTTGAAGAAATTTAAGCATCTAGTTTCAAACAACAAGGTTCAACTGCTGGTTTCTCATGTGGGAGTTAAAGACTTCCTCCTCAACAAAGATCTAAATGAAAAACGTGCAGGGTGGATTACTCGTGTCATGGAGTATGACATTGAGATCAAAGTCACCAAGCTGGTCGAGGAAAGGGATTGTGTGAGAAATTGGCCTTGAGTCAACCAATTGAAGCAAGCAAGAGAAGAATGTTGTTTTGGTGTTGCAAGACAGCCAAGAACAAAGAGATGTTCAAGAAGAAAATGGTGGTGTGCTCACTCCTTGTTGGACCCAAGACATAATGCACTTCTTACAAATAGGCCTATGCCCTCCAGAGATGAACAAAGCCAAAAGAAGACACTTCAAGATTGTAGGCTATTCCGTATGCACTTGTTGATGGTGTCTTGTTCAAAAAAGGATATCAATGGAGTGTTGTTGAGATGCATTGGGACAAATCAGATTGAGAAAATGTTAGAAGAGTTCCATGGTGGATCAGCTGGGGGTCATTTTTCTCCAAGAGTGACAACTCTCAAGATCATGAAGGCTGGTTATTATTGGCCCAAAATGTTTAGTGATTGTTATGCATGGATCAAGAGGTGCAAGAATTGTGCATTCTTCATAGGAAAAGAGAGGTTAGCAGCACTTCCATTGCACCCAATCTTAGTTGACCAGCCATTCATGCAATGGGGTTTGGAATTCATTGGAGTCATTAATCCAAACTCAAGCCAAGGGCACAAATGGATTCTAACAACAAACTACTTCACCAAATGGACTGAGGCGTGGCACTCAAAGAGGCAAATGAATCTAGCATTCTAGACTTCTATGAGGGGATAACAACCAGATTTGGTATACCTACCACTATAATATTAGATAATGTGTTGGCATTCATAGGATCAAAGGTAACTGAATGGGTTGTTAGAAATGGGATCTATTTGAGCACTTCATCAAATTATTACCCTCAAGGTAATGGCCAAGTTGAGTCCACAAACAAGAATCTATTAAGGATCATCAAGAGGACTCTTGATGAAAATCAGAGGACTTGGCACACTAAGCTCAAATCAGCTCTATGGGATGATAGGATAACTCCCAAGAGATCCACATGTAACTCTCCATTCAGACTTGTTTATGGGAGAGAGGCAATCTTGCCTATGTCACTTGAGTTGCCAACATTGGAACTCATGAAGCAATTGGAATTGTTAGAGTTTGAGCCCATGGAGGTTAGATATGCAGAATTGATGGAACTCCAAGAAATTAGAGAGCATGCAGCCCAAACAATGGAGAAGGACCAAGCTTTGATCAAGAGAAGCTTTGATAGGAAAGCTAAGGCTAGAACTTTCCAAGTTGGAGATTTAGTGTTGAAATGGGATGCAGACCGAGAAAAGCCAGGAAGGCATTCAAAATTTGATGCCATTTGGAGTGGCCCCTACATGGTCACAAAATGCAAAAACAACAATGCCTTCCAATTGTCTACATTGGATGGTGAGGAACTGCAGATTCTAGTTAATGGAATCCATCTAAAGCATTGCTACTAGAAGGGAAACTTCTCACCTTGTACATATTAGCTTAGATTATTTTTCATTCCTCCAAGTGCTTATGCACATTGTTTTGTTGTAGCTTAGATTTACATTTCCCTAAGTGCTTTGGCACAAGTTTTGTTGCCCCAAGGATGCATCTTTTGCAGATCATGTTCCAGGTCAAAGTAATTTTCTACTCTCACAATCTTCATCTTAGAGATTTTCTAATGAATTGAGAGTAACAAGTAGTTAAGTTGATGACTCCATTGCCTAATGGATTGCTTCAGGAAGCTGGTCACTTCATCCAGTAGGTAGATGACCCCTCTGAGTCACCAAAATTGTTATCCAAAATAAGCCCCTGCTTATTTTGGCTAACTTGTCTTCATTCTTTCCTTCCTTGTGCCTCAGTCAAATTTTTACACATTTTAGGCACTCAAAATTTTTTGGGTATTGCTTCATCAGATAGATAATTTTCTCCCCTTTCTAGAAAGGTAAAGAAGTCCTCCTAACTCCTTGTATTTTTACAAGTTATGGCTCGACGGAGTTTGGGAGGAAATTTTGCCACCAAGGCGGGCCAGGTGTGGGAAAAATTTGGCACTTAGCCTTTTGGGGTCAAAGGGTCAAAGGGAAAATTTTGGCCCGAAATCCCACAAGAGAATGGAGAAAATTGGTGCCACATGGTAGGAGGTCGTGAGTGGTAGGGGTGGAAGGACTTTGATTTTTTTGGCATTTGGTCAAAGTGCGTCAAAGGAAAAATACAAGCGAAAGCCCGCCTATCGAGCAATGATAAGATGGTGCCATGTGTCCTCATCGGTGGGGAGTTGGGCAGCTATGGAGTGGAAGGACTTTGGAATTTTTCCAAAGTGGTTAGTGCAAAAAGGTAAAAAGTGGAGTGCATCCCACCAAGCAACTAGATGGTGCCACGTGTCCCGGAGTGGCGAGAGGCATGGAGTTTGTTTGGAAAATTTTCCAATTTCAAAAAAAGGGTAGAATGATCATTTGAACCTGTGTAGATCAATGAGAGGGTGCCATTATGGTAGTGACCTAGGTTGGGCCGGTGAGAATTTTGGGATTTTTCCCAATTTGAAAAAGGAGGAAAAATTTTTGAATTTGGCCCACTTGAACCCTAATTTTGCCCTAATTTCGCACTTTTTCCCTAAATCTTGATCTCCTCATATCTTTTGATAAGAGCTCGGATTTTTGCATTTTTATATCATTGGAAAATGTTGAAATTATCACATGATGGACTATTAAATTGGGTTTTTTTGGTGGATATTTGTGGGAGAAAATGAGAGAAAATAAACTTGCATGGGATGAAAAATACAAACCGACATTCAACCACCAAAATTAATGAAGTATGGGTCATTTTTTGGATCTCGAGCAAAAATACTTTGGCATATGGGTTTTCCATGAAGCCCATCACGATTTGAGGTGGAATTTAAGGGATTTGATTGGTTTGATCTCATAAATCAATTTTCCCACGTTTTTGCCTTTCCTTCATTCTACTTCATCATAAAAAGCTAGTTTTGGCTCATTTGTAAAGGGTTGGACGTTTTTGTTCTTGTAGACTCCCCTCTTCCCCTTGGCACATGAATTTGAGGAGTTTAGACCTTCCATGGAGATTGTGGCACATTTTTTTGCCTCTCTGCCATTGTAATGCATCGTATTAAACTTGGGAATGGTAATGCATGTTTTGTGAATGATCCTCAATCCTCTCATGTGTTTATCATTGTCTTATGATCTTTCATTATATTTGGCAATATGTGCATGCTTTGGTGTTACATCTCTATGATATGTGTTTATTTTCAAGACAAAAGTTCATCACTCCTTTGGTGTATCACCATTTTTACTTAGTTTTGTTTCCTTTTTGCATCCTTTATCTCTGTCTCCTTGGAATTTAGAGTAGGATTTAGCATTGAACCTGTGAGTTATTCATGCCTCCTCTCATATTGGAGGGTATCTCACATAGGTTTTTAGAGATTTTTACCTTATGTGTGTCCCACACACTAGGGAAAACTAGCACCCTATATGTACCCTTTCACTATTCATTTATGAGCATGCCAAGACACTGCAGATCTTTCCTCTAGTGTGAGTTTCCTATGTTGTCCGTTCTTTCATTTGGAGGGTCATCTCATGGGTTAGGTTTAGGGTTAGGAGCTTTAGGATTCCATTGAGTCATGCACTAGGGTTACTTAGTGCCTCATTTACGATTCGATTCTAGAAAACTCTTTTGTATCGAGCTACACAATTGTCTTTCACCGATCAAGCTTTGATGGTGTTGAGCAGGGATCTCATTGTTAATTAATTTTTTCCTTGCAATACCTCCCCACACGATGGAGCGGGTATATCAGAGATTTCATTAGGAGGAAGTGACACCGAGAATTTCCTAGGAGGTCACCATCCCATTTACTTGGGGGCGTACGCTGCTTGATTCTCATGGTATCAAACTCTTTTCATGGTATCAGAGCTGAGATCGGGTAAACGTGCACTCGTTATTTTTTAGTTGCGATTACTCTTTCTTGGTTTCATTTTTTTACTCTGCATGCAAGTTTTTCGATCACTATTTTTGGAATTATTTTGCTAATCTCTCTAACAAGCTTTCTTAGAAAGTTGTGTCATTTTTTGTGCCTTTTTTGTGCATGTGTAGGTTTCATCATTTTAGGGTATTTATAGCCACATTTAGCTATTTAGCTAAATCTAGCTTTTCAACAAAATAAATTAATTTCATTTCTGTTTTTTTAATAAATTATTAAAATGGAAGTGAATTTTTTTTAAGATCTCTATTTTTTATTAAAATGGAAGTATGTTTTTTTTAAGATCTCTATTGTTTTTTTGTGTCAAATTGTTTTTGGAAAATCTTGGCTTGTAAATTTGAAGCATTTTTGTAGGTTGACGTGTGGAATTTTTGTTTGGGAGCTCATTTAATTATTTCATGGTTATAAACCACAATATAATTTTTTAAAAAGATAAAATATTTTTATTTGGATTCTTCATAATTGTATGGTTCGCCACGGCCCACACCATCACATACTACACACAAAATCAAAACCCGTTTCTTTTTATTATTACCCTTTTCGTGGCTAAAAACAGTCTTTCCAAGTCGTGTTTGCATTGTTACGTGGTCTCCAACCCTTCACTAAACCTTGTGTCTACTGTTCGTTTTTCTCCCCATGACGATCCGCAATTTTGAGTACGTATCGTTCTGCTAAGTTTTTTTTAAACCCTAGTTTTAAACCATGTACGGCTTTTTTTAAACACTCATCGCCACTTGATGCATTTTTAAATCAAAAGCTAAAAAGTTCAATCGGTTCACTTCTCAAAATGTTCTTTGCCTTTTTGGACTAAGGTTTTTTTCAAAATACGCTTTTTTGTAAGTGTTTTTTTACCTTTTTCAAGTTTTTTTAAAAACTTTGCTTTTTAAAAAAATTTAAAAGTTTTTACCTTTTAAAAAAAAACCGTAAGTTTTTTTAAATTTTTTTATTAAGTGTTTTTTGAAATTTGCTTTTTTTAAAACTTACTATTTGGTAAGTTTTTTTAAAAAATTGAAACTTTTAAATTAAGTTTTTTTGGAAACTTTCCTATTATTAATTAGTTTGATTTATAGATATGGATTTTTTAAATTAAGTTTTCAATTTTTTAGATTTATTTAAATCAAATCAATTATCTTAATTAGGATTTTTTTTTTAGATCTTAATTATTTTTGTAATTAATTAGATTTAATTTAATTAAATCTATTTTTATTAATTACAAATTAATTTACTAATTTATGATTATAGTAAAAAAAAAATTAAAAATTGACATTTAAAATAACATTTTTTTATCATTTTTTTAAAAACTCCAATAGCTCTAAAAATAGCAAAATTGGGCGTTTCCAAACGGTAAAATTTAGGCGTTATTGTCGATTTTTTCTCTAATCATGCACTCAAGTGTGTAGCAACATCACTTTGAGCACCTTTTTTCCTTCCGAGCTCTTTTCGGCATTTTGAAGATCTCTGAACTCCTTGAGTTCATTTAAAACCTTGTATTTCACCCTTATTATTGCTTGCGACTAGTGAGCGCGTCCGCCACAGTCTGCAGCAAGGGGGTTTCCTTTTACGATGTGAGACATTTTTTCTCACCACTAGGGTTGGCTTTCACCTCCTTTCTTTTTTTTGCTTGTGCTTGTTTACGGTGTCCTTTTTGTTGTGCTCCATGAAACACTGTTGTGGTCTCCTCTCTTACGCGTTATTACGCTAATTGCAAGATGAGTTACCAAGTGTTTCAAACCACATGCACGGACCTGATTGTAATCAACGCACTAAACTATAAAGTGCTAAAAGTAGGGGGTTGTTATTGTCCTGGGTGGTTGTGTTTCTTTTCTGCATTTCTTTCTCTCTCTCTCTCACTATGGATGCACTTTCAATTCCTTTGCTTACACCGTTCAAATTTTTTGAATGGAGATCGAAAATAATAATGAAACTAAGGGGTAAAGGGTTATTCCGCATCACCATGGGAACTGAGACTGAACCAGATGATGAACCTAAAAAATCTAAGTGGTTAAACCGTAGTGATGAAGCTTTAGGTCTTCTTTGCATGTCTGTTTCTCTGACTTGCTCTTCCACATTGAGGCATCCGAAACACCTAAATCTATGTGGAAAATGTTGGATGTGATGTTTGGACAACTAGATGACATGAGAGCGCATGAGTTGGAAAATGAACTACTAGGGTTAAATCCTAGTGACTTTGAAAACCTACAAGCTTTCTTCTCAAAATTTGTCCACATTAGATTATTGTTAAAAGGATGTCAAGTAGAAAAGAAAGATTCTCAATTGATCTTGTTGATTCTCTCTAAGCTAGGTCTAATATTTTGTCTTTGTGTCAACTTTCTATGCTACAAAAGTTGCTTTGGGCGATACTTGGACTATGCCCTCCTTTGACTATTTTTCATCCCAACTCATTCGAGAACAGGACAAACTCATTCAAATGGGGTCTCTCAAGTCCAAGTCACATGCCCTTGTAGCAAGTACTAGCAAGGGAAAGAAGAATGAAAAGAAGAAAGAAACAAAGGATCAACCTAAGAAAGAAACCAAGACCAAACCTAAAAATGACACAAACACTTCGACTTCTGAGCCTAAGGCATAGAAAAGTAAGTATTTGTGTTCCTATTGCAAGAAGTCTGGTCATGACAAGAGCAACATTATTTTAAGAAACAAATTGATCACTTATCTCATTTACTTGAGAAGAATAAAATAAGTGTTCTGAATCCATAAAATAAAGTGCTCCGAAGGCCGAGTCTTCTACTACAAAAGGTGCTAAAAATGATAAGAAGAAAGGAAAGGCCCTTGTAGCTAGAGTTGCTCCTTCATCGACATGGATTATAGATTATGGTGCCTTACACCACATGGGTTCTTCACATGTTGAGTTTTCCAACATCGAACCTTGTGGAATGTCCCAAATCACGATGGGTAATGACACAACGGTGTCGGTTTCCATAGTGGATCGGTAGAGATGGATGGGGATCATTTAACCAAGTGTTGAGTGTTCTGATCTCTCTACCAATCTCTATCGGTTTACCAAATTACTCACCTTGGTGAAGGAATGTGAGTGGAATTTGGTCCTAACTTGGTGATTATTCGTGAGCTTAACAATGACACTACAGTGGCTGAGGGAAAGGTAGATCACCGTTCATGGTTGTATACCTTTTCCCACTTTACTTCTGATTCTACGCCCACTACCTTGCTCACTCATGCAAATGAGGTTAGTAAGCTATGGCATGAGCATTTTGGACATCTAAATTATCACTACCTTGAACAATTGAGCCAAAATGAAATGGTCAATGGGTTGCCTCACGTCAAGTTTTCTAAGGGTCTTTGTGAGGGTTGTACCCTTGGAAAGCATCTGAAAAGAACTTTGACAAAGGAAAATCCTAGAGAGCCACTCGTCCTTTGGATCTTGTTCACAGTGATGTTTCTGGTCCATTTCCTTCTCCTTCGTTTACTAGAGCTCTTTATGTGCTAACCTTCATTGATGACTATTCATGATATACTTGGGTATATTTTCTTAAGCTTAAGTCTGAAGTCTTTGAACATTTTAGGACTTTAAGGCTCTTGCTGAGAAACAGGTGGAATGGTCTATCAAGGTTCTTGAACCGAAAATGGAGGTGAATATGTAAACAATAGGTTCATGGATTTTTGTACTTCTAAAGGGATCTCTTTGCAGCATATAGTTGCTTATAGCCCTTCGCAGAATGGAGTCGTAGAAAGAAAGAACCATACTCTTAAGGAGATGGCCACTTGTATGATTCACTCAAAGTCTCTTCCTCCGTAGTATTGGGCCAAAGCAGTGAATTGTGTAAATTACATTTAGAACCATGTTCCACACAAGGTAGTAAGAGGGATGACACCCTTTGAAGCCTGGTTTGGATGTAAGCTGATGTTGAGCACTTTGAGTCTTGGATCAAGGCTATGGCTGGATTCCCAAGAAGAAACGCAAGGCTTTGGAACCACAATCCAAACCTTGTATCTTTGTAGGGTATCTTGATGGCGTGAAGGGATATTGATTGATGAATCCTACTTCTCATGAGCTGTATATTGAGAGAAGTGTTAAGTTTGATGAGTCTTCTTGACTTCTACTTCTCCACCTATTGAGGTTCTTTAGCTCACTTGATTGGATTCGACTCATCAGATGATGATATTGTTGAGCGTGCTCCTCTTCTGGATCCTCCCGACCATCAGACCTTTGAGTCTTCTGATTTTGATAGTAGTGATGATGAGGACTATGTCCCTTCTCACTCAAGTGAAGAATCTTCTGACTCTGAGCCTGATCCTCTGGTCCCCTTTGGGCTAGGAAAACTTTGCAAAGTGTTGGAGATTTAGTTGGAGATACTTCGGATATGAGATGTACTCACTCAGATTTCATTGGACCCCACTCTTTCTTCACCTCTACTTCTGATCCACAGTCTTTCCGGGAGGCTTCTGGTATTCCTGAGTGGGATTCTGCCATGGATGAGGAGTATTCCTCTCTCATGAAGAATGATACTTGGGATCTCACCACTCTTCCGAAAGGAAGAAAAATCGTTCGGTGTAAGTGGGTGTTCGAACAAAGTATGGAGTAGATGGAGACATTGAAAATTTTAAAGTCACGATTAGTAGCTAAGGGTTTCTCCCTAGATAGCTAGGGTTGATTATATAGAAACCTTTTCTCCGGTTACGAAGATGACTTCTATTCGACTGACCCTAGCCATTTCCGCAAAGTGAACAGATGGAAAGTCCATCAAATGGACGTTAAGAGTGCCTTCCTTCATGGTGACCTAGAGGAAGAGATCTATATGGAACAACCTCCAGGTTATGTCCAAGATTCCTCCCTCGTTTGTAAGTTAAAGAAGTCTCTTTATGGCCTTAAACAAGCCCCTCGGGTTTGGTATGCCAAGATGGACTCCTTTTACTTACATCAAGGTTTACTAGGTGTCACTCTAATCCAAATGTTTATATTCTATGGCAAGATGACTCCATACTCATTCTTGTTCTATATGTTGATGACTTGTTGATCACAGGAAGCTCTTCCTCTATTATTGATTATGTGAAGATTGCCTTAGCCAACAAGTTTTCCATGAATGACTTAGGTCTGCTTCATTACTTCCTTGGGATCAGATTTCACAATCTGACTCGGGAATCTTGATTTCACAACCTAAGTATGCTCTTGATTTGCTAGCTCATTTTAGATGTCGATTGCAAGTCTTCTCCTACTCCTTTTCTTTTTGGGGTTAAGTTGGTTTTAGATTGCTCTACTCCCTTGGTTGATGGTACTCTTTATCGATAGTTGGTGGGGAGCTTGATTTACTTGACTCACACTCGACCGGATTTATCGTATCGTTGTTGGGATCATGTCTAGATTCATGTAGGAGCCACATGAGCTGCATTGGAAAGTAGCTAAATGGATCCTTCATTATGTTCATGGCACTTATACTGATGGCATTCACTATCATGGAGGGGTTGATATTGACTTGATTGGGTTCATGATTCTGATTGGGCGGTGACTTAGATCATTGAGAAATCTACTTACGGCTATGAGTTTCTCTCTTGGTTTGGGTCCTATTAGTTGGTCTAGCAAGAAGCAGAATGTAATTGTGATATCATCTACTAGAGGTAGAATACAGAGGAGTAGTTAACACTACCCATAAGCTATTTGGCTACAGGGTATTCTAACAGAGTTTGGCATCCACTTTTGGTGGCCTACCATTATCTATTGTGATAACATGAGCACTATCTCTATTTATAGAAATCCAGTTCAACATCAGTGGATGAAGCACATTGAGATCCATATGCACTTCATACGGGAGCTTATTCATGATGGTATCATCGACATTCAGTACATTCAGATAGTTGATCAGATTATAGATTTATTCACCAAGCCCTTCATTGAGATGAAGTTTCTTCACTTACGGTCTCTTCTTGGGGTGAGGTCTTCTGCAGCTACTCATCTTCTTTGAGCTATGTAGTCCTTTTTCTTCTTCTTCTTCTAGGAAGATTGTGTTTGTATATGGGCACCTTATCAGGCCTTTAGTTGTTTAGGGGTCCCCATTGTTTACACATCATTTCTTAGTTGTTTAGAGTTAGCCTATGTGTCTTCTCTTTTCCATAGGGACTCATCATTAGGTTTAGGGTTTACACTATACCCCCCAAGGGTACCGAATTGATGAATGATGGGGTGTTAGGTGTGATCCAAAAAATCTCTTCAATTAGTCACATCCCACATACCCCGTTTAGCCCCCTGCGTACTTTGTTTTCTCTTCTCCCCCTTTTATTTGTGTTTCGGTCTTCGGTGTTGAAAACCGCTGCCGCTCGGGGTGGTGGTCCTTCACGCATTTTCCAGAATGATCTTTTTAACACGACTCATGTAATTTTTCAACATTTACCAGATTTTTTCACCACCTTTGCTTGTATTTATGATTTTGGTTTCCTGGAATAGTGTTTTGGCATTGTTTATGGTTTAAGAGATCAATTTGGTTTTCACCTTTGGGTAAGTGGGATTCTATAAATAGTGGCTTGTACTCAAGCAAATGGCCCTTCAAATTTGCCTCTCGAATTTCTCATTCCAATAGTTATGCCTTTCCTTTTGTTTAGGATTCATAGTTTCATTTGTTAGATGTATAGTTAGCATTGTTTAGTTTCATCGTAGAAAGCCACATATTCTCCTTGTGCAAAGTGCTATTGTCATTTCATCCAAATCAATTGGAGCAGGATAGTTTGATTTAAATAGGAAGCCATTAAAGTTGTAGGTTTTGTTCATCCAACAGGATAGTTTCAGGTGCTGGACATTTTATGTTACATGACTCACAATAAATCCCGCTAGGAATTATATAAGCCAAGCTGTGTACTCTTGCGCTATCCCTCTCCTACTTGCATTGTATTCAGTCTGCATCCTAAGCTGCCTTTGTTCCAATATCTACTTTTGTTGATGCTAGCATTACACGCTTTTCTGGATCCACGTGAGCACGAAGGAACGAGGAGATCACACTGAGGGGACAAGGTCACACACCATCGGATTCACCACTGTTCTGCAAAATCCAGGTTCTAGCTTTCAAAGTTCTAGTTAAAAGCATATCAAATAAAGTAGTCAATCATTCCATTTCAGTTAATTTCACTTTCAATATTGCCAGGGAAGCTATGGGGATTGATAGTTTCTGAGAAACTATGATTCACTCCTCACTTCTGAGGTAGGATCGAGAGTCTTTCAAATAGAGTAGATCAGTGATCAGGTTATTTAGGATAAATCTATAAACTGCACAGACAAGTAGCTACACTCGGTTGCTTTGTTTGTTTTAATTGCGTTATTAGTTTAGTTGTCAATATTAGATAAGTTTCTCTTTAAAATCTATTTAGTAGTTTAGCAATAAGCATCAAACTTAGAAATATACGTAAATATATCTTGCATGTTTAGTTTATTCTGTCATTAATTAGCTTTATATCGTTTTCTTTTGTATGACAATCACGGGACCTAGAGAGCCCAGAGAATACGTATTCGAGCCAATCATGCCTCAACCCAATCTCGTCACAACAATAACTGATATAGATCAGAATCTTAGGATCCAAGTCTTCCGAACAACAACAGACTTGCAACAGATCAACTCACAGTTAAGCAGGTTAAACATAGAAGATGACCAAGCGCACATGTTTTGGTCAAATCAGCCAAACTACAGATTACCCTAGATAAATATCTCGCATGACTGTAGAAGGGCTTGAAAGAGAGAAAATGTTCGGTTGTGATCCTTTGGTCCCACAGCCAGATGCAGGAGACACTCTCACAGACATAGATACTAGCTTAAGGATTCAGGTTGCAAGAACACCTATAAGATACTTAGAAAAGATTGCACAACTGTTAATTCTGAACGTAGAGGCTGAAAAGGCATACGACTATTGGATACTAGGGATTAGGGACTGATTCCACACATGACCATAGTAGGTCCACAACAACCACGAATCTACGGTTGTGACCCACAAATCCCACAACCCAATGAATCCACAGGTGAATCAGACATAGATGTTGGCTTACGCACATTAGTATTCAGATCTACTCCACTTCGCCTACCATCATCACACAATTATCCTTGTTAGACATAACAGCTAACAAAGCTAAAGATTTCTAGACTAGACCAGAGAATCGGCCATAGAATCCGCTATATATCCATCATCCATCATATGACCCTATCTGGAGACATACACGAAACCATCCCAGGTCATTTTCCACGTATCCCACAACCTATAGATCGAGATCACGCCAGAGCTCGATATTAATTGGAGCCTTCGAGTAGTCATCCTTGCCGATTGATCTATCACGCTAGTTCAAGTTAGGAGGGCCTTCTTTGCCTTAGATTCATGATTCCATTAGTGTGTGTCGAAGATATAAGATTGCATAACTAGTTTACCCATAACCTATGCATAATCCATCCCCACCGGCTGTCTCGGCATGACCTTGGGAGGTCGGGTGCGAGGAAGAGGCACTTGTAGATTCCCATGCTCGCTTTTCACTTTTCCATCGTACAAAATTGGTGAACCCGACATGAAGAACACAAGTGCTTTCGCTATTACCTATTTCTTCCACCTTCGCTCCTTCCCATTATTCTGTGGGTATTCATATACCCCGAATATGTCGGGATTCGATGCATATGACAAACCTCTCCTAGGTCTTGAGGCATACTACGCTCAACTGAATAGACAGTCATCGCCCTCGCTCTCAGTATGGGGTGACAACTATTCAAATAACCAATTATCAACACAAACTCCACCTCCAAGGACTAGATATAGTTCATCTTTCCAAATAGAGGAGTTGGATCAACTCGCTCAAAGACAACAAATAGAGCCTTCAGGCTTGAACAATATGACGTTCACAGGAGAATCTGGTTCATCTCCTCAGGTGCTGCTTAGACCACAAATTAGTAGACAATCAGATCCATACCCGGTTTTAGATGATGAGCATTCAGTGTGTTATGCCAGGAATGAACAATGCTCTCGGAGTATGTACCCACCTATAGGAGGTTTACAAACACAACCCGAGATCTCTTCTCAAGAAAATACCTCCATGCCACTACATATAGGAAATGCCCTCGGGGAAACTTGGCCAGTTCATAGCAGGGTATCACATGCCTATACAATATCAGGATATACAACAAACGCCACTAAGGAAAAATACCGTGACTTCACCAAATGAAGTCATTTCAACGTTAGTAGAAAAGGTTAGGGGGTTAGAACTTGCTCAAGCAAATCAAAATTCCCAATTCATGCAGGTAGGAAGTTCCAATCCTCCACACCATCCTAGCCAAGTAGATCTCCTCATAGGAATGGGCACATTGGGCATGCCTCCTCAGTATTCACAACAAACGCCAACTAGAACCGCCATTTCTAACACCATTTTCGATACCTCCGGCCTAGTAAAAATAACCCATTCCTAGACAATACCCCTTCATACTTAAACATATACTCCAAATCACCACAGGGAGATACGTTCTCCTCTCCCAGCATGTTTACTCAACCACAGGGGTTTCTTTATGCCCCTACCAGTGCATACGCTACACCATATCAACAACCCATTCCACCGCCACCCCCTCAGCAGGAACCATCAATGGTCGAAACCTATGCAATAGGGACTTATTCAGAATATTTGAAAGAGCCCTTAGACTTCACCATACGAGGTGTCATGCTTCCAAGACCTCTTCCCAATTTTCCCAAATACAAAGGGGAGGGAGATCCAAACACACATATCAAGGCCTATGCCACAGCCATTCGAGAACTACTCCCTTGGGATGGGGTTGTTGCCAAAATATTTCCCAAAATGTTAGAAGGTATCACCCTCGATTGGTATTACAGAATACCTGAAGCCTCCATCCATTCGTTTAAACAACTCGTTTCTGAGTTCATCAAGGCATTTGATATGAACAAACTGTTGAGAACAGGAATCAGGGAATTCTTGCACATTAAGCAGGAACACAATGAATATGTTGCTCATTTCATTCAAAGATGGTGTACAGTCCTCTATTCTTCAGCAAGTGCTCCAAATATGGATCAGATGGAACTATGTGATTTATTCCTTCATTCCCTCAGTAGAGAGGTGAAGGAAGAAGTCCAAAAGTTCCCACTAAGGACTTACGATGAAGTACTTGAGAGCGCTCTCCGAATAGATCAAGCTGCAATAGATAGCGGTCAGCAAGACATATGGAACAAATGGGAGGTTAATCACCTCCAACCAGAATGTTACGACTTACCCCACTACCACAAATGTCAATCAAGGACCTAAAGTCCTTAATAAAAATTGCGGAGTGACAATAGATGGAGTAATCGATCAAAGCTAAAAGGGTAAATGTTGTGAATACTCCACAACTAATGAACAATCAACGAAACAACAACTTTACCCCAACAATCAATGCAGTGGATTTTAACCATCCACAACAACAATGGAAAAACCTTACAAAGGGTCCGAGCCAAAACTCAATTGGATATCAAAACCAAAACCAAAACCAAAAACAACAAACGCAAAACTTTAATCCTAATAGGCAATGGTTTGATCAGAGTTTTGGGCCACAATATGCACCAAACCAACAAACTAGGAATTATAATCCTAACTTGTATTGTGGTTTTCACAAAATCCAAGGCCATGACACTAGAACGTGCCATGACTACAATAAATTCATGCAACGTTTTCCAGAGGAATAAAGACAACTTTTCATAGATATGTTCTTGGCCGATCCTGCGTCACCAGCACCAAATAATTTCATAAGGGCAGTTTCCCCTCAAAATGCACCCCTCAAAATCTTTAATGATCCACTCCCAAATCACAATAACAACAAGTTAAATCCAAATGGGACAAATAAGGGCATAATGACAGGAAACAATGATCATGAAGCCTCGACTTCACTAAATCCATTAGTTGCACCACAATTAGGAAGTCAGCCGCGACCCAAGATAGTCGGTTTAGTGGAATTAGACGCCAAACTACCCATGGAAGCTGTAACAAGGACACGAGAGTATTCCTCTCAGCCAAGTCCAAGTTACCTACCGAGAGACAGATAACATCCAACAAATATTAGTAAAACCCGTGGGTGCCTATGATTTAATTAGTGATCTAACGAAAACCTTCTCGCACATTTATTTTTTGGACTTACTGAAGAACTCTCCTACCCACAGGGCTGCTTTTAGAAGCATTAGGTTTAGGTCATTTAATTAACATCACTCCACCTCCCGAAACATAGGTAAACCACATAGACTTTGATATTCACCCTCTGGGACAGTCGGATAGGGATATCGAGTTTATATTCGAAATAAACAAAATGCCAACAGACGCTGAGATTGCACGCAGAGGTGATCCAACCTTATATTTGCAAGTCTGGGTTTATAACAATTATGTTAAACGTGCAATGGTTGACGATGGGGCAGCAGTTAACATAGTCCCCTTCTCTTTCCTTCAAAAGCTAGGGTATGGAGAAACAAATTGTTCCACGACTTGAAATACATTAAGAGGCTATGATAGCCTTAAAGCCACGTCGATTGGAACTATAATACTACCGGTCACCTTAGGACCCAAAACAATCCTAACTGAGTTTTATATTATAGATTGGGAAACCAACTATAATATGATCCTTGGCCGACCATGGATACACCGTATGAAGGCAATCCCCTCTACATTATTTCAAGAAGTAAGATTCTTGCATTTAGGAAAGGTGTTCATAGCCAAAGGTGATCCAAAACCATTCGATATACACCTAGCAGACCTGAAGAAAAGGCCAGGCACTCATTCTGAGTTCAAACTCCCAACAAACCAACTTAATAAACCCACCAACGCAAAACCGGAAGAAAAGTTGGTACCTACAACAGATCTTGAGACTATGAGCCTAATCAAGACTATTCCAACCCTCAAGGATGAGGCTAACATTGTCAAAACCGTATCATTAGGAACTACTACAAATATTGTCAAGTTATTAGAACAAGATCTACCGATGTTCCTACCATTTGATTCTGTAGGCATGGGATATACCCTAGGTGTTGGTTCTCTTCCAGCAGAGGATCTCTGCATGGTAGAAGTAGAAGATGTTAACACAACAAATATCCCAATGTCTATATTCCCAGCTAAATACTAGACTCTCCATTTCGATGGAGCTAGATGTCATTATGGAGCTAGGGCAGGTGTAATCTTTACTTCTCCCGAGGGAAAAATCCTACCATTCACCTTTAAACTAAATTTCGAGTGTACAAACAATGGCGCTGAGTATGAAGCCCTCCTCCTTGGCCTCATCTTAGCTAAGAGGATTAGTGTTAATAACATCAGGGTGTTAGGAGACTCACAATTGGTAGCAAACCAAGTCTCTGAGGTGTATGAAACTAGAGCTGAGCACTTACAGCTCTACAAAATAGTCTGTATTGGATTTGAGCAAAGAGTTTGACTTCATATCAATTGAAGCAATCCCGCGAGAAAAAAATCTTCTTGCCAATTCTATAGCAACCTCAGCATCACGCTTCACTCCAAACAAGTGAGTTGGAAGATACCTGTTTCATGGTATCCCTTCGTACTAAACCATTGGTGAAAAAATGTCAAACCCTCTTTTAACAAACATAGATGAGAACAAATCTACTATCCTAGACCACATTGATAGTGATAGAGCCACTCTAGATTACTTAAATGCCTATGCAGTGTTACATCTCACCCATCACGTGATAGATTTGTCCTTAATCCCACATTCGTCTTCTTACTTTGGAAATCCCATGATAGAGCTTCCCCCACAAAAGGAGCTCAGCATATACATGGTAGAGAACGGAGATGATCTGGAACTACCTCTAGCTCCGCCTGAGTTTGAAGAAGGTAACGCTTCTTTAATCGAAGAAACAATTGATATTAACATTGGAACGGAGGATGATCCAAAGATCTTGAAATTAGGATCTTCGTTAACCCCAGAAGAAATAGAAATACACACTCGAATCCTCAAGGAGCATCAGAAGGCCTTTGCATTTAACTATAAAGAAATGACAGGAGTTACACCGCACATTGCGGTACATAACCTCATCACCAAGTCAGATGCAAAGCCAATTAAACAAAAATCGAGACCAATGAAACCTAAGGTAGCTCTCATGGTAAAGGAAGAGGTAATGAAACTCCTCCAAGTAGGATTCATCAAACCAGTCGACTACTCTCAGTGGGTATCTAATATCGTTCCTATTCTAAAAAAGAATGGGAAAATACGCATCTGCATAGACTTCCGGGACATTAACAAAGCATGTCCTAAGGACGACTTCCCGTTACCATCCATAGACGTCATTGTTGACAACAACTGGATTTGAGCTTTTGTCTCTCATGGATGGATTCTCAGGATACAATCAAATCAGAATATCCAAACAAGACCAAGCTAAAACCACATTTATAACTCCTTGGGGAACCTATTGCTACGTTGTTATGCCATTTGGTCTCAAGAACGCTGGCGCTACATACCAACGGGCTATGACGTATATATTTCATGATCTTATTCATAAAATTGTGGAATCCTACGTAGATGACTTGTTGGCCAAAGCCAGGAGGCGTTGTGATCACCCGGAAGTACTCGCGTCATTCTTTCACGTCTAATAGAATACGGAGTCACGCTAAATCTAGAAAAATGTGTCTTTGGTGTGACAGGAGGGAAACTCCTAGGTTACATTATATCGTCACGAGGGATCGATGTTGACCCAACCAAAATTTGGGTTGTTCTCGAAATGGTCCCACCTTCGGATGAATCTGGAATCAGGTCATTTCTTGGAAAACTTGGTGCAATCCAGAGATTCATCCCAGATTTAAGCTTTGCCATTCATCCAATCAACAATCTACTCAAGAAAGATCATAGTATTGATTGGACCGAAGACTGCAACGAAGCTTTCAAACGCTTAAACGTTTCTTGTTATCACCACCTACGCTAATGCCACCTAAGCTAGACCACCCGTTAATCTTGTATTCACGAGCTACCAATGTCTCACTAGCCTGTATGCTGGCTCAAGAAGATGATGACAAGAGAGAACGCGTGATCTATTTCATTAGCCGAACTTTTCTTGACTATGAAACACGTTATACATAGGCAGAATGAGAATGCCTTGCCATAGTCTTCACAACCAAACGCTTAAGACATTACATGCTAAATCAAGAAATGAGGGTCATTGTAAAAACAAACCATTTACAAACCTTCCTCATGCAAGGGTCCTTGTCTAAGAAGGTTGGACGCTTTATAACCTTAATGGGTGAATTTGAATTAACTTTTGTAAATCAAAAGTCCGTTAAGGGACAAATCATAGCAGATTGGTTAGCTGACAACCCATTAGATGGAGGCAATCTAGTCAATTTGGACTTTCCCGATGAATGCATATATTACGTCGAAACTAGACCTCCCATCTCTGAATGTCCTTGGTATACTGATATTATTAATTATATCATAAACCACACATATCCAGAAGGTGCTACACCACAACAAAGAAGGTGGTTACGCATTATCGTAGCTAAATACGTTATTATAGAACAAGTGCTCTATCGTAAGGATTTTGATGGAATGCTTCTAAGGTGTGTTGACACAGAAGAATCCAAGAAGATCCTCTACCAATCCCACAGTGGAATATGTGGAGGCCACTTTGGTGGTCATGCCACCACTGTAAAATACATCGGATGGGCTATTTCTGGCCCACTCTAGAACACGACGCAAAGAGAGTTTATGTGAAGGTGTCATAAGTGCCAAGAATTCTCCCATGAGATTCACATACCAGCACAAGCTCTACAACCAATCGCTACTCCATGGCCATTTTTGATGTGGGGCCTAGATTTGATAGGGAAATTATCCCCCTCATCTACAGACGGCCATAATTTCATAATCACGGCCACCGAGTATTTTACCAAGTGGGTAGAGGCTATGCCACTTACTACTGTACTGGGTTCCGTAATCACCAAGTTCATTTTGAACCAAATCATTTGCAGGTACGGTGTCCCGCAAATCATTATCTTAGATAATGGGACTTCTTTTAAGAATGACGAAGTTCATGAACTATGTAATAAATTTAAAATAAGCCATCATACAGCCTCCCTATATTATCCTCAAGCCAATGGACAGGCTGAAGCGACAAACAAAACATTAAAAGCCATTCTTCTTAAAACGGTGAAAGAAAAAAAACGAGATTGGCATTTGAAGTTATATCCGGCCTTGTGGGCCCACCGAACCTCAATAAGAACACCAACAGGAGTGACTCCTTTCTCGCTAGTATTCAGGGCAGAAGTAGTTCTCCCACTTGAGGTTGAAATACCCAGTCTCTGTATCTCATTACAAGGGATTCTGGATGAAGACGCTTATAGAGAAGCACGTCTCTCCCAACTAGAAAGCCTAGATGAAGCTAGGTTAGATGCTGAACAACGACACAGAATCTATGCTGACTGGATGTGCCGGCAATATAACAAGAAGGTCTATGAACGAGACATATATGAAGGTGATCTGGTTCTAAGGCTAGACAGTCGGATCGATAAAAATGGCAAAGGAAGGAAGTTCCGGCCCAAATGGTTGGGCCCATACCAAGTCACGAAGGACTATGGAAATGGTGCATATCTCTTATGTACACTAGAGGGTGAGGAATTTGGCAAAATAGTCAATTCCCTACACCTTAAACGATTCTACGCATAAGTGGCCAACACTATTTATATAAATATATCTACATTGCATCTTCATATAGTTAGGTTCATTTTGTCCACTTGTTTCGTACAATTTTGTGATCAAGGAACTCATTCTCAAAGCAATTCATTACAAACTTCTGATGGTATTGGCATAAACACTCTAATTATACTTCTTCATTTTATAACGTCATCACCTGTTTTGGAATCATTTCATCAAATAAAGCTAGATATGACAAAGCCTTGACGGTAACTATACCAAGATCTGCGGGCTTGCTCTCACTTTTGGTTTCTTCCTAGGATAGGTGTCTTGCCCATGGTCTGTTCTAGAAGCTTCATCGTGTCACATCTATCCCGTATGTATATCTCTTTGGAAGTAAGAACATACTGACATTTTTCTCAAATAAGCAAGTCAAACATAGATCAAACAGAAAATTTTAATTTTACACATTTCCTTGCCCTACCAACCTTTGGTGACGAGCTTGCATCTCTTACTAGTGATGTAGGGTTGGGAAAGGATGGAAATGCCCTTACTCGCCTATGCCTTGCCCATGGTGATGAGCCCATACTTCTTACTAGTAGCATGGGGCAAGGTATAGGGGGTCCTCTTGACAATGAACGTTGAAGGCAGTCAGCAACCAAATTCAAATGAACCTTTGAAATCTTGAGTCAAAAACAAATGAATCAGATGTCCAAAATTCCAAGAGAGTTCAAAACCCTGAAACCCAGATTTTGTCTACCATGTGGCCATCTGAGATCTAAGTCTAGATAAACCGCAAAGCAAGTTGCATCCCAAACTATGGAGTCACTCGAGTAGAGTAAGTTTGTAGCATCCTAATTTGGTTCCACCAAATCTTTGTCTATCTCTCATCACTACCATTTCAACACATTTCATAACTTGTGCCCTTTCTAGCTCTTGGTGATGAGCCCTCACATCTTACTAGTTGCGTGGAGATAGGAGTGGGGCAAGTTCATCTGCTCATCATACCGGTTTATCATCACACTTTGTCAAAACAAATATGAAGTACCGAAAAATTGCTTATAAGAAACTGGAGTTTAAAATCACATTGTGTTTACATTATCATATATCAGCATCACGAAATACAAAAAGAAAGTAAACATTTTTTGTTCTCCATTGCATACATTCTGAAAAGCATATAAACATAACATTATAGTTTACATATGGAAAACAAAGCCATAAATGCCAAGAGTCTGATCCAAAAAGAATATATATATATATATATATATATAAAATCAAGTTTCCTGTACAATGCCATCATGCGCTAAGCATGGTCAAAATGCTCAAAGAGCCCGGGAGATACAAAATACATCATAAAAAATAGTCCAAGAGAGCCAAGTGGCTTCTCAACCCCTATGAGATCCCTCTGAGGGTGCACGCCCCGTCTAGGACTCGGCTACACCGGCGCTCTGAATGCACAAAGGGCTCACGATCCCGAGGAGCAGCTGCGGTCTCACCATGAGAATGACTCCTCATCAGGTGCTCGATGTCCTATACCTTGCCAGCTCGGTACGGAGGGTAGACACCATCCTGGCCACATGCCAGATAGGGGAAAAGATGTCGGTATGCCTACCAGCTGCTGAAGGCTCCCCTACATCCACAGATAGCTCTACACGGGTCTTCTCCATAGGGATCATCAGGGTATCAGTACATACCGGGAAATCAGTCTCGCCACTCATCGGCAGTCTCTGCAAGCAAAGGAGAAAATCCAATTAGAAATAATCAAGAGATAAAAGCAAACGTAAACAAAAGGAGAGGTAACAACTAAGGCAATCATAAACTAGAAACAAACGTTAAAAGGAAGGATGATAACTCACTCAGATCGCCGAGCCTCCAAGATGGATCTCTAGGATCGACAATGCATGTCATGCCGCCACCGATCGATGCACTCCTCTTATGGCCGGGAAACATAGCGTCCCGCTATGGACTCATCCTCCCCACCAAGGCCCTGAGAGAGTGGCTCCTCTGAAGCTAGTGTCACCCTCTCTGCACTCTGCTCCGCCCTCTCTGCCTATAAAATATCCTGAGTGTCATGCCACTCAGGATCGTTGTCCTCCTCTCCACCTGACTCACTAGCCTCAGCCTTGGTCTCCTCCTTTGTCTCTCCCCCTATGAACTCCTCAGACTCAGAGTCTATGTCAATGGGGTCATCGCTGCTATGAGCGGGACCGGTGGCAATCAAGTAAGGGTGCCTAAGGAGCACCGGCTCTCCCTCGAGCACGTACTACCCGCCTAGCCACAATAGGAACACCAGGAGTAACAACTGTCCAACCCCACCTCTAGGACCTCCCCTGGCCTCTCGAACTGATCTATATACTGGCACCACTGGGGAAGCATACCCATGTAAGGTAGGCCAAACTGCTGAGGCACTCGACCGAAAGGGTGTATCTCCACCCTCCCCACCCTGTCAACAAGCTGCCCTGTGGTGGAGTAGGAAATCAAAGTAAGAGCCTCCTCACCCCATAAACCTGCCATGGCCTGATAAGGTGTGGCCTCCATGTCATCAGTGGTTAGGGAGGCAACTGGCTGGTGAGGTGCTCTGAGCACCGACATGTCTGTCCATCTGGCTGCCCTCACAGCTCCGAGATCTGCCACCTCTACACCTCTCCCATAAGGGATGAAACGCTCGTAGACCCAGCTCATAACCAGGGTCAGATGGCTCAATGACTGCCCCTGCAAATGGACCACCTGGTACAAATCATGGTAGGTAGTCCCAAGAATGTCGGCTCCCCAGGCATAAATCCGACCATGTCCCTCAATCTAGTGCAATAATGGGGGACCAACAATAGAGTAGAGTGTCTCCTCCCTTGTCCCCGATCAATCTCGAGGCAAGGATCCCCATAATGGCCTGACGAATCAAGGGGATAGGCAAGCTAGGAATAGATCGGACCCTCACCCCCTTCTTTGAACTAGTGGAGATAATTGCATCTCCCATGTATGAGGCCCACTGTGCTATTTGAGCCCGTGAACCTGCTGTCTCAAGAGTGAGTCGTCTCCCGATGATCGGGACCCCCAAGATACGGTAAATGTCCTCCAAAGTAATGGTCCACTCACCTCGGACCCCTGGTAATCGGAAAGTGTTCCGATCAAGCATCCCAATATGAAAATAAGTCACAGAGTATGTGACTAGACGGTGCAACATGCGGAACCCGTGATATACGCAGTATACTGCCCTTTGAAGAGTGTCCTGCTCATCCTGAGAAAGGGCATCTAATACTACTGGGAGCCAATCACTCTCTCTCTCTCTCTCGGCTCCATCGAATATACTCCTCCCTCACCTGCATACACCCAAAAACACACAAAATAGAGCAAGTTAGTATCCAAATGACTTTAGAAAAATCATGAAGACACATAAGAATGCTAAAAATGCAAAATTAACTTCAAAAGGGTGTTGTTTGTGCATTCTGTGAAGAACCACCGCCTTGAGCAGGGCGGTGGTTCCGTAATCACGGCTTAAAGGTGGCGGTCTTGTAACCACCACCCTGAATAGGGCGGCGGTTGTGTAACCACCGCCTGCCTAGGGCGGCGGTCGTGTCCCGAATTTCCGTACGGGTCACATGACCTAAAAACACCTAAAAACGCTAAATAAACGCTATTTTGACTAAAACAAAGCCTACCCAAAGTGGCGCCCCCTAGATAGACCTATTAAAACTAACATTTTCAAAAATTATCCCCCCATGACAAAGATTTCAACATTTTAATCTTTTGGGGATAAAAATGGTAAATCGAGAAAAACTAACCTGTGATCTCGCGGGTCGGCGTTCCGCTCATGGAGGCATGATCACGATCTCATCCCGAACATTTTGACTATACTCTCATGAGAAACCGTCACTGTGGGTCCCAGAGCTCAAAATCAACCAAATCAATGCACACAAATGAATAGGAAAATGGGCCCACTTTTACATATATAACAACCTGACTTGTTTTGAATGCCCCTTTCCACAGGTTTAGAGCGCCGACGGAGGTAAGTTCTTATCCCCGCACAAATGGTACGTCCTCATTTCATGATATTTTAGTATTTATTTTTGATCTACTTTGTCTATCTACACTTGAGTTCTCTTTTCATTTTGCAGGTAGCGGGAATTTTGGATAGCATCATTTCGACACATGGACGTACCAGGTATAACTCCTAACTTCCCATTTCGGGACCGCCATACTCAGACCCACCATTTTACGCCTCTTCATGGCTAAAACGATTCTCCGAGGGGGCAATATGTATGTACCCAAAATTGTAGGGTACTACACCACCGAATAATGTAACACGTGCCCCAATGATGATACAAGTCTCCTCGCAAGGTGTTTGGGATCCAGAAAAGCTCTCCAAGTATGCGTTAACATCCCACATACCCTGTTTAGCCCCTACCTGCTTTGTTTTCTCTTCCCTCCTTTTCTTTGTGTTTTTCTCTTCAGTACTGAAACCACCACCCTACCTAGGCGGCGGTCTTGTAACCGCCACCCTGCTCAGGGTGGCGGTCCTTCACACATTTTCCAGAATGATCTTTTTAATGCGACTCATGTAAATTTTCAACATTTACTCACTTTTTCACCACCTTTGCTTGTATTTATGATTCTGGTTCCTTGGAATAGTGTTTTGGCATTGTTTATGGTTTAAGAGATCAATTTGGTTTTCACCTTTGGGTAAATGGGATTCTATAAATAGCTGGCTTGTGCTCAAGCAAATGGCCCCTCAAATTTGCCTCTGAATTTCTCATTCCAATAGTTTAGCCTTTCCTTTTGTTTAGGATTCATAGTTTCATTTGTTAGATGTATAGTTAGCATTGTTTAGCTGTCAGAAAGCCACATATTCTCCTTGTGCAAAGTGCTATTGTCATTTCATCCAAATCAATTGGAGTAGGATAGTTTGATTTCAATAGGAAGCCATTAAAGTTGTAGGTTTTGTTCATCCAACAGGATAGTTTCAGGTGCTGGACGTTTTATGTTGCATGACTCACAATAAATCCCGCTAGGAATTATATAAGCCAAGTTGTGTACTCTTGTGCTATCCCTCTCCTACTCGCATTGTATTCAATCTGCATCCTAGGATTCCTTTTTTCCAATATCTACTTTTGTTGATGCTAGCATTACATGCTTTTTTGGATCCACGTGAGCATGAAGGAACGAGGAGATCACACTGAGGGGACAAGGTCACACACTGTTGGATTCGCCACTATTCTGCGAATCCAGGTTCTAGCTTTCAAAGTTCTAGTTAAAAGCATATCAAATAAAGTAGTCAATCATTCCATTTTAGTTAATTTCACTTTCGATATTTCTAGGGAAGCTATGGGGATTGATAGTTTCTGAGAAACTATGATTCACTCCTCACTTTTGAGGTAGGATCGAGAGTCTTTCAAATAGAGTAGATCAGTGATCAGGTTATTTAGGATAAATCTATAAACTGCACAGACAAGTAGCTACACTCGGTTGCTTTGTTTGTTTTAATTGCGTTATTAGTTTAGTTGTCAATTTTAGATAAGTTGCTCTTTAAAATCTATTTAGTAGTTAGCAATATGCATCAAACTTAGAAATATACGTAAATATATCTTGCATGTTTAATTTATTCTGTCATTAATTAGCTTTATATCGTTTTATTTTGTATGACAATCACAGGACCTAGAGAGCCCAAAGAATACGTATTCGAGCCAATCATGCCTCAACCCAATCTCGTCATAGCAATAACTGATATAGATCAGAATCTTAAGATCCAAGTCTTCTTCGAACAACATCGGACTTGCAGTGCAAAGCAGCTCACATTAAGCGGGTTAAACATAGAAGATGACCAAGCGTACACATTTTGGTCAAATCAGCCAAACTACAGATTACCCTAGATAAATATCCACATGACTGTAGAAGGGATTGAAAGAGAGAAAATGTTTGGTTGTGATCCTTTGGTCCCATCAGCCAGACACAGGAGACACTCTCACAGACATAGATACTAGCTTAAGGATTCAGGTTGCAAGAACGCCTATAAGATACTCAGAAAAGATTGCACAACTGTTAATTTTGAACGTAGAGGCCAAAAAGGCATACGACTATTGGATACTAGGGATTAGGGACTGATTCCGCACATGACCATAGTAGGTCCACAACAACCACGAATCTACGGTTGTGACCCATAAATCCCACAACCCAACGAATCCACAGGTGAATCAGACATAGATGTTGGCTTACGCACATTAGTATTCAGATCTACTCCACTTCCACCTACCATCATTGCACAATTATCCTTGTTAGACATAGCAGCTAAGAAAGCTAAAGATTTCTAGACTAGACCAGAGAATCGGCCATAGAATCCGCTATATATCCATCATCCATCATATGAGCCTATTTTGAGACATACACAAAACCATCCTAGGTCCACATATTCGACAACCTATAGATCGGATCATGCCAGAGCTTGATATTTATTGGAGCCTTAGAGAAGTCATCCTTGCCGACTGATCTATCACGCTAGTTCAGGTTAGGAGGGCCTTCTTTGCCTTAGATTCACAGATTCCATTAGTGCGTGTTGAAGATATAAGATTGCCTAACTAGTTTACCCATACCCTATGCATAATCCATCCCCACCGGCTATCTCGGCACAACCTTAAGAGGTCGGGTGTGAGGAAGAGTCACTTGTAGATTCCCATGCTCGCTTTTTCACTTTTCCATCGTATAGTTACTCAAAGACCCTATATGTACCCTTTCACTATTCATTTATGAGCATGCCAAGATACTCCACCTTTGTCTTTCCTCTATGTGTAAGCTTTGTTTCTATTGAGCAAGTTCTTCCATTCTTCGATCAATTCTTCTTGCAATTATGTTGGAGCTATCATGATTCCGTTAGAGTGCAACTACTTCATGGTGCCTCGTTTCGATTCGATTCTCACAAACTCTTTTCAGATTTAGCATTGAACCTCTGTAAAATTCATGCATACAACTAAAAAGAAGGGTAAGAACCAGCTTTTCTGTATAGTTTTATCACCTTGCAAGGTCCCACACCTTAGAGAAAACTCAATGTTGTGCGATCACATTAAATGACCCAATTCGGATTGTAGATCCGAAGGTCATTTAAGGGGTCTTTGAGATTTGCACTAACGGTTTGTATACGCAAAACTACATCAAGAGACTGGAAAATGGAAAAATTTGAGCTAGGAATGATCTAGACCTTTGACTACTTTTCTTCCCAACTTCCATAGAAGAGGCATTAAAATTTGTCAAGTGGTTAACCATGGGAGATAGTGCAAAGGCAAAGGAACTCATATAGGAATTATTTGGTGAGATAGAATTAGGCATGCATTTTGAAGAAGAAGGAGAAGACTCCATATTGCTTGAATGTGCTTTCCTTGAGAAAGAAAAAGGAAAGATGGTGTACATTGTGGATGATGAGGAAGTTGAAAACCTAGATATTGACCATTCACAGGGGGTGCACGAGGTCTTGGATAGTGCAGATAAGGATACACACGCATACCATGAACCAATGAAGAAAAATAAGGTCAATATAAGATCGGAGGCTTGGCCTAAGGAGACCATAATTGGGACTACTTGTCGAGTTCGGAGGTGGCAAAGATTATTGAGTTACTACGGGATTACCAAGACTTATTCCCTCGAGGGTATCATGAACTTAAAGGCGTGCATGAATCACTTGGGGAAATGAAGATAAAGCTTAAGGATGGTGCATGCCTAGTTAGAAAGAGGCCTTACAGAATGAACCCCAATTTGCGTGAAAAGGTCAAAGAAGAGATTGATAACATGTTGAAATATGGAATTATCAAGCCCCTTGATGAGTTAGAATGGGTTAGTCCAATGGTGATCAGTATCAAGAAGGATGGACGAATCAGAATATGTGTGGACTACAGGGAGTTGAATGTTGCATGTGTAATAGATCCATTCCCTATGCCATTTACTAAGGAAATACTAGAAGGAGTTGCAGGGCGTGAAATATATTCCTTCACAGATGGGTTTTTGGGTATCATTAGGCTAGGATTGCTTAGGAGGATAGGGAAAAGACAACTTTTACTACTAAATGGGGTAGTTTTTCCTATACTGTGATGCCTTTTGGATTGAAAAATACTCTGCTTTGTATTCTCACGCATAGTTGTTCAGGAATTCAAATATTTTATTCACAACTTCTTATAGGTCTACCTTGATGATTGGACAGTATATGGGCTTGTTAAGGATCACTATGAAAATCTATGCTTAATGTTTGAACGGTGCAGACAATTGAGTATCTCTTTGAACATCAAGAAGTGCATATTTGCTACACCTTTTGGAATATTGTTGGGACACATAATCTGCAAGGAAGGATTACTTATTGATCCAGCTAAGGTTGCAGTCATTCTAGGCCTGGAAGCACCTACCAGTCAAAGTGAGGTGCACATGATTTTTAGGTCACATAGGATATTATAGAAAATTCATCAAGGGATATGCAAAAATTTCTGCACCTCTTGGAGGAGTTACTGAAAGGAAAAGGTACATTCTATTGGGGATAATCGCAGCAGCTGCGTGTTTGAAACATTGAAAGAGAAACTTACTACTCGCGCCTATCTTGCATTTTCCTTCATGGGAAAACCATTTCATGTACACGTGGACACCTATGGAAAAGCCATTGGTGCAATATTAGCTCAACCTGGAGAAGGCATTATTGATCATCCTATCTACTTTGCTAGTGGGAAGTGACTCTGCTTGAACATAATTATATAACTACAGAGTGTAAAGCTTTGTCAATGATCTTTGTGTTGCACAAGTTTTGACAAGATTTGCTGGCTACACCATTTGTATTCTATACGGATCACATGGCATTGAAGTACTTGGTAAAGAATCCCATCTTGCAGGGGCACATATATAGATGGGTACTTGTTATTTCAAGAGTTTGATTTCACGGTTGTGGTAAAGCAAAGGAAAAGTAATCTCGACCAAACCACCTATCTAGAATTCACTTAGGAGAAGTGACACATCGGATTGAAGAAACCATGCCGATGCTCTATTATATAGGTTACAATACACGCCATCGGTATTAGAATACATTACTATCTTTCAACAGAATGATGTCGCAAGGAAGGAATGAAGGCATTAGACAAGAAATAACTTACTATACGTGTGGCACCATTTATGTTAATTAATGGTGACCCCTACAAGTTAGGCAGAGATGAAGTTTTACACTATTGTGTATTAGAGAATGAGCGTAAGGATATTATGGAAGAAGCCCATGGTGGTATTGCGGCAGAGGCCAATATGCGGGTGATGTAAGCTGTCTAAAAATCCTACTTGCTAGATTATGGTGGAAGACATTGTATAAAGATTGTAAAGAATATTGTAAGGCATGTGACCATTGTTAGCACCTAGGAAAACCAGGACAAAGAGATGAGATTCCTTTAAGACCAATTACTAGTGCCGAACCATTTGAGAAATGGGCCATCAACTTTGTAGGACCTATTTCACCAGCCGTGCGTAGGACTAGATTGCGCTATATCATTACTTGCATAGATTATCTCACACGGTGGGTAGAAGCAACACCTACGAAGGACTATACAACAGCTACAACATCTAGGTTTCTATGGGAGAATGTTCTTACAAGATATGGATGTTCTTTAATCAGGTACACAATTTTTGAATGAGACAATTAGGATCCTATTAGATGAGTTTATGGTTGCACACCATAAAACTATACCCTATCATCCTTAGGAAAATGGGAACCGCATTTGAGGCTTTCAACAAGATTTTAAGCCGGACATTGAATTTTTTTTTTTGATGTTGGAAGAAAGGATTAGGATGATAAAGTGTCACCTGTTCTTTGGGCATATAGAACCACTTATAAGAGATTAAAAAAGGCCACACCGTTTCAGTTGGTGTTTGGCATCGAAACTGTTCTTCCTATAGAATTTATGTTACCTTCTTTACGCATAATGGGTGCTAGAGGTCTAGCTGATGAGTAGGATTTAGTTGAGTGCATTGAGAAGATAATTCAAATAGATGAGAGATGAGCCATAACATGATGGAGTTAGAACCAGAAAAGGCCAGGTAGAAAGCATGACATGACATAAACATAAGGGATAAGAAGTTTGAGATTGGACAAATAGTACTTCTTTATGACTAAAAGTTCTTGCGTCATCTAGGCAAGCTCAAAGAAAATTGGTTGGGGCCGTATGTCATCACTTACATACTTGAATAAGGTGCTTTCAGTTAGAAGCATTTGATGAAACATGGATACCGGTTACTTTAACGGGAGTAGGATGAAGCCCTACTATAAATAAGTCTTCTTGGTGTTTGTAATAAGGTAGTTTTGCCATTTAGATTAGATTTTCAATTATGTATTTCCTTAATGTATTTCCTTCTTTTTCGTTATGCTTTGTCAATTTAGTTTTTGTTCTTGTTTAATAAGTGCACTTATGCACATGAAACTAATTACTATGTGAAGAATTTTTATGCGTAGAGGAATGCACATACTTTTAGTGTGGGGTGGTTGTAGTTATCCAAGTAAAAGACTGTGGGAATTGAAAGGTGAAAGGAATAAGCTGCTATGGGTGTGCTTTAAGTCAAAATAATATTTCTTCTCAAAAGTGACCAAGGATGGAGATGAATGAAAGGATAATATAACATGAGGTAAGCAAAGGCCATGATAACTACTAGGAGAAGGTACAATGATGAGGTACTCGGGTGCAAGGGCACGCGCTGAAGAGAAGTCTATGACCAGAGGGTAGGAAGGTGCACTAGAAGGTTATAGTTGGGGCATGAAGATGTACCGCACAAAACAAATGAATTTGGTCAATGAATGAGAGAATATTTGGTAGGTGAAGGAGAAATAAATGCATCAAAATTTGAAAAATTATATAAGGATGGGATGCGAATTCATTTTTATCGTTACGACTAAGAGTATTTGAGGAAAGAGCTAAGTGCGAAGAGCCGAGTGATCGGGTTAAGGTGCGAAGGGTGTGAAACCAAGCATGACAAATAGATCTGTGTGAAAAGAAGCTTGCATCCCGGTGGTGAAGGGTTTGAGTGAATCAAGGTGACAGAGATGATTTAGGGCATGAAGTTTCCACCTAGGTCACAATTGAATTGAGCTAGGGTTTGATTCACAAAGTACAAAGTTAAAGAGGAGATGATTTCAGTGGTATAAATGACACCCAAGAAGGAAGCTGTGACAGGAGCAAAAGGAAAGAAGAAATTGGTTGTCGAGGAGGAAGAGATGACACCCGAAAGCAATTTTTCAGAAATGCAATATTTAGAAGGAGTCATCGTCGGCTAGGAATGGGACTCACACATCAGGAAGAGAAAAGTAAGTGAATAAAATCACAGGACCTCAGAGAACAAGAAGGATCTTGATTCCTTGCTCACTACGAGGATGAACAAATGTACGGTGGATGACATGCCATTTTATGATGATGTAGGCGATAAGATTCTCGAAGAGAATTAGGCTCTACTAATTATATGAGATTCCATATTTCGGGAAGTATGAGCCCTTCTACCAGTGGCTTTTGAGCAGAGTACATGAGGACTTTTCTACTTTGCAAGACGCAGAGTTAGAATCTCATCCGCGCTTATCTCAATGGTGATAGGTTTGAAGGCCACATGAGAGGATATAAAGAATGATCTCACAGATAAAGCTACGATCTTAAAGACCAAACAGGAGTTGGGGTACCTGAAGGGTCCACGTGGTATGGATATAGACAAGTTGAAGAACTTTTCTGGTTGTGCAAGTAGCAACACACCTTGTTACAAAGTTGAACGATCAGGAGTGGTGGTCACAGGTAAATACTATGTGGTTACACATTGCGTGCAAGATGTTAGAAGGAGCAGTCTACAATATTGCAGGCTACATTACAGAGAAAATAGTTGAGGAAGTGTGCACAAGAGGGAAGATCAACTTTGGGGCTATTCTATTATCATTGGTATTCATGGAAATTGGAGTACCAGACAGGCCAAAGGAAAAGGTATGGGAATACCCCATGGAGAATAAGTCACCAGCTAAAAGGTTCAACAAGTACCTATGTAAAGGGTCCATGATAGATGACATCAAACAAAGGGCGAACAAATTGTACGATAGGCTTTATGTGGCATTTGAAGAAGAATGGTGCATCCCAAAGGACCTACCATCAGTAGTGGGGAAACAAGTCTAGTTTTTGTATATCAACATTTCTACATTGCACACTTCCCAATGAGAGATGGAGTCTAGAGCCCTTGGTGTAAATTGCCTTACGCATTCACTGCAAGGTATTTCCAAGCATCTGTTCATATATTCACATACACACGACAACTGTTATTCAATGCATATAAGGTAGATTGTGACTACCACATGTTGAGGAAAAAGTATGTGTATCCAGGAAGAAGTGCCTATGTTGAGAGGCTCATTTCGAGAGGTATTGAATACTAAGCCAATAAGTCTAGCTGTAGCAGATATAGGGGTAGCATTAGTGTATCTTTAGCTGAAGCCTAAGATGGAGAAAAATAAGTATGTGGAGAATGAATTCATGCTCCTAGGGCCACCAAAGGGTAATCACACAATGGAAAACATACCAGTGTAAAGGCCCACATAAACTATTTAAGTAGAGGATGAAGAAGAGGAGCATGAAGATAGTGGAGGCTTAGAGCGTAGAAGAAAGCAACCATATGATAGAGAAGAGTCACAATGTGTGACCATTCCACCTTAGGGACAAGATGAAGAGGAAGATACAAAGGTTGAACAGTGGCCAAAAATTTAAGAAAGTATTCAGATGCACAAGGACCCAAAGTGGAACCCCACAAATGGTAAGAAAATCACCTCATCTCTCTCCACATAAGGAGGCCGCTGAGCCAAAGAGGAGAAGAAAGTTGAAGTTGGATGAAGAAGTAGAGGAATTAAGGGAGAGCGAGCATGCATCTCCTACCCCACTCGAGTAAGAAGATGAGCCATAGAACAAGGAAGAGAAAAAATATGAAGAGATGAAGGATGGAGAAGAAAGAGAGAAGACAACCTTTGGATCTATGCATGCGATTGCTCAAGGTGTAATGGGACAGACTCCTAACCTTGAAGCTATAATTCCCAAGGGTCCTAGATCGAAGAGGATGAGTGGGGAACACAGTGCACCACTCATGGGCTATGTAGAGGACACTGGAAAAATCATCCACACACGTTTCCAAAGCATTGTAGAACAAAAGGATTTATTTGGATGGGAATTAATGGATGGGGATATGGTGACCATTCGCACTAGAAAGCAACTCTCATGGTCAATGCATACCCACATGGATGAGCCTAAATTTGATGTATGCGAAGAGTCATGTGTTTTGAGATGGCTGAAGAAGGAACCCCAAGCTAGACATATGACAGTAAAGCCTACTATCATGTCGAGATAAGCGGAGTCAAGAACGTATTGGTGAAGGTTTCTATTGAAGTTATGAGAAGAAACATGGACAAAGCTGCAATGATAAGAGTGTTGTGTGAGGAGCTAAAGACAAAGGATGTAGAGATAGTGCACATAATTCAAGAGAGGGACTTAGTGCAGAAGAATAACAAAGTATTTATCAGCATCGCAGAGGAGATTGGAGACAATGTCATAAGAGCTAGGCCACACTTGGAGACCAAGGTACCACAGACGTTTCCCTCAGTGATACATTATGTAGGAAAGTTGGTGGACTTGGTACTTGAAGATGAACCTCTGCACATGCCAACACCAAGGAATCCAAAATAAGAGGAGAATAAGAGAAAGCTTCAGTGATGTAAAAGATTACATCCTATGAAGGGCTGTTACAAGCGCTACAAAAGAATTGAATAAAGCAGACCAATCTTTGAACATCTGCACATCTCTAGAGGTGTTTATCAACATAAAGACCCTGGAAGAAAACAATGAGGTCCAGAGAGAAATGAAGGATGAAACATTGGGCCACATAGAAATATTTTCAATGGTTAAGTAGAAGTGTGAGGCCCTGACAACAACACAAGAGCTGCACAAGACTCGGCTGGAAGAGCTTGGGAAGCTCATTGTGTAGAAGATGGATCTTCTAGAAGGAAGAATGACCTCAATGTCTAGTATTGTGTTGGTTCTGCAAAATGAAAAAGGGGAAATTACAAGGATGAATTGGATTCCATTGCTGTGGAAATTCCAGAAAAAGTAGAATAAACACTCGTTGAATGACAGGCCTTGGAGGCCGAAATAAAGGAGGAGTATCCAGAGTTTATCCTTCAAACTGATATAGAGGAGGCTTCCTCATAAAAATTATTTATTTATGTACATTCTTTCTTATTCTTTCCATTCTTCTATTCTTTACTTCATTTTGGAGATACCCATTATCGGGGTGACAATGAGATTAGTGTGGGGTAATGTTGATCAGAGAACACTTGAAAAAACTCACACAAGAAGTATGCATGGGAAAACAAGCCAGGTTTAAGGGCACGAATGGATAAGAAGAACACACGTGTGGAACAAAATTTCAACATTTAGGACTTAGCTAATTTTTTTGCATGAAGACCTATTTTTAGAAGATGACGTGTGGAAAACACCAATGATACCGAGATGTGCATGCCACACATTGTCTATCTTTAGAGGATCAGATTGAAGCGTTTTGCATGGAGGTAAGCTAAGAATGGGATTATCACTTCAGTTAACTGTAAGAGGTCTATAGATAGCACACTTGCATGTGTGGCTATGCATGTAAATGATGCATGGCTATTAATAACATGCGGCCTATTTTTGGAATAGATAAGCGGTGAAGGGAAAGTCCCCACCCTATATATATGATGTGAATCACATAGTAGTAGAGAGAGATATATAGGTATATGTAGAGTGCAAGAGGTAAGCATAGAGAGATATATAGGTATATGTAGAGTGCAAGAGGTAAGCATAAAGAGATATGTGCATATGAATGGATTATTGTATCAGATCCATGCACACATCAGTATAGAATGCCATTATTGTAAGGAGCTTCTATGTTTATTAATAGATGGAAGTTATTGGCTGAATCTAAGTGTCATTCCTGTGTGTAATTGAGTAGTGCATGTTCTTGATTCAATCATGATTATTGTTTAAGCTTGTTCTTTCATAGATCTGAATATGGCATGCATTGTAGAATGATGGATTAGTTATGGATCTATATGTTTCTTCCTTCATCACGCTAACATCTTGCTACAACAACCCTAAAGAGGGACCTGGTACCTTTGCATGCTTTGGGTGAGCGCTCAGTCTAGGCTGAGTGATGTGCCAGTGCATCTAGGGTGTTATCTGGTAAATTCTAGGCTACATCACAGAGCATCCATGAGTTCAAAAATGAAGCTTTTCCCATAACTTTTAATCTAGAATCCTGATTGCACTAAGATTTTAGCATATTGCTCTACTCTCGGGAACCTTTATGATAACTAAAGCATCATACTAGATGATTCCCTATTTTTATATAGTAGAAAACTTGAATCACTCTATCTGAAATTTTCCTTTTTGATTTGTAAGAGTTCTAACAGAAGGATCACAACAAAAATTGGAGGACGGGACCCTGGAGCAGAGTCGAATCCAATGATGGTGTTTTTCATTCCAAATCGACACCAAGTATGACTATTTTATAAAAATAACACATGTTATGTATTGTGAATTACTAAAAATATTAATTCTCTAAAAAAATCAATCTCCAATCACTCATAACACTTAGAAACAATGTAAAACAACAAATAAGGTAAAATAAATAGTTTTCCCAAATTAGTAGTTTCCAAAAAAGCAACTTGCTAAAAATAGAAACTTCCTAAAAATGGTAAAGCATCATCAATAGAGAAGAATTAAGTGTGCTATGAGATTCACAAGATAAAATTTGAGCAAATTTGACAATAATTCCCAAAATAATGACTCTTGATCCCGATTGCCAAAAATAGAAAGTTTCAATTTTCAGTGTAGAAAGTTGATGTTGGCTCTGTTTTCACTCATCTCACTAATTTTTCCCATCCTCACATAATTTTACATATGTATCATATCTCAAAAATAAAATTAAATCTCTACAAGGATTGTAAAGTACCATTCGAGCACATTTGTGTCAAGGAACAAGATAGAGCATATCAAGGTGCAATAGGTGAAAGTCAGGGACATTGTGTAGTTGGAAAAGAATTTAAAAATAGTCAAGAGATACATTAAAATAAAAAATCATATAAAGGAGGTCATCACTATCATAATTGAAATGAGAAAATCTTCAGGAAATATGAGGAACATCATGTCTTGAATCTTCATCACCTCTCCAAGAAGCAAGTTGAAGTGAGCTAGTCAAGTCATCAAAGTTTTCAGGCCATCATACGTGAAAAATAAAAGGCTCCTCCTTTCTCATCAGAAGCATCTAAAAATGAAGGTATGAAAACATCCCAAGTTAGATTTCATTCAAGTACTATGGAGTAGTGAAGGATAAATAGGTGATCTTCATGTGTGGCATCATGAATGGAAGAACAATAAATCATCCCAATTTCATTTGATGTCATAGTGTTATTAAACACTCAATAAAAACACGATAGTGTGTTAAATCCTCAAAGGATGAAAAATTGAAATTTAATCTCACTTCAGTACCATCAAGATTCATTAAACAATAATATTTGAAAATAAAGGTAAGGAAAGCGGGTGCATAGTGGTTCCATATTCCGGAGGATTCATAAAAATCTAAATCTCATCATAGATCCCATAGATCCTCTTGATTCAATAAAGAGTGATCCATCACAACATCCTTCTCTTCAAAAAAATCCAACCGTATCTATCTCGATGGCGAAACTTTCCCATGACAAACATGTGAAGATGAGGTGTATAAACCAATTTTAGAGCTAGGAAAGGTAAGAAGTTATAGATATTCATTTAGAGCATTGTCTGTATAAGAATGAGAAATCCTCTCCATTTCATCTACTGTCATCCACATGGTAGTGTTATTAAACACTCACCTAAGGAATTTTAGTGTGATCATATCTCAAAGAAGGAAATGCGTTTCTATCATCTCATTCCATTCCAACCAGTGGTTGTTTCTCAAAAATATCATTTGGGAAGCAATTACCTAACTTCAAAGTGAATAATTATATGATTAAGAGAAGGATACACATAAGTATATTTTAATGTCATCGAGTTTTATCTCATGATCATTAGACCCATATGTGAAAGCCTAAGAAGTAGGAAAGTGATCCTCACTCTCATTGTGAGATCAAGAAGGAACCATCATGAGTGGTGCCTGTAGTCATCTCAAGATCCCATTATAATGCATCAAAATAGTGTTTTTGAACACTCGTTTAGTAGTATGGAGTGTCCATGCATCTAGTAGAAGGAGGAAATTGTTATTATAATTCTTTAAATTTGCAAGTTCTTCATAAAAATTCTTTTCCTTAATTAGCTTTTCCTTCTACTCTCTCCATGTTCTAATTTCTCATCAAGAATTTTACTTTTTATATTTCATCCTATTCACTTAAGTGACCCTTAGCTAAAAATTGTAAGAGACCTTTTTAAATAATAAGAAAAATAATCACTTCCTAAGAATATGAAAGGTCACAAGTGATGAGGATAGGTGAGGAGTCATGTGGGGGTATATGAAATGACAATTTGTAACACTATAATTTGGAATGGATTCTCCATTCCAAAGGGTTAACAATTGTTGATTGAATGTATGTTTTTGGGATTACCACTTATACATCAAGGAATAAAAGATAAAATTCATCTATTTCTTGTACTATGTTCATATACTCTCTCTTTCCAACTTTGCATACATGATAATCTTGTAAATCCAAGAAAGGTGTCTTCTCCTTTGATTAATGAATTAATGCAAGTATGTGTTTATGAATGTCGTGTCTTATCGATTTATACATTATTTTGTTATTATAATTGAATGTGGAGTTACTTTGGTTATTTTATGTGAAATCTACTAGTGCCTACTCAAAATAGTAACCCTATCTTTCTTTATTTCCCCAACTCCTCTTTACCCCTCATTACTACAAATTCCTCCCTTGTACCCTATACAAGCACTTTTCCACACGTTCAGTGGAGTGTTCCTATGTGATCCTTGACCTATTGACTACCCTAAAGCTTTTAGACATTTTAAATAATTTACTCTTAATAATGAGATCCTCCCTATAAAAAAGAAGGAGGGGCTTAGATCTGCAATGTTGGTGAAAACTCAATAATTTTCAACACGAAAAATTATTTTCCAACATATATATTTCTTTACTTTTTGATTGTTGATTGGTTTTTGCTTTCGAAAATTATTGCAACTCTCTCAATTGTTTTGGTAAGGGGTTAAGAACCAATGATGGCTTTATGGAAGGATGTGGAAGTGATTGTGATTATGAAATTGGCTAGTGTCAACAAATACACCCAAATGTCTTCACAATTTTTTTTTATTAAATGTATGATAATGACAAGATCTCAAGAGGTTATTCATTCTTTAATTTAGCAAGGTAATGGAAGACCAATATCAAACAAATATAATAGAGATAAATATTGCGCAATGAATGTCAATATACTAACCAAAAGATCATCGAAGGGATGAAATTGATGGGTGATTTGCAAAGGAATGGAAAGAAAGGAAAGAACATCGTGTGTATACAATACCTTATTATGACATATGATTTTTGTACCTTTACTTTTTTGTGATATTTTCTCTGGATTTTTAACAGTTTTGTGAAGGGAAAATATCAAAGGGAGAAGATGAAAATGGATGAAATGGGGATAGATAGGATTGAAAATAGGATGGAGAAAAATGATCTAAGATGTAGTAGAAAAAATAAGGTAGGATGGATTGGAAGGTTGGGACCAACAATGCAACTCTGTGTGATAGGACCCAAAAACAATGTTTTTGATTTCTTTGATGAGGGAGACTAGGAGTTTTTTCTTATCAAGAGTGATATTAGCTCCAATCTCGATGATCATGGTGATATCATACCAGATAAGCTATTTAGACTTGACTTTCAATATGGATTTTGTATGTTGGAGCTTGAGTTCCCTATCTGTATATTTTTGCACTTTTCACCATATTTGACGTTTGTATTTTTGTTGAATTTAAAATCTTGTTTGTGTTTCAGATTTGTGGCTAGATTTTTTTGTGAGTTTTGGAGTTCCTTGGATTTTTTATTTTAGTTTGATGAAGAAATTGTTTATGCTTCATATAAGCTAATGTGTGATTCCATTTGGTCTCGAGAAATGTGGGAAGAAAGTGGATGTTTAGGATTAATGAGAGGATTATTAGGGGTGATGGTGGTATTTCCACATTTGTTAATAGAGGGGGATATTATGGATGCATAGGATAGGGTTAAAATGGCAGTTTTGAAAAATAGGTTCATGGAGGAAAGGTATTTGTAGAGACTATAAGGGTAACCTTGTTCAATGTCATAATCAAAAGAGCTATCTTCATGTTTAGAAGAGGTGGCATCAACATCTATAAGTGGTGCCCCTGTAAGTCTTAATACCAATGCCATATCTATCCATATTTTCATGTGCCAAAAGAGGTTCCCACACACCTTATTCATGTATTCCACATCCATATCCTTTGTATCCCATGACATACATCATCTTGTTAGGGATAACATAGTTTAGGGATTGATAACAAGAGGTCATCTTCTCATCAAGATGATTGGGATGTATAGGTGAAATCTAAGTGTTTATCTTCTAAAAGTCCATTAGGGATGAAATTGTTGAGACTGTAAGGCTCTTGAGTTCTTTGCGACTGAAATTTGGGCCTACCACGTGTTTTGGGTGTGAGGAAGGTTAGATATAAGGAGGGACTGCTTTGGAGGTCGTATTCCCCATAGCCAATATGATAGAATATCAATTTAGATTCCCATGTAGAAAAGGGGATATGGAGGTAGAAGCACCACTTTCATGAGGATGAAGTGTATCCGGTTGACACGAGATGCGAGATCCTCCGATTTAAGCTCAAAATATAACTCTATAGAATGACACTCATAAGTTTTGGGGTAATGGCCAGCCAACACTGGAATGGGAAAAGGATTAGGGGTGACCCAAAATTGTAAGCTCATTGTAGACACCTATAGTTTGCTCAATACACTATTATTTCTAATGGTGCACTAACACTTCTTCCTTTTGCAAATTGACGGCACACCACCAGTTAGGCCTATCTAACTCCCTTCCTACGACACCCTTTTGGTCGTTTTTCCTCTTATAAACCATTTAAACAGGAAGTTATAGCCTCATTCTAACTACATTAGCTTCTTATTCTCTTCTAGCTCACTTCTATTAGCTCCCCGGAAGATCAATCCACTTCATTTGATTGATTAATCCCTTCAAAACCCTTCCAGAACCCTAATTACTCTCTAAGAGAGATTAATTAGTCTAACCTAGGTTAATTACCCTCTAACATAGTCAAATCACACTTTGACTTGCTAAAGTGCTTTTTGGACTTTAGCCTTTGTCCCACATGCACCCAAATCTCCCTTTTCTTCCAAACCAAAAACTATAAATAGGGCTATACCCCCTCCCTCATTTCCTAAGAATCCTCTCTTCTTCCTAGCACAAATTATAGCAATTTGATTAGGCTTTAGTTTGTATTTCATCTTCTTTCATTTGAGCTAAAAGCATTTAATCTTGTATTTCATAGCATTAACATAGAGTAAAAGGGAAGATCCATTGGCCTTGAAGCCATTAATGGGGAGATCTCTTTCTCTTAACACATAAATTGAATGCTTAGATCCTCTTAGGTTCATTATTTCAAGCTTTCAAAGAATAAAGATTAACTTCATTTGCTTAATTTGCATGTTTATTTCAAATTAATGTATACAAAGAAGGAAACCTTGCTAATTTCTTATCACATGGTCCATTGATCAGATTGTTAAAATCCTTTGAGGTTTCTTTAGATATTCTTACCCTAAATCCATGGCTTTTACAAATTTTCATTGAACACACTCATGTCCATGGTAATAGAGTTTAATAAACCGGTGAAGGTGAAGGGACCATACTTCATGACATGGATCCATGGGAGACCAAGAAGAATGTTACAGAAAGTTCCAAGTTAGTGATGTAGACACCTAAAATCCACTTACGTAGTTTTAATGCTAAGACTGCACTAACTATCCTCTTTTCCATTGTTGTAATAATTAGTGTTTTTCACTAATTAGCTAACATTCCTCTTCATATCTGTTAATTAATGACCTTTCATTAATTAATTAGCCTTCCTATCATTCAGGATGTCGATTAATGACCTTTCGTTAATTAGTGTTCACTTCTACTTGGGTTAATTAATTATTATTAATTAATTACGCCCGTAGCTCTAAATCAATAAATCTTCATCTATTGGATCAAATTCCTCTTATATCTCTCAAATCATACTAATCTTCCTCTAATCAAATTCTATAAGATTTCTTCTATCTATTAATTAATCATCTTTGATTAATTATAAACACCCCAATTCCCATAAAGTACTAACTAAAGTGTTAACCCACATGTTAACTCACCTAGCTTTGGTCAACTAAACTAAAGTTACTTTTCCCCTTATCCCACATGCACCAAGTTACACATCTCTCTCCAACATTTAGGTTATATAAAGGACCAAGCTCCTTCATCTAAAGACACACATTTACATGCATATAGCATAAACTATAGGCATTTTCATCTTTGAGCATCTTCCATTAGTGTTGAGCTAGGTATATTCATATTACATTTCATCCATCCAAGATTTAGGTAATATGGAGAGAATCAAAATGTCCTTATAGCCATGTCTTGATGAGACTCCATTCTTAAAACCTTGGGATCAAACAAAAATCATATTTTGATTGCTAAGGATCTACATAGGTCCATTTCTAGTTAGCTTTCAAAGAGTAGAGAATAATGCTTAACATGTTAGTTTGATTTCCTTCAAAGTTCTATGCATGTTGTTGATGTTTAGTCTCTTTAAGCTCTTAGCATGATGATCTATGTTTAGTTAGATTTATTTTGGAACTATTAGGTGTTAGTTTCAATTCTCTTATCTTAGCTAATTAATACATGGATACAAGTGACATCGAATCTTGTTTCGTGCATGAAAAACCCAAATTCCAGTGGTAAAGTGATTTTTCCTACGACTATTGCTCTGCATTGTCATAAGCCTTGATGGTGATCACATTAGGCTCTAGTTCAGCATCAATATGTCCCAATTGTTTCACAAGCTTTAGAGTACATATGTTAAGACTAGATCCATTATCCATAAACACCCTTTTAACATTTTTACAGGTAATGATCACTTCTATATATAAGGGTAAATTGTGTGTATAATTGTCCATAGGAATATCGTTTTGGCTAAAAATGATTTAGTCAGATAGGGTCATCTACTTAACTAAGGCTTTGAAGCATGAAGCGTCAATGTCTGTGGGAACTCTTGACTCCTGGAGGGTCTTATAGAGGATTTCCTTATGAACAATAGATATCTTAAGAAGATCCAAGATATAAATCTTGGCGGTTTTCTTCTCAAGTTATTCTAAGAGATCATAATGATTATCCAAAGGAGTAGAAAGAGGGGGTCCAATGACAACAAGGAAAGTGTGTCTCATTGTAATGACACAATCTTGGGATTTTATTTTGATGGTTTTGATATGGTTGGTGATAAGATAAATATTAAAAATAAGAGAATAAAAATGATGGGATGTTTTAGCAACAACATGGTTGGTAATTTTTTCCTATGAGGATTGAACTTGACCTAGCTTCGTTTTCACTTATTTATTTTTGTGAAAGGTTCCTTGTACATTCCCAACTGATTATTTGATGATTATTGGGTTCTTTTTTGTCAAGTTTGAAATCTCCTCGATCTAGGAGATCTTGGATGAAGTTCTTTAATTTCATACATTGATTCATTCCATGACCTTTAACACGATGATATTCACAATATTCGTGGTATTTGTACCATGATGATTTAGGTACACCATTATCGAAAGGTGTGGTGTTAATAAATTAGACCATATTTTCCAAATCAAACCGTTTGAGGATCAATGATAGGGATTCTATGAGTGAAGTGTATTTCCTACATTTGAATTCTAATTTAAGTTGTCCAAGTGTGAGTTTTAAATATAGGGTTTTCTAAACTAATTTGACATGTTTGGAATCAATGATCACATCCCCTACGACATTATTATTTTGATTGGATTTTTTTATTTTTCTACAAGTTTTGTTTCATAGTCTTGTTAAAAGGGTTTTAAGACCCCTTTGGATAGAAAAGCCTTTTTTATTTGGCTGCTATTTTTAGGACTTCTTCAAAGGTGCCTACATAATGCATTTGTAAATGGAAGGCAATTTGAGGATGAAATTTTGACAAAAATATGCTCACAAGTTGTTTATGAGGAATGGAGCAAGGGAAGCAACCATCTAACCCCTGCCAACAGTGTAGGAAAGCAATGAAGTTCTCATTATTTTGTTATTTGGTGCTACATAGGTTTAACATTTTGATATCACTCTCCATATTGAATGAGTATTGGTGATTTTTTTTTCCAGCTAAGTCCACAAAAGTGAAAATAGGACCTTCAGGGATATGGAGAAACCATTCAAGTGCTTGGACCCTAAGAGTCTATGGAAACAAGTGAATAAGGTAATTATTTCTATAAAAACTTCCTTGTAGACCATGAAGAAGTATTTTATGTGATCACAAGGATCGACTTTGCTTCTACATTTGTTAAATTTAGGAAGTCAAAGCTTAGTATAAAGGGAGTACGTAACATTTTTAGAAATTACAAGCACTTGAGAGGGAGTTGGGGGTGAATCGGTGCAGATAAAAACTTTAAAATATTTCACAATAAAATTACTTGATTAGAAGAAATAGTTATAACATGAACATATGATCAATACCATGTAAGAAAACAATAAATCACAACACAAGATTTATAAGGGGAAACCCATAAAGAGAGAAAACCCACGTTGAAACCAAGGCTTTATTAGGAACTAAAATTCCAAAGTTTACAATAAACTTGGTTTTGTTGAGCACCTACTCAACCTATGAAGCACCCAATTCATAATCTCCAAGTACCCACATGAAGAGAGATAAGCACCCACTCAACTAGTTTAGCAAGGAACAACTTGTAAGGAGAACCCATCCCATATGATTTAAGCACCCACTTAGAAATATTGTACATATAATTTGATCATATAGATTCAATATTGCTTATACAATGGATTATGATCACCTTGTTATTTCTCTCCTTACTCACTTTTCAAGTTTAGACATCCAACACTCTCCTTGTCTTTGTATCAATCCTTCAAGCATTCATATGGTATGATTATCTATTTCTGAAACACTTATACAATCGAAACTCTTCATTTTATCTCTCTCTCTCTCTCTCTCTCTCTCTACAACCCCTTCATCTCAAATGCACCCTTGCTCATTCAATCAACAACATCTTATGATTTTGAAATGTAGCTTAAATAAATCAACACAACTGATTTTATGACTCTTGATTTTTTAGTTTTAACACCCTTCTAAAATTGTCTTCAATTACCATAAATAACATTCAGTTATTCCTCCAAAATTGGATTTTTCTATTTCATGGGATAGAGGATGAAACCACCTTTCCAAAAAGTGCAAAATTTTGAAATTCGACACTGGAGAAAAATTATCTCAATGCGGGTTTAGGGGTTCCGTGGAGAACTGAAGTTGTAAAATATCATTTCATGTCCACACTATAAGCCTTTAAAAATATTTTTAGTACTTGTTTTTCCATCCCTTTGTTAATTCGTTAAATTTGGCCTCTAGGAACAATTGGAACCATGGAACTTAGGCCTTCTATTCTTCATTCTTCAAACACCTCTATTCCCTTGCATTACACTATCCCTTTTAAATTAGATCAAAAAGGATTTTGGGAACTTAGATTCACATGGAATAAGTTTGAAGATATTAATTTCTTTGGACTCAACCATCTTCTCGCACTTAACTCACTTTTGATTTTTAGGTATAAAGGTCTATGGGGAACCAAGGTTTTCTTGACACTTGTTTCACACTGGGATATTTGGGCCCATAAAAATTACTCTATCCATAATACAAAGACTCCCTTATTCATCAGATCAATCAATCTTGTGGAGAAATCATTCCTTTGAGGAACTAGTCTTGGATGATATCTTTGAACTCAAAAATCTTTCATGACCCAAATTACACAAGATCCTTTGTATTTTGGCTTAAATTATCTTGTGAGGAACATCGAATCTCATGGAATTTATATCGGTGGGGAATTTTGTGCCCAAAACACTCACAAAACCCACAAAACACTTAACTCTTTTTTTTCGTGTCCCTAAGACCCTTGCGGGGAACTATAGTTCTGGGAACATGCTTCATCTCGCACCTCGGATGTTCGCAATACAATGGAAAAGATAAAATACTCAAATTTCTCAAATTTTTATAATACCATAATAATTTGCTTTTACCATAGAATATATGTGAACACTTAGGACATGTTAATTGATTTTAAGCCTCTAAACCAACCGATCTAATTCAGACGAGCCTTTTTAATATCTCAAGTGAACTCCTATCTCACTATCCATGCTTGTAGTGACTTGAAACCATCCTGAAACAATTTGAAACCATCTTGAAACAACCTAAAACCATTTTGAATGCAAAATGAAATAGAGACCACTGTACATGTCTTGGTTCAACCTTCTTCACATGGATTCTTAAGCTACTTCATGAAACTTAAAAAGATGATCATGAAGAATGATTACAAAATTTTTAACACCGAATGACCTTGTTTGACCTTGGGAAGTCTACATACCACATTGAGTACACACCTTACTATCTTGACCATGCAATCATTGAGGAGGCACTACCAATCAACCTTCAATTTCACCATTCACACCTTTTTCCATCAATGCCACTTGAAATTAATGACAACACCAATGACAAAGGCTAGGATCCAAAAAGATATCCCTTTTTCATTGATGGTAACATACTCAAAAAATTGATGGAAAAAACATTTTCAAACTAGGTTTCTTACAAAGACTCACTTACAATACTCTTTCCCCTTTGACATCTATGACAAAGGGCCAAAAACTTACAACACCATACAAATAAGCTTGATACACCAAAATATTACCTTGGATGGTTGATGAAAGTGTATTGTTTTCTACAAAATCTTTCCTCACACCTTTTTCCTTGGACTTACAACTAGCTCTCCTTGTCCACAAGCTCCCCCTGGGCTGTATTCTTTCTTCTATCACATAAAGCCTTAATTACACTTTTTAGGAGATGATATTACATGTAGATACTCCCTTAAGTTGTCTCAACACTCTTATTTGCTGGTGGGATCAAGACTGACTTCCAATTCATTTCTAAAGTGCTCAAATGTTTCCTTAGGCAGTGGCTTGGTCATTATATCAGTAATCTCTTCCTTTGTACTTACATATTCTAGGTGGATATTCTTATCATTTAATTGTTCCCTCAAGAAGTGAAACCTGATTGGGATGTGTTTAGTATTTGAGTGGAACACAAGGTTCTTGGAAACACTGATAACACTAGTACTATCACAAAACAAAGGAATTGGGCCATCAAATTTTACCTTGTAGTCCTCCAATGTCTGTCTCATCTAAAGAACTTGAGTACAACACATGGAAGTTGTTATATAATTTACCTCACATGTTTATAGTGCTACTAAATATTGTTTCTTTCTTAACCAAGATACCATAAAATTTCCAATGAAGAACACACCACCACTTGTACTCTTCCTATCATCATTGTCTCCTGCCCAATCAACATTAGTGTATGATTTTATGTTGAAATAATTACTTTTGGGGTACCAAATTCCATATTCAAGTGTTCCTATTAGGTATCCCAAGATCCTTTTGAATGCCTTGAAGTGTGTTTCCCTTGGATCTTCTTGAAATCTCCCAACTAGACCCACAACTTGAATGATGTTAGGTGTTGATGCAGTAGATTAGAGTAGTCTTCCTATCATAGATCTATACAATTTTTTTCTACCTTTTGTGAGCTATCCTCTTTGCTTAGATTACATCCCACCTCCATTGGTGTTCCTATAAGTCTATAATATTCCATCCTAAACCTTTTGAGAATTTATTTGATGTATTTGGTTTGGGATATGAAGATACCTTGATTTGATTGACTAATTTGTAAGCCTAGGAAGAATGAAATATCCCCAAGCATAGACATTTCAAACTCTTTTCTCATCACATCAGAAAATTCATGAGTCATCTTATCATGATATCCTCCAAATATGATATCATCCACATATATAATGACAATGAGTAGATGATCTCCTTCTTCTTTGATGTAGATATTATTATCAAGCAACACCTTTTCTAAAACCTTTCTCAATGAGATATGTGTCCAACCTATTGTAAAAATCTCTAGGGGCTTGTTTGAGTCCATAAAAATCCTTTTTCAACCTACACATATAGTATTTATCATCAATTAGAGAGAATCTAATAGGTTGCTCAATATATAACTCCTCACTTAGATGGCCATTTAGGAAAGTAGATTTGACATCCATATGGAAGAATCTGATTTTCTTGTAAGCACCATATGCCAAGAATAGTCTGATTTCTTCCATCCCAACCACATGTGCAAATGTTTCATCAAAATAAATTCCTTTCATTTGTGCATAACCTTTACATACCAGTCTTACCTCTTTTCTTGTCACTTTACCTTTCTTATTCATTTTATTTATGAATACCCATTTTATTCCTATTACATTCTTGTCTTTTGGCCTTGGTATAAGCTCTCAGGTTTCATTCTTTTCAATTTGGTCAAGATCCTCATTCATAACATCCACCCAATGCTGGTCCTTTCTAGCTTCTACCACATTCTTGGGTTCTATCATAGATAAGAGTGCTATGTCTTTATGGTTTTGATGATCTCTTAACTTCCTTCTCATAAGAATATCTCCTTCTATGCTTCCAATGATCTGATTTATTAGATGATCCCTCTTAACTTATCTTGAGGGTGTCTTGGTGTCTTGTCTTTCTTCTACTTCTTCTACTTATTCATGTGTAAATTCCAATTATTCATCATCTTCTTGATCTTCATGGCTGTTCTTAAGTTGAGTACTTGACTTTGATGTATAAGAATCATCAAACTTCAATTTTGTACTCTCAACCACCTTTTATAGCCTCTTATTGTAGCATATATAGGCTGCACTAACTACTGAATATCCAAGAAATATTCCCTCATCACACCTAGAGTCAAATTTTCCTAAGTTGCATTCATTCCTCTTGATGTAACACTTACTTCCAAAGACTCCTATGTTTTTCACATTGCTCAGCCTTCCTTCCAAAAATCATAATGTGTCTTGCTACTATTCACTCTCATATGAGATACGTTTAGAATGTAGACAACTATATAAACTACCTCACTACAATAACCATAAGGAAGTTTGGATTCATTCAACATAGTCTGGCCATTTCTTGTAAAACTATTTTTTATTTCAATAACCCCATTTTGTTAAGGTGTCCTAACAGTTGAGAATTGTCATCAAATACAATGTTCTTCAAAAATTCATTGGACCAAAAATTTCCACCTCTCTATGATGTTATAAATTTTATTTTGGTGTTTTTCTCATTCTCAATGAGTGCTTTAAAGGATTTAAATAAATCCAAGGCCTTAGATTTATGCTTCAAATAAGCTACCCATGTCATCCTAGTGAAGTCATCTATTAGAAGCAGGAAATACACATACCCTTGTATAATTTTAGTTCTTGTAGGCTGAAAAAGATGTGTATGGATCAGCTCTAAAGGTCTAGTTGTAGAATACTCCTTGGACTTGAAAGATCTTATTGTTTGTTTACCATAAAAATATGATTCAAAAGAGTGTTTGATGGTTTAACAATATTTGGCATGTGTCTAACACCATATTTAATACTTAACTTAATAATATTTTGAATATTATATTCCCTAATCTCTGTGCCATAGCCAACTATCATGAAGTTAACTTGTAAATAATTTTTCTTTGTTTATTTCCTTAAGAACATACATGTTATTTTTGGTCATTTTAGCTTTTGTTACTTTCTTCCCTAACATACCATCAATAATTTCACACCATTTTTCATGAAATATCATATTGTAACCTTTTTACACATTTAAATCACACTTAAGAGATTGTGCTTAAGACCTTCAACATATAGGAAATTTTTAGTGACTTTTTTCCATTGTCAAGACTTAAAGTTCTTTTTCTCACAATATTTTTTTGAATTATTGTCACCAAACCAAATAGATCTTGAAGCATTGTTTGATAAAGATATAAAATTGCTTTTGTCACCTTTCATATGAATAGACCAACCACAATCTAAATACCAAATCTTTTCTTCATCTTGTAGGTGAAAAGTAGTTTGTAAAATCATACCACATTATTTCCCTTTGTTGGATTATTCCTTCACAACATACATCAATATGATTTGTTTATGAGGTTCTTGATTACACATCATAGCTATGTGACCAATCTTGTGGAATTTGTAGCAAATAACACTATGATTCATTCTAGTGTTCTATGAGCTATAATTTCTTCCATATCCCCAAGTATATCTTCTACATTTAGCATCTTCGTGTCTACAAATGTTACATGAAAAGAAATAACCATAGAAAGAGTGTGAATACCTCATAACATAACTAATTCTTGGAGCATTTGTATTTCTCTTGGAAATTTTGGTGGCTTCTTTATTTATAACATGTGTGGTGCTTGGTGTAGACTTGTCCTACTTCTTTTCGGTTAAATTTTTTTGCATTATTCCCTGAAACCTATTCCAGATTTTTCATTAGTTTTTATCTAATTTTTTGTTCCTAATCAATTTTATGATCTAGTACTAAAAAAACTAAATAACTTGAAACATGGAGGGTGTAAGGCACCTCAAACGTGTGATGTGGATGGATATGGGTGCAAATTAGATGAAAAATCTTCCCCTGTTATAAGTTGATAACCTATAAATAAGAATAAATGAAAAGAAAAGGGATTATATAAGATATGCGGGGGTTTACCGACAATGTGGACCAAAGAAGCGTTAATTTCCTTAGTGGATGTCAACCCCCATTTGATAGAAAAATCAATGTAATGAAAGGTAAACTAATAACATGTAGAAAAATAAGTATTACTGAATCTAAAAAATAAGCGAGATTGATCTAAATCTGATTTGATTGAAATAACAAGGTAAATCAAATGTTACGATGGGTTGATGGCGATCCAGACTATGTAGAGGTAGGTTAACGGTGATCTTGGAGGATGGATATGGAAAATAAGATAAATATATAAGCCTACAAAAGCTTGAGTGTAAATTGGAAGGTATCGAAGTGCATGGAAATAGGGAGGTGACCTATAAAGTGAAATCTAAAGAATAAGTTACTGAGAGAAGATGGTAGAAATAGTGATTTGCATAAAATGTTTGGAAAGTGGGACTCAAGTCGACGATGACTTAGGTGAGTCGACATTGACTATAGCAGAGTTAGATAGGGCCGAGGATGAGTGGATGGAGAAGGAAAATTACAAGAAAATAAGTTAGAAAAGAATGTTCTTGAAGAAGCTCACGAGTGTTTTCGAGGCTGATATCAACTTACAAAATGTTAGACACACACAATACCAAGATAATATGATAAAAATTGCACGAATAACACAAAGATAATGACAATCTCATGAAGGATGATCATGAGTGATACAAACACGTTAGAAGGAGGTTCAAGAGGTATGTAACTATTGTAGGAATGCTCAAGTACAAGGAATAATTCACAAGTCACAAGAAATATCCCAAAAATTCACATGCATCTAAGAATAATGGAAAGAAAGAATCTAGTTTTATAGGGTCGATGACAACTGGGCTAGGTCACCACCGACTACGGGGAAAGTTTCCCCAATGGGATAGCTTTTGTGTTTTTAGTGTGATTTCACATTTTTAAGAGTTGGAAGGGTGATTTAAATCATGTAGGTGAGATTAGATTGTTTGGGGATAAATCATGGGTAGTTAGGGCATAAAAATAGATAGGAAGAAAGCTAGGAAAAAGTGTAGGATAGGGATTTAAGATGAAAGCATCCTAAATAGAAAGTGGATTAGGGCATGATATGATGTGGATATTAATTAATTAATTAATAGGAATTAATTAATTAAATTTAATAAAGATTAATATGGATGGGATAAATGGGAATTTAATTAAATAAGGGGATGAATTAAATAAATATGCACATGCGGGCGATTAAGGGTATAGATACCAAATTTAGGTGTCTACATTTTACCCCTTTTATTGAGTGGTTTGTGCTAGCAAGCCATGAGAAAAAAATGATGAGAGTTGGAGGGTAAAATGAGGATTATCAACAGGTATATGATGAGCTCCCCCTCAAATGGGGGATCAATGATGCCATGGGAAATTGATGACGTATTTGAAAAAGGTAGATGATAAAGGGTGGGTGGGTGAAGAAAATGGGTAAAATGATTACCAAGGCAAGATGACCCAAGAAAAAAGGATCACAATAACAATAAAAAATATGGCGGTGACTCCAATATCACATCGGTAGAGGAAAATTACGATCTCAACGGAGGCGGGATAATACGTTCTACGGGCGGTGAGTGGGTGAAGATCACTGCAGTATGGATGAAAACCACAATGACCAACGGGTCATGGGAAAACATCAAAGTATGCACAAATAAATGTGAAAGGTATGTGAAATCCTTTATACACAAGGAATTGATTGAAAAGGTAAGCATCCACAAGGGATGAGGAGGAAAAGTATGGTGCTTGGTGGGACACAAAAATGGCCGAGAAGGAAAAATGAAAAAGTGGGTGATTAAATAATATGCCCCAAGAGGGGAAAAATATGGCCATAAAGGTGGAATTTTAAAATGTAGATGGTGCTTGAAAAGAGGCACAAGTATTACAAAAAGGTGGAATTTGATGAAAAAAGGTGCCCTAAAAAGGCACAAGTATGGCCACGAAGGAAAATAGGAAAATGAAAGAAAAATGTGCTAAGGGGGAATAAATATGGCCACAAGGTGGACTTTGTGCATGGATTGGATAGGATCATGAGGGAAAATGTTCAAAGGAAAAGTAAGTATGAACATAAAAGTGGACTTTGAGAGTATAAACATGCCTGGAGGAAAAATATAAATATGGCCACAACGGTGGAATTTGTGATTAGCATGCCGAAGGGGATATAGATATGGCACAGTGGGAATTTGAATGTATGAAAAAATACCGGGGGGAAATATATATGGCCAAAAAGGTGGGATTCAAGATTATAATGGAATATAATGCCCCAGAAATGAGAGTATGGCCAAAAAGGTGGACTTGTGAAGAATGCCCAAAGGAAAGGATGTAAGGAAGATGAGGGAAAGCCCAAAATAAAACTTGCGAAATGCCATTTAGTGGTGGTCGAGGTCACTCGATGGTGACCAAGGGGGTCAACGACGACCAGGTGTCGGTGGCTACATAAGCCCAAGGTTTGGTCAAGGAAGCTCATTTTCATGTGCAAGATTGTGAGAGAGACAAGAGAGATAAAAGAGAAGATTGCAAAATGGAGGCCACAGGAGGGTGAGGAAACAACAAAGAATGTAGAGGATGGTGAGTAAAAAAATCCATGCTTATTTTTAAGTTAATTTTATGTTTTATCATTTTTTTATAAAAAGTGGTTGATGCTTAGGGGTGGTCGGCAAAGAACCCAAGTGGGTCAACATTGACCTAGGCCTAGGGCACATCAAATGACCCCCAAACACGTCGACCCGACACAGGTCGGCGTCAACTAGGGTAGGATTGTATAAGTTAGGGTTTATTTGGATTTTGAATGAAATTTGGAATTGTGGATCTTATGTATGCATGTTTTATTTATGATTCTAGGCCAGGGAGACCCTTTATCGAGAGATCGATTGCCGGCTCTATATGAGAAGATTAGAGGAGATGTGACAGATGTAGAGTGGGATCACTTGGATGCAGTGGGTTTAGCTGGGTTCATGTATACACTTCAAAGATTTTGACAATATCTCTACTTTGAGAGAGGGACCTTAGAGGCTAACCATGATGTATTGAGATACACATTTTGACATATATTTATATATATGATATATGATTTTTTCGTGGATTATTATGTGTTTATTATAGGATGTGATGAATTATGGATTTGTGATGTGATGGTGATGATTATATGTGCATTTATTTATATTTGATTTCAGTTTAGAATGTATGATGAAATAGTTAATGTGATGTTAATGATGATATGGTTACTTTGGAGGTATATGTGTATGGATAAAATGATGATATAAATGTGTTGAAGATTATTATTATATGTTTTACGTTTGAATTTGATGATGGTGATTAGAATGTATATGGTAAAATGTGATGTGAATGGAAAATAAATTTAATATTATCACATCTATCTTTCATTCCTATTAATAATGAACATAAGTAAGAGTAGATGTGTGTATGGTATATGGATAACATATAGGTGATTAAGATAAAGAAAGATATGTGTTTGAGATAGAATGAAATTGGAATGAAAGAAATATGTGATAATATTAAGGATAAAATGTAATGTAATGGTGACAAATTATAGGTGTGAACAACACTATGTCATATCAAGGAACGTGCAAGGAAAATATGCCTCCAACTGCATTGGAGGTAAATAAGAGGGGATCTAGGTAACGCAAGGCACATGTGACCAAAACAGATGTTAGTATGCAACCAACGATAGTTGGTCATAAAAAAGTATCATAAGGAAGAAATGGATGAAATGGACTCGTATACCTAGTGTCGACATGAAAAAGGGTTTTAGATGTAACTTATATGTAGGAAGAGGGTTCTCCAAAAGTGGTGTTCCCCAAAACTATGCCCCAAATATGGGAAGGGGAAAGAACAAATTGATCAATGTGGGAAGATTTCTTAGGATGCTTAATAAAATGGAAGGTGATCAATGGGGAAGTCTTCAAATTCCATAAGGAGTATCCATCCTTTGAGGGTATGGTTTACTTTATACATAATGGCAAGAATAATGTATGATAGCTGTCCCTCGAGGGATCGGTCTATTTATTTTGATTTTGATTTGCATGCTTTTATTTTTATTTTTATTTTTTTTTTTGCATGAACAAGTATTCTCGAGGAGCAGTCTCTTTTTTAATAAATTTTATTTTTGAGAAGAGCATCTATGAATTTTCATTTTACATGGGGGATATCTGGGAATAGCTAAGTAAACCACTTGAGAGGGGATAATGAACATATAAGATACACCCCTAGACCCTTAACATGGTTCCAATAGGTGAATAAGAGGGTAATGGATGAAATTATTGCAGAGTTATCACCAAGAAGGGAGAACCTATCCATAAGGAATATGCTACTGGGAAAAGCCATGGTGCCCATACTCAAGGTCACATCTAGGAAGTGACAAGAGACCACATGATTCTAAATCATCACAATGGAAGATGGAAGAGGCTAAGATGGAGGAATGATCTAAGGATATGACGAAAGGAAAATGTAGACATGCTAATGATAGAATGGTCACAAGTGCAATGCATTAAGAGGTTCCACTTCTATTTTATAATCGGGAGTCCACTCGATAGGCTCTCGACCCATACTTTTACGTGATAATGTATGGTCCAATCTAGTTAGGGGAAAACTTTCCATGTGGGCTCATTTCTCAAGTAGCGATTTTCGATGACGAGGAGAGTGTTACTTGAAATGAAAGTATGATTCCCTAAGGGGAGCATGAAAATGGCCATGAAAGTGGACTTAGGATGAGAGTAAATGGTCCCCAAGAGAGGGAAAAATATGGAGAAGATAAGTTTAGATAGGATTGAATGAGATGAATTGGATAAAGATTATAAAATATGTGCAACACCTTAGAAATGAGGAGGTGAGAATAATGGCCACAAAAGTGGACTTAGAGTAAGGATATGGTGCCTCTAAGATAGGCATGAATATGGCCACAACGACGGTCTTTAGGTAAATCCATGGTGCTCCTAAGGGAAGCACATATATGGCGGCGTAGGTGATTAACAAAAATATTAATATAGATATATAAGTCCTACAATAATGAGTATAGGGTATTAATGTTAATCTAATTAGGAGGACTAAAACATTGTATAAATGAAACTAAAACAGTATGGAAACAATAGTAAATAATTATTCTAAGTGAAATAAAACCCTAAGTATGCAAGAGAAGGAAGAGAAATGGCTTAGCTGATTTGAAGAGACTGTCGCATGAGTCTGAAAATAGAAATGCGGAAGTGTAGACAATCACTCAAAAACCCTACAAAGACCAAAACTAGAAGATTTGAACTGATTGGGGCACCTTAGAATCCCAAACTAAACTTCTTTAGAAACTGAATTATTTGAGATGAGTCTAGTCATCACCGTAACCTCTATCATACCTTTATGGAAACCTGAAGGAGTCATATACATCATCCAATCATCATACATGCATTATTAATAAAAAATGGCCAATTAGGAGTAATCTCTCTCCTACCGCTTTTGAGCTAGGGTTTCAAACTCATAAGAAGTTGTTTACCTTCTTAACATTCGTTCATAAAAACCTGAAAATGAAATGACCTCATTATTTTTGTGAAACCTTCTAGAATAAATGTAGAAACATCCTTTAAAGCCACAAGGTCCCATGTAAATCACACAATTCAGGGTGAGCATCAAAAGACCCAATTCGAGTTGGAAATGACCTTGTTCTTGACCCTGTTTCACTAAAACTAACATAACATGCAAAATACTCATCATGGAAACCTGAAATTTTTCCCACAACACAAAGAAACACCATAAATACATCTCTAATCATCACCATGTAACATATATCTCTCCATATCTCCATCATATCTCATTTACATAGCTAGCCCTTAGGGTTTTATACTTTGTAAAGGCTAGGGTCAACTAAAAATACCTCATAAATCATAATATAAACTCTCCAAAAGGTCCTTTAATACATAGTACATTATCAATCAAATTCTTACATGCATTCATGACCTTATATAGCTCCAAAACTCGACCTCATGCATTCTAACAACCATACCTAGTCCAAATGAACATCTGAAGGTTGGTCATTCACCTATATCTACACACTAAAACTCATGTGAGTGACCAAGAAATCTCCAATCATGCCTTAATTCATGTCAACATGCTTCTCAAGTCACTAAGAAGCTCACACCATCATGCACCAACTATGCTAGCTAGGTCACTTGAAAGAGTTTCCAAGAACAAGAAATTCTCACTAAATCAACATATGAAACCACTATCATACCTGAATCTCCATGTCATCATCACTATGAGAATCATCTAACTCCACTCCATCATCTGATTTTTCATTAATGTGTTTTTGCATCAACGAAAACACATAAATCACAATCATGCAAACACAACCATCAATCATTGCATCTAGAGTGATTTCCTTGTCATATTCTTGATTTTGTGATGGAAAATTTGCATGTAGTATTTGATTCCCTTGCTCACCTTGTATGTGTGGTATCTTATCATGTAGCCATTCCCCTAGCAGTGGGATGATATTCTTCTTTCACAACATCTTACATACTTCCTTCAATTCATCTACATTTTTCTCTAAGAGTGCAACGTTCTTTGTATGTTCTCTCTCGCACGCTTGCTCCTTTAAGCACTAGATTTATACCTACAAATATTTGATCACCCCCATAGTATCCTAGTATACATCCTTATGATGAGTAACATTGGTATCTGGGTATACATAACGTCCTCTTTCGAATGAGTGATTTGTCATTAAGAGGTTTTCACGCGTGCATTGGTTCTATGAGCATAGTTATTAGTATGGGATGTAAGTCTAGATTAGGTGTATTGTCCGGCATCTAATGATCACTCTTTGCATGCTACACCTTGATCATCATGCACTTTTTTCCTTCTTCTTTCTTTTACACATATGCTCATAAAGATCAGGACAATCCTCAACCTTATGCTTCTTTCCACAATATACACATACCAAATTCTAAGGACACTCATGTTGGTAATGAGTAGGATACCGAAAAGTGTAGAAAGTCCCATGTGTAAATATACCTCTTCCACTATGGCCTTTGCTTCTATAAACCCTGTAGAATTTACCTCCTACATTGTTACGTTCTTCGAAGGATGGGATTTCTTAGCATGAGAGCTACTTGCCACCATGATTTACCGTATCCCAGTCTCACATGCCTCATGAATTTGATCTATTGGCCAATAATTCTTGTTATCATGCATGTGTGCATCACAAATATTACAATGAATAGATACATTCTTCATCGCTGCATTCTGCAAAAGAGAACAATTTCGAGACATCATGGTTATTTTGATAGATTTCACAAGATTGTAATAATGCACAAATTGTCTAGTGTGTGAAGCTATCCTTTGTATGTCCCTCAACATCACAATCAGTACACCACAACCCACTACACATCTCATGTCCTGAATTAAAGAGAAATTTTCCAATTTTTTTGCCATGGCAAATATTTGTACCTCAAAAATGGGCTCTCTAGTATCGGCATGTGCAAAGATGCTTCTAAGGCCTCATACTGAGATCCATATATGTCTCATGCAAGATATAGCTTTTCAAAATGGATTCAATAATCATCCAACAAACCACTATGCATGCTGACTTATATAAATATCATAATAAATTTTTGATAGAAGAATCTTAAAGGGCATATCTTACACCCTAAAACTCTCGGAAAAACTTTCTTAATGTCCTTAAGTCGTTGATACTTTATTATTCAAACTAGGGAATGTGGAAATCATCCAAAAATACTTTGTGCAATACATCATAGTCCATCGTAGTCTGGTGTGGGTCATACTTTTGTACCAACTATACACACGTCCTTTAAGTGTGGTAGAAAATTGACTTTCCTTTCTCTCAGGGGTTGTAATTCCCTTTTCTCTCCATAGCAGATTCACACTTGTGCACATGTTCAACTGCATCCTTTACACCTCTATACTCTATAAAGTGAAGAGACATCTCAACATATAATTGAGGCATCTTTTGTTACGGTTTCGATGTGGTGGTTTGAGGCTGATTCGGTGATGGTTGTGGACCTTTCCTTGGAGTAGGGCATAATCGAACTAGAACATCCACCAATATTTCTTCTTTGTGGTGGATGACCTGATCCTCTTGAGCCTCTCACACCACCGCTATGGCCTACGTTGCTTATGGATGAGCTCCCTTATGTCCCAGTGGTAGTACTAAACTAGATGCCCACTTTCGCATTGTCATAACACCTATAGGATTACTTCCCACGGCCTCGCATGCCAACACTATGTCCCACCGATGCACCTATAAATAATCCTCAAAGAGTACTTCAAAAAAAAGTGTTTGATGCATGGCCATATACGCGTTCCTTATATGTTTCACTTACTGAACTAAAGGTAAACTAATTTTACCTATATCTCTTTCCCTACGTGGATATGTTGTTTCCTTACCTTCACTACCATACCCTTTGATAACTACGTATAGATCTACAACACCTTCATGCAAGGCCTCGGTAACCAATTTGGATCATATGCGCACCCATGGCTCTTACTCTTTCCTTTGACACTCTCTCATGAAAATCCAAAGGGGTCTCTCTACTACGCTATCCCAAAGTTGGGAGGGCATGATACTATGGCTCATCATCTTCCAAGAGAGTCTCAAAACCTTTTCTAGTCATCATTATCCTTGATCTCAACACTTCATCAACTTCCCTCTATCGCACTTCATTATACTTGAGTCATCTTTCTTCTCTCTATTGTTCCTTTGCGGGGTTTCCACCATCTATCTCCACACCTACTCCTTCCCTTGCACCCGAGAGGGAATTTAGATATCGATAGGTAATATTTCCAATCCAAATTATATTATCAAGATATTGATAGCTAAAGGTAGCACTTGCAAATAAAATCCCCTTAGTCCATGCATAAACCAGAACTCATCTTCCTCGGGAAAGAATAGTAGAAATTACATACTCCAAAGTATAAGCGTAAAATACACCTACCCATAAATTATCTATAGATATATTCCACTCCTCATACAGTGTAAGAAAATTTCTGATAATCTTCCTCCATCCAAGATCTCATTCCTAGAGAGAAATTTTTGTTTGACATGTAAGCTTCCAACCATAGATAAAACTCTACAAGAAAGAAGTTGAATAATGTCTCATACGGAGGTAGTCATACATATTATCCTCCACCCACTTTCATGTATTAAAATTAGGTCAAGTGGCGCATCTTTGTGCAAATAGGTCTTTACCATCTTCTACGTAACCTTTGATACTATCCAAAGATAATTAATACACCATCTGCATGGAACATCCTTTTAGTCACTTTGAAAAGAGGTCCTGCTAACATAACATAAATTTAGCCTTTGTTTATCCACTTAATAGCTATGCACGCTTTGGCACTTCATCAATGAAATTGAATGCTCACCTAAAGTGCACACAGTCATCAGTGCATCCTATGTTATGCTTATCAAGGTGTTAGCAATCATGTTAATCATATTGTTAACCATTAAATCATTCATACATAGATAATTAATCTAACTATGGTAACTTGGAAACACATATAATAAGGAAGATGGAAAATCTAGATAATAACCAAGATTAATTTTATCATTATAATACCATACTTAGATATGTCAACCATCATTATCTACTTTGTAGTTATCCATCGATAACCAAAATTCATTACATAAAATAAATTGAATACATAACCAGTCAATACAATAACATGTTGAACTATGTGTGTGAACCTCAAACCCTTAGAGTATAATTTACACTCTAAATATCTAACCTTTGACGAACTCCTAGAACACTGACATATATCAAGTATATATAGGGCGTGGACTTTCCATTCATCTCCCATGCACTCTCCTAATAATAGGCATGCTCACAAAAATAGCTTGAATTCTTTACAAAAGTCATAAATAATAGATTATCATAATTATACAACATTCTATAATCTTATTATTAGCTAGATCCATGAATTTGCATTATTTATCTTCACTTTTATCCGGTTTGGGATATTTTCTTGAGTGGAACTCCAACTCTTCTTTTGTATTTTTAGCTTGTGTTCGGGAAATCGGCTAAGTCTTTTACTCTATTTTCCCATGCGTGAACCCTTGCGTGGTGCTCCATCTTATATGTGTGCACCCCTTCACGTACCCTTTGGACGTGGCTCAAAACCTGCGTACGTGGATAGTACTTAGCCACTTCTCCCACCCAACATTGAATTAGACAATTTCCTTTTGCTTTTAGGCTATCCTTGGTGTTATGCCAATAACACAAATTTGTGCTTTTACAATTGCTATGTAAGTTTCAAGAACAGTGCAATGTGATCCCAATGGATGACGTGAAGAGTAAGCCTTACATAGAGTTAATAAATGAGGAATAAATTAACTAGATCTACACACATATAGTGCAAAACCTAGAGCGTGACTTAACTTCGGGTATCATGCACACTTTTTATCATTTTTCTACTAAGACCCTTGTCAATGAATCTCTATAAATAATGAAGAACATCATTCTAGGAAATGTTACGAAGGAAGAAGATATTTTAACTCAGTTGTAAGGTGAGAATCCTCTTCTTGAGCACACAAATGCTTGTGAATCGATGAATTTTGATGAATAAATCATGGGGCACACTTAGAAGGAAAAGTAAAATGGGAAGCTCATCTATTTCATTCATGATGAAGAGGTGAGGACATGAACATAAAACATGAAAAAGGATATTTCGATGTTTTAGAAATTGTAGATGAACATGTGCATGCATACCATGTACCAAAAAAAAGATGAATAAGGTAAATATTGGGAATGACTATGCGCAAAGGAGGTGATAAAATGTTGACTATTGGTATGAGGGAGAGGTTGCAAAAATAATCAAACTTTTGCGTGATTTTCAAGATCTATTTTTGAGAGGATTTCATGAGTTGAATGGTGTCCATCTATCTTTAGGTGAGATGAAGATAAATCTTAAGGATGGTATGTGATTTGGTTTGTAACAAGACTTACCGAGATAAATCCTAATATGTGTGTTAAGGTCAAAGATAAAATTGACAAAATGTTGAAGGTGGACATTATTGATCCCATTCAAGAATTGAAGTGGATCAATCCAATGGTTATCAACATCAAGAATGATCAAATGATAATAATTTATGTTGATTGTAGAGTTTTAAATGCTTAATGCATCATTGATCCTTTCCCCACACCATTCACTGAAGAGATCCTAGAGGGTGTTGTAAGGTGTGAGATCTATTATTTCATTGATGGATTCTGAGGATACCATCATGTTAGGATTACACACAAAGATCAGGAGAAATTTTTTGTACAACCAAATATAGATGTTTTCCTACACAATTATGCCCTTTAATTTGAAGAATGCGCGATAGTAGTCTCGCGCATTGTTGTGCAAGAGTTTCAAGACTTCATACATAAGTTCTTTCTAGTTTATTTGGATGATTAGAAGGTTTATGGCTTGGTTAAAAACCATTGTGATTGTATTTGACTCATGTTTAAAATATGCATGCAACTTAGCATAAACCTAAATATTAAGAATTTTATCTTTGCTGACACCATCTAACTTGGGACACATCATCTATAAGGATGGATTGCATGTAGATCCAGCTAATATTGTAGTTATCTTGGGGTTGGAGTGTTGAGTTGTGAGCTTAATTAATTCACATTATCATGCTTTATTAACTTGTTGGAATACACATTAACCAACCGGTCGGTGGTGACGTCATCACCTAGGGTCGAATCGATCATATAAGGAGGAACCAACATCGAGTTAGGGTAACCGACATCAGATTCCTATGCGTAATTTTTATTTAAGTCACAGGAATTAGATCAAACCTTTTATATAAAGTTGATCTAATGATTGTAATTGCATAAATAAAGTTCCCTAAGTTTGTATATGCATATATAAGCTAGAAAGCTAGGGTTAGAAGTTATAATTCATTGAGAATTAGAAGAATTGTAAGAAGGAATTCTTAGAGAGAGAAAAATAAAAGCTTGTGAGGAAGAAAGTATTGTACATCCAGGAGGTGTGGAAGATTACAGATCTTCATAGTATATTTTGTTGTAAATCTTTGATTGATATATTAGTTATTTCTTGGTGGACGTAGCCCACCTTTGGATGAACCACGTTATATCTTGTGTACTGTTCTTCTGGTTTATTTTCGTATTTATTTCTTGTATGCTTAGATTTGAATAATATATTTGTATAACTCATGTGATTAATCCCAATAACTAGTATCCTAAATTTTTGGTTTGAGGGTTTTTTGTGTTGACATAATTACTCACAGAGGGATTTTTGATTGAGTGGGAGCTACAACAATGCCAGAAGATGGTAAATATAGATTTGAAAAATTTGGCCGTAATTATCAATTATGGAAGATACATGCGAGAAGATTATACGTATCACAAATATCTATACTTACTTGTTGGATGAAAAGGAAAAAAACTACAAAGATGAATAATGAAGAATGGAAAATTATTGACATAAAAAATACTATGGGATATATAAGATTAACCTTGACAACATCTGTGGCTTCGAATATTACCAAAGTAGAAACCATAGTAGAGTTGATGAAATCTTTAGATAATTTATATGAAAAACCTAGTGCTTCAAATAAATTTTATTTGATGAAGAAATTATTTAATTCTAAGATGTAAGAAGGTTAATTTTCATCAAGTCATTTGAATGATTTCCATTCTATTTTAAATCAATTGAAATCAATGAATATTCCATTTGATGATAAAGTGAACAAACTTTTATTTCTATGCTCTTTGCTAGATAGCTAGGATAGCTTGGTAATGGTTAATACATCGTCTCTGCTACTAATATTTTAAAGATTGATGATGTGGTTAGTATAAATCGAATGAAGAAATGCATAGGAAAAGTATAGGAGAATTATCATTTGGTAATGCTTTGAATGTAGAAAGAAGGGGAAGACAGAAGGAGAGATCCAAGAGCAAGAATAATGGGAAATCAAAGTCTAAGGATGGAAGATCTAAATCAAGAGGTAAAGGGATAACCTACTAGAATTATGGAAAGAAAGGACATGCAAATAAGGATTATCGGTTCAAGGAAAAAAAAAAAGAATGTACTAGAGAAAGGTAAAGATGAAATTTTTTCATCTTTTGAGGTATGCAAGATGCCCTTATTCGCTCCTTGGATAATAAAATTGAATCATTGGTTTTAGATTCAAGAGCTTCTTTCCATGCTACCCCTAATAAGGGTTATTTGAAATTATGTCGGGGTAATTTTGGACATGTTTATTTAGGAGATGATGAACCATGCAATATTATTGGTAAAGGAGAAGTTCATATAAAATTGTAAAATGTAAATACACGGATATTAAAATATGTGAGGCATGTGTCAAGCCTCGGGAGAAATCTTATTTCGTAGGAAAACTAGGTGAATCTAGTTACATGGTTACATTCACACCAACTCTTAGAAAGTTACTAAGGGATCTCTTGTTGTACAAAGAGGAAAGAAGGTAGGAACATTGCATTTTTCTACTTGTATTATTGATTCCTTTTCTGTATGCTATCTTCTTTAGATACATATGTAAACATGTGGCATAATTGGCTAAGCCATATTAGTAAAAAAGGAATGTAGATCTTAAAGGCTAAGGGTAAGTTATCATATTTGAAAGATGTAGATCTTTATTTTTGTGAGCATTCCATATTTGGAAAGAAAAAGAGAGTGATATTTCTCAAAGTTGGTTCAACAAATAAGGAGAAAAAATTGGAGCTTGTGCACTCGGATGTGTGGGAACCGGCTCAAGTAGCTTTTAATTTATGATGCCACAAAAAGGTATGGGTTTATTGTATAAAACGTAAATATGATGTTTTGATACTTTTAAAAGATGGAAATATCTTGTGGAAAATGAATCAAATTCAAAGTTAAAATGACTTAGATCTGAAAATGGTGGTGAGTCTTTGCAACAAGGATTTCAATTATTATTATTCGGTGAGTGGAATAGGCGAGAGAAAGAATGGTTATTAGAACACCATAGGAGAATGGTGTTTTGAAAGAATTGACAAGAAAATCATGGAATGTGTAAGAAAAATCGGGATACATCTTTGGATTACCCTTTTTGTTTGGGGCGAAGCAATAAACACAATGGTTAGTTTAATTAACCATTGGCCTTCAAGTGCCTTTGGATGGTGGAATACTAAAATAAGCTTAGAATGGAAAAGAGGTAGATATTTGTTTTCTTAGAATATTTGGTTCAAAATATCTTTTACATGTTGATATAGAAATAAAAAGAATTTTTGATGCTAAACCGAAGATATGTACTTTTATTGGTTATGACTCGGTGATTTCAGATTTTGTTTTTGGGATTTACAAGATTCTAAGCTTGTTAGGAGTCATGACATTGAATGGAATGAAAAGAGAATGTACAAAGATCAAGTTTTGGTACCCAAGGATGAACCAGTTGATTTTTTTTGATGAAAATGCATTATTGGATTTAAAAGTAACACATATAGGTCCACACAAGAACAAGGTCGATTAACATCGACCGACATCATTCACCGAACTAGCGTCGATTATAAAATATCCAGACCGACGCGTCGAGTTAGCTGAAGCGGCATTGGCTATAGGTGACCGGCGTCGGTCCTTTGTTAGAAATAGATAAAAATTTGTAGAATGAGTAGATTGAGCCTCGGCACCCAAAATCTCACCGAGAAGGTCACAAAGGGTAAGTAGACCTCCAGAAATATTTTCACCTTCCTTATCTTATTTATTGTTGGTGATAGTGGTGAACTAGAGAATTTTGAAGAAGCAAATCAATATGAAACCCACAGCAAAGTGGGAACATGTCTTGGAGGAAGATATGAACTCCTTGAAACACAACCAAACATGGGATTTAGTTAAGTTTGCAGCAATTTGGTAAAATAAAATTACAGAACAAATGGGTTTATAGGATCAAGGAAGAAGAGGGTTGAAAAAAAGATACAAGGTAAGGCTTGTGGTAAAATGATTGCACTGAGAGATCAGGTATTTCTTTTGGTGAGATAATTTCTCCTATAGTAAAAATGACTTCTATTCATAATATATTGAGTTTACTTGCAGTAGAATATTTTCATCTAGAGATAATTAAAGTCAAGATGGATTTCCTTCACGATTATTTAGAGGAAGAGATTTATTAGTTGCGGTAGCCGCTTGGTTATGAAGTCAAGGGTAAGGAGACACTTGTGTGTAGATTGAAAAATAGCTTGTATGGGCTCAAACAAGCCCCAAGGAAATGGTATATGAGGTTTGATAGTTTTATGCATGAGCATGGTTATATGAGATACGAATATGATGATTGTGTTTATTTCAAGATGCTTGAAAATGGGAGTTAAGTCATTTTATTCTTGTATGTGGATGATATGCTTATTACAGGATCTAATATGCAGGACATTGGTGAGATTAAAGTAAAATTAGCCTAAACTTTTTAATTTGGTGAGCTTAAAGTAAAATTAGCCTAAAATTTTTTAATGAAGGATTTAGGAGCTGCAAAGAAAATCCTTGGCATGAAAATTCATAGAGACAGGAAGAACATGAAGTTGTATTTGTCTCAGGAACATTATATCAATAAGGTGTTGGAAAGGTTTAATATGTAGAATTCAAAACCTTTAAGTACACCTATGTCTAGACACTTTATATTGATAAAAGATCAGTGTCCTACATCACATGAGGAGGTCAAGTTCTATATGCTTCAGTAGTTGGAAGTCTTATGTGTGTTATGGTTTATACTAGACCAGACATTTTATAGGTAGTGGGAGTTGTGAGAATATTTATGGCCAATCTAGGTAAAGAGCATTGGAAAACATTCCAATGGATTCTCGGAGTATTTAAGAGGGATATCGACATACAAGTTATGCTTATGGAGGGTAAGATATTTCTTTATACGGCTATGTTGATTCAAATATGGATAGAGATTTGGATGGTAGGATAAGCACCACCTGTATATTTATTCATAGTAGGTGGGACAATAGTTAGTTGTATTTCAAGATTTTAGAAGGTTGTGACGTTGTTTACTATAGAGGCCGAGTATGTTGCAGCTACGAGAGGCTAGTAAAGAGATGATAGGGATGAGCGGAGTTCATGAAAGAGTTGGGAAAGGAGCAAGATGATTGTATATTATATAGTGATAGTCAAAGTATGATTCATCGACAAAGAACTCAATGTTTCATTCAAGGAAAAAACATATACAGTTGAGATATCACTTCATACTGCAAGTGATGGAGGATGGGTAGCTGAAATTAGAGAAAATTCATACAAATAATAACCATGTGGATATTATAACAAAGCCATTGGAAAAGTAGAAGTTGGAGCTACACTCCACTTATGTTGGTCTTTGAGTTTGAGACTTGAAGAGGGAGAAATAGGCCAAGGAAAGGATCCAAGAATGGAGTTGTATGGTGTAATGCAACAATTTATCTCTAAGTGGGAGATTGTTGAGTTGTGGAGCTTAATTGCTTCACATTAGGATGCTTTATTAACTTGTTGGAATACACGATGATGGCGGCATCGGTCACCTAGGGACTAGTATCGTCGGGAAAGGAGGCCGACATTGGTTGGGGTAACCAACATCAAGTTCATGTGCATGATTGCTTTTATTTAAGTCATGTGAATTAGATCTAACCTTTGATATAAACTTGATCTAATGATTATAATTTCATAGCTAAAGTGCCCTAAGTTTATATATGCCTATATAAGCTAGAAAGCTAGGGTGAGAAGGTAGAATTAATTGAGAATTAGAAGAATTCTAAGAAATAATTCTTGAGAGAGAAAAAGAAAAGCTTGTGAGGAAGAAATTACTATACATCAAGGAGGTGTGGAAAATTACTGAGATCTTCATAGTATATTCTCTTGTAAAGCTTTGATTAATATATTAGTTGTTTCTTGGTGGACGTAGTCCACACTGGGTGAACCACATTATATCTTGTGTATTGTTCTTCCGATTTATTTCTCGTATTAATTTTTGTATGCTTAAATTTGAATAATATATCTGTACATCTGGTGTGATTAACCCCAACATGCGAGAGCCAACCAATCAAATTGAAGTGCGTGGATTCCTTGAGCATACTTAATACTATAGAAAATTCAATAAGGGGTATGCTAAGATTCTTGTGCTATTAAATGATTTCATAAAGGAAAAAGGAAAGTTTTATTGGAAGGATGTGCAACAACAAGAATTTGAGACTCGAAGGAGAGATTAACAAGCTGCACCCATTTTATGCTTCTCTTATTAGAATATACTATTTCATGTTCATGTGGATGTTTTTGGGACAATAATTAGAGTAGGGTTGGCTCAGCTAGGGAAGGTAATGTGGATCATCCTATTTGTTTTACAAGAAGGAAGTTGACACCGTATGAATAAAATTACATAACTACGAGTGCAAGGCATTTTCAATGGTGTACGCTATTCATAAATTCCAACAATATTTATTGGAAACACCATTTTTATTCTACACTGATCATATGAAACTTAAGTATCTGGTTAATAAGATATTTTGTCAAATGTGCATTTATCATTAGATACTCTTATTTCAAGAGTTTGAATTTTCTATCATAGCCAAGCATGGAAAAATCATTTTGGGACAAGAACAATTGTCACACATAAACTCTCATAAGGATACATAAATAATAGAAAATACTATCCCGGATGCTTAGTTATTCGATTACGGTGTATGTGAACTAATTTGGAGGACATTGTAGTATTCTTACACATAGGATTTGCACTGAGGGAATGAAGAAATTAGAGAAGAATAACCTTGCCATTTGTGCGAGAACCCTACCAATTAGTCAGAGGAGACCTATACAAGATGGCTAGAGATGAAGTTTTACGTAGGTGTGTTTTAGAACATGAATGAGAAGCCATCATGGAGGAAGCACATGGTGGGATATCACGAGTGTTTAGTTGTGGAGCTCAATTACTTTAGTTTAGCATGCAATGGAAACTTGCTGGAAAATACAATAACCATCATCAGTTAATGGGGAGTCGGAATCAGTCACCTAGGACCAACATCGGTCGGGAAGGACTAGAATCGTTAGCAAGGAAGGAACCGACATTGGTTAGGGATAACCAACATCGATTACCTGTGTGAGGATGTTTTAATTAACTCTTAGGAATTAGATCTATTTTTAGCATTAAAGTATATCTATTGATTGTAATTACATGGCTAAGTGCCCTAAGTCTATAAACAACTATATAAGTATAAAAGCTAGGGTTTATAAGAGAATTAACCAGAATTAGAAAGAACTTGCAAAAGTTGGTGAGAGAGAGAGAATACTTGGTGATGAAGCAAAATATTGAGAGAAAGAAAGTACTGTACATCTGAGAGGTGTGGAAGATTGTAAATATTCATTGTATATCTTGTCAAAGCTTTGGATAATAGATTGGCTTGTTTCTTAGTAGAAGTAGCCCACCTTTGGGTGAACCACATTAAATATGGTGTTGATTTATGTCTATTGTTTTGTATATTTTTTCTAGTAAAATATCTACTTTTATTTGTATGTATGCTTAGATCGATATATTATCTCTACAACCAAAGGTGCTAACCCCAACAATTGGTATCAGAGATTTGTTTGAGGGTTTTGTGTATTGACTGATTTACTCATAGAGGGTTTTTTGATTGAGTGGGAGATACAATAATGACATAAGAAAAAAAAATACAAGGTAGAGAAATTTGACGGCCAAAATTATCAAGAGGATTATTTGATTATGTATAAAAGAGATTTGTATTTACCATTGGATGAGAAGCCTAGACCTATGAAGATGATTGATGAAGAATGGAAGATTCTTAACATAAAGGCTTTGGGATCTATAAGATTGAGCCTGAAAACATCTGTGGCTTCCAATATTACAGAAGTGACTTCTATGGTAGAGTTAATGAAATCTCTTTCTAATTTATATGAAAAATCTAGTGCTTCAAATAAAGTTTATTTGATTAATAAACTATTTAGTTCTAAGATGCATGAAGGTGAATCTGCATCTAGTCATTTGAATGATTTTGATCTATTGTAAATCAGTTAAAATTGGTTGATATACCATTTGATGATGAAGTAAGAGAACTTTTATTCTTATGTTCTTTGCCTAATAGTTGGGATAACTTGGTAATGACTGTTAGCAATACAACATCTACTAATAATATTTTGAAGTTTGATGATATGGTTAGTATAATTTTGAATGAATAAATTCGTAGGAAGAGTATAGAGGAATCATCATCTAGAAATGATTTAAATGTAGAAAGTAGGGGCATGTAGAAGGAGATATCCAAGAGTAAGAGTAATGGGAAATCAAAGTCAAGGGATAGCAGATCTAAATCCAGAAGTAATGGAATTACTTGTTAGAAATGAGGAAAGAAAGGACATGTAAAGAAATATTGTTGGTCAAAGGTAAAGAAGAAAATCTTGCTACGTCGAGGTAATGCAAGATGCTCTTATTCTTTCTTTAGATACTAGAATTGAATCATAGGTTTTAGATTCAAGAGCTTCTTTCCATGTAACCCCTAATAAGGTTTATTTTAGAAATTATGTCCAAGATAATTTGTGGCATGTTTATTTGGGTGATGATGAACCTTGCAGTATTACTAGTAAAGGGAAGTTCATCTAAAATTATTGAATGGAAATACATGGGTATTTAAATATATGAGGCATGTGCCAAGCCTCATGAGAAATCTTTTTTGTAGGGAAAATAGGTGAATCTAGTTACATGGTTACTTTTACGGGAGATTGTTGGAAAGTCACCAAGGGTGCTTTTGTTGTGGCAAGAGGTAAGAAGGTAGGAACATTATATTTATATACTGTATTATTGATTCCTTTCTCTTCATTATCTACATTAGATTCAGATGCATGCATGTGGCATAATCGGTTGGACCATATGAGTAAAAAAGGAATGTAAATCTTAAAGGCTAAGGGTAAGTTATCGATTTGAAATATTTAGATCTTGATTTTGTGAGCATTTTTTCTTTGGAAAGCAAAAGAGAGTGAGATTTATCAAAGTTAGGGAAACTAAGAAGGAGAAAAATTGGAGCTTGTACACTCGGATGTGTGGGGCTAGCTCGGGTAGATTCTCATGGAGGATCCTAGTATTATGTTACTTTCATTGATGATTCTACAAGAAAGGTATGGGTTTATTGTATTAAACATAAATATGATGTTTTTGAGACTTTTAAAAGATGGAAATCCCTTGTTGAGAATGAATCAAATTCTAAGTTAAAATTCCTTAGATCTGACAATGGTGGTAAATACTGTAACAAGGATTTCAATGATTATTGTTCAGTGAATGAGATACGTAGAGAAAGAACGGTTCCAAGAACACCACAAGAGAATGGTGTTGTAGAAAGAATGAACATGACAATCACGGAAAGTGATAGAAGTATGAGGATACATTTTGTATTGCCCTTACGTTTTGGGTAGAAGTAGTTGATACACCGGTTTATTTGATTAATCTGTGGGCCTTTAAGTTCACTAGATGGAGAAATACCAGAGGAATGTTGGACCAAAAAGAGGTAGGACATTATTTTCTTAAATTTTTTGGTTTAGAAGCTTTTGTGCATGTTGATAATAAAAATAGAAAAAGTTGGATGCAAAATTCAAGAGATGCACTTTCATTGGTTATGGATCTAGTGATTTTAGTTTCTATTTTTGGGATTTAGAGAATTCTAATATTATTAGGAGTTGTGATGTTGAATGGAATGAAAAGAGAATGTACAAGGATCAAATTTTGGTACCCAAGGATGAACCGGTTGAGAAGTTTGTGAATGAAAATGAACTCTCAGATTCAAAAATATTACCGGCAGTGGTTACATAATAATCGGTGTTGGTTGTTTGACCGACCGACACCGATCGGGTGAACCGGTATTGGTTACAAAAGATCCAAACCGCATCGATTAGCGTAACCGATATCGATTAGAGGTGACTCGGCATCGGCCACGTAATATTTGGATATGAATGTCTAGGAGATCCAGATTGAGCCTTTGGTACCCCAAACTCTTGTGAGAAGGTCACAAAGGGTAAGTAAACCTCTAGAAATATTTACACCTTCTCCATTTTATTTGTTATTGGTGATAATGGTGAACTAGAGAGCTTTAAAGAAGAAATGCAGGGTAAGACTCACATCCAGTGGGAGTGTGGAATGGATGAGGAGATGGATCTGCTTGGAACAAAACCAAATATGGGATTTGGTTAAGTTTTCAGAAAATAAGAGAAAATTTTAGAACAAGTGGGTTTACATGATCAAGGAAGAAGAGGGTGGACATAAAATATACAAGGCAAGGCTTGTAGTAAAGGGATTTGCACGAAAAAGGTGTATTGGATTTGGTGAAATATTTTCTCCTATTGTTAAGATAACTTCTATTTGTATTGTATTGAGCTTAGTTGTAGTAGAAGAATTGCATTTAGAGAAACTAGATGTGAATACGGCTTTCCTTCATGGTGATTTGGATGAAGATATTTATATGTAGCAAATTTGCTTGGGTATGAAGTCAAGGGTAAGGAGAAATTAGTGTGCAGGTTGAAAAATAGTCTATATGGGCTCAAGAAAGCTCTAAGGAAATGGTACATGAGGTTTGATAGTTTTATGCAAGAGCATGGTTACTTGAGATGTGAATCTGACCATTGTGTTTATTTCAAAAGGCTTGAAAATGGGAGCTATATTATTTTGTTACTGTATGTGGATGATATGCTTATTGCAGGATCTAGTATGTAGGACATTGGTGAGCTTAAGAGAAAGCTAGCTCACACATTTTCTATGAATGATTTAGGAGCTGTAAAAATAATCCTTGGCATGCAAATATACAGAGATAGGAAAAACAAGAAATTCTATTTATCTCAGGAGGATTATATCTATAAGGTGTTAGAAAGGTTCAACATGTAGAATGCAAAACCTGTTAGCACACCTATGAATGGAAACTTCAAATTGAGTAAAGATCAGTGTCCATCATCACATGAGGAGGTCAAATACATGACATGAGTGCCATATGCTTGTTATGGTTGGGATTTGTGAGTAGATATATGGCCAATCTAGGTAAAGAGAATTGGAAAGAAGTTCATTGGATACTCGGGTATTTGAAAGGAACATATAACATGCACTTATGCTATGGAGGTTCGAGATATTTCATTATGTGGCTATGTTGATTCAGATATGGCTAGAGATCGGATGGTAGAAGGAGCACTACCTTGGATATATTTTTATAGTAGGTGGAACGGTAGTTAGATGGATTTCAAGATTGAGAAGGTTGTGGCTTTGTCTACTATAGAGACAGAGTATGTTGTAGCTACATAGACTACCAAAGTGATGATATGGATGGGTAGGTTCATGGAAGAGTTGGGAAAGGAGCAAAGTAATTGTAAAATTTTCGGTGATAGTCGAGTGTAATTCATTTAGCAAATATCTTAGTTTTTCATTTGAGAATGAAACACATTTAGTTGAGGTATCACTTCATATGACAGGTATTATAGGATGGACAATTGAATCTAGAAAATATTCATACGAGCAAGAATCCCGTGGATATGCTAATGAAGCCATTAACAAAGGAGAAGTTGGAGCTACACTCCACTTCTTTTGGTTTTGAGTTTGAGACTTGAAGAGGAAGAAACAAAGATAAGGATCCAAGAATGATGTTGTACAAGTATGGTGTAGTAATTAATCTCCAAGTGGGAGATTTTTGAGTTGTGGAGCTCAATTACTTTAGTTTAGCATGCAATGGAAACTTGCTGGAAAATACAGTAACTATCATCGGTTAAGGGGAACCGACATCAGTCACCCAAGAATGACATCAATAAGGAAGGACCCGCATCGATTAGGAAAGGAAGGAAGCGGCATCGGTTAGGGCTAACTAAAGATCTGGGATTACTGTGTGATGATGTTTTAATTAAATCTCGGAATTAGATCTATTTTTAGCATTAAAATATATCTATTGATTGTAATTACATGGCTAAGTGCCCTAAGTCTATAAATGACTATATAAGCATAAAAGCTAGGGTTTAGAAGAGAATTAACAAGAATTAGAAATAACTTGCAAAATTTGGTGAGAGAAAGAATTCTTGGTGATGAAGTAAAATCTTGAGAGAAAGAAAGTATTGTACATTTGAGAGGTGTGGAAGATTGTAAATCTTCATTGTATATCTTGTCAAAGCTTTGGATAATAGATTGGCTTGTTTCTTAGCGGACGTAGCCCACACTAGGTGAACCACATTAAATCTGGTGTTGATTTATGTCTCTTATTTTGTATATTTCTTCGGTAGAATATCCTTTTTTATTTGCATGTATGCTTAGATTTGATAGATTATCTCGTACAACCTGGTGTGTTAACCCCAACAATGAGGACATTATACATGTGAAGAAACATCGAGTAAGGTATTACTTGTAAAATTATGGTGGGAAACATTATATAAGGATAATAAGGCATTTTTCAAATCCTTTTACCATTGTCAAAGAACAGGAAATCCAGGGCATCGTGATGAGATGTTGTTACAATTCTATGACCTATAGCTATAACTAGTCATGTGGAGGATAGGCACTACATCATCACATGTATAAATTATTTAACAAGGTGGGAAAAATAAGCACCCAAAAAGGATCATAATGAATCTACAAGTAGTGAGATTTTTATGGTAGAACATTATTAGTAGGTATACCTATCCACTAATCCTTACAAGTGATAGGGGAACACATTTTTCGAATGAAAACAATCACATATTGTTAGCTGATTTTATGGTAGCTCACCATAAGAGTACCCCTATCACCCACAAGCCAATGGTTTTGTAAAAGCCTTCAATAAGATACCGGGATATACATTGATGAAAATATGTGATGTAGGAATAAAATATTGGGATGAAAAATAATTATTTGTTTTATGGGAATACATAACTACTTACAAGAGGTTGAATAAGGTCACACCCTTTCAATTGGTGTTTGGCGTAGAGGAAGTTTTACTAGTTGAAGTCATGTTTCCATCCCTACCTATTGTGAAGGCATGAGGATTTGTAAATGACCAAGTAGCAAAAAAATGAAAGACTAATGCAATTGGATGAATGGCGATAAATTAAGCGTTGGAGCGAGAAGAAAAAAATATAAGGCAAAAGGCTTGACATAATAGGAATCTCAAGAACAAGTATTTTATAATTGGTGGGATGGTGATACTTTATTATTATAAGTTTGTGCACCACCCGAAGAAACTCAAATTTCATTGGTTGGGACCATTTAAAGTAACAAAGATACTAGAATCAAGGTGCATGTCGATTATAGTTATTAGATGGTACAATGTTGCCCGATTACGTTAATGGGAGTAGGTTGGAGCCCTAATATAAACAATATTATTTCATTAGGTTTGTAATAAGGCAATATTGCTAATTAGATTAGGTTCCTTTTAGGTTTTTCTTTTACCTTGTAATAAGTGTGTGTGTGCACGCAAGAGCTAATAATTTGTTTTAGATTAATACATGGAGGACTGAGCATGTTTTTAGTATAGGGTAGGTAGGCAATGTGAATAGTGGAAAAGGGTGAAAGGTGCATGATGGAAAAAATTCAAAGGCGCATGAGGAAAGTATTCTTTGTTTGGTTTGATAAGGTGTAAGTATGCTTGATTGGTGGAATTACTCATATGAAAACTTGATGGACCTGGAGCAAGGCATAATGTAACATGAGGAGGCAACATAGAGGAAAAATACTTGGTATGTGGCACAAGGGAAGAATAGGTGGGTCACAACAAGGTGCACGTAAAAGGGTATGTAGCCTAATATGTAGTTATGCATTAGAGGATTATGGACTAATGCATGCGTAAGAAGTTTTATAGGCTTGAAAATGGTGGGAAAATACAGAGTAAAGCGAGAAAACACAAATCTCAATTTTTAAGATAAAAGTGGTAAGTGATAACATTTAATGCGATTTACAAATTAAAGATATATAAAAGGATGATGCAATGAAGCTATTCTTACCTTTCTATTAAGAACTAGTGTAAAAAATATCTCTTATGAAGCACATAACAAGTACAAAAAAAGTGTGAACTAGAGAAAACCATAGATACGATGAAGAGACCAAGTATAGAACCTTCAAAACAGATAAAAATATCCTTGTGAGAAGTTTCAATTGTGAAGTGGAAGGATTTGAAGGGAGAGTTTTGGATATAAGGTAGGTAAGGTGTGCAATGGAAAAGGTAAAAGGTGTGTGATGGAAAAAATGTGAATGCACTTGAGGGAAGTATTCTTTAGTTGGATTAATAAGGCGCAAGTATACTTGATTGGTGGAATTTATCATATGAAAACATGATGAATGGAGAAATGCACAATATAATGTGAGGGAGGCATCGCCAAGAAAAACTACTTGGTATGTGGTGCAGAGGAATAATAGGTGTGGCACAGAAGGTACACATAAATTGGTCTACAACTTGAGAAGTATTATTCACCGAGGGTTATGTATCGCTGCATGTGGAATAGGTTTCCCACACCTGAAAAAGGCGTAAAATGCATAATAAAGTGGGAAAATGTAAAAATAAATTTTAAAGATAAAAATGGTGGTAGGTGAATCAATTTAATGCGGTTTAAAATTAAATATTTATAAAAGGATGATGTATTAAAGTCATTCTTACCTTTCTCTTGAGAAATCTTGCACAAAAGATCTCTTGTGAACTAGAGAAAACTAGAGACGTAATGAAATAAAATGAGTATAGAACCTTTAAAACATAGAAATATATCCTTATGATAAGTTGTAGTTGTGAAGTGGAAGCATTTGAAGGGAGAGTTACATAGATAATGTTGCAAAGTTGGGTTACAAAGAAAAATTGCATGGTTAGTTGCATGAAGTGATTCACAAGTTAAGATAGGGAATAGGGTTGAAGTATCAAAGTGAGCATGAGTTAAACAAAGAAAAACTAGGGATTTTTGGAACCTAGGGCATAAAATTCATAACTTCATAGGTTAGAACAATTTTAGAATCATTTTACGGAGAAAAATGGTTCCAAAGAAAGTACCAAGGACCATAGAGGAATCTCCTGATGAATGGTTTTTTGAAATGCAATATCCACAAGAAGTGATTGTGGGAAAACCATGAGCATTGCAACTATGGAAATGCAATATTAGTGAGTATAACCATTGCACAAAAGGTCACGAAATAGACATCAAGAATGATGTGTTGAAGGAAATGAGCTAGAGGACAATAGAAGTGTTGATAATAGTTGATGCAAAGGTGTATAAGACCTTAGAAGGGGTTTTAGAAATACATTTATATGAGTTACCCTTCTTTGTAAATTCTGCATGCATGAAATAATGGTGATGTCGCATTCCCGTTAAGATTACTTACACTTCACATGAAGGAGGATGGCTTAGCTATAAAATTAATTAGCAGAGTAACCGGTTTGTGCGATCGAGAAGAGATATAACTTGACCTACGTGAAGAGGTAGCGATAGAAGTAACATCCATAAAGTCTTGGAGAAGAGATATAACTTGACCTACGTGAAGAGGTAGCGATAGAGGTAACATCAAAAAAGTTTCATTATTAAAGGGGAATTCATGCCTTTAACATTGAGAAATTATTGATCCATGAACTAGAGTGGCTGCGTGCTTGGTAACTTGTAAATTGGGCACCTTTGAAAGATGGACAAAGGTCAATAAATAGTTTTTGCATATTGCACACAATATGGCACACAAGACTCAATATAAAATTTCCCTGTTTATAGTTGACGGCATCATAAATGAAGTAAATAAACAAATAGAGAAAGGAGATAAAATCACATGGGGATTGATTATGTTTTTAATCATGTTTTGGGAGATAGGAGTGCTAGACAATCTAGAAGACAACATGTGGGAGCATCCAATTGAGAAGAATTCTCCCACACAATGATTCATTAAGTATACCTATGATTGGGCCATTTCTAATCCATATAATGTGTGCCTTGAAAAATGCTTCAAAATAATGTGCGATGCTTTTGAAAATGAGTGGCTTGTGCCTAGAGATTTTCCATTGGTATTTCCTAGGAAGAAAATGTCTACAATCATACAACACTTCAGCCTTGGTAGTTTCTTATTAAGAAATGGTGAGATGGAGCCCTATTACAAACTCCCATTTGCATTCACCAAAAATTATTTGAAAACACAGTGAATAGGATAAAGGATGTGCAATATTTAAAGTCCGACGTAGAAAGGGTAGATTTAAATTACCATACCTTGTGTAATACATATGGTTACAAATCAAAGTCACCATATGTTGAAACCATTGAGATAAATAGTATGGACCTAAACCCTATCGTGACTTTGGAAATTGGCATGGAGGATTACAGAGTCTATATCTATCTATGGCAAAATCTCAAGGATGGGAAATTGGTCGATGTGCATGACCTCGAGCTTCCACAAGCTCCCCAGAAGACAACTATGAAGATTCCTAAGAATGGGTACAGAAAACTACTCCAGAAGAGGAGGAAGAAGAAGAAGATGAGGTGGAGTTTACACACAATCATAGAATAATGAAGAAAATTTAGATCAGGCACCAAGAGGAAAGTACCTCATGTACCCCTTAGTTGTCTCTAGAAAACATACACCCATAACCAGCTCAATAGAGGAGGAGAAACAACAACATGAAGAAGTCTAGGAGGAAGAATATGCACATAGGGAAGACCACAAAAAGAGTAAGAAGATAGGCATGATGAAGAGGAACAAGGACTTGGAAGGAGGCAGATAACTCTCCATAGGTACCCGAGATGGCATAAATTGATGATCTAATAAAACTTTTAAGGGCAATATTTTAGATTTTGATGCCTACTCGAAGACTTGTTTTGTTGGGAGATGTTTGATAAGACTGAGGCCCACATACATACATGAAAAGTTATCTCATGGGAATTCAAAATACACATTGAGGAAAATTAGTTCAAGGTGAAGGAGTCCATATTGGACTTACACAACATAAATAGCCTAGATAAAATCTATAAAGTTGTGGACTCAACTCGCTTATCCGGTGATCAGAAATGTAATTCCTTGAATAAAATGGCTACCAAAGTAGGAAGGAGGAACATTGATAAAGGATCCGTAATGAGGAGATTGCAAAATAATGTAGAGAGGAAAGATATGAAGAATTAGTGGTTAGCGAGAGAAGAGTCGAGTGATGTAAAGGAGGCAATATTTGTGTACAATAAAGAAACTGACCAAATAAATAATATTATGCACGTGTGCCCAAATGTTATAGCATAGGCTAGACTAGACCATAAATAAAAATGGAATATTTAGAAGAATTGGTACATCAAATGCTAGTGGAGGTGAATAATGAGTAAGGGCCCACAACATAAGAGATAGATAGTGCGAATAAAGACAAGGTAGAATAGAAGTTAGAAGAATACAAAACACTTGGCATAGAATTGAAGGAAGTTATATGTTAGGATGAAAATATTTTTTCTAACTTCCATGGTAAGATGAGGAAGAAATGAAGGAAATATAGGCATCATTATTGACAAATAGATCCAAGCACAAGAGGGTTTTGCAAGAAGTTAGCAAGAAAAGGGAAGCAATAAATGATAAGTGCGACAATATTGAGAAAAGGCTTGGCGAAATATGGGTGATGGTGATGCAAAAGGTAGATGGATTGGAGGTCATTACCACAAAGTGGGATTTCATACTGAAGTAGTTATATGAGAAGAATGCTAAGTTGACTCTAGAGAACATTTCAGACATTGTTGAGGAATTCCCAGAGAAAGTGTCTAGTGAGATAGAAGAGTGGAAGAAACTAGAGAATGGGATTAGCCTAGAGGTTTTAGAACTCCTGCCATCACCATAGCCAAATTATTTATAAGCATAGAGAATCCATTATTTATTATTTGATTTCATTGGGGTATTGCCCGCATTCTTTCAAAAATTCTTTTAGACATTATTTCATTTATTATATTTATGAAGATAAACAATGTCCCTACTATGGAGTAATATTGGATGGGAAATTAAATAAGTACGAGACACATTTCAAGGTGCGTGTGATAGTAGAAAATAGAAAATGATGCAAGTATGGAATAGTGTGTGAAGTTCTATGCATATCGGTAAGATAAGAGGAAGCGTGAAGGTCCGAGCATGGGAGAAGAATAGGAGTTATCCATAATTTTGAATGGGCTAAAAATAGGAAAAGAAAAGATGGCATGATAAGTAAGGAAAATCTATAATTAGAAAAAAGCAGCTCTGAAGCACATGCATGACACTAGATGAAGATAGAGTACACATGAGAAGATGATACTAAATATAGCATTGGTGTGGAGATCAATTAATTTATCAATAACACGCATGAAGATAAAACAAAAAGTTGAAGAATAAAGAATGGATTAGAGGTAAATGCAAGATAAGTATAAGAGAGTATATGAATAGGAAAAAGAATTGTAAAATAGTGAAGGAAAAGTTCCCATGATATATATATATATATATATATATATATATATATATATATATTTCATGTCTATATAATAGGGATATGGGTTGGTATGTAGCGATATATGTGTATGTGTGAAGTGGATAACAAAGAGTGCACAAGGGTATGAAAGAATGTATAAGCTATGTTGTAGTATGAGATCTATGAATGCAATGGTCAATCTAATATAAATTGAATGTGTTATGGAATGAATGATAAAATATTTTATTTTTGTCATCTCGTGTTGGGATCTACTTAGTTTAACTTATATCTTATATTGTGCAATGGTTTATTCTATTGGTACATCTTGCATGATCTAACAAAGAGGGTTCTAGTAGGGTTGCACCTACTTTGGGTGAGCTCTTACAAATTAGTTTGAGTGATGTGCTAGTGCTCCTAACTAAGTGGTGTTGGTAAATAAAGGTGAAATTTGATTTCGGAAGGAGAAAATATTGTTCTTTGCTTGTGCTCAGAGATTTATATTATTGAAATTGGTGAAGGATGGGGGTGATCAGTCCCAATTTATGCCATAGAGAAACTGAAGTGTTAGGTTTATCCAACCCAAAATGAAATGTTAATAAAATAATAAGAATGAAGTGTCAAAACCCCCATTAAGGATGAAGACAGAGTATTAAAATTATTAAACAACTTTGATATCTTCCCCTTTAATTGCAAGAGGAGAGGAAAGTCTTCCTACAAAGAGCTTAGCTACTTTGATGCCTTCCCTAACCTCACAAACCACACTACTATAAATATATCTAGGTCTAAAATTTTAAATTAGGACACATTATAAAATAGAATAGATGTTCCCATGCTTTTCTCATGTCTTGTAAAACCAAATAGAAATTAAAAAATAGGTGTAATACTAATGGGGAAAGGATAATCATCTCTGCTAAGATATCTAAAACTATAGTAGAACTAAATTCCATAGCAAAGGAGTGAAGTATTTCATGCCACTTGCACTAATCTTAACTAAGTAAACTAATTTTGAAATTGTGCCAAAATCCTAAAGTTGTGGATGAAAACTGAAGTCAGCTTTGATAAAAGTGATGTTCCTTCCCGAAGAAAATCACATGACAAGGTCAAGTTCGTAATTTATGATCTTAACCTATTTGTATGGTTCTAAACATGCCATTTTTTTCTAAATTTCTATGTTTTTCGTATTTCGAATACCGTTGGAGCTTAAAATTGCACCCTGCCTAAGTCATAGACAACCTAGGATTTTGAGGTAACATGGGACTATCTCCAAGTTGTGGGACTTGCACTATGAGATAGACCTCCAAAGAAGGCTAGTTCCTCTACCTATTCCTAATGCTAAACTACTCCTAGGAATTGAAATACAACTATCTAACTCTACTCTATCATTCCAAGGGACCAGGTGAGAAGGAGATGCATAAAACAAAAATCCTAATCTAAAGAGAGGTGATAACACTAAGAAAAGGGGGTGAGACACTCTCAGATGAGTGGAAATGGAAGAAAAATGAGGATGGAGAGGGAAGACATGAGTTCCATAGTCCAAAACAACATTAAAACCACCATTTCCATGGAGCACAAAAATTCAAAACCCTGCAAGGAGAACATAAGATGCACAATATACTTGTAAATGTAATGAAAGGAAATAAAATGCAATAGAACATAGCTAGGGCAGAAGATAGCCACAAAACAAGTAATTTTATTGCTTCAATATATGCACAATCCATTACATTGAGGAGAAAGGAAAGGATCACCATGCAATATGTCCAAATCTAAGGCCTGCAACTCAAATTCCACACTTGTAGAAGGCTGTAACAACATTACAAGAGGGTCTAACCCAAGAGTATCTAACATTAAAAATGAACATCTTTTACATTTTATAGAATGGGAAAGAGAGAGAAGAGGAAAAACAAAGGGAACTCAAATTTCTACCTCCATCCACCAACAAGATGCATTAATTTTCTGAAAAGAGGTATGGGAAGCCCTACAACACAATTTCCCAATGATATATTTCTTTTGGAGGAAGAAAAGGCACCATATATCATCAAATTTGGTGGTTGAACAAACTGGAACTACATCTTTTAATGCTAAGAAAGTTTTCTTCCTTTTCTCCCAACGAATCTCAACTAACTCCAAAATTTCATTTTTCATGGCTTAGAGGATGAAGAGACCTTTCCAAAAATATAATTTTTTTCAAATTTGGAGCATTGGATCAAAATTCATGTGTATTTGAAGATAATACATTGATTCACACAGAGATGGCAAAAATGCAAAAGCGTGAAACAATCTATAGGGCCCGAAACTACAAAACATCAACTATGAAAATGTAAATCTACATGTGCATTGATTTTTCTTTGCCAAATCTTCACTTTTCATTCGTTTTGGGGTTGGGGATATATTTTGATTAAGCACGTTTATTGTTTAAATATTTATAGCTCATGCGGACATGAAGCTTTTATCAAATTCTGTTCATTTCGAGGCTTGATATCTATTAGAGTCCATCACCCTAAAGTGTGATAGAATTCTAATTCATGTCATGTTGCTTTCATCTTTTCTTTGTTTCTTTTCATTCCCGTGGGGAACCTATGACCCTCGGGAATCGTTTTATCCGGCTCGTTTCTTCCACATCATTGAAAACCCAAAAAAAAAATCACCCGCGCTTCACTCCTTTGTTATGGTTGGAAGGCTTATGTGGGGAACCATGGGCCAATGATAACAATTCCACTTATTCCACATTTATCCGATACACCCACAATGCACCTTTGAACGTTTTGACTTGGGGGTTAAACTTGAGTACGAGAAAACCTAGGCCTTCCGGAGCTTGTTCCTTTTGAAGTTGGTTCCTCCACACCCCTCGACCCACAATAAATGAAAAATTTAGCCAAACTTCTTATTTTCGGCCCAAAAAGGATGTGGGAACTTAGATCCTGAAGGAACTTGTTTCTTTGTTCCATCTCGCCACCCAAAATCCACATCACACTGTCTCCCCTTGCATTGCAACTCAAAGACCGATGCAGGGGAGCTGTTGACCCAAAGAACTTGTTCTGAGTTTATTTTCTCATCCACATACCCGAAATACTCTACACTTAGTCAAATTACTTTGTTTTTTGTACAAATCAAGAAATCGGGGAACTGAAGGAACTCGGGAACTAGTTCTTAAGTTCCCCCTGTCACCCGCATTTCTGCAATACACTAGAAATGACCTCTTTTTCAATGTTTTCCAATTTTTTTCTAATTGTTTGACCTCTATTGAATTGAGGAGTTAGGAAAAAATAGAGAAATGTCTTGAAACAATTCCAAGTCCCCTAAAGCATGAAAAATACTTGATTTTCAAGATTCTCACCAAGACTCCATGAAAATGCCTAAGTCCAAATTTTTGAAGCTAGCCAATTTGACAAGGGTGGAAAATTAGATATGATTTGGCGAATCAAGGGGTAATTTGATTGATATATTGAAGAGATCGGTGGCCTTGAAGAATCCATCGGGCATGGATTTAAATTGATAATATAAAACCGATCTAAAACCGAAACTCGCACCCTTGAATCCACTACAATTGATTTGTTGGGGAAAAATAATGAGCATCTAAAACTATCCCAAATCTATTTTTTCTAAGTTTTTAAGAGATTGAAGAACTTGGTCCCTAATAAAAATGGAATAGTGTTCAAAGCTGGACCCAAACACTGATTTCTTGACAAGTATGAAGCATTGTAGAGTTCTGAATTTCATGTTGTTTGATGGATGCACTTGGAACTATCCTAAACACCTTACTTCATCATGGACATTTCCTCCGAATTAGATGGTATTGATCTCATGGGCTTTGAATAAAAATTGGAAATTTCCCAACTTATCTGATTTGGCCCTGAAATGAACTGTGCATAGAAAAAAATCCCGCAAAAAAATATATACAAACATGGAAAATCATACATGTTCCAAGTGGAAACATGCAGAGTGTGCACAAGAACTTATTTTCTCGAAAGAAAATATACACCGCCATACTCTAACAAGAGGCAAAGGAAATTCAAACAAATTCTACAACAGAAAGGAGAAGTAGATGCCTTTTCTAAAAATTGAGACGATGTGTTTTATTTGGCACTAAACATGGTCTTTAATGAGGATGGAAAATTATCCTCGAAGATGGTTTTCTACCTCATTTTTGCAAAGTATCAGCTAGAAAAAAAGAAATACCTATTTTAGTTTCTTTGCATTTGGATTCGAGCGATACTGCAGATGACCTTTGGTGCATTGTATCTCTTCCTCATGCTCTTAATTGACCATGACTGATTGCAACTCCTTATTTGGCTCTAAACTAGCCAGATATCTGATTGGGCAAGGCCTAGTCCTTTGAATTTTTCCATTCCTTTGAAACGCATCCCCATGAATAGGGACATCCTACATAATTTCTAGAAGTTATCTATTTGCAAGCTGATCTCGAACCTTGTTCTACTTCCACAAAAATATGTTTCCTCCTTGATGGCTTCATTTCCTCTTTCTCCATTCTCTGTCCCAATCTAATTTTCTACAATTAGAAGCATAAGAAGTTCTAAACATAAAGAAAAATGGGGATCATTGAACTCCACTAAAACATCTTTCCCAATTTTAATACATTCTTCCTCAAGGCCTTGGATATCACTAGTGTTTAAAAATAATTTCTCTTACCCTCCAACTCTAGTCTAACTATCCTTCATATCTGCCTGATTTTTCTTCAAATTCAATTTCTCTTTTTACACAGTTTTCACAATTTTAGCCTCCCAATCTGAATCATACCAATCATCCACTGATATACAATTTTCATTCTTGGTAGAATTGGTCGGAGAAGAAACATAAACAATGAGATGTTGATTTTTGGCATGCTTAGGTATATATGTTTGGTGCTTAAGAGAACCGATTTGATCAATTGGAGGATCTAATTGATTTTCCAAAACATACTTCTTTCTTTTCTTAATCGTTGTCTCTAAAAAAATGCATGATTTTGCATTGTTTTTTAGAGTGATGCATGGGCTGTTCCTTCTCTCCAAAAGTATAAAATACCTCATGTACCTTATAGGGTAACTCGGTTTAGTAAGGGTTGGGTAGAAGCTAGGGACAACATGTGAAATACCACAACTCCTAGAAACATTAATGCAAGGTTTAGTGAAGTTGGGTAGTGCCCTGGGTGGAGATGGGAGGGAATTTTACAAAGTATGGGGAGTGCTTTGGGCATAATAAACTTTTGGAGCATCAAATAAAGGACAAGGAAGCAAAGGATATTCCTAATTTTGGAAAGGAACAATGGATTTTTCATTTTTACACAAGGGGAAGGAAACATTTGAGATGGTGAGGGAATAATTGCAACAAAAGAGATGGATTTTCTTTTTCCATCCTAAATTAGCATCTTCTCATCTTTTGATGCAATGGAAAAATATTGAGGAATACTACTACCTCCTAGGGATTAAATTAACACAGATAAATCAACATTAAAGGATCTTAAATAATACAAGAATGTCATACCTTGTGAGGGTTTATATTCTTCAAGAATTTTTTTTGCTAGGTCCTGTTGATGCAAAATCACAGCACCCCTGGATGCAGATCAAGTTTCTAGGTTGATCTCTTAGGCATCCAGTGTGATTGCATAACATTGAATCCTTTCTCCAAGTGTGGGACTTGAAAAATGAGAAGGATTCTCCAGAGAAAGGCTGGTTCCTATTCCTCTGTTCAGATGCACCAATGAAACGCAGAGGTTTACCCAAAAACTAATCTAACTACCAAGGAGACAGGGAGAGAGAAATGCATAAAAATAAACCTAAGCTAGGGAGGTGATGCACCGAGGAATGAAGAACATAAGCTTTGCAAAAATAAACACAGACCATATAGATGCAATACCACACCATGCACAGGTAACCGAAATGCAATGAGAGATCAAAATGACAACAATGAATACATGAGAGGATTTAAATTTAATCACAGACATATATATTGCTCAGAGAATCGATTCAATACATTGCAGTGGCCAAGAGGCAACAGTGGCATTACAGTCCATGTGGGAGGCTTGAAAACTCCACGAATTCTCTTGCAAGCAGGAGAGAAGGGAGGGGTTGCAAAACAGAAATGTCCAACGTTTAGAAAGAAGCCCCTCCTTACAATTTATAGGAAGAATGAGAGAGAAAAGAGAGAGGAATTCGAAATCTACCCCAACCACCTCCAGAATGCACTTAATTCATCTCATCATGGCGAAGCGTGCAGATCTGGTGAAATGGCGGGCTGTCTAACAAGAAGCGAATCTGTCTCGCTGCATTAAAACTGTTGGTTGACGCATTACTTCTGTTTGTTGTTTCGCGCCAGAGGCTTTTCTTGATTTTCATCCTCCAAACTGAACCAAAATGCAAGATTGACCTTGGAAATGTGTAGAGAATTTTACCAGCTTTCCATTGATATAAAGAACATGCAAATCCGAGCTCTGGATCAAAAGTTATGGCGATCTGAAGATTTAGGGCACGGAACAGGAGAAAACGGCTTTTTGAATTCCTTCCCACGCTCGCCACCTGGATGACACGTGGCAAGCTCTGATTCGCTGAATAATTCTCTCTCCTCTGCCTTTTGGCGGGCTTTCCTTTGAAATTTCCTCGTGGGCCCTTAAATGGGACACGTGGCACGATCCTATTTGTTCGGCTCGGTGCTCGAAAACTCACCCTTTGACTTTTCTGACCTTTACTCCTATGAGGACACGTGGCAGCTTTTGATTAGTCCGCGGGCCTGCCAGCTCTTTCGCGCCCGCGCATCCCTTTGTCCCATTTTGCTTTGTGCTCTTTGTGCTGATTTCGGGCGAACCGCCGGTTTGCATCCATTTGTCCTAAATGTCCCATTTTGCTTTGACCTGCTCTGCCCTTTTTCGCCGGTTGGCGGTTCGTGCATTTTTCTCCGCTTGTCCCATTTGCATCCCTCTCAAAGCAGCTAGCCAATTTTTTCCCTCTTTCGGCCGGATCGGCTTTTTTCGCCGCCCTGCCCGCGTGCACTCTTTGTCCCAAATGTCCCTATTGCTCCTTGGGCCGCCTGGAGGCTTTTCGGCCGATCCGCGCAATTTTGTCCCAAATGTCCCGACTTGCTTCTAGGACTAGGACTTAGCCGATTTTCATGATTTTTCCTGGATCGGCCTATTTGCCTTTCTGCAACTTTTGATGCATGTTATCGAAATTTACCCTGGGGTGAAATTTTGACAACAGTTTTGACGACTCAGCGGGGTTACCTGCCTGCTAGGTAGAAGATCAGTGGCCTTTTAGCGATCCATTGGGCATGGGGTTATAAGCAATAACCTGAAACGAGCCTGATACTGCAACTTCTTCTCCAGCAACACTCCGAACTGTAGAAAACAACCCGAGAGCAGCGAAACCTGTGCCAAAGCACTTAGGGAAATAGAAACCTAACTACAACAGGACAATGTGCATACGCACTTAGAGGAATTAAGAGGAATCTAAACTAATATTTACAAGGGCAAAACATTTCTCTTAGTAGCAATGTTTAAGATAGATTCCGTTAACCGGAATCTGAAGTTCCTCTCCATCCAATGCAGACAATTGGAAGGCATTACTATTTTTGCATCCCGTGACCATATAGGGACCACTCCAGATGGCATCAAACTTGGAATGCCTTCCTGGTTTTGCCCGATCTGCATCCCATTTCAGAACTAGGTCCCCTTCCTGGAAGGTCCTTGCTCTAGCTCTCTTATCAAACCATCTTTTTACTACGGCCTGATCCTTCTCAATCATCTGAACTGCATGTTCTCTGATTTCTTCTATTTCTATCAATTCTGCGTACCTGACCTCCATTGGTTCGAACTCAGATAACTCAAACTGCTTCATGAGCTCCAAGGCTGGCAATTCTAATGATATAGGCAACACCGCCTCTTTCCCATAGACTAACTTGTAGGGAGAATTACCTGTAGACCTCTTTGGTGTTATTCTGTCAGCCCATAACGCTGATTTTAGCCTTGTATGCCATGTTCTTTGATTTTCATCTAGAGTCCTTCTGATGATTTTTAGCAAATTCTTGTTTGTGGACTCTGCCTGTCCATTACCCTGCGGGTAATAATTTGAAGAGGTGCTCAAATATATTCCATTCTTGACAGCCCATGCTGTAATTTTTGAACCTATGAATGCTAATGCATTATCTGATATGATGGTGGCCGGCACACCGAACCTGGTTACTATTCCTTCATAAAAGTCTAGTATGCTAGACTCACTTGCTTCTTTGAGCGCTACTGCTTCGGTCCACTTGGTGAAATAGTCTGTCGCTGTAAGAATCCACTTGTGGCCTTGACTCGAATTGGGATTGATGACTCCAATGAAGTCCAATCCCCACTGCATGAATGGATGATCTACTGAAATTGGACGAAGGGGCAGTGCTGCTAACCTTCCCTTCCCTGTGAAGAATGCACATTTCTTGCATTTTTTGACCCATGAATAGCAATCATTGAATATAGTAGGCCAATAGTAACCAGCTTTCATGGTTTTGAGAGCTGTTACTCATGGGGTGAAATGGCCTCCTGCCTCCCCGTCATGGAACTCTTGTAAGATCCTCTCAATCTGACCTGTCCCAACGCATCTCAATAGAACACCGTTGATGTCTTTTTTAAACAAGATACCATCAACAAGCACATAAGGAACTGCTTGTAGTCTGAAGTACCTTCTTTTTGCTTTGCTCATTTCTGGAGGGCACATGCCTGTCTGTAGGAAATGTATCATATTCTGAGTCCAACAGGGAGTAGACACATCATCATTTTCCTGTTTTTGATCATCTTGTAACAGCAGGACAGCTTCTTTTTCATTACCTGTTTCAACTTGTTGACTTAAGGCTAGCTGCTCACATAGTCCCTTCCCACGTACTAGTTTGGTAACCTTGATCTCGATGTCATATTCCATGACACGGGTTATCCATCCTGCACGTTTCTCATTCAGATCCTTGTTCAGAAGGAAGTCCTTAACCCCAGCATGTGAGACTAATAATTGGATCTTGTTGTTTGAGACTAGGTGCTTGAATTTCTTTAAGCTTCTGATTACTGCAAGGACATGCTTTTCAATGAAAGAGTACCTAGTTTCGTATTCCTCCAAGCCTTGACTGAAGAAAGCAACTGGTTGTTCTAATCCTCCTTTGTTTTGTTGTACCAGGATTGCAGAAATCGTTTCCCCACCACCAAAGGCATATAGCATGAAGTCTTTGGAGAAGTCTGGATTGACGAGAGTTGGAGCTTGAGATATAGCCTCTTTTATTGCCTCAAAACTTGCCTTGCCTTCAGATGTCCACTTAAATGCCATGCTCTTCTTTAACATCAGCGTTATTGGCTTCACAAGAGCAGCAAAATTTGGGACAAATCTACGGACAAAATTGATCCTTCCCAAGAAGCTTTGAAGAGCCTTCTTGTGACTTGGCAATGGCAATGCTCGAATTGCTTCAACTCTTTCTGGGTCAATCGTCAACCCCTCCTTTGAAACAATATGGCCTAGAAGTTTTCCCTCGTGAGCCAAGAATATGCATTTTTTGGGATTCAATGATACCCCAAATCTTCTACATCTCTGAAATACTTGCCTCAAATGACAGAGGTGATCCGCTGCATTTTTTGAGAATACAGTGATATCGTCAAGATATATCAAAACTATTTTATTGATCAACCCCTTGAATGCCATATCCATTGCCCTTTGGAAGGTGGCTCCAGCATTTGATAGCCCAAATGGCATTTTCTTGTAGGCATAGGTTCCCCATTTGGTGGTGAAAGCCGTCTTGAACTGGTCATCTTCTTTCACCATCACCTGATTATACCCTGAGTAGCCATCTAGGAGAGAGAATCTCTCTGAACCGGATACTACTTGCAATATTTGTTCCATTGAAGGAAGTGGGTAATGGTCTTTGAGGGATGCCCTGTTTAGGTCTCGGAAATCCACGCACAACCTGATTTCTCCACTTTTTTCTGATCGGAACCAAGTTTGCAACCCAGCTTGAGTGCTTGATCGGGAATATAATACTCGCCTCTATTAGCTTGTTAAGCTCTTTCTTCATTAGAGGCTCAATGTGAGGGTTAACTGGTCTCTGCTTCTTCCTGACGGGCTTAGCATCTGGATCCAATTCTATGGTATGTTGTGCCAAATTTGGATCGAATCCTCTTAAGTCTTCGTAGCTCCAAGCGAAGACGTCTGGAAATTCTTGGCAAAGTTGTATGAAATCTGATTTCTCTCGCTCAGTGGCCACTTTACCAATTTGAAGTGTCTTGCTTTCCCCCAAACTGTAACTGACTCGAATCTTCTCTCTTGACTCGTATATTGGCCTTTTCTTTGAGAATCGGTCGTTAGGGTTGAAGATAGACTCAATGTTACCAAACCCTTAGGAAGCTTGTTTGTCCGCACTGCACTACTTGATCCCCATACTTTCGCTGCTCTAATCTGTCCCGATTCTAGCCGAAAATTCAGCTTCTTTCGCAAGAAATTGACGATCTGTTGATCGTTCTCAAACACCTACCAGCTTGTGTTATTATCTGGAACTGCTGGCCTTACAACCACATGGATGTGTGGCTGCGTTTTTCTCTTCTGATGTTGTCAACCACATCAAACGTTGCTCCAACTGCTGCGAGCCTATCTGCGGCTTCATTTTTCTTCCTGGGTATGGACACAATGTTGAAAGCTTTGAAATCCTCAATGAGGTCCCATACCCTATTCTTGTAGCTCCTCAGCAAGTCGTTCTTTGTAGCATGTTGTCCCTTAACTTGGTTGACGATTAGCTCGCTATCTCCAAACACCTGCAAGTTCTTTATGCCCTTTTTCCTGGCCCAATGAAGTCCATGAATCAATGCTTCATATTCAGCCGTGTTGTTCGAACAGGAAAACTGGAAACGGAAAGCTGAAAAATATTTGATGTCCTGTGGTGAAAACAACACCGCCTCCAGCACCTTGTCTGCTTCTTGAACCATCGAAGAATAATCTCCAGACTTTGTTTTCATCTTTTTGTTCAGGCTGAATGATGTCAGGGATGGGTGAATTTTCCTCGTGTATACAATACACGCCTAATTCAGATTCTTCAATTTCCTTGTATGGGTCAAATTCATGACTTTTGTTTGCCCATTCATCCAAAGTTAAATCAGGAATTCCCTCGACCTTAGTACCTGTTTCTAGATCACTTGAACACTCCTCCTGATCAAAAGCTGAGCAATTTGCATTGATAGGAGCTGGTACATAAGGCTCAATATGGAAATGGGCAATTGGTTCTGGCCTGATTGTTGCTTTGGCTCCATACCTCATCCTAAAAATCACGTGTGACCAATCTGCAGATAAATATCCACCGATTTTCGCAGTGAAGTCTCTTGATAGACACAACGCAAAGAGTGGCGGAAGGTCAATCACAGACACGTCTTGCAAAACTGTAACATTAGGACAGGAATGTAGTGTTAGGCTTAACCCCTTGATGACCCCAACAGTCCCTACTACCGTTCCATCTAGCTGTACTACTCCTTTCAGCACTGGCTCATATTTCAAACCCAGCTGATCCGCTATTTGCTTCGGCATTACTGAACTACTGGCCCCTGAATCTAACATGCAGTTGTGCACCAAGTGGTTTCCAACAATCAATGAAACATAGAAAGGCGGAGGCTTCAAATATTTCCTTGTCTGGTCCCCATCATGTTGCACTGCATTAGTGAGAACTTTCTCATGTCCCTGGTTTGATACATTTGTGGCAGACCAATTAGTCATTGCAGCCTGCAATAAATCTCGTTGTCCTGGGATCGCCAGTGATTCCCACATGGAAATGTTCACATGTGTCTTCTTCATTTGATCGATGATGTTGAAAGGGGATGAACTGTCCTTTTGCTGCCCCTTACTTGGTACAACCTTTTCTGGGACTTGAACAGGTGCATGTATTGCTGCAACAGGTACCTTAAGTTGATTTTGCACATTTGGAGCTATGTTTGGTCTGCTGCCCCCTTGTTGCGTAAGAGTGGGTTGAGAAACAACTGGATTAGACTGTTGTCCCTCTTCTATGCTTCTCTTCTTTGACCGTGTATGGCAGCCACGCCTTGAAAAGGCTGTTGGTTAACTCCACAGAAGTCTTCCGTTTGCCAATTTGCCAATGTGGTTTCTGTTGGAGGTCCTTCTAGTTGCGTTTGTTGCTGTTGATTCTCCTCCTGGCTTGGATTTTGAGCGACACCAATGGTTTGCACCATCAAGGCCTGATTTAGTGCACCATTGAAACATGCTGACTGATTGTGAGGTAGATTGCAAGGGTAACACCAGTCGTACTCCTGTGCCATATTATTTTGTGCTGGTACTAATGCCTTAGAGGCAGATATGGCATTTGGATTATAGGGCTGGAAAGGTCTATTGACAGGAGGCCTTGTTTGATTCATATTTGCAGCTGGATTAGGTGGTCTTTGAGGCTGATATGGCTGCCTATTAGGTTGAGCTTGAGGCTGATACGAAGGTCTAAAACCTTGAGCTTGTCTCTTGAGTGTGACCAGCTCATTACCTAAATTTTGCAGTTGTTTCATGACTTCTTGCAGCTCATTTGGGGCACTTGGAGATGAAGTGGAAGCTTCATTTGAACTCTGATTCCTAGGAGTGGGAATAGGAGCTAAGACAGGTGCTTGACTAGTACTTGGGCTCTCTATACTTGGATATAATGGCATTGGGGGCCTAGGAGCTAGCTTGCCAGCTTGAATCAGACAATTTTCAGCTCTAATGGCAATACTATATGCAGCAGGGATAGTTGTGCCTCCCATAGATTGAACCAACATAGAAATATCGAATTTAAAGCTTTAAGGTAGTATAGAAAAGAACCTTTCATTGTGTTCGACTACACTGGAATTCTATCCCAAGATCTTTGAAATCTGAAGTTGAAGTCAGTTAGCTGCTCATTGGAAGCTCTCTTGATGGTTGTCAGCTGCTCCAAAAGAGACAAGTTGTCTCCCTTCTCTCCAAATTGATCATGAAGTGCAATACATAGCTGATTCCAGTTTGTGATAGAGCCAGCTCCAAGGCTCCTAAACCATTGCAATGCTTTCCCCTTGAATGAAGACGCCAGCAATTTGACAGCTACTTGCATCTCATTAATCTCATGGATTGCACAAATATTAGCAATGTCCTTGACATGATCACCAGGAGTGGTCTGATTTTCTCCAGTGAAGTATGGAATGTTCTTCAATGCTGCAACTGGGATTGGATTTTGTGCATTGAGAGCAAGTGGGCTGCTGCCTGTGAAGTTGACATAGGGGTTCACTGGTTGCGCCATTCTGATTGGTCTTAAAACCCTTGTATACTAAAAAGAAAGGCCGCTCTGTGGAGGAGTTGAGAGAGTTCTGCTTTGGTGGAGATGGAGACCTTTGAATGCTTCTTCCTCTTTGCCTTCTTCTTGGAGATAATTGCAGGTATTCAAACAGACTTCCTCTTCTCCAACTCTTGACCTTGTGATTCTTCTCATAAGCTTTTAGGCCTGTACTGCTGAAACCAGTTGATTCTTCCCCTTGGAGTCGCCAGATATGCAAATAATAGCTCTTTTAAGCAAGAAAATTGCAGCAGATGCATATCAACTTTTGCTGCAATAAAAATGAGACCTCTAGTTCCACCCGATGTGCCAAAACTGTTGATGCAAAATCACAGCACCCCTGGATGCAGATCAAGTTTCTAGGTTGATCTCTTAGGCATCCAGTGTGATTGCATAACATTGAATCCTTTCTCCAAGTGTGGGACTTGAAAAATGAGAAGGATTCTCCAGAGAGAAGGTCGGGTTCCTATTCCTCTGTCTCGATGCACCAATGAAACACGAGGTTTACCCAAAAACTAATCTAACTACCAAGGAGACAGGGAGAGAGAAATGCATAAAAATAAACCTAAGCTAGGGAGGTGATGCACCGAGGAATGAAGAACATAAGCTTTGCAAAAATAAACACAGACCATATAGATGCAATACCACACCACGCACAGGTAACCGAAATGCAATGAGAGATCAAAATGACAACAATGAATACATGAGAGGATTTAAATTTAATCACAGACATATATATTGCTCAGAGAATCGATTCAATACATTGCAGTGGCCAAGAGGCAACAGTGGCATTACAGTCCATGTGGGAGGCTTGAAAACTCCACGAATTCTCTTGCAAGCAGGAGAGAAGGGAGGAGTTGCAAAACAAGAATGTCCAACCGTTAGAAAGAAGCCCCTCCTTACAATTTATAGGAAGAATGAGAGAGAAAAGAGAGAGGAATTCGAAATCTGCCCCAACCACCTCCAGAATGCACTTAACTCATCTCATCATGGCAGAAGCGGCGGATCTCGCGAAACGGCAGAGCCGCTTCTAAACAAGCGGCGAATCATCTCGCCGCATTAAAATTGTTGGTTGACGATTACTTCGCATTTGTTGTTTCGCGCCAGAGGCTTTTCTTGATTTTCGTCCTCCAAACTGAACCAAAATGCAAGATTGGCCTTGGAAATGTGTAGAGAATTTCAACAGCTTTCCATTGATATAAAGAACATGCAAATCCGAGCTCGATCAAAAGTTATGTTATGCGATTCGAAGATTTAGGGCACTAAAGGAGAAAACGGGCTTTTTGAAATTCTTCCCGCGCTCTGCCACCTGGATGACACGTGGCAGGCTCTGATTCGCTGAATAATTCTCTCTCCTCTGCTTTTCGGCGGGCTTTCCTTTGAAATTTCCTCGTGGGCCCTTAAATGGGACACGTGGCACGATCCTATTGGTTCGGCTCGGTGCTCGAAAACTCCCCCTTTGACTTTTCTGACCTTTACTCCTATGAGGACACGTGGCAGCTTTTGATTAGTCCGTGGGCCTGCCAGCTCTTTCGCGCCCCGCGCGTCCCTTTGTCCCATTTTGCTTTGTGCTCTTTGTGCTGATTTCGGGTGAACCGGCCGGTTCGCGTCCATTTGTCCTAAATGTCCCATTTTGCTTTGGACTGTCTGGCCCTTTTTCGCCCGGTTCGGCCGGTTCGCGCCTTTTTGGCCCACTTGTCCCATTTTGCTTTGGACTGTCTGGCCCTTTTTCACCCGGTTCGGCCGGTTCGCGCCTTTTTGGCCCGCTTGTCCCATTTGCATCCCTCTCAGCAGTTAGCCAATTTTTTCCCTCTTTCGGCCGGATCGGCTTTTCGCGCCCGCCGCGTACTTTTGTCCCAAATGTCTCGATTGCTCCTTGGGCCGCCTGGAGGCTTTTCGTCCGATCCGCGCAATTTTGTCCCAAATTTCCCGACTTGCTTCTATGACTAGGACTTAGCCGATTTTCATGATTTTTCCCGGATCGGCCTATTTGCTTTCTTCTCGCAACTTTTGATGCATGTTATCGAAATTTACCCTGGGGGGTGAAATTTTGACAATGTGTCCTTATAAATATGATGTTGAAATCAAAGATAAACTCCATTAGATCCCGATGTATTTTGCTGAGATGTTCCATAAGGAAAATAACATCTGCATCCTCCTGAACCAATTATGTAGTTTTTCTCCCAGTTGATCCCATGTGGAAATGGATTGTGGATCCAAACTATTGTACCAATCTCTTGCTTTACCTCTAAATGATGAAACCAAGTTTGAGGAAAATGTTCTCTTCTATGATATTGTGAATGGCACAATGATTTGTTATGTTTTGAACATGATAAATTAGAGATTGATCTCCATTTTCATGGAAAAGAGGTAGATTTTTCAAGGATGATTTGGGAATATCATCCCACTACTGTAAATGGAGGGGGTGAAACTGAAATGTGAGAATGGAAGAGCTCTTTGGAGAGCCATGAATGAATTGGAAACATTAAAATGAATGGAAGAATATAGGGAAAGGTCTACAACTGAGATAATGGGTTGGTTAAATCAGTGGAGTTGCCAGATGTGTTGAAAACATACCTCCAAAGGTTGAATACCACCAAGAACACACCAATCCTCGCTGGTATGAATCAGAAAGTGATTTAAACTTAGTCCCACCATGGGTGCTAATAACTTTGGGTAGTGAAGGAACCAAGGTGGCTAGGATTCACCTATGACATTTAAAGATTTCAAATCTGGTCCCACTTGGCGTGCAAAAATTGTTGGAGCTCAAAGTTACACCCTACCCCAAGTCATAGAAAGCACAAGATTTTAAGGCAACATGGGACTGTCTCCTGCATTTTGGGACTTGTATTGTGAGAAAACCTTTAGAGAAAGTTGCTTCTTTTACTTATTCCTAATGTTAAACTACTCCTAGGAATTGAAATGCAACTATCTAACTCTAATATATCATTCCAAGAGACCACGGTGAGAAGGAGGTGCATAAAACTGAAATCCTAATCTAAAGAGGAGATATAACACCAAGAAAAGGGGTGATACACTCTTAGATGAGTGGAAATGGAAGAAAAATGAGGATAGAGAGGGAAGAATGAGTGCCACAGTCCAAAAAAACATTCAAACCACCATTTCCATGGAGAAAACCAATTCAAAACCCTACAAGGAGAACATAAGATGCACAATATACCTGTAGATGCAATGAAAGGAAATAAAATGCAATAGAACACAAGCTAGGGCAGAAGATAACCAAAAATAAGTAATTTTATTGCTTCAATATATGCACAATCCATTACATTGAGGGAGAAAGGAAAGGATCACCATGCAAGATGTCCAAATCTGAGGCCTACAACTCAAATTCCACACTTGTAGAAGGTTGTAACAACATTACAAGAGGGTCCAACCCAAGAGTCTCTAACATTACAAATGAACATCTTTTTACATTTTATAGAGAATGGGAAAGAGAGAGAATAGGGAAAATAAAGGGAACTCAAATTTCTGCCTCCACCTACCAATAACACACATTAAAGTCCTAAAAATAGGTATGGGAATCCTTACCACACCATTTCCCAATGATATATTCCTTTTGAAAGAAGAAAAGGCACCATATCTCATCAAATATGGTGATTGAACAAACTGGAACTACATCTTTTAATTTTGAGTACACTTTCTTCTTTTTCTCCCACTTAATCTCACCTAACTCTAAATTTTCAGCTTCTATGTCATAGAGGATGAAGAGACATTTCAACGATATGAATTTCATCAAATTTGGAGCACTACTTCAAAATTTATGGCCATTCTAAGATAGTACATTGATCCGCACATGATATGACAAAAATGGAAATCTACATAATGAATAAATACAAAACTGTGAAACAATCCATAGGGCTCAAAACTATAAAACATCAACTTCGAAACTATAAATCTACATGTGAATTACTTTTCCTTTTCCACATGTTCTCCTTTCATTAGTTATAGGGGTCAGGGATTTATTTGCATTAAGTACATTGACTATTTAAATCTTTATAGCTCACGTGGACCCGAAGTATTTATCAAATCCTATTTATTTCGGGGCTTGAGATCCACTAAATTCGATCACCCTAAAGTGCGATGGAATGCTGCCATGTGTATTTTTATTTTGCATTTTTTTGTGGCTTTTCATGCCCCTGCAGTAACCTATGACCCTAGGGAAACCATTCTATCTCGGCCTCGTTCTTTCGCATCACCGAAAACCCACAATAAATTAATCACCCATGCTTCACTCCTTTGTTACAGCCATAAGGCTTGTGTGGAGAACCATGGGCCCGTGAGAGCCATTCCACTTGTTCCACATTTATCTGATCCACCCATAATGCACTAAACCTTTTGACCCACGAGTTAAAACCGAGTGCGGGAATCTAGGCCTTTACGTAACTTGTTCCTTTTGAAGTTAGTTCCTCCACTTGCTCTGCGACCAAATACATTAAAAACTTATCTAAATTTATTCTTTATGGCTTGAAAAGGGATGTGGGGAAATTAGAGCCCAAAGGAACTTGTTCCTTTGTTCCATCTCGCCATGCAAAAATCCTCATCACACTGTCTCCCCTTTCATTCGGGTCAAAGACTCGATGTGGGGAACCTGTTGACCAGAGAACCTATTCTTGAGTTCATTCTCTCATTTATGTACCCACAATAATCTACACTTATTCAAATTCATTTTTTTTTTAGCCAAATCAAGAAATCGGGGAACCGAAGGAACATGGTAACTACTTCTTGAGTTCCATGTGCCACCCGCATTTCTGCAATACACTAGAAATGAGCCCTTTTTCCATTTTTTCCCAATTTTTTCTAAGTTTTCACCTCTATTGAATTTAGGAGTTAGGATAAAATGGAAAAATTTCTTGAAAAAATTACAAGTCCCTAAAGCATGAAAAATACATGATTTTCCGATTCTCACCAAGAATCCATGAAAATGCCTAAGTCTAGATTTATGAAGTTATCCAATTTTACTGGGGTGGAAGATTTGATAACACTACATATACCACGTTTATGCCTATATCATTCTCATAATTCTATTTTTGTCTTATGTAAGTGTAGAAATGAATCCAAGTGGATGCCCCTTCTTTTAAGGCATATGGAAAAGTCATGTTGAACACATGGATCAAAAGAAAATATGTGTTCCTATGAAAAATATGTCTCGAGAGATGTAGAGGAATGTATAATGTTGAAGATTTGGGAACCTTGAATAACCTATACCTATGAAAAGTAAGGTGTATGTTCATGGTGGAAACCATGAAACACAACAAAATATAGAATAACAATAGATAAAAATCACATAGATGATAACAAGATTCTAAATGCATGTAAATATAGCAATATTTCAATCAAATACAAGAAGTATGTGAAAATGTCACACGTAAGGCATAACTACACAAACATGGGATGCCCACCGTGTTTCAAGGCAATCAAGGCTTCAAGGTAATCAAGGCCTATAGACTTGTAAGAAAGATTAAGAAATATCAAACAAGATAGGAATGATGCCACAAACATGGGACACCGAAGGTGTCACAAGACAATCAAGGCACATAGGCCACAAAAAATGAAAAAGTTAAGTAGTAACATACATCCACAAAAAATTATGCATGAAACACGAGTGTCAAAATGTGGTATCACAATATAGTATTCAATATAGGTGAAATATGTGAAAAAGTAGATTTTTAGAAAACAAAAGCACCGAGAGGGGGGGTAAATAAGTTCTTCTCAAAACTTTGAAAACTTTTCAAACACTCAATAAACCATTCATTCCTTAGAAAAAACTCAAGTTTGATATGTCATTGGAAATATATTGGAACTAGGATCCTGACAAAACTTGAACCAAGTCTTAACTCGGCCGATAGCTCTTGTAAATTCACTTTTACCACAATTACTCCAAACTGCCCCAAAAACTAGTCTTCATAGATAGGGCACACTTTGAATTTTAAATACACAACCATGATATGAAAATATCATGGACATGTAGTACAACTAAAGTGATTCCATAAATGGTGATTTAGTCCATAGATTTAATGGAAAAATTTTCCACGACTAAAAATCTTTAGAAAAAGCCCTTTTGAGTGTGATCCACATACTGTCACAAGCTCTATCATACCTTTTTGGAAATATGGAGGAGTCCTCTACAACAAAAAAATAATAAAAATTGAGCAAACAAACAATTCTGGGTCACTTTGGGAAAATCTCTCAAGTTACTCAAAAGCCAGGGTTTTGAGAGGGTTTGGAACCTACTCAGGTTCTAAACGATCATTCATAAATATATGACATTAAAAACAACTCATTCTTCTTTTAAAATATTAATAATAAGAATAATTAACTATTCCAAGGATCTCAAGTCCCCATGCAAAGCATACAACCCACAAAAAGCATCTCAAAGTCAAATTTTACCTCAAATTCTCACCTTTGGAAACCTCGGCTTTGGTATAATTGAAATATCTTCAAAAATAATCATCACCTAGACCTAAAACTTGTCATGAAGAATTATGATAACATACTATAACTAAAAAAATTAACCACCTTTCTCAATTAGGCCTAAAACTCTCTATCCATAGTGAATTATACATGTATACCTAGTTTGTCCTCAAGAATATGCCTATAAATGACCTTGATCATGCCTCCTCCATCTGAATTGTGACCAGATACATCTTTTATAGCCTCTCTATAATGTATCTACACACAATTCATGCTTTCAATTCCCTTCTTTAGCTTGCATTTCTCCATAATCCATGTTATTCTTCTACTAGGTCTCTCGAATTAGGCCTACTTGTGCTAGTTTCACCCCATAATCCATGAACCTACCCTATTTTCCTCATGTACCTACCTTAACATGCCCTCTTCATTATTTTCATGCCTTGACCATGCTTCTCTAGCTTCCTCGTGTCTTCATTCCATCATTCCGGGTAATCCTCATCGACTAGGCCTAAAGATTAGGCCACCTGGATCAAGCAAATCCTTCTATCTTCACTCTTGGAACATTACAACATCATCCCAAGAATACTCGAGACCTATCAAAACTTTTTCATTAATAAACACACTAATTTTTCATCAATGAAAGCACCACAACTCACATGCCCAAAATCTCCCCTTTGTCATTGATGGAAAACCTCCTTGTTCTTCTCCTCCTTTTTACATTAATGAAAAAGTACATACCTAAGCACACCTTATTCATCTTATTTCAGCATATTAGGACCTCTTATTGGTTGGAAATATCAAGCAAACTCATCAATTGAGCTCATATACTTGTCTTACCTTTCAAAAATATGTTTTTGGCCTTATAATAGCATTAGAACACTTTAGCTCCCCACGAAAATTTACATCTTCACATGCCAACAATCATTCTCATCACAAAACATCATTTCTAACTTCTTCACCTATCTCAGCTGAGGACATCATTACAAGAGATTATTTCCATCATGCATTGGTTGCTAGCAACTTTGGCACCTAGATCCCTGAAGCATCTTTTTAGTGCATTTTTGTCAAACTTTGTCAAGCCATAGAGGTTCACATATCACCTGAAATTCTACTTTATCACTCCCCCTAGGAGCATTCCACCATTTTCTAACTGTCTAAGCAAGAAGTAGACCTCATACCTTGATTTTATGTCATCTAGATAGTTCAACATTTTCACCTCTGCCTTGAGTTGTTCTTTTAGTGTTTATAGTCTTCATTGTGTGATATAGTGCCTTTCTTGATCATGAGCTTTACTCCCCATATCAGAGATGTTTGCTCACATCTCTACCTCTGCTAGCCTTCTTGAACATATCACTTGTTCTAAATTACATACACCCCTCATATAGTATCATCAAAACATTATAATTCATATTTTCAACTTTGTACAATCACTTTCATTCAAGATTCAAAACCTTTCTTAAGTAGCCATATCTTTCTCAAACCACTAATATGCTTGAATACACTAATTCAAAGCCCAATTTCACTTTAAACATGCTCAAATCGATCTAAAACCTATAAATGATCAATCCACTAAAGAAGTTTCATCAACTCATTTTTAGTACTTTTCTTTATAGACCTCCATATGGCCTTGTAGCCATAAAACCCTAATTTTATAACTTAACTCATGAAATATGCATCATTAGGCTTGAATGGTAACATTTCTAGATACCGATTTGGCTCATTAGATTGCCCATGAAGTTTTAGACCTTAACTCTTAACCCATCAAAGTTATTCTTCTTTTAGTATTTTTCTAGCTTTTGCAATTAGCCCTCCTATTGTACAAATCTTGAAACTAGGAGAATTATAAAAGTAAACACTTAAAAAAGTGTTTCAGATACCCTTTGGGATAGCTTGCCTTTTCCAATTTTTATTTCTCAACTCCTCTATCATCTCCAACTCAAGTTTCCTCCTTTTTGCTTGTTTACTAGGCTTAGCTAGGGTTTGGTGGCTTGAACCTGGGGTTTTATGATTCCAATGTCTTTAAAATTCTTAGTCTTCTTATACCACTTCATTATATCATTCCCACACCACATACAAGGGATAATTACTCTTAAACCACCTTTCATACCATTCTCCTAATTTTTACCTCCACTAAATTTCTTATGCTTCTTGATTGTATCGTCTTTCACTTATTTTTCGTCCTTTGCAAATTTGGATAAATATCCAACCTACATCATCATATTCTTTAGCTTCTAGTATCCATCATAAATCCTTCAATCCTTCTCCACCCCCTTCAATTATTTTAAAACTCTTAACTTCCTTATTTTTACTTGTAAACTCGAAAGAGGATTGATCGATCAGTCATGCACTTCTTAACATATCTTGAATCTAAAGGGCATTACAAAATTTTCAAATATTTAATTCACTCTGAAAACCTCAATCCACACTTCAAAAAATACTTCTCTAAAGAATCTCTATTCCAAATATAACTTAGTATCCATTCAACTATGTTTGTCACAAAGTTCTTTCCTAAGTCTCGTACTTGCATTCCTTGTACTTTGTTTCTTTTTTCTTAACTTGAGTAAGGGTTATGATGAATTCCAACCCCTAAAAATATTTCAAAAACTTCAAATGTTTCCTTAGTTCCTTCAAGTATGAATTTGACCTAGTTATGATATATATTTTCTTCCTAAATTCCAAAAATTGTTGTTCATACAAATCAAAATTGTGTCTTCATCTAAGCTTCCATATTTAGATTAAGAAATATATCCTTCTTTCCTTCTTGATAGATCTTTATAATCACATGAAATAATTCTCAAACACTTAGTTCACTTTATCAACTTTTCTATAACCTCTATCAATGCTTTGACTGATATTAAGGCACATGTTACTCAAATGTTTCTTATAAGCCCTAAATCTGGGTACACACATACACGTTAGAATTGAGATTACTCACTTAACAAAATAACTTATCCATAGTATGAGACATTAGGTTTTTGACGAGATTCACTAGATCATTGTTTCACTAGACTTATCAATGATTGATATTTCTCATTAACATTCCATTACATCCAATCACCCACTTTCACAAGATAATTTTTGGTTAGCCTTGACATATATAAAAATTCACATTATAAGCATCTTGAATAGAGTTCCTAAGCTTGAAAGGACTGACATGAGTGATTTATTCAGCTCCTTACACCATTCATATGATTAGCATGCTACCTTTATACTTGATTCATGGACCATTTCTTATCAATGCCTCATTATCATATTTAAATTCATTGAATACACCACTTTCTTGTTTATTGTATTGCATGCAAATCATCCTCACAAGACCAAAAACATAGCCTTCTCCCAGAATGAAACTATCCTCATAACTACTCAAAACCAATGCACAAACTTGAATGAATTCCAAGCACTTGAGTTGAATTATAACCTTGGTGATACTTCATTCTTACACTATAGTGTTTAAAGACCATTCACAGTTGGGTTGAGATTTATTTTGAATTTGTTAGGACTGTTAGTGAATTTTTCTTCTTCATCGTGTATGATAGGATTTGATAGATTGAATATTATGGTAAGTTCCTTGAGTATACTACTACAACCTTATTCACTGGAATATAGGAGCACTTATTTCTTCATGGTGAACTATACTTTTAACATCTTGTGGACATACAACCATCTCAAAGCATTTTTTCATCTATTTAGCACGTGACTAGACCCTTGTTCCTTAAGATATCAACTTGAAAAGTTCTTCTTAGAAGGCTACTACAGTCCTTGTATCATCACAAGAGGTACTTACACACTTATCAAGGCTAGGACACATACTTAAGACTCAAACAAACATGATTGCATACCTAGACATACTTCTTAATGTTCATTTATTTCATGACCTTATTCTTGAGGATTAGAATGAATGTCATTACATATCACTATGTGTAGACACCAAATTTGGGTCACACTCCCCTTGGTCCCCTTTAATCAATTAACATAATGTGTTCACCTAACCATGACCCCTTTACCCTGCATTCATATTAATTTAATTACTTATAATTGAATTAATGTTCATCCTCACATTATTAATTAATTTAATTACTTTAATTAAGTTAATTTACACATCACCTAGACACCTCACCCTAGACCCATTCCAGGGGCATTTAACTCACAGTGACCAAGTCATCACTCTCAGCACCGAGTCATCACTCCCAGTGCTGAGTCACCACTTAACCTAACTAATTGAGACTTCTTCCAAAAACCTAATTGGACTTCTTTTATGACCTTCCTACCTTCTCTCATGTGAACTCCACTTCTCTCGAGTGGACTCGATTAGAATCATGCCAAAATAGTAAAGATCTGCCTATTTTTGGTAAACCTAGGATTTCCCTTTTCTTAACCGATGCGGTCACATTAACCGTCATTGGTTACCTTATTTACACTTTCAAAAATCTATACCCGGGTTGGTCATTTTTCAGTTTGGAGAATTCTATTGTATTCAAGCACTTATCGAGACTTCTCAAAGATCTCAGAGGACAGATACACTCAACCGTAGGCCCAAGCAAGAACCTGATGCTCATCCTAAGGCATTAAAATATTCACGGGAACACTCTAGGAAGTATTTCCGTGACACTGACCATGAAAGTTCTTCACAGATCAACCACTACCTTCCTTCACCTACCATACTTGCAAATGCAAGTAAGTATATTTGATTTTCATCATTTTGTACTTTCTTAAAGTGTAAGTTCATTATCTCTTTTTATTACATCTTATTCCTTCCTACATTCCTCCATCCCCACCTTCTTACCAGTTTACCCATCCAACCACCCATGGCCTTCTGGCTCTTTGTATCTGACCTCTATGAATTCCTGAGTCTCCTTGCTATTATTACACAGCCAACCATCCTACCTTGATTCTATGTGCAATCACATAGAATTCCAAAACTAATTTTATTTAATTACCACCAAATTTACCCCACCGACGTCGGTCTACCCTCATTATTGCCATAGGTCACTAGACCAATGTTGGTCTCTGTGTTTCTCGCTAACCTTCACCAAACTACCTATAACATCACCCAAATTCTACCCAGACCTTACCAAATACCTCTGTGACCTTACCTAACACCCCTATGACCTGTCCCAACTAGAAACATACCTTTCTTGATGCTAGATTAGTTTAAATTTTAATAATTTTGTTAATCTAGCTTGTTTTAAACATTTTGAGATACCTAAATCAAAGTGTTAGCAATATGACCTTCATTTCTTATATTTACTTTCATTAAAATGTATTAAATAGAGGATTGACAACCATTCGAGGAAGCATCACACTTCCTAGATCTAGCCTTATTAGGTAGTCCTCTGACCCTTGTTATTTAATATCATTTGGTGGTCTTGTTTTATTTCTACATGTATTCTTTCCCAAGAAAAAGGAGTTCTCTACAAGCAGCTTGGATAAAATCAATAACGGGCACACTCAACCTACCATTTACATAATAATACATATTCATCCTTAACCATTTACCTTTTTTTTTTTATCACACAACAATTCGGTGAAACATTTTGGCACGCCTTCAGTGGGACCCATTAGGGGTTCTTTTGCATTGTTCATTCCTAGGTGAATTTTTTTATTCTATTTCCTTTTAAAACATTCACATTAAATTCTCTCCTTTGGAACATTCTCCCTCTTCTATTTGTCTCATTGACACTCGTATTTTGGATTAAAAAGAATCATTCTTTTCATTTTTGTATTGCATTAGTGAAAGACATATTCTTGCCTATTCATCATTGCTTTCATCGAATGTCATTTTGGATTTGGGTCTAAAATACTTGCATATAATTTTGAGTGTTGCATCTTTAGCTCATTTAAATATTGTGGGCAACCTATATGCTGGAAGTCATGCCCAGCTGATGGTTGACTAATTGAATCGTAGTGCACACTCTCTTCTCTAAACCAAACCACACAAAATAAAGTACTTACTCAAGATCAAAGGATTGACAGTGGGACCCAAACTGGTTTCTTTGTCCAGTTATTATCTTAGAGAAAGGACCCCCCTCACCAAAAATTTACCTGAAACTATCCTTAGTTCTTGTCTTTTCATAGGGAACCTTCTATCAAACCAAAAACTCTACTCTATTCACAAGTCAGTCCTAAATGGCATAAGCCGGAACATAAAATCCACCACATAGGGTTTCATGTTTATTAGTTTTTCTTAATTTGTGTTTTGAGGTGTGAGGTCGTATTCTCCATTATTTCTTCCTTTCACACTCCATAATCATAGTTGGTGTATTCTGACTCTTTTTGAGTGTGTTAGGGTTAATCATTGCCATACTTCAGATTTTTGGGTTGGTATTTTATTTGATCTAAGTCACTAAATTCAATTTGTTCCATATTTTCACAAATTTCACAGTGACCAATGTCATTCCAGTGAGTGCCATCGGTTTATTCATCGACCATCATTGGTTTTCGACTCCGTTGTCGTTTCGCTTCTACTTTTGGGTCATTTTAACCAAAGTAGCATTTCATCACATTTCTATTCTTTCTGGGGTTCCTCAAATACTTCACCATATCTTTGGGTCTTTAAAGTCACTATCAAAATCTATATTTTATTTTATTTTCATCATTCATTGCCACATTTACAAATATTTTGATTTTCCATAGTAATCGGTATCAGTCCTCTGAGCGTCACTGGTTACCCCCTGTCACCAACACCAGTTACTAAACTGTTGTTGGTTACTATGTTTTTATTTTTCAATTAAAACAACCACTAGATTTCACCTTCTCGGAACTATTTTCTCCATTCCTTTTGTGTTTATGTGTCATCTATAGAGATTATATTACCAAGTCTATTATAATTCACATGGTTTTGACTTGTACCCAATCCAAAGCCCTCATATTCCACACTATCCTCCAACAGCCTACCACCTATCCCATCGCCACCTTCCATTCTATCACCTATGGATCCTAGTCAGCCTATCACCATCAGGATGGTGAGGAGGAGTTAAAAAACTCCTTGATTAGAACCCCATTTGTTTTACAATATTATTTAGCCTATTCATCCACTTGGGACTCATCTGGGAAACTAATCTATGGCATGCCCATATCCATCCCACCTACAATTACACCCACTTCTGCCTCCGCCACTATGAATATTTCCCTGGACGCCTCCACCTTACCACCTGTTATTTCTCAACTTGACCCCACCTCATTGATATCTGATGTACCTATGATATCTATCACACCCATGATGCTCGTCACCCCTACGGAATCCACCGTGCCTACATCCACAACCCTCAATACGGGTGTTCCCATGTCTTATAGTACCCATATACCTATCGTATCACAACCACCTTTGGTGTTGATAAGCCTCTACACTCCCTTCCAAAATCACGTCCTCACTATCCCCAGTCTCTTCCACCAATTGCTACTAGGGTCTTTACATCCACCCCACCTACGTATACCTATTACCAAAAACCACCTATTTCTTCTACTACTTACTCGGGTACTTCCTCCATCAAAATTTTCTTACACACCACCACCACACACTGGGATGTCATCTACATCATACCAATCTTATTTACCCCCTCATACCTCAGGAGGTGCCCCGTCATCCCAACCCACCAATGACCTAATAAAAAAATGATGGAAAAGATGTAGACATTGGAAGCATTTGTCTTAGGTTCGTGTAACTCTCTAACATATGCCGATATTTGCAATGATCCCATTCACCTATCCATTCCTATCCACTCATACGCTATGCATTAGGAAATGCTAAAATTCAACTAGTTCAAGAGCAAAGAAGATCCAAACAACACTTGCGGTATTTTAAACATGTTTGCTACATGATCACTCACGATGATGTGTTGCTCCTGTAGACATTTCCAATGTCATTGATGAGACCCGCTTTGGATTGGTATAGTTATTTACCTATAAATTCTATCCTCTCATTTAACCAGGTTTCTCAGGATTTTCTTAACCACTTTTCTACTAATATTGTGAAGAAAGTCACCATGATTGACTTATATGCCACATTCCAGTATGAAGACAAATCTATCATAGATTTTTTCACTCGATGGTGCAGCTTGATTAACCAAATCACATTCCAATTACCTCAGACAGAGTTAATATAATTTTTTACTAGGGCTTGTGTTAGACATATATCACCAACTCTCTAGGTCCAAACCTTCCGCACCTTTGACGAGGCATTTACCATGGCCGGAAGCTAGAAATCCATGCCCTTGAAGAAAAGAAGCTACAATTGCATAACAAAAACATTTGCATTCAAATAAAATGATACTTCTTCTTCCAAACCCCAAAATACCTATTCTAAAACCAAGGGGTCTGCCAACGTAGTCATTTTGAAATCTGGCCCATCTCATCCATCCAACCAATCAAAACCTTCGTCTAACCTCTCCCCTGTCCAGACCTTTTAGTTTAGAAGAGAGAAACAAAAGTATGCCCCCATAGGAGAGCCTTACTCTACCATTTTGGAAAAACTCTTAAAAGCTAGAGCCATTACCCTTCCACCTGTTAAACCACATACTTGTTTTGACCCTTCTCGCCCTGTGCTTGCATGGTATAATGAAAATGATTACATCAGTTACCATCGCATTCAAGGTCATAGTGACGGTAACTGTATAACTTTCAAATACATTGTCCAAGAAAAGTTAGATAAAGGGGATCTCGTCTTGGACAATCCAAATGAATTGGCTAACCAAAACTTGCATATTTTATGGAATCCATTCCCGAATCATACCCCCTATTCAAATCAAACCGGTGATTCCTCGGCCAATGACGGTAATATTTGTGAAGTTCATGATGTTTTGAAATCTTACGGATCATTCCACATAGTTTCCTCCCCCTTCATCTATTGAGGAAATTCTTGCACGAACTCCTTCATCCATGGAGGAGTCCCCATCATTGTCTCCTCTACCTAAGGAGGAGACTACTATACACACTAGTATAATTGTCCCATCTACTCCCCGACTTGATGAAAAACCGCAACACTTATTCTCATACCTACGAAAGAGTCTGTTTTTCTTTCTCCTTCATCAAAAGAAGACCTTATCTCATCCACCTTTCCTTCTCCCCAACATGTGGGAGACCCATTAACAATGTCCCTTTCGATCAAAGATAATTCTCCATCGGCTTTCAAGGATCCACTTGATTTGCTCTTGTCACATTTACCCATAGAGTTGGAATCTAAACACTCCTATTTCACAAACACCATATTTATTTACAAGAGTCACCACAAAATTAGCATTGGTTCCTTCTACTACCACACCATTCTCATGTTTGGCAGACCGCTTAGACTACATTGATCATTCCATGCTTTGGGGGCACCTTCGAATGCCTGTTTCCACTCAAATGTAGATGTCATCCACCAATACTTCTACCATTTACCCCAAAGTGTTTAGAGAAATGAAATCCATCACACCTAAGGTAGTCGTGACGACATCTTCCACATCACCTTCGCCCACACCTACACCTCTACCATTACCTCCATAACCACTTGCACCTAAACCACTTACTCCTTCACTGTATCCAAAGCTACCCATACCTTGGGAGTCATGAAGACATCAATCCAAGTCCATTTTCCCATCAAAGTGGATTTAGCCATGTCCTCACAAGCTAGCGTGAAGACTATTGCCCCACCTAAAAGGAAGACCCAACCTCTTAGACCGCATACACCAACTTCACCTATTATTCCTTTATCACCTTCACCACTTCTATCTATCCTAGGGCCCCACCCATCAACCTTGGCCAAGCAACCTCCTACCCAAGGTAAACTAAAATCCTAACAACCCACCTCCTCGTCATGATCCTCTATTACACCCAAATTACCTACACAGCTTACGCCTTCACCGTCACCTGCATCCTTTTTACCACCTATACCTACACCACTTCCACTATCCTCATCATTACCTATGATATTCCCTTCTCTTCAAATAAGACCTTCCACCTTGAATCTTCGATAGCCTTCATCACACTTCCATTATCACCTTGGCTAACCTTTCCCCTTCCGCCATCTTCCTTCACTTCTACATCACACACTTCTCTTCACCTTCACTTAAGAAGGTTCAAGGAAAGTCCAAAATCCACTACCCTCCAAAGAGGTAGTTAAATCTATGCCACCTTCAACTGCTAGCTCATCTACTACATATTTACCCAAGAAGGTGCAACCAAAGTCCAAAAATCCAAAGACCAACCAAAGAGGTAGTTAAACCTACAACATCTTCAATTGCTAGTTAATCTGCTACATTATTTCCCAAGAAGGTGAAATCCAAACCTAAAACCATACTACCTACTAAATAGGTGGTTATAATTAATCAACCTCTCGATTTCACCTCTCGTGGTGCCTCTCCCACCGAAATCACCCACATTTCCATCGAGACCCATACTTACTTCGCATTACGATCCATTGGCATGGTCTTATGCAAAAATCTTAGCTAAGCTGTTTGGAAACCTCTGTCATCACATTGCCACCACTTAGACTTTACAAACCTAAACCAGAAGGGTTTGAGAATATAAAAATTTGTGCTTACCATCGTCTGCTAGGGTATGATGTGGAAATTTGTAAGGCTCTTAAGAGTGTTCTTCTGTAACTATGTCCTCTAGAAGAAAAATTTGAAGATGATTATCTTTTAGATGAGGACTCTATTACACCTTCAACTATCACCACACATCCTTACCCCTTACCTCTCCAATAACCTTCATCTCCCCTCCACAACCCTTCTATCCTCCTCCAACATTTGAGATCAATATGGTCTCGCATAAGAGAGCTAGCCAAACCTCCACCAAAATGCTAATGAGTTGCATTCTTTTCACAAAACCATATGCCCTCACCATATTTTTTCCTGTCTTCACTACACCTATCACAACTCACTTTCTCCTTTATAACATATTAATATGGTTAGCAATGCCACTTGTGTCGAGAAAGATAAAGGAAAGGAGAAAACAACGAGCCCATCTCGCCACTCTTTTACCCAATATCCCATCTGCACCTACACCAAAAATCACCATCCGTGGACCCACATACCCTATTTTTGATGGGGTTTCCCATCATATAATGATTAAACAATTGCACCAGTTTCCTCTCAAAATGTCTTTGTATAACCTAGTCCAAACCTCTGAGTCTCATCGATAGGCCCTCATTGAGGTTTTGTAATCTATTGAGGTTTTACCTAATGACCCTACTCCTGTGGCATCCATTATCACTCCTCACCATGTGGCCTCTCTTACCACTTCATCCCCTTCCTCTACACCCGCTACCACTCATCAAGTAGCCACTCTCAGTTTCTCTGATGACGAGATTGTACCTCTCCAATCAGATGATCCTTATCCCACCCTATTCATTTCCATCTACATTGATAATATATGCATTCAACGCATTATGATCCATGATGGTGCTAGTATCAACATCATTTATTCCCATGAGTACAAAAAAATGTGCATCCTTGCGAGTTGCATGCATAATAACCTAGGTATGTTGCATTCATTCAAAAAATCCATGACATCCACTCTTGAGAGCATCATTATTCACATTCGTGTGGGCCCATGTACCATTCCAGAATTATTCTATGTCTTAGAGGGGGAGTTATAGTACAACATGATGCTTGGCGGACCTTGGATCCATGCCATGGGTTGTGTTCCTTCAACCTTACACCACCACTGCCTAAAATTTGAAGATGAAGGACACAACTATACCATCCTCACCGACCCTTCACCATTCGGGACTGTAACATATTGTATTATTAGAGTAGGTATTTACCTTAGCTCATGTTCACCTAGGTACTTTATTTACCTTTATTGTATTTATCATAACCCACTTATGTGTGTGGATATTTCTTTTATCTTATTTAGATATTAGGAGATATTATCTAGTTGTTAGGTATAGTTCTTTCCTTGATCTATGGTATTGATTAGATCCTTGATGTCTAATTCTCTTCTAAATCTATGGTCTTGACTAGTTCTTTGATGACTAGTTATTTCCTTGATTTATGGCTTGATCTACGACCTTGACTAGTTCTTAGATTGTTATTCCTTGCCTATTTAAGCAAGGCCCATTCTCAATGTATTGCATTGAGTTCCATAATAATATATGATATTGTTTCTCATTTGTTTGCAAAGGTTTTATGTAAATTTATTCTGGCGAATTACTTTCATCTTATTGATCATGGTGTTTGATTAGCATCTATGTTCTTGGCTTGGTACGATCTGGTTATCGTTCCTTTCATGGTATCAGAGCTACACGACTTGCTGTCACACCAAAAGCTTGAACTTATGGTGGAGAGGGATCTCATTGTGTTAATCAGTTGCTACACCAATACCCTCCCGCACGATGGAGCCGGTATACACCCAATCAGGCCCAACGACATATTAAGAGGAAGTGACACGGGAATTTCCCGGGAGGTCACCCATCCGTAACTACTCTGGGGGTAGCGCGCTTAATCGCACTCGGCATCGAGCTACATGACTTGCCGTCACACCAAAAGCTCAAACCGATGTTGGAGAGGGATTTCATGGTATCGTAGTGAGATTGTTGTTAGCATCCATCTGTAAGTTTTGTTTTGCAAATAAATTATTTGTGTATTCATATATTTGGGATTTGGTCCTATTTTGTTGTTGCATGCATTTTTATGGAAAACAGAGGTCTCCGTTAGATCCGTAAGGTGTGAAAACCCTAAGATCGATTGTAAACTCAACCATTTCTGCAGATAGTCATTTTTTTGTGGATTTTTTGTTGTTGCAGAGAAGCACATTGGTTCACCTCGGGATTCATGCCCACCAGAAAAGAAATCGTAGGATTTTTTTGGGTCTGTTGGATTTTTTGAGATCTCGTGCAAGGCATTTTCAGATCTTTCCTTTTTTGGTAGGGGTCCACGGATGCTGTGCATGTATTTACTATTTTAGGCGAATCCGTAGGTTGCTATTTTCGACAAATAAAGGTCATATGAAGGCTTAAAACTTGTGATTCCTACTAGTAGGTGCTTAACTTCAGCCCCCTTTAATTTTATTTGTGTGGTGAAGGCAACAACATTTTACTTTGTTTTAGTGGCACCTAAAATAAATAACAGAGCAAAATATTAAAAAGCTTGTAACTTTTGATCGGTAACTCGGTTTTGAGTGTTGTTTTTGCAAAAGTGCTTGTTTTTTCGTGCTCTTTCCATTAGAGTTATTTATTTTGAGACTTGCACTATAATTATAAAGTGCCAAATATGGAGGAGTGTTGTAATCAATTGTGGATGCAATTTCGGCTGAGCCCGACGTCCTAAATTTTTGGGAGTTACAGTTTGTACCTATCATGGATTCTGAGAATGATATGCTTTTCTCTGAAGTATGTGGACTTCAAGAGGATATTGTAAAATTTGTGGAAGAAAATAGATCGCTCAAGAAGTGAAATTCTCTTCTACAATCACTCATTCATGATGTTATCCAAAATTCACCCCTCAAGGTAATTTTGATAACATGCATCAAATTATTTAGTCCCGAGCAAGTAGATTGATTCAAGGCCTGAAATCATGTTTTGGGCCCCCTCGGCTTCTCTCTAACTCTCCCATCCAAGAAGAAATCCCAACGAGTTGAGAAAATGGAAAAAATGCAAAAATAAGGTTGCAGGACTGTTTTAAAGCATTTCGGGTCTCAAGGGTGCGGATCATACCAGTGCGGGTCGCATCGAGGTTCGTCGTAGCAAGCTTGGGGTCAAAATACAAATAAAATTGGCTAAGTCAGACATTTTTGTCCGGGCGATCCGCGGGACAGCTTGGGACGCGGGACGCGAGGATGCGAAAAGCGAAACGATCGAAAGCAGAAAAATCGTCAAGTCTTTTGTTTCACACGGTTTGGGACAGTTGGGAAAAAAGTATGCATGGGACACGAATCAGCCGATTTGCCGCAAGACGGTCCATTTTGGGCAGTTCGGAGATTTTCGTTCGGGACAGTCGGGACAAAAGTACGCGTGGGATGCGAAAAGGTGAAAAGGCCGTAAAGGGAACAAGGAAGCCCGAATCGGCCGATACGGGAGAATTCATCTCGGGACGAGTTAAGAAAAAATTACGTGCGGGACACGCGGGCGCGAAAAGCTGAAATAGCCAAAGGCAAAGAAGAAAAGTCAATGTTTGACCCGTGAACTTCAAACGGCCATAACTTTTGACTTCGAGCTCCGATTTTCACAAAATTGGACTTTCGAACGAGCATGACGTCGTCTAGATTTATTATTTTTAATGAGGGTATATATATTTAAATAAAATAAACATATTCGGATCCTCGTCGCTTAATGTTCATTCCCGTCAAATGACGAGAAAATGCCTCGCGGACTCCAAAATAGCCGCCCGCACTCGAGAAGGCCATAACTTTTGCATTTCTCAACGAAATCACACAAAATTGGTACCATTGGAATCATGGATCGAAACCTGACGATAGTAATCAATAAATTCTAGATTTGATGAGAAATCTTTGGGTATTTTTTATAAAACGTGGCCGGATTCATAACGGTGTTTTATTTGGTAGTTGGGAGTGCAATAAAGAGGCATGATCACCATTCTTTCTCTGCAGCACTGGGACAAGATGGGGAGACTTTTGCAAGTAATATATAATCATTTTAATCCATTTAATGACTGAAGGACAAATTTTGGGATTTCCATTTTCCCTTCTCTTTCTCTTCTCATTTTTTTTCTATAAATTGGAGTGTTGGGCTCATTGTGAAAAGAGGTAGTTTTGTAGCAAAGCTCTGCCAAAATTGATTTGTGAAGATAATGTGTTACAGGCCCTTGTTGTGTACTCCTTGCATGGTGATACAGGCCCTTTTCTTGTAATCGATTGAACTATGCGCATCAAGAAGCAATAAAATATAAGTTTGTGGATGCATCTTCCCTCGCCGTGTTTTCTTGCATTCTTCCCGCCCCCTTCAACCTTGATTACAAGAATATTGTGTCTATTATTATGTTCTTACAAGGATCCATTATCATTTTGTATGTTCGAAATATTGTTGTAAATGTGTTTTGCTAGATTATGGAGAACTCAATTATCACCTCTTCTAGTGTGCACTTTTCTTTCGTATTTCATGCATTTGAAGACTACTCTCATGCCATCCTTTTCGGTGTATCACCGCTTTAGTATAGGCTTTCATTTTATGCATTCTCTCTCCTGGTCCTTGGAAATTTAAATTAGAATATTTAGCTTCCTTGCATTAGAGTAGATTGTGGCAGGGTAGTTTAGGAGCAAGAACCAGCTTTTTTTCTCGGAGGTCTATCTCAAGTAGAAAGTCCCACAACTTGGAGATAGTACCCATGTTATCCAATCACACTACAAGTCCAAGTACATGCGCTTGTTTAAATAATAGGAGTGTTGTGATTCGGTGATAACACATGATAATGATACAATAATACACTCCTTACGAACAAACTTGCTAGCCTACAAAGATCACCATCATATTGTGGACAACCATATCCATGCTCCTAGTCCACTTGTAGTTATTTCTCTTGTACCCACCGACATTGATCTCGCCAAGATTTAAGCCCGAACTGCTTTTGATGCTTCTAAACCTACGAGGCTTCATATCGCATGCTCTTCCACATCTCGTGCCTATTACAGAGTACCACATGTTGTGTATCCTATACTGCTTTCACCGCATGGATTTTTAAGAAGCATACCACTGCATTCAGTTCTTGCATGCTCCATTCTATGGGTCTCACTAGCGGAGTCATTGGCAGACATTCACAGGGTATTGTTTCCTCTATTCCACATGTTAAGTGGAATTCTTGTCATGACATTGGTTTTCGAGCAGATACTTCATTGGGATCACACATTGACAAAGCTCCTTTTTTGTTTGCTCAACTCTTTCTGAGGATCATGAGCAACACATGAGTTTTGCACCTTCACTCAAGCTTGAGAAACCTAAGATTTCAACTGTCAGACATGATCAACCTGACACACATTATGATGTTCTTTTGCATGCACCCATTATGCATTTTACACCAAGTCATATGCAGGCATCTTCTTCATCCATCCATGTTGATTTGGGGTGGATATCTGATCACTTGTGGAGACGACATAGGCATTCATTGAGAGGACTCTACAAGCGTGGCTCCTCCACCATTCGGCCTCTTACTCCACTTTCTATACCTTCTGCATTGTGATGCTTCTTGTTTTGAGTATTTTTCTTTAGCAGGTGTAGTGTATCTCTCTTATTTGTTGAGAGATTGTGTATCTGTATTTTTTACACTTTTGGCATGTTGACAGTCTCTCTTGTGGGGGAGCTATTCTGGTGGAGCCGAGTGTTAGTTTTTCAGTGTTCGAGTAGTTGTTTTGACAACTCATATAGATTTATAGCGCCACTCAACTCATTCAACAGTATGGGAGGGTGTGGTGTTGATCCTGCTTCTTTAGGTTTCATGTCCTTGCCTTGTTACCTTGGATTTTCCTAGATCATGACACTCTGGAGTTTTTACCCTTGCCTTGTTGCTTTGGTTATTGTTCTTGGATCGTGGCACACCTATTTGCAGCAGTTGGTCAAATTATGTTTGGTGTTTTTTTACACTTTCAACATCACTCCGTTGACAGTCTCCTTGTATGGAGCTATTCTGGTGAAGCCCAGTGTTAGTTGTTTTTGAGTTCTATGATCGAGTAGTGGATTCAGACCAAACTTCTTCAGCATTGTACAAGTTTTTTGAGCCGAGCTTCTTGGGATGCTTTGGAGAAAGTCTTTACTCTCTTTACTTTGTTGTTATTGGTTTTGGGTACCTTGTGGTGTCCCTTTTTTCCCAGTTATTGTACATGAGTACCTCATCAAGCCTAGTTGTCGGGACTCATACTGTGGACATGCCACATCTATTTTGGTCCCTAGCTTCACTTGAGGGGGTATTAGAGTAGGTATTTACCTTAGCTCATGTTCACCTAGGTACTTTATTTACCTTTATTGTATTTATCCTCACCCACTTATGTGTGTGGATATTTCTTTTATCTTATTTAGATATTAGGAGATATTATCTAGTTGTTAGGTATAGTTCTTTCCTTGATCTATGGTATTGATTAGATCCTTGATGTCTAGTTCTCTCCTAAATCTATGGTCTTGACTAGTTCTTTGATGACTAGTTATTTCCTTGATTTATGGCTTGATCTACGACCTTGACTGGTTCTTAGATTGTTATTCCTTGCCTATTTAAGCAAGGCCCATTCTCAATGTATTGCATTGAGTTCCATAATAATATATGATATTGTTGCTCATTTATTTGCAAAGGTTTTATGTAAAGTTATTATGGTGAATTGATTTCATCTTATTGATCATGGTGTTTGATTAACATCTATGTTCTTGGCTTGGTACGATCTGGTTATCGTTCCTTTCATGTATTGACCCAATGATGTCCTTATACCGGTCATGGCATCTACCACTCGATACCACTTCCCTTCACCTACAACCCCATCCACATATGTGGCTGCTACCTCTTCCACACCTAGCTTCTCTATTCCCACTTCTACACAGCCTTCTTGGTGACCCATCAACCAACCCATCTACTTCTCAAACAACTAACCCTTCCTCTTCCCAACCGACTCACGATTCATCCATTTCCACTACCAACATACCCACTACTGATCCCTTAGAAGGTGTTTTTCAATGCCTCACTCTGGGGAGTACTACCTTTATAACATTAACACATTCCTTACTCCTCAAGAGTATGGTAAGTTGCACCAACATCCCCACTATGATCACTTTGCATAGGCAAGGTTTTCCCCTATGGTTTTCCCCACCTTTGCACCAACTTAACGTATGGGGGACTTGATGCTTCTACCTACTCACCTGAGCCACCTTCCTAAACTTACCATTTTCCTCTAACCTTCAATCTCTCACCAACCGCCGCTTTGCACACACCTTCCTCCATCACTTTGTGCTTAGAAGGGATTTTGCTTTTGTTTCTATGAACAAGGTCGCCATATGATCATCCCATGCACCACTCGTAAGAATAAAGACTGAAGTGGCATCAGATTTGCCAATCCATCACTCAAGAATGCCCAAGTCGAACTCATTAAGGACGATACACTTCTTCACCCCATTCACCAACTTCACTACCTTCACCTACGTGAGTCTATGGATCCAAAATCTATTCCTCCTAACTTTTTTTTTTTTTTCTCTATGGATCCAAAATCTATTCCTCCTAACTTTTTTTTTTTTTCATGAACAACATTTCCCTCGGGACCTCTAACTTATCAACAGGATGGCGAGGCTCCCTCTTCCCTTCCTTTCCTATATCCTGATATGATCGATGACAACACACCTTCTATTAACGCTGTTCAATGTTGGGACGATGAGTCTATTCTAACCTACCTTGGTGCAGAAGATTTTTAAATTCACTGGTCATTACCTTCTAAGACACAAACCATGTTGAATGAATTGACCATCGAAATCAATATTCACACTCTGGATGACCCACACATTCTAAAAATAGGCCAATATTTAGATCTTTCTTTGAATAGGAAGCTTTTACTTATTTCCTCCGGGATCATAAAGAACGCTTTTGCTTGGTCCTTCATTGACATGCTTGGTATTGACCAAAAATTATGATCCACAATATCATAACTATTCTTTAAGCCAAACCCGTGAAAAAAGTTGTGGAAAATACATCCATGCATTACCCTTCTTGTTAAAGAAGAACTCCAATGCCTCCTTTCGGTTTCATTCATTCTACCCATTGATTATCTTGAATGGATCTCAAACATTGTTCCTATGACAAAAGTGATAGGGGACTCCACGTTTACATGGAATTCCGCAACCTTAACTTAGCTTGCCCCAAATATGAAATTCCTTTAACTAGTATTGAACAACTAGTTGATCTCACCGCTGGCCATGAGATGCTATCAATCATGGATGATTTCTTAGGTTATAAATAAATATTACTCACCCTAGAAGATCAACAAAAACTACCCTCATCACTCCTGGGGACCTTCTGCTATCATGTCATGCCCTTTGGCCTTAAAAATGTTGGTGCTACATATCAACAAGCTATGAATTATATCTTTCATGACATTATGCATCACATATTGGAAGATTACATGGATGATCTTCTTGCCAAATCCAAACATCGTGACGAACACCTTACAGTCCTTAAGGTCATTCCCCTAAGGATGAACAACCATTTTACCTTTATATTTCTACTACTGATCATTCCTTGGGTGCCATGCTTGCTCATTGTGATGAGAAACACAAGGAAAAAATGGTTTATTATATAACTGTACACTCTTAGATTATGAAACTAGATATAATCATGCCAAAAACTCTTCTTAGTGTTAGTTTTTGTCACCACTAAAATTTTCCATTATCTACTAAAAAAACCTTTGTTGTCACAAATATTGACCCCTTACATTACATGTATGCTAATCCCTACCAACATCAATGTGTTTCACATTGGCTCATGCTTCTTGTAGACCTAGATCTTGAATTCAACCATCAAAAATTTTGTCAAAGGACAAACCATTGCTAACCAACTCATAGATGCACATCTATTCGAAAATAGATCCTCTAACTTTGATTTCCCGAGGAATCCATCACCGCCCTCTCTTTGGGCAATACCGCTACTGAGATGACCTTATTCTTTGATGGTTCCAAATGTTAGCGTGGGGGTGGTTCCATGGTTATCCTCATTCCTCTTGATGGTGAGCCTATGCCATTATCTTTTAAACTATATTTTGACTATACTAACAATATCGCCGAATATGAAGCACTTTTGTTAGGCCTTCAAGATTCCACAACCTTAGACGTTAAATAAATTAATATCTTTTGCAACTCTCAACTGGTTGTGAACCAAGTTAATGGTATATACCAAAGTGTCGTAATGAGATAATTCAAAATTATAAACATCATGTTGACATACTTTTGAATACCTTTGACCATTATGAACTTCAAACCACCCCGCGTTCCACTAATAAATTTGCAGATACCATGGTCTATCTGGCTTCTCAAATCCCTACTTCACCCTCCGAATCAAAAATATTTGTCACCATACAAAGGTTGCAATCACCTTCTTATCTATTTCGAGAAATTAAATTTGTCGGAAACATTGAAACCAACTCACATGACCTTTGGTATAAGTAGTTTGTTGATTACCTTTCCCTTTCCATTCTTCCTCCAAATCTTACTCACAATGGACAACGAGCCTTTCTCAAAAGTGTCTCTCGTTATGTCATCATGGGTGGTCTTCTTTATAAACATGATTTTGACACTATCCTTTTACGATGTATTACAAGCTCGAAGTTCCCTACACCATCAAGGAAATTCATGACAAACTGGTGGGGTCACTTTAGTGGTTTATCGGTAGCTAAATGAATTCTTTGCTTGAGCTATTCTTGCCAACCCTAAACCATGAGTATTGTGACTATGTCAAGCATTGTGTGAAATTTTAGTAACATGCTAATATTAATCACACCCTAGTCATGCCTAAAGGTCACACGAGACCTTTGGCCTTTATCTCAATGGGGTTTGGATCTTGTTAGAGAGATTAATCCTCATTCTTCCCAACATCATCAATGGATTATTACTGCTACTAAATACTACACTAAATGGGTGGAATCCATGCCTCTCATTTATACAAAAGCTGATTAAATATGTGAATTCATCAACCATCACATAATTTTTCACTTTGGTGTCCCTCACTACCTCATCACTGATAACGACAAATAATTTTAAAAAAAAACCCTACGGAAACTCCGTGATGCCTTCGGCATTCTAGTCATATTTTCTTCACCTTATTATCCCCAAAAAATGGCCAAGTAGAATCAACCCACAAAACCTTAAACAAAATTATTATGAAAGTGGTTTTAAATCTGGAAAGGTTTGGCACACGCAGATTCGTTTTGCCTTATGGGCTTATCGTACTAGTATTTGTACCTCAACCGCTGCCATGCCTTTCTCTCGGTCTATGGTACAAAGGATGTCATGCCTCTTAAATTCTAGATTCCATCTCTTCCTATCACACTCAAAGAAATGCTCAACGATGATGATTTTCACCAGGACCGTTTGGCCCAACTCAAGTTATTAGACGAACTTCGTTTCAATGCTCTCGATCACCTCCAAATCTACCAAAAACATATCAAATGTGCCTATGATAAATGTGTCCACGAATGAAACTTCCATGTCGGTGAGATCGTCCTGAAGGAAAATTAACATGTAACAAAAAGAGGAGAAAATTAAATGGGGAAATTTTTCTCCTAATTGGCTTGGACCCTATATCGTTACTCATACCTATGGATCAAGTGCTTATCATTTGTCTTCACTCGAAGGTAAACCTGAACTTGATCCCCTCAATGCCTTGCATATTTGAACATTATATTATTGAATCAAGTCCTATATCACCTTCTATCTATTAAGAAACTTGTCCCTTGAGCACCATTCACCTTCCATTTACCTATTTTAAGGATCAACGACTAAACAAGAATCATGTGATTACCCATCATCTTTCATCCTTATCTTTAATATGAGTACCACAACTCTACTCATGGAATGATTCTCATCGATACTTTTCATATTTTACAATATGGAATCCCATGGTAGTTCATCACTTAAAACCTTTCTTTCATAGCTAACCCTTGTGTACTATAGTTTTTTCTTCATAACAGGAGCCTATCCTTCTCTATAGTCTTTTCCATGACCTAAAATTCCAAAAAAAAAAATTCAAAAGTAATATACAGATTTTCAAATTCAAACTACTAGATTAAAACTTCTAGCAAAATATGACTCCCTCTAAGGACATCTAATCTTTCTATCTTCTTGTTATAAATAGAGTGCTCCTTGAAGGACAACTTTACAAAGCTAGCCATAATGTACATAGTCTATCACAAAAGAAGACTATTCTGCAAAAATCAAATAAAACATTTTCAACCTTCCGCATCGATCGATTCATGAAGACCTCAATGAGATATTCTATTCATCCCACGTAGACTTCCCGCATCGATCGGTTTGTAAAAACAAAAGCAAAAAGAAAAAGATGATTTTTCTGTCATGGACTCGCCTATTTTGATCTTGGTTCTCTTGTCAATGAGGCATGTTGTCTCACACTAGGTTACTCTCAACCAAATTCATTCACCTCACCACCTTACCTTTCTAACCTTCCACCTACTCAAGGGACGTGCCAAAAATATGACATTTCGTGATCATGTGACCTTCTTCATCCTTAGAATAGTCAATCATGCAACACCTTTAGGTTTTATGTTCATACACCATCTTTGGTATGATAGAATCATAATGGTTCTTATCAATTAGGTGTATTTTTTGTCTCCTCTTACCATTCACCTCTTTTCTTACTTATTGATTCTCCTACACAGGACTAGACCATCGACACCTACATTTAAGAATTCCTCTTTCACCAAAATCACCCATGCCTATTCAACCTAAAATCACCCATGCCTATTCAACCTAAATTCAACCATGCCTATGACCTAAACTCAACCATGCCTAAATGACCTAAAATCAAACATGCTTGAATGAACTAGACTTAATCATGCCTAAAACCAACCAACCCATTCCTCTACCTCATCATATTATTCCCTAGCTTATAGGAGAAATACATTGGCATGAGGCCCCTTTTCATCGGGGCTATGTAGGCAGCACTCCAAGGGCATGGGGCCCTTGGAGGTTAGCTCAGCCACTCTTCCCCCTAACCAGTTTTCCCCCTTTATATTCATATTCTACCTTAATGATTTTTCCATTTTACACAAAACTAGGAAATTAAAAAATCACAAACATACATACTTACCATTTTATAACATCAACCATATCATACATCAATCATTTCACATTTCCATGATATAAAATATTTGCAAATTTACACCACCACATACATATACATCATCATTTATTTTCCATAATAACAATAACTTGGAAATTAAATCAAACGTAAAACCATGACCAAATCATGCATAACTCACCTAGACTCGACCATGCCTAAATCACCTAGACTCCACCATGCCTATACCTGACTCCATCATGCCTAAATGACCTAAACTCAACCATGCCTACATGACCTTGACTCAATCATGCCTAATTCACCTAGTTTCCATCAATACACAATAACAATGGAAATTAAAGCCAAGTATATCATCCATCCAATAAATATCATCAACTATATAAATGGGAGAGTCTGTGTATCAATACATATATACACAGATACAAATACATACCAATATCTTAAAAATCTCATCTACAACCTCACGTCTTCGACACACAAAGTCGGTATATATATCAAAAATAATAATGATCATACAATGTCACATATAGTGACTAACCATCACCTCACTCGACATCTTCCTGTCCAGTCTCACTGTCTCCTCCTCCTCGGCCCTCTGCCGGGCCCGGTCTCGAGCGCTTGTCACCTCACCATGGCCCCGTATTTGGGCTCACCTACCCCTGTGCTACTTGGATTTGTAGGCTGTCACATGATCCTGTAAAGTGGTTACCTATGCCTTTGACCCTGTTAACTATCCCTACAATCTTTTAATTTGTGCCTGTAGGGTGGCCACCTGACCCTGTAATGTGTCCTTTTGCACTATGATAGTGGCTAAATCCAGTTTCCCTAGCCTTGATGGTGTCACCCATAGCTATGCCACGTACCACTACCTATATCCATCAGTGACTCTGCATCATCAATCCATCTATCACATACCTATTCCTCCTACCCCGTTAGAACACGCGGATGTGGTAGAGATATGGGTCTCTCCATGTCATCTCTACAGTAATATGGGAATGCTGGGGCATGTCCTACGTAGTCCAAAATGTCATCTCGACCCCTGTCCACATGTATCCTCTCATGCCTCGACCCACCACCCATGTATCCATCTCGTATTTGAAGCTCCTCTAATTCTTCATCCAAACCTCTATATGATGGATAGTCAATATATGGCCACAAAACGATATCAACTTTTGAAAGGACCTCCAATCATTTCCTGTAGTATGACACATCATATGTGTCCCTTACCACCCTCGGTTATCCACCAAATGGTACTAATCTTATAAAACCAACTCGCACAAGCCACCCCAAACTAACTAGGCAAACACACATGATGTGTTCGTATGCTTAGCGAGTGTAATAAATAGGTACAACACACACCAAATCTCCTTAATCTCCCATAGGCCCATAACTCCCTATACAACTGAACTAGGAAGGTAGGTGCCCAAGAAAATGTATCCGCTCCTATATCATATCCTATAACGCTCCCATCGGTGCTTGTGAAAACCTACCAACCTCAAAATCTAGGAATGCAAAGCAACCTCATCACCATTATTAAACCAATAGCCTTGTCTCCTATGGGTAGGCCTTATACATATCCCCATAGCTCAAATTCGCGTTGTGATACCTCAGCTCACCCATTGCCTCACCAAATAATGCCACTATAGGATCCATTAATGTCCCAAATGAAATGGAGTATATTGGCTCCCCCACAATAGGAAGCTGCAGGATCCTATAAACATCCTCCAAAGTGATGGTCATCTCAACCATCGGTAAGTGAAAGGTATTGGTCGTGGAATCCCATCTATCGAGAGCGACCATCAAACTATGATCCGGGATATATGCCTATAGCATTGGATCACACTAAGTCCAATCTCATTCATGTGCTTCTAATCCTCCATGGTCATGATAGATCGCATCTCAGACTTAGTAGGGGTGGTACTTTGTCCCACATCCTTAATTGATCTCTCACCTGCATCATCCAACACAAACTTGTAAATATTTGACAACCTCAAATCACCTCTTACCCACTACACAATACTCACCTATAAACCTACTATCCCATATCATCATTACCCATTATCTTAGTTCATTTCACCTACTTACCTATCCCACATCGCCAACATGACATTTTACCCTCTACCTAAATCTTCACCTACCCCTTTCTCACCTATTTTAATTTCCTACATAGCCCTTCTTTCAATTATTTACTCTTAGTCGTGACCTGAATCGCCTCCTCACCCTTCATTGGTCCTCTTTGACCGACATTGGTCACCAGGACCTTGATTGATGCCAACAAAGCCCACCGACGCCAACCAACCAATGACCAACGTCGCTCTCTATTCTAGTCAAAAACCAAAAAAATCGTCACCCATTCTCAAAAATTCATGAAAACATACATAAAAACTACTATAACACACCCAAACCTATCCTAGCTTCATTCCCAACCCTATTTAACCTACATTGGACCTTCCCACCCTCATTCCCTTCATTTTTACCCATAATTTCAAAAATTCACATTACACCCAAATTTTAAACAAAACTGATTTCAACAAACTATTTTCAACCAAATGATGGATTCATATTGACTCCTACCTCATCTCGGTACCATCTCCATGGTGGCACGTCTCGGCCATTGTGCTAGTGGTCCACCGAACCCTCTCCGCCTCTCGCCATGCCAAAGTCAACTCCTCACCTCCAAACCAATTGAATCAATTGAATAGATCTCGTGGACCCACCAATCAAATGCCAATCACCTACTATGTGTCCGCCAACTCAGCTTGACATCTCGTACTATCGTTTCCCACTACTTGCCTTCTCCTCTGTCATTTTATAAAAATTGGCAATGTCAAAATGAATCCGTAAAAAGCAAATTTTTCCTTGTTTAACTCCAAATTGACATGAATGACATCGGTCATGTCGTTCCCTAGCCAATTGATGTCGGTTATGCTATAACCGACATCGGTCACCTGACATACCCATTCAACCCATCTCATGCCCATTTTGACTAAAAAATTTATTGATCCAACAACTTTTGACCTTACCAATACTTATTACACCCTACTCATAAGCCTACACAAGTTTTGCATTTCCTTAATTACATTTAGGGACATGTTGTTTACCTATACCTCAACCTTACCCATGCCCCACCCAATATACCCGACCTGAATCATCTTTTTGGTGACATTTGAATTTGTGTACTCGTTATACCTTGCGATGTTGTTACATGTGTGATGTTGTTACTGTGTTGTTTAGCCTAATGACCTCACCTTGCCTAATGACATGATGTTTATCCCGACCATACCTTTGGTGCCATGGAACAAAACCTATTACTTGTTCCTACACTAGACCTCATTGTGCTTCATGACCATATCCTATACCTTAGATACCTAAATCACTTCAACCTTGTTTGGATAAACCTATCACCCTTTTGACAACGTAGAGTTTGTAAGCTCTTCCACCTAGTACCGTATCACAATCTATACGTGTGCGTGCATTTGATTTCCATTACCCATTACCCAAAATGACGATACCCTTACCTATAACCCACCTACTCTCATTTTCATCACTCACCCATTTATCAAACTACTCACCGAATCTGTTTAACATCTCATCAGTTCTTGGTTTGAGGGGGATCACCTCCACCCACACTTGGGGCAACCTAACCTTCACTCATACCTGGAGCATTGACTTCCTCTTTTTTTTAGTATCGCTTATCAATACAAGGTACGCAAAAAGGGGCAAATGTAGACACCAAATTTAAGTCACACTCCCCTGGGCACCTTTCAATCAATTAACGTAACGTGTTCACCTAACCATGACCCCTTTACCCCACATTTGTATTAATTTAATTACATATAATTGAATTAATGTTCATCCTCAAATTATTAATTAATTCAATTAATTTAATTTACACATCACCTAGATACCTCGCCCTAGACCCATTCCAGGGGCATTTAACTCACAGTGACCAAGTCATTACTCTCAGAAATGAGTCATCACTCCTAGTGTTGAGTCACCACTTAATCTAAATAACTGAGAATTCTTACAAAAACCTAATTGGACTTCTTCTATGACCTTCCTACCTTCTCTCACGTGAACTTCACTTCCCGAGAAGGTTCAATCAGAATCATGCCAAAAATAGTGAAGATCTACCTATTTTTGATAAACCTAGGATTTCCTGCCTTAATTGACGCCAGTTATCCCTCAACTGATGTCGGTCACATTAACCATCATCAATTACCTTATATACGCTTTCAAAACTCTTTACACAGGTTAGTCATTTTTCAATTTGGAGAGTTCTATTGCATTCAAGCATGAATCAGAGACTTCTCATCATCCAGATGATGGGATATACTCAACCATAGGTTGAGGGGAGCACATGATGCTTGTCCCAAGGCATTAAAATATTCACAGAACACTCTAGGAAGTATTTTTGTGGAACTGACCGAAAGTTCTTCACGGATCAACCACTACCTTCCTTCACCTACCAGACTTGTAAATGCAAGTAAGTATATTTGATTTTCATCATTTTGTACTTGCTTAAAGTGTAAGTTCATTATCTCTTGTTATTACATCTTATTCCTTCCTACATTCCTCCATCCCCACCTTCTTACCAATCTACCCATCTAACCACCCACGACCTTTTGATCTCCATACCTAACCTCTATGCATTATTGAGTCTCTTTAGTATTATTATGAACCCAACCATCCTCCCTTCATTATCTGTGTAATCACAGAGAAGTACAAAACTAATTTTATTTAATTACCACTAAATTTCCCCTACCGATGTCGATCACCTTAACCATCGTTAGTCTCCCTCTTTATCGGCATCAGTCACCGAAATATTTGTGTTTCCTACTAACCTTCACCAAAATGCCTCCAACATCACCCAAATTCCACCCAGACCTTACCAGATACCTTTGTGACCTTACCTAACACCCCTGTGACCTGTCCCAACCAGAAACATACCTTTCCTGATGCTAGATTAGTTTAGATTTTAATAAATTTTTTTAATCTAGCTTGTTTGTAACATTTTGAGATACCTAAATCAAAGTGTTAGTAATAGGACCTTCATTTCTTGTATTTACTTTCATTAAAATGTATTAAACATAGGATTGATAACCATTCGAGGAAGCATCATGATTCCCGGATCTAGCCTTGTTAGGTAGTCCTTTGACCCATTCTATTTAATATCATTTGGTGGTCTTGTTTTGTTTCTACATGTAGTCCTTCCTGCATAAAAAGGAGTTCTCTAAAAGTAGCTTGGATAAAATCAATAACACTCACACTCAACCTACCATCTACAACCATTTACCTTATTTGTTTTATCACACAACAATTTGGTTAAACACTATGATACACTAGAATGGGGCTAGATAGATTGATTTAGAATAGACATGGATTCAATATTCTTCTTCACAACCTTACATTATTTTAATACTACTCGATACCTTTATACAAGTTATACATGATAACACCTTTCATCAACTAGTCAAAACTCTTTTCGAATAATAGAATGCATAATTACTATTAGTGCATAATCACAAGCACCTTCGAATACCTACAAATAGACGGGTTGAGACTCTTATTGTGATTTCACAACATCGAGCATCTCTCAAAGTGTGGGACCTTGCGAGTTCGAGAGAGCTCTCCAAATTAAGGCGTCCTATTCCTCTATTCATGTGCATGCAAATAGATTGAGAGGGTCTATATTAAATCTACTCTATTTTACTAAGGAGATAGTGTTGAGGAGATGCAAGAAAATAAACTAAGTTAATGAGGTGATGCACAAAAGGAATGTTAGACACTCATTTTGCAATTTAACATAGACCACGAAAAGTAATACAAACACTATGCAAATATGACCAAAAATACAATAAGAGATCGGGGAGATAACAATGAATACATGAAAGGGTCGAGAAACATGCACATACATATATATTATTGCTCAGGATTCAATACAGTATATTTCCGTGGCCAAGAACCAAAACTTGGATTACAACCCAAAGGAGAGGTTAGAAAATCTCCACAAATCCTTCTGTGAACAAAAGAACAAGGGAGGCACAAAACTGAAACGTCCAACCTTTTGCAATGAGTCTCGACCCTTCCTTTATAGATTTGGCATAGAGGGATGAAGGAGAGAGATAGGCGAGAAAAATAGTTCAAGGCTCAACCACTGGCCATCAATGCCTCTTGCAAATCTGCCCCAAATCTGTCACGTCCCGCATCAATTACTTTTTTGGCACCTCAAAGGAGGAAGAACGCGGATCGCATCGATCGAATCCGATCTGGTTGTTGGGGAAAATAGATCCTGTATTAATTACATGAATATGTTTCTTAATTTTTTCCCCACCTAACCTCTCCAAAATTAAAGTTTCAGATCTCCATGGCGTAGATGAGGCCGAGATTCTTCCAATGGTGCCAGATTTTTGGATTTGAGCACTGAGTCAAAATATATGTCCATTTTAAATTTGAATCGGGTCCATACAGAAATGGCGGCAACAGATACCAAAATGGGTCCCCTTTTTTTGAAACTAGACACATGGAGGGCTGACGCATGTCTGGGGACTACTTTTGGATTCTTCTTTTGGAGTTGTGTCAGGCTGACACATGGCTTCTTCCACGACTTGCTTAGTTTCCTCATGTTTTGGTCAAGTCCCTTTTGCTCGGCGGGGTCATACATCTGACCGGGGACACGTGGAGGCTTGGCACTCATTTGGAAACCTTCCCCAACTCTTACTTTTGAAATAGCGTTGTGCTGACACTTGGCACCCTCTCGCTGGCCTATCTCTACTTTGACTATTCAACCCCAACCCCTTTTTCAGACCTAGGACACGTGGAAGGTCTCGCGCTATTTGAAAACCCGCTCAGGATTTTACCTTTGAAGGAGTGTCGGGTTGACACGTGGAAGCCTCCACAGACTCTTGGAATTTTCAATGGCTGCTCTTACTTTTTTGGGTCTTGAATACATGGTAAGCTGGCGGCTCTCATTCGGGAATCACCTTTTGGACCACGCCTTGAAATTACGTTGATGCAACACGTGGCGTCGTCTGCTGGTTCTCTATACTTAGTCGATTTTGGGCCCGCTCTATCCCATTTTTAACTTGAACTATGTGGCGAGCCCGTGCTCATTTGGGTCTCCACTTTTGGATCTATCTTTGGAGGTGTGCCATTCGGACACTTGGCAAAAGATCCATTCTTTCCTCCGTACTTAGTCATTTTTGGGGCTCATTCTAAACCATTTATAGAGACCGAAGACTTCAAACCTTCGTCAGTACCTTCTCCTTTGAGCCTCTAGTTTCTTTAAAACTATCTTCTCCTTCCCCAACCCTGCTATTCCATTTTAGATCCCACCTGTAATCTATTTGCTGGATTTGAAGCATGGGTTCATTCGACGGAGTTGTTTCTTGAATTTCTTCTTGCACGGGGTCGTTTGATCTTTCGCAGGCCCTACCACTCCATTATAGAGTCCCTCTGTTTCCTGATTGTAGGATTTGAATGTGATTTATCCAGCTTTTCTTTCAGACGGGGTTGTGGTGACCAATTTTATCTAGGGGAAAATTGGGATAACAATTTGGTGACTTGCAGGGGCATCTACCTACTAGATGAAGAGATCAGTTGCCTTGTTATATCCATTGGGCACGGAGTCATGAATGATGGCATGATACTGATCTTGCCTCTGATCCGCATGAGCTCGACCATTTGTACTCTCAATTTTCATAAGAAATCTTAAAATGAGGCTTCGAGAGTATAAATGTTTTTGACTGGGGCTTTCATCTGTCCTTGAATGAACCGCTTCAAAGACGGTTTTAGTTTCTATGTATTTCTTTTATTTTGAATTTTGTAATTGTTACAGGAAAATATGGGTCTTCTACCATGAATACTAAAAAGGATAGCACGTTCACTTGGAGGAATGTTAAGCGTGTAACGACGTAACTCAAGTAACAAATAACCTATGCCACAACACTTAGGGAAACAAAAATACATTATAACAAAACAACGTGCATACGCACTGAGGGAAATTAAAATCATATGCTAATATTTATATTGGTGAAAACTTCCCAATCAATAGCAATGCTTGAGATGTATCACGTTCACTGGGATCTACAATTCTTCGCCATCCAATTTAGCCAGCTGGAAGGCATTGCTACTCTTGCACTCTGTGATCATGTAAGGGCCACTCCAGATGGCATAAAATTTGGAGTGTTTTCCTAGATTTGCTTGATTTGCATCCCACTTTAGAACTAAGTCCCCTTCTTGAAAGGTCCTTGTTCTTGCCTTCTTGTCAAAATTCTTTTTATCAATGCTTGATCCTTTTCCATGACTTGCATTGCATGCTCTCTTTCCTCCCCTACCTCCATTAGCTCTGCATACCTGATTGCCATAGGCTCAAACTCAGCCAACTCCAATTATTTCATGAGTTCCAAAGCGGGCAACTCCAATGAGATGGGCAATACTACCTCCTTTCCATATACAAGTTTGTATGGGGAGCTACCTATGGATCTTTTGGATGTGATCCTATCAGCCCATAGAGCTGATTTGAGCTTTGTATGCCAAGTCCTCTGATTTTCATCAAGAGTCCTTATGATAATCCTTAATAGGTTCTTATTTGTGGACTCTTCTTGGCCATTACCTTGAGGGTAATAATTTGATGAGGTTATGAGATACACACCATTCTTAACTACCCATTCAGTGATCCTCATACTAAGGATTGCCAATGCATTATCTAATATAATAGTGGCAGGGACTCCAAACCTGGTGGCTATTCCTTCATAAAAATCCAAGATGTTGGATTCATTTGCTTCTTTTAGTACCACTGCTTCAGTCCACTTGGTGAAATAGTCTATTGCAGTAAGTATCCACTTGTGGCCTTGGATTGAATTTGGGTTAATCACCCCAATGAAGTCTAGTCCTCATTACATGAATGGCTGATCCACTGAAATGGGATGAAGGGGAAGGGCTGCTAGCTTCTCTTTTCTGTGAAGAATGCACATTTTTTACACTTCTTGACCCATGAGTAGTAGTCCCTGAACACTATAGGCCAATAATAACCAGATTTCATGATCTTGAGAGTTATTACTCAAGGGGAAAAGTGACCTCCTACTTCTCCATCATGGAATTCATGCAACACTCTCTCAATCTGGCCTATCCCAATGCACCTTAATAGAACACTATTGATATCTTTCTTAAACAAGACACTACCAACAAGCACATATGGGATGGCTTGTAGTCTGAAGTATCTTCTCTTTGCTTTGTTCCATTCCAGAGGGCACAAACCTATTTGAAGGTAATGCACCAAGAATTGGGTCAAACATGGAGCACGTGCATCATTAGTTGGTTGTTCTTGATCATTTTGTAGAAATAGGACAGCCTCCTTTTCACCCACTGAATCATCATGTTTCTTGGAGGTGAGTTGTTCACACAATCCCTTGCCTCTAACCAGTTTGGTCACCTTGATCTCAATGTCATATTCCATTACCCGGGTGATCCAACCTGCCCTCTTCTCATTCAAATCCTTATTTAAAAGGAAGTCCTTGACACTAACATGAGATACTAGTAGTTGAATCTTGTTATTTGAGACCAAGTGTCTGAACTTCTTTAAGCTCCTAATAACAGCAAGGACCTATTTTTCAATGAAAGAGTATTTTACCTCGTAGTCCTCCAAGCTCTGACTAAAGAAAGCTATGGGTTGCTCTGAACCTTCATTGTTAGGTTGGACCAAGATGGTTGAGATGGTGTCTAACCCTCCAAAAGCATATAACATGAAGTCTTTTGAGAAGTCTGGGTTAACAAGAGTTGGAGCCTATGATATTGCGAGCTTGATGGCCTCAAAACTCTCTTTCCCTTTTGTTATCCATTTAAATGCAAGACTCTTCTTTAACATCATTGTTAAAGGCTTCACAAGAGTAGAAAAGTCAGGTATAAACCTGTGAACAAAGTTTATTCTCCCAAGAAGCTTTGGAGAGAATTTTTATGTTGTGGCAATGGGAGTGTCCGGATGGCTTCAACCCTTTCAGGATCAATTGTCAATCCCTCTCTTGAGACAATGTGCCCCAACAATTTCCCTTCATGAGCCAGGAACACACACTTTTTGGGTTTAATGACACCCCAAACCTTCTACATCTTTGAAATACATGTCTAAGGTGAAAGAGATGGTCTGCAACATTCTTTGAAAAGACAGTGATATCATCAAGATACACCAAGACTATGTTATTAATTAAGCCTTTGAATGCCATGTCCATAGCTTGCTGAAATGTTGCTCCAACATTTGATAGTCCAAATGGCATTTTCTTATAAGCATATGTACCCCATTTGGTGGTGAAGGCTGTCTTGAATTGATCTTATTCTTTCACCATTATTTGGTTATAGCTTGAATACCCATCTAACAATGAGAACCTCTCAGAACTAGCTACAACTTGTAAGATTTGTTCCATTGATGGAAGTGGGTAGTGATCCTTAAGTGATGCTCTATTTAGATCATGAAAGTCCACACACAACCTGATTTCTCCATTTTTCTTTCTCATAGGTACCAAGTTAGCAACCCAACTCAAATGCTTGATGGGGAAGATGATACTTGCCTCAATTAGATTATTCAATTCTTTTCTCATGAGAGGCTCAATGTGAGGATTTATTGGTCTTTGTTTCTATCTGAAAGGCTTAGCTCTTAGATCCAACTCGTTGGTGTGTTGTGCAGCTTTGGGTTGAAACCTCTTAAATCTTTATAAGTCCAGAAAAGACATCTAGGAACTCTTGACAAGAGTTGAACAAATTCAGATTTTTCTTGTTGAGTGCTTACCCTACCAATTTGCAATGTTTTCCTTCTTCTATAAAAATAGGTTTTGAATCTTCACCCTTTACCTGAATATTTGCCTTCTCTTTATGGAATTGGTCATTTGGGTTGAAGATTGATTCCAAAGTGACAAGACCCTTTGGTAGTTTTTGGTTCTCAGCTGCACCACTTGATCACCATACTACTGCTCCAATCTATCTTGATTCCTGGAGGAGAACTCAGCTTCCTCTTGTAGAAAGTTGACAATTTGTTGATCATTTTCAAAGACTTGCCAACTTATGTTGTTGTCTGGGACAACTGGCCTTACAACCAACTTGATATGGGGCTGATGTTTATCACTCTTGATATTCTCCACAACATCAAATGCTACCCCAATTACTACTAATCTGTCTATTGCTTCATTCTTCTTCCTTGGGATGGAGTTAATGCTGAATGCCTCAAAATATTCAATGAGGTCCCATACCCGGTTCTTGTAAATTTTTAACAGGTCATTCTTAAAAGCATTTTGTCCTCGGACCTAATTAGCAACTAGTTCACGACGCCAAACACCTGCAAGTTCTTGATTCCACATTTCCTTTCCCAATGCAGTCCATGGACCAAACCCTCATACTCTGCTATGTTTTTTGAACAAGAAAATTGGAAATGGAAATATGAGTAGTATTTCATACCTTTAGGTGAGAAAAACATATCTCCTCCTCTGGCTCCTTGCCTACTTCTTGAGCCATCAAAGAATAACTACCATACCTCATTACCATCTTTGTATTCGAGCTTAATGATGTCGAGGAGAGGCTAATTTTCCTCATAGAAATAGTAGACTCCTAACTCAGACTCCTCCATCTCTTTATAGGGGTCAAAAGCATGTTTCTTGTTCGCCCATTCGTCGAGAGTCAATCAGGATACACCCCACCTTGGTATTTGTCTCACAAGTGCTTGGGAGGTCCTCCAAATCAAAGGCTGAATAGTTTTCTTTGATTGGGCTAGGTACATAAGACTCAATATGTTAATATGCAATGGGATCAGATCTGATTGCAGCCTTAGCCCCATACCTTGTTTTAAAAATCATGTACGAGCAATCAGCAGAAAAATATCCTCCAATCTTAGCAGTGAAGTCTCTTGACAAACACAATGCAAAATGGGGTGGCAAGTCTATGACAGATATGTTTTTAATATAGTCAAATTAGGGCAGGCATGCAGTGTGAGGCTTAAATATTTGATGACTCAAATAGTTTTCATTGTTGTCCCATCCAATAGCACTACCCCTTTGGATATGAATTCATATTGAAGACCCAGTTGATTAGCTATTTATTTTGGCATTATAGAACTACTTGCCCCCAAATCAATCATGTAATTATGTACCAATTTGTTCCTAATGATCAATGAAAAATAGAATGGAGGAGGCCTCGGGTTCTTACCTTGTTGTCCCCCATTGTTTCCTTCAGCCGAGCTACATTGGTAAGCACTTTTCAGCTTGCTTTGGATAGGGGGCTATTTGAGCTTGACCAATTGGAAATAGTAGTCTGCAAAAATATCTCTATCCTGGAATGGCCAATGACTCCTACATTGAAATATTAACATTTTCTTTTTCATTTGTTCAATGATATTAAATGAGATATCCTTTTTCTACCCCTTTCTTGGTACATTTTTCTATTGCACACGGGTTGCCACAACCGGTCCCTAATTGGATTTGGTAGGTGGCTTGTATGGACTCGCATTTTGGGAGTTTCATTTGAGTTCCAATACCTTATGGAGTAATGGAGGGTTGAAGATTAATTGAGTTTGGAGATTGTCCCTCTCTAATATTTCTTTTCTTAGACTATGTATTGGAAGCTAAACTTTGGGAAGGTGTTTGATTCACCCCATAGAATTCTTCAGCCTATTAATTGACAAGCATAGTCTCACTTGGAGATGCTTCTTGTTGAGATCCTTGCTACTGATTTTCCTCTTGACTAGACTCTTGTGACACACCATTGGTCTGTACCATCAAGGCCTGGTTTAGTGCACCATTGAAGAACATTGATTGGTTATGTGGCTAATTGCATGGGAAACACCAATCATATTCTTGGGCCATATTATTTTATGTTGGGACCAAGGCCCTTAATGTTGAAGCTGTGTTTGGATCATATGACCGAGAAAGGCCTAACAACTTGAGGTTGTCCTTGGCTTTGGTTTTGATTTCTAATCTGAGTTGGTTGCCTATTTTACTGATATGGGGGTCTAGCCTGATACTAAGCTTGAGGCTGATATGGCCTAGAACTCTGAGCTTGTTTCCTCTTGATAGTTACTAACTCATTCCCTAGGTTCTGTAGCTATTTCATAACTTCTTAAAGCTATTTTAAGGCACTAGAGGATGAGGTGGAGGCTTCAACTAAACTTTGATTCCTAGGAGTAGGCATAGGAGCTAATGTGGGTGTCTGGTTGGTGCTTGGGTTTCCTAATTCTAGATATAGAGGCATGAGAGGCCTAGGAGCAAGCTTTCCAACCTGAATTAGACAATTTTCAGATCTTATGGAAATGTCGTGAGGTCGTAGGTAAGGCTATGCCTCTCATTGATTAAACCATTAAAGAAATATTAGAATTTAGAGCTCTAAGAAAGTATAAGAAGTCACCTTCATCTGTGGGTTTCACCGCCACTGGAATCCGGTCCCATGTCCTTTGAAATTTGAGGTTTAAATCTATCAACTACTTGTTATGAGATCTCTTGATTGTTTTCAGTTGCTCCAACAAGGATAGGTTATCCCCTTTTTCTCCAAACTGGTCATGAAGAGCTTTGCGCAGATGGTCCCAAGTTTGAATAGAGCTCTTGCTAGACTCTGAACCATTGTGAAGCTTTACCCTTGAGTGAAGAGGCTAACAACTTGATCTGTAATGTCCATCTCAAGTGATCTCATGGATTACACATAAATTTGCAATGTCTTGAATGTGGTCACTAGGAGAAGTTTGGTTCTCTCCAATGAAATATGGGATGCTCTTTAATGTTGTCACTGGGACTGGATTTTATGCATTAAGAGAAAGTGGGTTTCTCGTGGTGAAATTGACATAAGGATTTTCTTGTGCCATCCTGATCGGCCTAAGAACCTTTCTTGATTGAAATAATGACCTACTAGGAGGAGTTGTTGACAAGGTTCTGTTTTGTGGAGATGGAGACCTCTGGGCTCTTCTCCCCTTCTCCTTTTGTGTGGGGATAAGTGTAAATAGATAAACATTCCTTATCCTCTCGGTTCTTGACCTTGTTTGTATTCTTCTCGTGAACTTGGAAAGCTTGGGCTACTGAAACCAGTGGATTCTGTCCCTTTTGGAGTCACCAGATGTGCAGTTTCAAAGCTTCTTAAAAGATAAAACTTGCAACAAGTGCACATCAATCTTGTTACAATAAAAATGAAGACCTCTTGGTCCCACCGAGCATGTGAAACTATTAGTGCCTAATCACAAGCACCCCTAAATGCTTAAAACCAGATGGGTTGAGACTCTCAGTGTGATTGCACAACATGGAGCATCTCTCAAAGTATGGGACCTTATGAGTTGAGAGAGCTCTCCGGAATAAGGCCAATTCCTATTCCTCTTTTCAAGTGCATACAAATAGATTATGGAGGGTCTATTCTAAATCTACTCTATTTTACCAAGGAGACATGGTCAAGGAGATGCAAGAAAATAAACTAAGCTAACGAGGTGATGCACCAAATGAATGTTAGACACTCATTTTGAAATTTAACATAGACCACGAAAAGTAATACAAACACTATGCACTGATGACCAAAAATGCAATAAGAGATTGGGAGATAACAACAAATACATGAGAGGGTTGATAAATATCCATAGA